>JAMZEH010000065.1:5557500-6757500 GCA_024699665.1 Ostrea denselamellosa | reverse complement strand
TTCATGTATCTAGTATTTACACATTTAAAGAATTATATGTGTAATGTTTTTGCATAAATTTATATCATTAATAGTCAGGGGCATACTGCAAATCATGTTATTTGAAAAATAATGCACTTAATATTACTTTTTTTGTACTAAAGAGTTACTCTACTTTGCTCACATCCTTCATTAATTTGCTGCACTATACTCTATCCTTTCATCAATAACTCAAACAAGTTATTTTTAGTTAAAACTTGTTTATTTTGTGTCAACCCTTCTCATATCACACCACATGCACCATAGACTTTTTTGCTGGTACACCAAGAAAAACAAATGATTGTTTTATTTAAAAGCTTGCTTAATCTGGGAAAAGTATTCAAAGTCTTCAAAATAGTGCAGAAAATTGTCATTTGTTGATAAAAACCTCACCCAAAAATGTAAATAAGATCTCAAAGTAACGAGTTAAATTTACATTATGATTAAAGATTGAATGTTACTAACATAATTATTTTATAACAGGATAAAACCACTTAGTCTAAGCCTTATATAAGTCAAACACACCATCAACAGTTGCCTTTATGAAAATAGTACCGTCCTTAAAACTGTATACCATTTCTAAAAAATCTTTGGTCCAGTGTTTTATAACTTTTGTTACACATATTGCAAAGTTAGTACTGCTTATACCAAAATTTTATCATTCTTCATTTCCAGTCCTAAAAAGCTTATCTTTTTACTTATCTTTTTACTTTGACTGATTTATGTTAACTTGGCCAGGTGTTATTTTGTTCTGCAATATTTAAACAAGCCAAAGATCCATTTTGTCCAATTGTTAATGATTTCTTTAATTTATTTATTTTTTCTTTGTAACAAGATCAGAAAAAATGTTTTAAAATTGTAGGTTAAACTATGAACAGCTGATTTGTATGTATGAAATATTTATGCTAGCTGCCCTTCTTGTGCTAGGTCTTCAAAGTGAAAAAAAAAATAAAAATCCCCAAACCGAGCTTTAAAAATACACTTTAAACTTATTTTTATCAATCTTTTTAGTGTTTAACATATATTTGAAACATGCTTAATCAGAAAATGATATTGATTTTGGTGTACATACCCTACAATTTTGTAGGTCTTCAATTATCTGTAGATCTTCAATTAGGAAGGCCGGTTTAGCACACTGTACCAACGACTTTTAAAACTTTATGCTTCCAACGGTCACACCGTTAATATCAAATACGTAATTTCAGGGGAGGGGGGTAAGTTCTACAACTATTCTATTAACTAAGTGCATTAATAACCAGATTTTGTTGTAGGGCATTGCCCTCCAATAGTATGCTTTTAGATAATAGTTATTAGTCTGAGGCAATTCTAGCTACAGAAAGTAACGCCGCCTCCAGAATTGTTATTTACCTCTCTTTAATTGCAATGTGTGAACTACAAAATGTCGCTGCTGTAATTTCTTTTGTTTTATGTGATCACTTCTACCTAATAATGCATAAATAAAAACAATATCAATTAAAACAATTTCGAGAGAAACAGTCGTGTCTGACTTACCGCCATTGTTTAAGATAATGTTTAAATCTGTAAACGAAAGAATTCATAATTCCGGGATTCTATGTCCTCTGTACAAGTTTTTTTAAAAACATATTTTATTGAATAATCAAATGGATTGGAGACAAGTTTATACAACATACTGGCTCCTCTCCTTACAATATCACAATATATATATCATGCACATTGTATACATCAGAAAGATAGCGAATCAAACAAGGTTAAGTAACATAGTATATATTGATTACTTGAATCTACAGGAGTCTTCAATGAACAGCAGCAAAAATTCTGGTATTGGTTTGTAATGGCAAATTTGTATTACCCCATAATAGTAGATTTGCATCTATGTTTATCAGATTAATTTTGAATTGTCGAGTTTCTAGCATTTGTGTAATTTTTACAAGCAAAAAAGAAATGATACACATCCTCATTTTTACCACAAGAACAAAAAGGGCTGTTGATAATATTACGCTGGTATAAGTCATCGCTGAGTAAACAGTTGCATCTTAATTAGTGTGAATGATGTTGGCATAACGTTTACCAAATGAAAAGTACAGAGGCGGATGGAAACATTAGAATTTATGTATTTGCGAAATGAACTGATTGAGATGGAAGCCCTTTCTTCTATATTTAATGAATTTCAATGTTTTACAGCATCTGGTACAAACGACTTTTTAAATAATTCTAGATTACATCTTGGAACAATAAACTGATCTTTGGTTCGGGTGTTGTACTTAGATACATTTTCATGTTTTGGGGGAACAATATCGCGTAAATATTCAAGTACGATTCCAATGTTAATTTTGAACATCGTAGTCATTTTTGTAACGTAACGTTTTGTTTTTAAAGTTTCCCAACACGTTTCAAAATACAATGATTCTCTGGACGCAAAAATAGGTAGACCTGTAACAATTCTAGCTGCGCATAGTTGTACTTTTTCAAGTTTTTCAGCGTCTTGTAAAGAGCAACCATTCCAAACAGTTGAAGCATATTCAAGCGTGGGTCTAATAAGGGAGTGCATAGCTGGAAAGAGTTGCCCTGCCCATTTTGAATTTTTTTCTTTCAAAAGATCAATTTTTTTGTCTGAACTGCTTACAATACTATCAATATACTCAGACCATCTGAGGTTTCGTGGCAATAACAAGCCTAAGTGGAGGTGGACTGGAACGCTCTCAAGATCACCATTAAAAAATAATTTGGATGTTACATTAATGTTTTTCTTTGTGAAAAAAAAACCACTTTGGTTTTTGATGGATCGAATTGCAGAAGCCACTTATTTGACCATAATTCCAGGATATGTAAATCGTGGTTTAGATTATATTCAATATCCAACACATTACTTGATGACTGTTGTAGTGAATTGTCGTCAGCAAATAATCTATACATTGATAACATATTTACAGCAACATCGTTTCCGTATATCAAAAAAAAAAAAAAAAAAAAAAAAAAAAAAAAAAGAGGACCTAAAACAGATCCTTGAGGCACACCCGCAAACATATCTTGTCTTGAAGATAACAGATCCTATACATTACTTTTTGTGATCTATGACAAAGATAACTGGTAAACCACTGTAGACGATCACCAGATATACCGTAGGCTTGTAATTTGAATAAAAGACCTTTGTGCCAGACCCTATCAAAACTTTTGAAAGAACGCAAAATACCATACAACACGATTTACTTTCATAAATATTTTGAACAATGTTATGGTACGTTTCTAACAATTAATACATGATAGAGTGTCCGGGTAAAAATCCGTCTTGATATCTATAAAACAAGTTGTTGCTATGGAAATAATTGTACACGTATTTAAAAATGATTCTCTCTATAATTTTACTTACACAAGATACTAGTGAGATTGGTCTATAATTCGTAACCATGGAAAAGAGGAATAACATGAGCTAATTTCCAAAACGGCAGAAACTTTTTTTCTGAGAAAGATCTGTTGAATAGCATAGTAAGTGGTTTAGCTACAGTTAGAAGAGTGGATTCTAACATTTTATGACTAATAAGATCTAGCCCTACGGCTTTGTTTACGGGAAGTATTGAAATACTTGTTCATTAATTGTAATATTGCAAAGGGAATTACTACACAGACTATACAATTTTGGTTGTATTTCATTACAATCATCTGATGGATGAAAAATATGTATTTAGTGCCTGAATTTTGTCCGTGTCAGAATAAGTAAATTTTCTTGCACCACTATCAGTATTAATTTGTACTGGGGGGTATTTCAGTAGATAGCTTTATATTGAACGAGTCTTTCATCAACTTCCAATATAACGTCCTGTTATTCTTGTTTGAATCATCAAAATATGTTCCAGTATTGTAAGAATAATTAGACATAGCGTATTTTTTCATATTATTAACTGAATTTCGAATGTTTCTATATGCAGACCAACCAGAATCCTTTTTGGTTTTGAATGCTTTATTTCGAAGTCTATTTCTAATTCTCACTGTCTTCCTTGAAACCTAATCATACCATGGTTTGTCACGTGGGCGAATAATTATTGTTTGTTCTGATATGCATTTACGAAAAAGTGAGCGAAATTTTGAAGTCAAATTTTCAGTTGCTAAGTCTGTAGTATCTGATTAAAAAAATGATACTTTGTAATTCCTTTGTTGTTTGAAACTCTCCATTTCTGAAAAGTAATGGAGCGTTCGAACAAAAGAATGACGTCAGGGATGGATTTTAAGAGTTGGTTCGTGGATATGGTTTACAGTGTTGTGTGATGTGATGTGATGAGTTCATGGACGTCGTGTATTTGTGAGGCATTAAGGAGATTTACATTAATATCACCAAACTAGTATTATTTTATCCGAAACAAGTTTGTCAATACTCCACGAAAGTTTGGTCCAAAAACTATTGTCAGAACTCGAGGACGATACACACAACAGAGGTAATATTTGCAAGAATGGTCATCTATTTCAACCCATATACATTCCATGTCGACAGGTTAAAAATCTTTTCGTCTAATAGCTCGTATTTTATTTGATATATAGATAATAATCCCTCCCCCATGCTTGGATCTGTCTTTTCGCTGTCCTAAAACAATGTAAATGTGAAGTTTCGTTACTAACAATATAATCTACATGAGTTTCAATGAAACATAGTATATCAACATCGTGGATGAAAGAAGTTAGGTAGCATAATGCTACGAATGTTTAAGTGGAATGTCAAGGACGTTTTCAATAGAAGGCCCGGGTCAGCTACAGTATCACCGCATGACAGTAAAATAAAAGTAAAAAATAAAAAAATAATAATTGATATACACAGAATGATACGTAATAAATTTCATGCATTGGGTGATCATTTTGAAAAATGTGTTTGAGAAAATGTAATATATATAGATATGGAATAACAAAAAAAAAAATGAATACGATTTAGATTCACTCCTGACCGATAAATAAAACAACCAACTGCCGCTCGGTATTGTTCAATAGCATTACCCATTATCTACTTTGTGATAAATGCAGTCAGAACAAACATTTGCTGCTAAAGATTTAACTTTAATCTGAATATACAAACGCTTTGGTAGCATGACGAATACAGTGTATATAGACTCTTCTGGGGAGAAAAAGTTCAATATTACGTGGAAAAACATTGAAATTTCTCTATAGCAATTGTTGATCATGTGTTGATCGACAAAAGTAAAAAAAAAAAAAAAAAAAAAAAAAAAAAAAAAAAAAAATAGCAAAACCAAAACCGTGATTAACAACTTGAAGTAATAACAAGAAAACATTGGAAAAAATTAACAGTTTAGTCGTGAAAAAAGAAGCACTACATTTAAATCAGAAGTCAACATTAAACGAGTACATGTCAGGAATACAATGGTTTCATGTGCAATATAACCCAGTTTCCTTGATTTTTAACAAAGTTGAGGAAATGCATGTATATGAATGATATAAGAATATATATGTACAAAAAATATAAATACACGCATATGCATCACAATGATTGAATGTGGGTGAGTTTACAGTGGTGGACAGGAAACGGTAAACAAATATTTACAGTGGATTACACCTTGTGATGTATAATAAATTCAACACAGGACAGTTGACTTAATTAGTCTGAAATTACGTGTCCGAATGGAACCAAATCTGATTCCTGCCGAATGATGTGCACTTTGTCAGATTTGTCATGTACTCGGATTTTCCCATTTGAGGACCAGGCCTATTTTAGCATGCTGTTGCGACAACAGTTTGTCTCTATACTTTGTGAGATCCTCGTTGAAAGAGATTCCACTTGTTTCTGGGTGTCTTTTGAGTTGTTTGTGGTTTTTGACAAGTCGGAATTTAACATTTTTGAGTCGTGCTATGAGTTGACGAGGTCCTGGTCTGGGATTCCTCGGATTTCCGACTCTTTGGGAGTTGACTACGTCATCACTCTGTAAGGTGATGCCGGCTTTTTCAGCAACGTTTAAAAAAAGGAAGTTGTACCCCCCCCCCCCCCCCGCCCGGTTCTCTGGTATGCCGGTGACACGTACAAGTGGTCTGCGACCATACTGCTCCAGCTCATCTATTTGGTGAAGTAATTTCGTGTTCTGAGATTCGAGATGTTGAATCTTTTTCTGGAGAGGTTCCACAGTCTTGTCGACCTCCATAGCTAATAGCTATGTAATGTCATAATGTAGAAATTGCTTCACAGCAGCTGCGATCCTCAGTATATTCTCTTCAGAAATAACAAATTGTTGGAAGGGTGTTGTGGAAGATTAGGAAAGGCTGCAATATTGTACGCACCTTGAGAGATTGGTGTAGAAGCTTGAATTGATGGACTGATAGGGGACTGTTTGCATTGCTCATCATCAACACCCATACAACTGGCCATAGTTGTCGGAGAGTTAGGATTTTCTTTTCGCTTTTTTTTGGGGGGGGGGGGTTGTATAATGTCAGAGAAAGACGGAGAAATTTTTTTTATTGGTTTCACTGCCTTTGTCACCCATTGTGGTTGTGATTGTTTCAAATGTTACAACACCTCAGTTAAATTTCATTAGTCACTCAAACAGTTCTGTATAATATATACCACACACTGGTATTCATAAAACGTGAAACATCATGCTGGAAACTTCAGTGAAACATGTAATTTATTGCACATCAGTCTATTGAGTAGTGTGACGTAGTGAACACTGTTGACTACAAAAATATACAAATTTTCCTGCCTCATCTTTCAAGATCTGTCACTATATACCTGTCGGGAAGTATACTGCATCCTTGCAGTATTATCAACATCTCAATCCTGCACACCACTGCAAAGTGTAACAATTTACATTTCTCTCCTACTCTGTCACTCACCGCTAACCACCCGCCAAGTTACCAAGATCGCTACGAAGAAAAGCTGCACATTACATTATGTCGATAATGATAATGAAGAATTTCGACATAGGATACCAAAAAAGAAAACTTGCCATAGAATTTTGTAAAACTATATTTGTGAATGTTTTAATATTGCTAAAAACTAAAATTTTTACATCATATCCACAAATCTCTTTACTTGAAAGTTCAACAGAAGGATACTTGAAAGTTCAATAAAAATGATATCCTTCAGAAATATATTTTAATTGGTGCATTTCGCATCATGATTAATGACAGATTTACATCGTTGTGTTTGCTCAAATGATCTTAATAGAATTACATACACAGAACAAAAGTTCCACTTCATTTGATGCGTCCAATATATTGGGAGTTTTTCTAGTACGGAACTACCATCTTGTTTCCGATTCCGTCGCGGTTTTAATTAAATGTGTAGTGTTTGGTATGGCCAATGAGATCTCATTTTCTGCGTTAACTTGGGCAAATTTTCAGTAAAGTATAAAACAACCACTGACAAAGTTGATAAATTGAATCAGAGTAGCCCAATAGAAATTTTGGAAAGCTTTAAAGAAAAATAAAATAAATGCACTCAAGCTCAAATTCTTCCCCAAGCATTCATATGTTTGTGAACCACTATAAAAACTTGTTATTCTCTAAGGGCGATGATGCCTATGAAAGTGTAGTACATTGACTCTGAAATATATACAATACCTTAATCCCCTTGATTATCTTTTACGTCCAGAGAAGTCAAAATTGGTATTAAAATTCTAAAATGGACTAAACTTAATGCTTATGGTACGCCGTAACTGCATTATGCGGATGTATTTCGTGATATGGTGGTAATTTTTTTTAATTATGTGCTGTGGTTTTTTCATGATAAGGTTGTGATTTTTAGCTTACCTGAGCTGAAAGCTCCTGTGAGCTTTTCTGATCACCGGTTGTTCGTCGTCCGTCGTGCTGTTCATCTGTCTATAAACTTTCACATTTTCTACTTCTTCTCCAACACCACTGGGCAAATTTCATCCAAACTTGGCAAAGAGCATCCTGAGAGGAAAGGGATTCAAGTTTGATCAAATGAAGGACAACGCCTTTCTCAATGTTACAGAGGTGTTAGCGAGCATTACACCTATTGGAGGAAAATGGAAAGAACACAGTCTGACATAAGATTTATATGCCCCTCTCCTGGCAAAATATATTTATGTATTTACACATATATAATATATAATATTAGCTTTTAATTTAACAATGTACTGTAAGATAAGTTTTATTCTACGTAGATCTAGAGGTGGTTCGTTTGCCCTGATGGTGGATTGCATCAAGGGCTTTAATGTAGGATGTTCTTGCCGCTCCATATACTATACAGCCCTAGTCTAGTTTAGACCGGATAAGAGAGCGATACAGGTGTAGAAGAGTATTCTTATCTGCTCCCCATTTTCTGTTTGCAACAACTTTTATTATATCGAGGGCTTTTGTACATCTCTCTCTGAGCATTGCTATGTGCGGAATGAAAGACAGTTTACTATCAAAAATGACACCTAAGAACTTAATCTTTTTTACAACTTTAATTGCAGTACCATCCAATTCCAACTGCGGATCAACGTAGTGTTTCCGTTTAGAACAGAAATGCAAGCACGCCGTTTCAGTTCTGAAAAATTTAAAATATGTAATGTGTATTGTACGATATCTCGAAAGCATTCGACTCAAATAGTGAAATGAACATTACGTCCCTTCAATGTATTCTCCGCAGTTTGAAATACATGATTTCAATCTCTGAATCCACTTTTGAAATGCGTCACGGTACGTTGATTTAGGTAGATCTCTGAGGCACTGACTGATGGCTGAACCAAGGGCTTGTCGGGACCTGTAACGACGACCAGATAGGAGGTTTTAAAGTTTTGGAAAAAGGAAAAAGTCGCGTGGGGCTAGATCTGGAGAGTATGGTAACCTTCTCCGACTTCAAAAATTGCTTCACAAGCTCAGATGTATGTGATGGAGCATTATCATGAATTAGACGAACATGCCTATATCCTGACTCAGGGCGTCCTTTATGATAATATTTCTTGAGGTATATCGGTAATACCGCCCTGCAACACGTTTGCCCTTCGGGACCGAAATTTGTACAGCTATACCATCACATGAGAATAATATGCAATTAAGAACCTTTTTTGTGCTTATGGTTCTTGTGGCAACTACAGCCCTTCTGTCATGTTTAGATAGCCATATTTTGTTTCCAATTTTTCTTACTGGTTCGAAATAGTGAACCCATGTTTTGTCACCAGTAACAATGTTTGCAAAGTGTCTTGGATAGGGTTTTGGAAATATTTGGAGCAACTGCTTAGCGGTTTGTACTCGTACCCGTTTTTGGTCATCCATCTGGCAGAAATCTTTCGTACTTTCAGAATGAAATTCACCCGCGATAGCGACATGCCAACGACTTTGGCAATATCACGTATCGTATACCTGTCATCACTTTCAATTATTTCCTTGACGTTTGTACAGTTGCCTTGCCTGTTACAGTTACGGGTTGCTGCATCTTTGATGGACTCTGTGCCAATTAGAAATTTCTTTCTCTACCTACGAACTGTCTTATAAGATACCTTATCAAACCCATAAACTCCCCCAATTCAGAAAAAAATCTGCATTACCGAATGACCGAGTTTTATGCGAACTCTAATTTCTTCAATATTCTCAATCCGTTTCCCAACCATTTTCACAACAGTGGTCAACGATTGGCTCTATGGAAATGACTATAGGTTTAAAATGTTGCGGAGGTGAAGGCTCGTGTTTATATACGGTTGGAAAGGTATTGAATAGAGCTATTAGCGTTATAGCGCTTTGCTACAATACACATTACATATCATACAGCTCTCGTATAAATTTATTCGTTTTTTCTTAGAACATTGTTTTGCATAAAGAGACAGTATTTCAGCGTTTTCGAAGGTTTCCCCTCAGACATTTTAAACTTGTTGAATTTACATTTTATTGTGTATTTATAGATTGTGAAAACAATATAGGATATTATGTAATTTGATCCGATTGTTTTCTTATTTACTTCATTACTATGTTATACCATTACCAAATAATATAAAATAAAGTGCCAATTTCTTCCCATGGATATCTTGTAAGTTTACAAGTTAATAAAAGGTACTCAGTATCGTCAACAATTTGACCAAATTCACACAAAAAAGAAACATCTTTGTACCATTTACTAACACTCAACTCTCACCTCTGTTGGCGCGTGTTCGAATCTCGGCCGCGGCGTTATGTGAGCAAGTTTGCCAGTTTAATTGCGGAAGGTCGGTGGTCTCTTCCCAGGTACATTGTATCTGGGTTCTCTCCTCCACCAACAAAAACTGGAAACCACCAGATAACTGAAAAATTGTTAAGTGTGGCGGAAAGCAATAACCCCCCCCCCCCCCCCCCCAAAAAAAAAACAAAACAAACAAACTAACACTCAAACTATTACATAAAATACAGTGTGAAAACTTGTAGTGAACTCTGTAACATTTTTTTCGTACAAGTTTATCATTTTTTGAAGATACCCCCCCCCCACTCTTTTTTTCTTATTCATATAATGGTTCTGAATTCAAAAATGCAAAGTAATAAATATCATTGCCGAGATATTTCACTAATCATACATAGCTGTCCACGAATAATTCCGTATCG
Organism: Ostrea denselamellosa; assembly: GCA_024699665.1. NCBI lineage: Eukaryota > Metazoa > Mollusca > Bivalvia > Ostreida > Ostreidae > Ostrea > Ostrea denselamellosa. The sequence continues at coordinate 6,746,997 of JAMZEH010000065.1, read as the reverse complement.
AGTATATTTACATACTTTCTATAAGTATAATGAAAAGTATCTCTGTATAATCTAGAGGCGTGTTTTAGCATTAAGTATTCACAAATTGTGTTATTCTTTTTTTTCCATTTTATTTGTAAAATATATCAAATTATGCATTTTCCCGTCAAATTAAATAAGATTTTAACACAACGAATCACACTTTTTATCCATTTTACGAAAATAGAGGTCTGGATTCATAATGAAATAGATTATTATTCCGAATAAGTTCAAACAAGAATTCATCTGTATTCAGTATGGTGATGTTTTTACAGTTTTTTGTATTTGTTGAATATTTCTCGATCACAGATGCTTGTAAACATGACATTACTGTATTTTTATACATTCATTGCTTTGGATATTTAGCGTGTATATTTCACAAATATTTAACTTAAGGGTGCTTTTATTTTAATTGTTATGGGTCAGAATGAATCCAGCAAAATTCAATTATAACCAATTCAAAGATTTAACCACTTATATCGATGAATTACAATAGTCAAGTTCACAAAACAGTATCCGTTTATATTCTAGATAATTCTATTTCTAGAAAGTGTACAATACAAACTAACAGTTTATTACTTCACTTTCTTTTTGAATTCTACAAAACAGCGTTCTAAAAATAGAATGTCTTGAACCTTGTTTAGGTTGCATGTGATAATCAGCAATATCTAGCACTAATGTATTACACAACACTTCTCAGTGTTTTTAGACAATGACCCTTTTCTGTCAGCAAACTAGACGCCACATATGTACAGCTTCTGACCAAACCTCAAAATCCTAACTTGCAGTAGGGGAGGGAAAAGGTTGTTTCAATATACGTATCCTTCAATTCAGCACTTCACATATCAACTACCTTTTACAGTTTCTTTTAAAATGTGGGAGGGTGCAGCCAATCAATGTGAAATACAGGTTTTGTACGTAAGAAGAACGGAAAAAGTAAATTGTCAAAAAAAGTAGAGAGGCTGCAGACCAACCCCAACCTCTTTCCCACCCTCAGCCCAAACCCCTTCCCACCCTCAGCCCCTTGTGCCTGATATAACAGTTACGCAAGTTCAATATCGTGTTGAAAGAAAGGTACATGTATCTACTACTTATTTCTATTTCATTTCAAAGGAATTCGATTTTTTTGTATTCCATGTTAGATATGATTTGTCCCCGAAAACCATGCTTTCGATCAGAGCAGAAATGAATTCATTTTGAAGCACATCTTAAGATTGAATGCAAATGAGGATTTCTTTCTTTTAATTTCATCAGCCTCATTAGAAAAAGAATGAAAGAAAGAAAATGCAAGAACTATGCAGCTTTGTTTTTTTTTTATTGATATCTAAATCAGTATATAAATCCGGATATAAATTATAATAATATTTTCCAGGTTTCGTGACATATAGATATTGCTACTTCTAATCATAAAATAAATTGTTCGTGCCCTTGGCGTAAGCTAATCCCACTTCTGCATTATAATACACTGGCATTGCATCGTATCAAAACCTCAACACGAATTTTGCTGATTTATCTAATCCACTATCGAATACATCGATTTGAAATTTCGACATATAAGCATTTATGTCTATTTTCAGTATATATCCATTGAGCCAGATCTTCAAAATGAAATAAAAAGTCTATAAATAAATTACACACTAGCCTAAAAGTTTACAGAAACGTTAAAACACGGGCATGCTATAAATAAATTACACACTAGCCTCAAAGTTTACAGAAACGTTAAAACACGGGCATGCTATAAATAAATTACACACTAGCCTCAAAGTTTACAGAAACGTTAAAACACAGGCATGCTATAGTTCAGCAATACATGCAACCGATTTTTCTGAATATTTATAAATTTGTGAATGAAGTACTTGCGCGTAAAAATAATCATGGCCTTTATACATTTTGTTTTGTGATATTGTTTACCATTCTTGCATAGTATAAATGAAGGAAAACTTAGTAAAGAGTGTAATTCTACACCATAAAATCAGTATACACGTATAGCCATCCAAAGTGTGATCACTAGACACTTGTCGCCGTTCTTCAAAGGGGAGTGAATTGAAATTATGGATTCTCAGGATTCCTTATATATATATATATATATATATATATATATATATATATATATATATATATAAGGAAGAAAGAACGACAACAAAAAATAAAACAACAACAAACCAAGATGTTTCGTCCTATGTTCTAATTCGTTAGGAGGCGGGGGTGAAAGAGCCCTTGGGAGTGTTACTACTACTTAGATATTATAGACAAATGGGCAAGTACATCTGCGGTCCTTTACACGTATTACCAGTAGATCCAGGTAAATAGTCGCCCGCATCGAAGGGAATGAACGGTAGAGATTTTATACCCTTCGCTTATTCCGTTATAACAATAGGTAAAATATTTCTCCCCGTTTATTCTACATTTTGACAAGTTTACTGCACTATACGCATATGCATGCAAAGGAAATCTTTTCAGTTTCTAATTTATTTATCCAGAACCATGGTACACTTTACATTTTCTTTACTTGATGGTACACTTTACATTTTCTTTACTTGATGGTACACTTTACATTTTCTTTACTTTATACTTTCTTTACTTGATGGTACACTTTACATTTTCTTTACTTGATGGTACACTTTACATTTTCTTTACTTGATGGTGTACATTGTATTTTCTTTATTTGATTATACACTTTACAAAATTATGGTATACTTCACTAATGTACGAAATTTTTATTGTAATTTTTAGGACTGCATGATGTTTCAAAACGTGGTTTCATTTCTTTTTGATATCCTAAAGAAATGAAGTGAAGTGAAGCGTAGCAAAACTCGTCCCCTTATTTACCATGCAAATCCCGAGAAAAAAAGTCACGTGACGTTCAGGTGAGAGGACGTGAAATCTTTCCTGCTCCGTATTTTGACAAAAATCTGTCTTTTCGGAGACAATCCTGTACCTTTTTTTTGTTTGTGTGTGTATATATACATGTTAAACATTCGATCATCGAAACTGGACTTGGAGCAAAATTTGTGTAAATATTTTTGTACATTTCTGTTGTGCCGTTGTCTACCTGGAATGTAAACTCACATAAGCGCCAGCCACTAGGACTCATCGATGATCTGTGTTCATCGATCGCCCCGATTGGCTTTGAAATGGCGAGTGAACATGGAACTGATCTGACAATTCCACTAACGATGAACAAACCAGTTTATATCAAGAATTCGGAAATTCAAATGGACAAAACAAGTAAAATCGGTGAGTTTGAAAATGTATGAATCAGTCTTCAAAGTTGTTGCTGACAATATACTATGTATACAGCTTGAGCGAGATCTTTGGAGAGTTTACGTGAAAACAAACGAAAGCAGATCAAAGTTACTTGTGCAAGGTTTTGAGATCAGAAACAATACTGCCCAAGTTTATGATTCTAATCCATATTCAACTGGTGCCGCAAGTCCTCGCGAGAAAGTACTGAAAGTAACAATATGTGGGCTACCTTTGTCTGTTGACGACAGTGCAGTTCTTGAAATGTTACAATTATTTGATGTCACAATAAAAAGTAACATTAAGTACGAAAATATCAGACATCCTGTCACTCACCGCATGACCAATGTGTTAAACGGAAATAGATTCCTGTACATATCCCCCCTTCCAGACAACAAATCCCTTCCCAGAAATGTAACATGCGCAAAATTGAAATGCCAGATTTATCACTATAACCAAGTAGTTGGGAATCCCAGAGTGCAGTGTTTCAATTGCTGGGAAAATGGACATCAAAAACAGCAATGCAAAAATGAAAAAGTGTGCAGAGTGTGCAGAAAACCCGGCCATACTCCTGGATCCTCAGAGTGTCCACACTATGAGGAATTCCAAGACGATGTAGTAGTATTCCAAGGGAAAGGAAATCCACTTTCAAACGTCTTTCCCTGCGACCTTCGTGTATTTGGAGAGCATCATAAATCAGCGGAGCATGCGTACCAGCTAACTAAAGCACTTCGATCCAGCGATCTCGGTGCCGCATAGAAGGTGAGGGAGGCGGAAACAGCGCTCGAAGCCAAGAGAATCGGCCATACTATAACTGACCCCCCCTGGGTGGAATAAGGACAAAGAGACTGTAATGGAGGAGATTGTAACAGCAAAGGCCAATCAAGTAGATGAAGTCAAGACCAAGTTGGAGAATTCAAACAGCACCGCTACTTTCGCCGAAGGAACATACGACATGTTCTGGGGTACTGGACTGGATACTGATGCCACACTGCATACTAAACGCAACAAATGGCGCGGGGGAAACAGGCTAGGTAAAATCTACCAAAAATTGATTCCAAAAGAAACCAGAAAGCTGAGAAGTTCGTCTGTGCTCCGGAAAGGCGGAGCAGCAGAAAATCAGTCCAACATTGAGGACTTCCTTACTGATCTAAAGAAGAAAAACAAGGGTAACAAGGGTTAGAAAACTATCAATGCAAATATTTCAAAATATAACCATATGGACAATACAGATTTAAAAATTTACTCATTAAATGTTCGAGGATTAAATACATATAAAAAACGAACTATACTTTTTGATTGGTTAAATGATGCAACATATTATGTTATATTTCTACAAGAAACGCATTTTGTTCAAAAACAAGAATATATATACAATTCAAGATGGTTTGGAGAAAAAATACATAGTTATTCAGAATCAGTACACAGTAGAGGTGTATCAATTCTGATTAGAAAAAATAGTAAGACTGAACTTATTAATTGTAATAGATCGACACATGGAAAGAAATTACTGGTCAATGTTAGATATAATGATAAAATTATGACTTTGGTGAATATTTATGCCCCCAATAATGAAAAGGACAGAATTGAGTTTTTTAAGAGGTTAACCTCTTGGATTAATAAACATTCTATAAATCTGGATAATATCATATTATGTGGTGATTTCAATTGTCAGCTCGATTATGAAAGAAATGACAAAAGTGTGAGTATTTTAAAGAAAATCTTAAAAACATTTTGTCTCAAAGATGGTTGGATATATTCTGGGGAAAGTGATGAACAAGGATTAACTTGGTGTGATGGAAATAATATACCAAAGAGCAGAATAGATTATGTTTTTATTTCCGAATATTGTGTTTCCCATTGAATAATATATATCTTAGAAAACACCCGATGTTGATGATACCAGATTAACAGATCACCTTGGTATGATAATTGAACAATGAACTCTTGAAAATGCTAGAGGTGTACGCTATTGGAAATTAAATACAACATCATTAAATGATGATTTTTTTTTGCAGAAAGTTAAGAATGCATATTCAGGAAATAATTGAAAATTGTGAAATAAAAGATCCAGTAAGTAAATGGGAATATTTCAAGGTATGTATAAAAAACTTTTGTTCAAACTATTCTAAAAATGTAGCTAATAAAAAGAAAAAACGTATTAAATTTATAGAAATGCAAATAAAAAAATTAGAAACACAACATTATTCCGAAATAAATATGAATTATAAACGTATTCTTGAGAAAGAAATAGATGATTATTATGCAGATAAATGTAGGGGAGCATATATACGCTCTAGATCAATATGGGTAGAAAAAGGTGAGAAAAGTTCGTCGTATTTTCTAAATCTTGAAAAAAAAGCAACAGTCGGATAATACTATTAATAAACTAAAAGATGAAAATGGAGTAGTATATACAAATACAACAGGAATATTGGATTGTCTCGCCAAGTTCTATAAAGTACTATATTCGAGTAATGATAGAGATAATGCAAATATTCATGATTATCTTGAAAATATTAATTGTAAAATTATAACTGAAAGTGAAAAGAAAATGTGTAATGATGTTCCAACTCTACATGAATGTAAAATGGCAGTTAATTACATGAAAAATAATAAATCTCGTGGACAGGATGGTATACCAGTAGAATTTTATAAAAATTTTTGGAACGATATTAAAGATATATATTATAAGTCTTTACTTAAAAGTATAGAAGAAGGGATATTACCATTTTCCCAAAGAAATGCAGTTATTTAATAGATATACAAAAAGGGAGAAAAAGATAATCCAAAAAATTATAGACCTATTAGCTTAACTAATGTTGATTACAAGATATTTGCTCATGTATTAGCCCATCGTCTACAAAAAATAGCTAATAATGGTAATGGACGTAAACAAAGTGCTTATATTAAAGGTCGATATATAGGTGAAAATGCAAGAATTATTTTGGATATTTTTTGTTATTACATAAGCAATGACCTAGATGGAATTCTATTATTCCTTGATTTTGAAAAAGCTTTTGATTCAGTTGACCATGAATTCATGTTTAAAACATTAGAAAAATTTAACTTTGGAGATAATTTTGTTGGAATGGTAAAAACACTATACAATAAACCTATTTTCAGAATCAAAAATAATGGGTGGATTTCAAAATCGTGTGAAATGCATAAAGGAATTAGACAGGGATGTCCAGTATCTGCATTACTATTCGTATTTGTAATTGAGATATTAGCGATACAAATAAAAAATAGCAATGATATCAAAGGACTAACATTCCAAAAAACAATCTATTTCAAATGATGATAAAAGCATAAAAATTGTTCAACATGCAGACGATTGTACAAATATGTTAAAAGATACAAACTCTTTGAAAAAATGACTAGAGATGATTGTAGACTTTAGTAATGTTGCAGGACCTAATCTAAACTTAGAAATAACAAAATGTTTATTAACAGGCAAATATATAAATATGTACTCAAATGACTCATACCTTCATGGCGTGAAAATTGCAAGAACTTGTGTAAAATCACTTGGAATTTACCTGGGGCATGATAAAATTGAATGTTACGAAAAAAACTGGACAAATAAACTGGAAAAGTTAGAAAAAATACTAAGCGTTTGGAAAAGGCGGAAACTTACATTGTTTGGAAAATGCACAATCATTAATACTCTAGCAATCTCTAAAATACTTTATAATGCCCTTATTTTAGAAAACCCTAAAGATGAATTTTTCAAAGCAGTTTCAAAGCTGATTTTTAACTTTATCTGGAAAAAACGAGACAGAATTAAAAGAAATACACTTATAGGCAAAATTGAACATGGAGGAATCGGTGTAGTTGATATTGAAAGTAGATTTTATGCTGTCAAGGCATTATGGAGAAGTAGAATACTAAATGTAGAAAGCGTAACACATAAAACACTTAATGATTTATTGAAGCAATATAATATCTCAATTTTTGATGTTTTAAAAACGTCTGAATATAACGACTCATGCTTTTTCAAAATGCTAAACCTCCCCACTTTCTATTGGGATGTATTTTCAGCTTTTAACAGATCTAAGAAGCAACTAGATATAAAAACTTTAAAGAGAGATGACTTTCTTTGTCAATTTATATGGAATAACAAACTCTTCCAAAACAAATCAAAAACCTTATGCTTCGAGAATTGGATAAAGAGTGGAATTTTATATATTAAGGATATATTTGATGAACATGGAGAAATGCATGATATAGTGTACTTTACTAACAAATAAAAAAGAAAAATAACATTCTTTGTGAATATATTATATTCAAAAGAACGATTAAAAGTTATAAAGAGAAATTTGATTGTAACTATGCAAAATATAATCATATAAAACCTGATGTACATTTTTTGTTTAAGAACAATGTTGTAAAATCAGCGAAATGTGTCAAAAGTAAATTTTACTACTCAATTTTTATCAATATGAAATTTCAAAAACCATTGTATGAAAATAAATGGGGAAAATGCTTTAATGTGAGTCAGTCTAGTTGGAAAAATATATATACCATGAAGATTAAAGAAATGTATGAAAAAAGAATATCAGAATTTAACTATAAACTACTTAATAATATTTTGAACAATAATTTATATGTGAATAAATGGAACAAAGATGTATCTCCATTATGTGCTATTTGCAAGACAAATGAAGACAAAAAACATCTTTTATATGAATGTAAAATTGTTAAGCATATTTGGAGGGAAATTAGCTCTTACTTGAAACTTGATATTACATGGAAAACTATTGTACTTGGATATTATAATGAAATTTGTGAAAAAAACAACTTTTTTGAATAACTTTATATCTTTTGTAAGTTTTTGTATATACAAATATAAAATGAAGTGTAGAATACAGGAAGAGACAATGTTAGAGCAAGATTTCCTGCGTAACATCAAAAAAGAACGTATAACCCAAAATAAAGTAATAGCCAATATTGGCAAGAACAGAAGCAACTTATATAAGAATATAGGAAATTGTCTTTAATTAATTATCATGTCTTCATCTCTCATATGATATGTGCAATAGTATGCACTATATTGTGCTGTATTATAAAGATATACCGTGATGTGCAAAGCTAACCCGCTGAGGATTGCTGTCCCTCAGTTGGCCATACTAGGGGTGTTTATGGACTGTGGTGCGTGTGTATTACCCCTGGTGTGTATGTGGGTTTTTCCCATCTTAAGTATAATATGACTGCAAATGTATGAATGTATTTATATACTCATGGACAAAAGAAACGTTACACATATTAAATAGTAAATATATTTAATTGGCAAAATGATACATTTCTGGACATTTAACACTGAATTCATATCACCAATGACCATTGAAAAGTGTCAACACAAAAGTTCAAAGTTACCCACAACTCTATACGTGTTACAGTTTAAAGGGGGTACCGCAAATGTCATTTCACAAAGTCAATATCGGGTGAATGAACCCCTGTTATCAATAACAGCCTGACATCGACGGCGCATGGAAGCGATTAAACGATTGATTGACGCTACTGGGATGCGTTGCCATTCCTCAGTCAGTGCTACGCGCAGCTGATCTCGAGTTTCCGGTTGAATCTGACGTCCTCTAACTCTTCTGTCCAGCTGATCCCACAGATGTTCGATCGGCGACAGATCAGGTGATAAAGCCGGCCATGGTAGGACGTCAACATTGTTTTGACGTAAAAAGTCCATATTCACTCTTGCGGTGTGAGGTCACGCGTTATCTTGTTGGAATGTTCCACCGTTGGCAGCAATGAAAGGAAGAACATGAGGTGTAAGAATTTCATTCCTGTATCTTTCAGCATTCAGATTGCCATTGACTGACACAAGATCAGTTCTTCTATTGACTGCTATGCCGCCCCACATCATCACGCCTCCGCCACCAAAGCGATCGTGACGAATAACACAGTCATCAGCAAAGCGTTCAGCACGTCTACGATAGACTCTGGTTCTACCGTCCACTCTACGGAGCAAGAAACGGGATTCATCAGAGAACAACACCCGTTGCCAATCAGCCAATCTCCATCGCAGATGTCGTTGTGCCCATTCCAATCGGCGCTGACAGTGACAACGGGTTAACATTGGCCCCCGGTATGGCCTCCTAGCACGAAGTCCAGCATTAGCTAAACGTCTTTGGATCGTTCTCCGACTGATACGACGTAGGCCAGGGATACTTGCAGCAGTGATCCGAGGATTCTCGGTGCGATTGCGAAGATGACGTAATCGGATTAGTCTGTCCTGTCTAGGTGTTGTAACACGTGGTCTAACGGATCTTGGTCGATCTGAAGTTGAGTTAGTCGTTTGAAATCTCTGCCATAACCTTGAAATGGTTATCCTTGCTACCCCAAAACGTCGAGCAACTTCTGTTTGTGTAGTTCCAAGCTGGAGCATACCAATAGCCCTTTCTCTGTTAGCATTATCAAGACGGGGCATGTTATTGCTTTGACTAAACAATTCGAAAAATGGAAATTCGATGTTTTTCTTTCTACTGGTAACAAGACGTATTGAAGGGTTGAAAAAAAAGACGAAATTTAAAGCACGTGAAAGACTTCCTTGGAAATAAAGTAACGGTTGAATGAATTTAAGATAAATTTCTTTACCTGTATGTGAAGGTGTATTTTAATAACAATAATATTGGTTTGAATTATATTTTATTGCAGTAAATTTATTAAAATGCATATTTTTCTCATGTAACGTTTCTTTTGTCCATGAGTATATGTGTTTGTGAATGTATATATAATTATGTATATATATTTATATATATATGTGTGTGTATGTGATATGATTCATTGTGCCTACTGTATTTATTGATATCATGATTACATAAAATATGCTTTTGAATAGAACAAAATTATACATAGCATCCATTGTATTTATAATCTTTTTTTTTCTTTTGACCTTTCTTATGTAAGCTAATATAACATTAGACAGTCTAAAATTTTCAAATACATTTACAATATAATACATTTACATTATGATAAGATATAGTTAATACTCTGTTACTTGTTACATTTGTTATACTAACTATCTTGACCCGAGATAGTTAGAATATGTAAATGGGTATTTACAGATTAATAAAAGAGAAAAAAAAATTACTGTATACAAGGTAATTTATTCCCATAAGTTTCCAATTAAGTCCAGAATTGTAGAACATATTTCAAATTTTGAACATCAAAGACATTTTTACAGGCCCCACTTTTTTTAAAAGTAATTTTATATTTTATAGTATTACAAGCAATTAAACCAATAAATATATATCACCCATGAAAAAAAAAACACCATGCAAATCCCGATACATAGAACATTCATCTAATATGGCGAATAAGCAGAGGAATATGGCGAACACCACGAATTCTACCATATTTATGAATTAATATCAGCTGTAAGGTTCCAAAAGACACGTGATTTTCACTTTTAAATGCCGAGCTTTTGGCGAAGGAACATTTTAGATTTGAGGACTCGAAATCACGGCTGGTTCCGTGCAGGACTTGTTGCACACGTAGCTAGAAACGGCGGATCTAGCGCCGGGCGCACCCACCCACCCCAATATGATGTATATTTTTTGTAGAAATGTCCAAAAAGGATGTGTGTTTTATTTTGTCAGAACTCAGTAGTTTCAGGGGGTCCTCGCCCCTGGGCCCCACCAAGGCTTTGCCATGGACTCACTAGGGATCCCAAGACAGCGCCCAGACACCCAGTCATTTACTGTATCCTCCCGTTCAGAAATTTCTTGATCCCCCACAGGTTAAACATGAGGTTGAGATTCGTAAGAGGCACATAAAAGCGATGAATTTAATTTTTCGAGCATTGTCAACAATCCCTCGGATACAATACAAATGAGTTTTACAATACAAATAAAAGATTAAAAGATGATACAACACTAATGAACACTTATACAAAACAAATGGAAGGTATAAGATACAAATGAAAATGCATAATACAAATGAAAACTTATACAATCAAATAACGATGATACAATACAAATGAAAAATATAGAATATACAATAGAAAAAAAAAATATACAATACAGATTGAAAAGATCAAATATTGCAATGTTCTACATGCCATACCTTTGAATAGATCATCTTCTTTGGAGAAAATATAACAAATATATGAAAGAATTGAAATTGACGAAACGTATAAAAATATCTCTTTCCCAAAGCAGTTGGATACGACAAGCCTAATTCATCTCCTTTCTTTCAAGTTATTAGGATCCTGCTTCATACAGCTATCTGTCTATCTTTAATTTATCAGTCTAGATAAATTTATTAGAGAGATAAATGGTTAGATAAATAAATAGATAGATAGAAGGCCAAATAATTGACTCTGATATAGATTGATTAAGTTTTATCATTTCATGTCCAGTTGTAATTTATCTTCACAAATATTATAAACGCAATATCTACTTATAAATATAGAATAAGCAAGTTCCTGTCCTTAAGAATAGGACTACAATACGTGGACCATTATCACGTGTTTCTAACAGAAACTTACTATTCTAGGTTGAAATAACAATGTGTTATATGAGATTTTTCTTTTAAATCTTAAAATATGCAGCTATTTCATTATAAGACTATATATAAGTTAAAGTTGATATTAGATATATATAGACCTAATGGATATGAAATAGCTGTAGCTTTGACCTTTAACCTCAGAATTAAATATTGCTTTAAACTTTAAAGTTCAAATTCCACAGAGCACACAGTCTAGTCTAAATAATAAGCTGACACTTGCGTTTTATACAAGCACCTAATCCAAAGATATAAATCTGGCAACAAAGTATCTTAATCCAATGACAGCACATATGACAGATCTACTTGCACCGCCCCCTTTTTAAGTTGAATTTTAAAACAATTACCTTACTCGACCATCCATGTTTAAACATGTGCAACATTTTCCACTAAGAAACAGAAAAAACACTATGTAATTTAGCAAGGTTTTTGATAAAGAAATAAACGAAATATAAGAAATTAATAAAGATATCATATTTGCCATCCTCCATATTTGACCACAAGTATTTTACATGATTACACTCACCAGTATATTGTTACTTAATTATCATATAACTATATTATACCAATGAGATGTATTATACCAATGAGATGTATTTTTCCAATGAGATGTATTATACCAATGAGATATTACTCAAGGTGTCAATAAACTAAACTAAACTAAACGAAGCTTAGCGTTGCTGATTCTCTTGTTTATGAATCATTACTGACTGCAATAAACATGTACGACCACGTGCCATCCCGTTAGCTTCCAATCTGTATACAAAGGCTGGATATCGCTCGGCCTTTTTCGTCAAATTGGGACGACGCTAATACTACTTGACAGAAAAGGCCGATCGATGTTCCGATTGGCTCCGGTGAAAACGTACATTTCCCTGTAGCATCCGGTTTAACATCGTTGATACATTTTTTGCGTGGATTCACGTAACAATTAACTAAATAGTTGGTGATATGCAATGCATTTCGTAATTTACAATTTTGTGTGTACTTAAGAATTTTGAAAATATATGAGGGCATAAAATGCGATGTTTTACTCCGGCGTACTTAGCGCTTCATGAAAAGTATGCTTCATGAAAAGTATGCTGTTAAAATAGTCGTAATATTCATTCGCAAATTATTCACATTCATGGAAAAATGGTTATCAATTCAAATAGTAAAGATATTGAAAACAAAAACATTGGAAATGTAAATACTTTCAAATAGCTATTAAAACAATAATCAATAATTAATTATCTAAAGGAAAACAAAAACAAAACAAAAAACTATGTACTGTCGCTTACACGAACTTGGCACTAGTCATAATGACTCTCCAAATGATCCAGTGTTTTTGTATTCACATGTTTAGCGTTGTTTAAATCTAGATGATGGTATGTTTCGCCATCTTTACCATAAGAAGGAACGTGGTCGTACTCCGGCTGATTAACTGACATACCGGAAGCTTCATTTAGGTGGTTGTAGATGTCGTCATGCGGTAAATTCTTTCGGGTTCGGTCGACATGTTTCTCATATATTTCCTCTGATACCTGTAAACGATGTGATATTTTAAAACGTAAATGTGCATTGCCACCTTCATTTTACGTATGTGTGTGTCGCATAGCTTTCAAAAGAAAATATTTTACTCAAATGTCATCAACAGTACGACGTACTAAACCTCTTGTTACGGAATTGCCATATGAAATGTGTGGATTCTTCTCTCTCCAGGCATATAGAACTTTTTTTATTGATATTGTACTGGTACAGTTATGTTTAGGGCCGTAAACATTTTTCAAAAACATTCGACAAAAATGCATGCTAAATATTTTTAACCTCGTATGCCGAACCCGATCGAGATTTTGTTGACTAGCATTGATTGATTGTTTTACGACCCGTTGAGAATTTTTCACTCAGATTGATACGTCACCAGTTGTAGGTGAAGTACCACAAATTTAGACCTATGCATAACGCTTAGTGCTCAGTGCCAAACAGTGAGGGCTTTTTAACATGCCAACACCTGCCGCGACACGGGGCCTCCGTTTTTAAGGTCATATTCGATAGACCCGTGATTTCACTTCAAAATGCCGAGTGTTTAGCGAAGGAGCAACTAATACATATGTTTACGACTTAGGTTTGACGCTGCTATGGCACAAGCAGGGCTCGAACTCACGACCCCCGGTTATGAACACTGAGCTCTAACATTGAGCTACCCCGACCGGTTTGTTGAGCACTTCTTTTATTTAATGAATTCAGTACATGTCATATGAAACTTTGCCGTATATAACATTCAAATAGAATATATATGCCAGTTTACTTTCGGAAGGTCGGTGGTCTCTTCTCGGGTACATTGTATCTGTGTTCTCTCCAAGACCGATAAAAACTGGACGCCACCAGATAACTAAAAATTGTTGAGTGTGGCGGAAAACAATAAACAATCAATCAATCAATCAATTATATATATATATATATATATATATATATATATATATATATATATATATATATTCAGTGAAGCCTCGGTAATCCGGACTCCTTTAATCCGGACGCTTCACCTTCCGGACGATATTTTCTGGGAAAAGAATTTATACACATTATTTTGCATCATTAATCCGGATATTCGCATTCCGGATCCGGACAGTCATTTTTTTTTTTTTTACTTCAAAACATTAAAAGATCACTGAAAAAATGTTGAATGTGGCGGAAAACAACAAACAATTAATATATATATATATATATATATATATATATATATATATATATATATTATAGCGTTTAGAGCAGTATGGACTTTACGCTTTACAAAATAAATTTATTATTATTATTATTTATATATATATATATATATATATATATATATATATAGAGAGAGAGAGAGAGAGAGAGAGAGAGAGAGAGAGAGAGAGAATGACTTTTCATTATCTATATCAATATCTAAAATTCTAGTTGGATTATCTCCCTTTCACAATGTTTAAGAGATAAAAAAACCACAACAATGATATTGACATACATGCAGACAGACAAGATAATGTGAACCCAAAAAGAACTAAATCCAAAGAAAATTAGAAAAGATATTGTGAAAAAAATAAAATGTTTCATAACCTATAAACCTTAAAGTAGTATTTGAGAGAGTTTCACTTGTTTTGGTGACAGGGCCGATTTTGGCACTTCGTGGCTTTAGTTCTCTTTAGGTGTTTTACTCCTATTGTAGAATATTTCTGTCCAGTTTGAAAACTGTACGATGGAAACTCCTTGAGTTACCGTATCACTATGAAATGTTGATAGACAGACGGACGAACGGACAATGTTATTACTATAGGACTCTCGTATTTCATGCAGAGCCCTAACTAGAATTTAAGGACACAGATAAGCTAGTAAATAAATAGAATTTAATGAATATATCTACCCGTAAGTAACAAGATTTAAGAACAAAGATATGTCTGTATGTAACTTGGTTTCATAAACCTGAACTGTATTTTGTTCTGTTTTTCCAGGGCTTATTGCTTCATCTTTAATTCTGACGTTATCGACAATTGCAGCAAATTTGATAGACCTGAAAAAAATAAATAAAAGTTCCACAAAATTATTAGTAACTGCTTTATCATTATTTACCCGTAAATGTTTATCTCGCATTAAATCAAAATACTGAATTATTAGAAATCTATTTTACAGTGCCGTATATCATACCAGCATGTTTGGAAAACAGATCGATTCTTTCTCTAGTTCTTATATTATGTACGCTACAAGTATACAGGATTGCACATAGATCTATACGCTGTATATGTGAGATAAATACTATGATTGTAGATAATATATTTAATTAATATACTTAATCTAAAATCAAAGGTGGATAAAAACTACGAATAATATATATGTACTAGGATAATTAAAAAAAAAAAAATACATTGTTATGACCCAATATATCAAAATATTTGAGTCGTGTATAGCATTTTCATAATTTGAAAACCGAGTTTACTAGACAGTACTATGAACTATGTGTACCCGTTCAATGAAATTAATTACCTGTAAAAATTGCTCAGGCGACTATAAATAAAACAAACAAACAAACAAAAAAAAATTACCTGTAATATCTAACTAGACTTTCTGTTTGACTTTCTTTATATAGATATATAGATTCTATGTTGGAACTGCTATGTGATGATTTAATAAATACAATCAACACACTAAGATTATCTTTATGTTGCCGCGACTTTGACGTTTCACGTTCAGGAACTTTGACGTCGTTTTCCGAGAATTGTGACGTCCAAAGATAGGTGCAATTTTCTCATGACGCTAGTATATGTATATAAGCGCACTACGTTACAACAAAACCTTATACCTATAAGTGTTGGATCCTCGACAAGGACAAAAGGCTAAATACAAGAACTATAAAAAGCACTGATATGACCAACGACAATAACAATTAGAATGTCAAATCTTCGGGGCGACCTGTTCCTTCCTCAGGACTAAAGGAAAGGTTTACATGAGATACTAAAAGACATATAAAAAATAAAGAACGCTAGCACTAAAACAAAAACGAAATCTACAAACATATCGATAAAGCAACGTTCATGTTTATTGATTTTGGCTAATCAATGTTCTCTAGGAAGCGAACTATTCGTCCATTTATTTGGGTTGATCCACAAATTCGTCATTCACAATGTCCATTAGAGATGTGTGATTTTCATATCTTTACAAATGCCTAGAAAAAATGTTCGTCGACAAATGGTTTTTCTTTAAAAACCAACTTAACAAACTGACATTCATGGTACCAAAATAAAAGTTCACAACTTTATCTTACATGGAATGTGGAAAAACTTTTTTCATTCACTCCCAACAAGAAAATTCCTAAAATTTCAATAAATTTGAAAAATATCTAAATTTCATGGTCTGAAATGACTGTTGTCATACCCAGCAAATATACTATTTGAAAGTGAGAAGAACAAAATTTTGAATTTGATCATCAAATGAATTTTGGTGGAAAAAAATTTATACAGTTAAATTCTCACTACTTGCAAAAAAAAAACGTCCCGAATCTAACACGTTCATTCACATATGACCTTGAATTTTGAAATCGTACCCAGTGAGCAAAAGTCGATCGAGAGAGTTGATGAAGCAATAATAAACGCAATGCTATGGTGAAAGATGATTATATTTTCTTTCAGTTGGAAATTCCAAGTCCCCCCCCCTCCCCTCTAAATCCGCACTAGCACTTTCATCATTCCTACCAAAATTAGCAACCTCTTCGGTGGATATGATAATCAATCTAAAAATGTACCTCTTTTTAGCAGTCGATTTCTTGCATCGTGAGAGCGTAACGCAGAAAATCACGCAGAAAATGACCCCAAATACAAATCCCGCCGCCGCAGCACCAATAGTTATAGCAAGTTGAAGGTCATTATTCCTCGGCACTGTAATGAGAATTCACACATTTAATAGTGTGACCTTTTCCCATGAAGGTATTTGTTAGAGACTGAAGAGAGGAATAACAGTATACAGTATATATAATATTTTGTTTGAAGAACAATGATATTTTTAAAACATATAACTAAATCTTATTTAGACAATAAGTCTCTACAAGAAGCTCATCCCGTCTGTCATAAAGTTGTGTTGTTAATTTGCCGTTGACATCTATGTTCAATGAAATATCCAAATATGAAAAGGGTATGGAAGACTGACTTCTTTTATTTCGAGTTCACTGGGATATATCGAATCAATATATGAATGAAAATGAGCATTGTTAATATATCTAAATGTCGAGTTGAAGGCCAAAACAAGATATTTTTCTTCTCATATAGAAACTTTTGAAAAAATGCTGCCTCGTACAAATACACCGGGACACTTTCAAGTTATTTATCCGTTCATCGTATGCCTACACCAGGAAAATGTCTTCCATTCCTGCTTCGTACTTAGATATTTTACTGACAATAGACACCGGCGGCAAACTAACAACTCAACTCTATGACAAACCGGATGATTTCAATTTCTCCACCGTCAATTTCCCTTATTTATGTGGCAATATTTCATTATCACCTGGATATGGTGTTTATATCTCCCAGCTGATTCGATCCTCATATGATCAGTTTTTAAATCGAGACAGGCTACTGACAAAGAAGTTGATGTTACAATGGTTTGTACAGTGTCGTCTAAAGTCAGCATTTCGCAAATTTTATGGTCGTTAAAACATTCTATATTGCCAGTACCATTAAATCAAATGATGTCTGATGTGTTTCATACCAATTGTTAGGCCGTTCTTGGTACACTGATTCTGACTACGTATTGCTCCGTTTACCTGATCAGAATGTAGGGCTCAAGGCGGGTGTGACCGGTCGACAAGGGATGCTTACTCCTCCTAGGCACCTAATCTTACCTTCGTGCCCATCTCTTTGATCTGTATTTCTATAAGAATTACGATATTGAATACTGTTAGTTATCTTGGCCTTTTCATTTTATCAGTTATCTATCCGTTCATCGTATGCCTACACCAGGAAAATGTATTTTACCAGTTATTCCGATTGTCATCAGGAATACGAGCTCCTCCACACCAAGATGTAAAGCCAAAATACCGAGTATTTGTTTTAGGATATAACTCATGTTGTGGTTTAGAACTCGTTATGGTTCTCTTACAAGTATCCCGAATGTTCAGGTAATGTTCCAGAACATGGTGCTTTAAGTATCTTCAACCCTTACAACTATCAAGTAAATGGTATAGCAGAATTTAAAAAAAAAAAGACTGCGTACAAAGTTTAAATCTACGTTAGAGAAAGCAATAGCACGAACAGATTTTTAATCTCTGGTAAAGTAACTCATGCGTCGACAGTTCCATTTACTGTCCTATCTCACATATTGTCAAACAATATACGATGTTGTGTAATGGGTAGCCGTGTGGATACAGGCTCTTCTAATGTCGTTGAGACAAAGTATTCCAGTTTCATGGAAAACACGTGTTGTCGTTTTAACAACGATTATTTGAACTAAAGTACAGAAACCAAAATGTTCCGGATTACAATGTCCGTGTTATACAGAACATCATAACTTCCGGAATAATTACATACAAAAACACCACACTCCTCCCTGCGTAGTATAGAATATCATGTAAATATATATGAAATGCATAAATGTTTCAGCAAACAATTCAGTCTTGGTCAAATGAACTAAACATAGAAATTTCCAAGCATGTAAAACACATCAGGTTTACCCAGACAAATGAAGTCTTGCATAAAGATATGCATGAATGACATCACATATATCACAAATTCAATATGTCTGGTTTCTTTCGGTTCCTTGGTGGATTTCGACGTAGCTCACAAGTATTAGTACTTGTACTTGGATTTGCCATATTATCCTTAGGTTTATCGATAGTACCAGAAGTATTGGCAGATGGCACAAACGGAATATCAGCAGTCATTGTTGGAGTTGGAGTGCTAGGTTGATCCTTTGAAGTGCCAACTATTTGATCAACATGTCTCCTCCACAAGGTATCATTTATGTCAACTTTATATGACAAAGGTCCAGTTTGTGAATGAATTCGTCCATTTGCCCATTTTCAGAGTTGGCTCGATAGTTCCGCGCGTTTATTGCATCTCCTTCTGAGAATTCTCGCACACCATTTCCACAATGTTTAGCCATAGAACTGTATTTCTTCCTCAATACTGTTGTACTAGGTCTGGTTTCATAATATCTAAGCGTGTACGAATGTTGCGATCGTACATAAGAATGGAGGATGTTTCATTCGTTGTTCCCTGTGGTGTGATTCGGTATTTGCACAGAAATGAATTTTTGTTGATACAAGCAGAATTCCCTGATGCGGATTTTATTGCCTTCTTAAACGATTGTACAAACCTCTCCGCTTGGCCATTTATCCGTGGATGAAAAGGAGAAGATTGATTGATTGATTGTTTATTTTTTTACGCCACACTCAACAATTTTTCAGCTATCTGGTGGCGTCCAGTTTTTATTGGTGAAGGAGAGAACCCAGATACAATGATAGAAGCTATATATCGAATGACATTGGATTCCATGAAGTGACGGAATTCATCGGAATGAAACTGTGGTCCATTGTCAGACACTATTTCTGCTGGTATACCTTGCGTAGCAAATAAAGTCAGTACTTGTAGTACTTTTCATTTCAAAGACCTCTGGCCATTTGGAATATGCGTCGCCGACAATGGGAAACATTGCATGGTGAACTGGTCTAGCAAAATCTATATGCAAACGGTGCCATGCCTTAGGTGGAAAATTCCATGGGTGTACAGATGCTGCAGAGGGTGCGCTATGGACTCGCCTACATCGTAACAGCTCTGCAGATTTCCCCAATAGCTTCATCAATCTTGGGACATATCATACATAGGATCTTGCTGCTGCATTCATTTTGAATGCCTATGTGTCCAGAATGAAGCTCAGTCATCACTTTTTCACATAGAAAATTTGGAATGATCACACGATTTTCCCATGCGATACATCCTTGGTAAACATTGAGTTAATTTTTGCGATTGTAGTAAGGTTTAAGTTTGTCATCACAATCCTGAGGAAAGTGCCCTTGTGTAACGCTGATTTGACTCAGAACTGGATCACGTTGAGTTTCTCTACGAATCTGCACACAGGTCACAGGAAAGTCATTAAACTGTCTGCTGAAGAATAAGTCTATAGGACCCTAATCATCCTGTGGTATGATGAATACTAGGTAGTGGTACACGTGACAGTGCGTCAGCATTGCCATGCGCCTTGTTTCCTCGAAATTCAATGTTATACTGATATCCTGATAAGAATAGCGCTGAAGTCATCATCACCGGAAGTTATTTCTTTGGACTAAAAATACTAAGAAGCGGTTTGTGGTCTGTTACAAGCGTGAACTTATGGCCATATAGGTAAGAATTAAATTTCTTCACACCCCAGTAGAGAGCCAGGGCCTCTTTGTCAATTTGAGAGTAAGCTTTTTCTGCCTGATTCAATGTTCTCGATGTGAATACAATTGGTCTTTCCGTTCCATCTGGGAAGACCTTTGCTAGTACTGATCCTATCCCATAAGGTGAAGCATCGGCGACTAACTTTAAAGGAAGTTTTGGGTCATAATGACACATAACCTTGTCAGAACAAATCAGTTCCTTAATATCCTGGAAGGATTTCTTTCTCTTGAAATTCAAAATCCGTTTGGTTCCTTTGTTCAGAAGTTCATGTAAAGCCCCTGCTACACTAGATAGATTGTCAATGAATCGATGATAATAGTTGACTAACCCTAAAAATGATCTAAGCTGCGATATGTTCTCTGGGCGCTTAGCATCTTTAACAGCTTTCTCAGGTGACTTATGCAGTCCTGTAGCATCCTCATTTCGGCCAGTAACAATAATGTCATCAATTATCACTTGTGTTGAAGGAATGTTCTGTAACACTCGTTCTATTACTCATTGTAATAAAGCTGGAGCTGATGCAATACCATAAGGAAGCCGCTTGCAGTTGAACCATCCTTTGTGTGTGTTGATAACAAGTAGGTCTTGTGTCTCTTCATCCAGTTCCATATGATATTAAGCTTGTGTCAATTCAAGTTTTGAAAATTTCACTCCACCAGCAAGAGTTGCAAAAATATCCCCTATCTTGGGAAGGGGGTACTGATCAACACACATAACTGGGCTCACAGTCACCTTGTAGTTACCACACAATCTCACATTACCATTCTTCGTAATGGCTGGGACAATTAGAATAGCCCAATCGCTATGAGCAACAGGTTGGATGATTCCATCTGTTAGTAATTTGTCCAGTTTTTGCTCAACCTTAGTTCTTAATGAGTAGGGAACAGTCTTGCTTTGAGAAATACAGGTTTGGCATCAGAGTTCACTGTGACTGATACTTTTATGTGTTTGTGTGTTCCGACTCCGGGTGAAAACACCTCCTTGTGTGTCTCAAGATCATTCAGTGACATTAAGTTGTATGTAATAGAGCGTAAGGCTTTGACTTCTTGCCAGTTGAATCGTTTCCAGTCTCTCCCATGTAAAGCTGGTCATCATGTGAAACAACAAGTTGGTCAAGGTTGGCTGTTTCTAAATTGAGGTTAACATTCACTTTCATTTTGCCCAAGGGTTGAATTGTATCACCTGAATATGAACGCAGTATTTCACTTGATTTTTCTAGTGCTACCATTTTAAAGTTTGCACAGTAGCCACTCTTTGAAATCCTGAAACTGCTGTCCCCGCATCTTACTGACTTTGCCTTCAATCATTGGGTGTACAGTTATAGGTGGTTTTTGCTGTGGTTTCATGTGAAGAGTACTTGTTATGTGTGGAAGTGGTTCTTCGTTGTTTTCACTGTCATGTGATTTATCCTCCTCATTATAGTTTAAGGCTGTGTTACGTCCCATGATTTTCACGTCTTTTCTTCATACACGCTCGCACCCCGTGGGGATCCGGGTTGTTTAGATCCTCAGCTCCCCTAGCTTGTCGTAAGAGGCGACTAAATGCGGCGATCCTTCGGATGAGACCGCAAAAACCGAGGTCCCGTGTCACAGCAGGTGTGGCACGTAAAAGAACCCTACCTGCTCAAAGGCCGAGCATAGGCCTAAATTTTGCAGCCTTTCATCGGCAGTGGTGACGTCTACACTGCATGTTCTTCAAACCAACTGGAGTAATTTGTCGGAGGCATAATATGTGTTATCATTGCTAAGCGGACGATACTGAAGTATACCTGATCATACAGCCAAACGACAGTTGGGGCAACTTTACCAACAGACTTGAAAGATGTCTTTCTGACATTGACAACTGGATGCAAAACATACTCAAGCTAAATCAGGAAAAGATGATTGATTGATTATATATATTGTTTAACATCCCGCTCGAGAATTTTTCACTCATATGGAGATGTCACCATTGCCGGAAAAGGGCTGCAAAATTTAGGTCTATGCTCGGCGCTTATGGCCTTTGAGCAGGGAAGGATCTTTATCGTGCCCCAACTGCTGTGACACGGGGCCTCGATTTTTGCGGTCTCATCCAAAGGACCGCCCCATTTAGTCGTCTCTTACGACAAGCCAGGGGTGCTGAGGATCTATTCTAACAACCCGGATTCCCACGGGAATTGCCTGTGAAGGACTGCAAAATTTAGGCCTATGCTTGGTACTCAGGGCCTTTGAGCAGGAGGAACCTTTATCGTGCCACACCTACTGTGACACGGGACCTCGGTTTTTTGCAGTCTCATCATTTAGTCGCCTCTTACGACAAACAAAGGGTACTGAGGACTTATTCTACCCCGGGTCTTCTCGGGATAATCAGGAAAAGACGGAACTTATTATCTTTGCCCAAAACGTAAGGCTGGTGAATTCTCGGGATATCAACTGGCTTTCGGTGGATCTGTCGTCACTAGTTCTTCATGTGCCAAAATTCTTGTGTGTTTCTCGAAAACACACTTAGCATGGATTGTCAAATACGTTCATTGACTAACTCATGTTATTTTCAACTTCGTAATATCGGTATGATTAGATCTCTTATAACGGAGGATGCGTGCAGGATACTTGTTGTATCACTAATTACATCCCGTCTTGATTATGGAAATACAATTCTTTATGGTGTTAATTCAACATCTTTGCAGAAGTTGGAGAAACTTAAAAACTCTGCTGCCAGGCTAGTGACATGTTCACATAAATATCAGCATATTACACCAATTCTCATATCACTTCACTGGTTACCTGTGACATATCAAACGAAATATAAAATCCTGTTGTATATTTTCAAGGTTCTACATGGATTAACTCCAGCATACATCCAGGAACTGATTCAAGTCTATCGTCCTCAGCGAACACTTCGTTCTGCGGATTCTTTGTCCCTTCTAAAGCCAGGTGCCCGTACTAAACTACGGAGAAAGACGGTTCGATGTATCGTCATCAACCCTGTGAACTGCCGCCCGCTGGAACTCCGTTTTGAAGTTTTTTAAAAATAAACTTAAAACATATCTTTATAAACTAGCATTTGATCTGTAAATTGGGTATTTATGTAAACAATTGTTTTAATAAAAAATATATATACAACATTTTCATAGTTTTATCTACTCTTAGTTTCTAGTTTAAAGTCAGTTTAGTATACGTTATGTCTTTATTTTATGCATTTGTTGTTCTTTGTTTTATTGTCTCGCATGTACAGCGCTTTAGGGTAGTTGTCTTAATTAAATAAAGCGCTATAGAGATATAGAATAAATATAATAATGTTCAGAATATTCTGAATTAAATTCTGTCTAAATAAGTTAAAAGATATTTCAATGTAAGTCTGTTTTGAAGGAAAAAGATGTAATAATATTTGTATATCAATATCCGATTCATATAAGATATATGTTTTATTTGGTTAACATGCATTCGCTTTTGTGCAACTTATGTATTGTGACTTCTGGGACGCAATCCGTATATAATCTTCTATTTGAAAAACACAAGCTTTACACATATCCCCCTTTACCTTTTATCAAATTTCGTTATCGATAAATTGTTATTAAAGAAACTGAATACTAAAGCTGCAATTCGTTATTGTTTAATGTGTTTTCAGTCTTTCAGCTTCCGGTAGTAGAACAATACTCACTTTCGTTTGATGAATACATCAGTGTTGTTCCAAGGATATCAGAAGTTTCCGGTAAGTTTGACAGACTGGTAGTTTGAAAACCTAGAAATCATGAAAATAATATTACTATCATACGTACAAGACAACGAAGTTTTACTGGTACATATATTAAATCATAAAGACAATTTTAATCTTATTTCAAAGTTCTTAAGAATGTTACTAGGAAAACATTTTCTCAATTTACTGTTAAAAATATAGAATAAGTTTATGCTTTTTGTCTCAAGGGGTCACTGATGTGGAAGGAAGCCGGAGTACATATCTGAGTGGGCGGGAACATTACCATCTCCATACAACCACCGCTGACGCTCAGGATCCAACTCGTAGTGTACATCCTGCCTGAACACCCTCTCATTCAGATAGATAGATACAGTACAGGCCACGAATATTTCGCAAAAAACACGGGGGTCCGTGGACCAAAGGTTCACGCTAAAGCGTGGGGCCTAGAAACAGTCGGTGTCTTTTAAGTTACAATTTCTGCACCAGCGTTGAACCCTTGAACCCTCCGCGTAACACGGCGTGCCACGAAGGACAAATTTTCATTTGAAATATCAAAATCTATATTTCACGACCGATTTTAAATTGCTTGATTAATGTGATTTTGTAATTAAATTATTAATTTTGTAGATATGTAAATCATTTGTAATATGTGAAGTTATTCTTATTTATATTAATTATTGTTGTTGATGTTATTTAATTTGTTTATTTAATTGAGGATACTAATATCGATGTTTTGAAAGTTATAAACTACTGAGTACCTACCGATTTTTTTTTATCAATACCCATTTTCAAAAGCTCCTATACCTACCGATTGGGGCGTTTTGTTTTTACTGTACGGTTGTCTTTGAAAAAGGTGCACATGTGGTACGTACATTTACCCAGAGTACTCACACTACTGGACGGAAAGTGTCTACTGCTTTTGTGTTGTTGATACAGCTATGATTACTGATATTTCACTGGTGGTACTGATAAATTCTGTTGGTGCTTAGAAATGTAATTATTGACTGTAGGTTGTACTGTGGGTGTAAGTGCTGCGATGTTTATGTTGCTTTATTTCCGTAAGGTACGGTCAATTCTGTGCAGTGTTGATAAGCGCTGTAACAGTCTAAATTGGGGTTTCCTTGTAGGAATTAAATCGATAACAAACACTATATACGTTTCTGAGAAAACCTGGTTTTGAAAATTTTCAATTTAGTTTAAATAACTTTAAAAAAAATAATCATAGGATCTGTAGGGGAAAAAAACTTTACAAATTACAAATGGACTAATAATGGTTAATACCAACTACGCATTAGCCAAAGTTATATTACATATAATACAACAACAACATATAATACATGCCAGTAAAACATCTTTATAACAGATAAAGGAACAGTAACATTGTTACATGAAATTAATAGCATTAGACATGGAAGCATACTGATTGTAATGAAAATAGGCTATATTTTAGCATTTCTTTGAAATATAGAATGAATTTAGACATGA
Organism: Ostrea denselamellosa; assembly: GCA_024699665.1. Classification (NCBI taxonomy): domain Eukaryota; kingdom Metazoa; phylum Mollusca; class Bivalvia; order Ostreida; family Ostreidae; genus Ostrea; species Ostrea denselamellosa. The sequence continues at coordinate 6,721,177 of JAMZEH010000065.1, read as the reverse complement.
TTCGATAGTAATAGGCATAATACTTACATTCATGAAAGTGATCAGTCTTTGAAACGTTTGCTATTGATTAAAAATCTTTGAACAGCAAGAAATATCACTTCGTTATCTCTATGGATTGGTTTTCAGAACCAAATAATAATAAATTTTCCGAAATACTGTAAGGTAGTGCAAGTATTGTGTTTAATCGCTACCCAGCAAATATTGGACAATGTAAAATAAAGTGTGAAACATTTTCAATTTCACCACATGCACAGTATGGCTAATCAACAAACTTTTTCTTGAATAAGTGGAGTTTCAGAGAACTGCATTCTAGGCGTAGTTTAGTTGTAGTGTCTGACCCAGTCTGGATCCTACATAGAAGTAGTTGGGTATTTTTATTTTATTTCTATTAAGATGGGATTTTAATTTATGAATAGATGGATTGTTTTGGATTGATGATCGTAATTTAATCCATAGTTTTATTGTATTGGGGGGAAATGCTGTTAATTTGGGTACGAGTATTCATTTCTTGAATAAAATTGGATTGTCTTGTGTTATAATGATGTATAATTTTGGTCTTCAATATAGGAATATAAATAATTAGGGGTTTTCTTGTGGTAGATTTTATGAAGTTGGTTGATTTTATTTTTTCAATTTAAACCCCTTTCTTACTTTCTTTATAAATAATTTAATTTAAAATAACTTTTTGATACACTGTAATACTAATGAATAATTTGTGTGTTGAAAGTGAATTAGTATTCAATGAACGAAAAGCATACTATATATATATATATATATATATATATATATATATATATATATATATAAATGATTACCCCTCCTCTCTCTTTCTCTCTCTCTCTCTCTCTCTCTCATTAATAAATTGGAATTAATCTATAACATATATCAATAAAAGCAAAATACAATCCAACGATTATAAAAATATATCATAAATCAATTATATTTGACCGAGATGTAGAGACAGAGTAGAGTGTGGTGCGAATGTGATGAGGACCCAATGGGCTATTCACAAAAGGTAAAAGAGAGTCAAAAGAAACATCATGTATTATGGGTTTGTTGTACGAACGATGTCCATGACTACGTTTACGTCTAGGTGTACTGTTAAAAGGTCCCATCACATTTACATTGTTACACTGTGGGCTGGAAATATTTCCTATGCTTCCAATATTGTCGTTGCACCCATATGGAAAGGCAGTGCCTAATTTCCTAATCCAGTATTCCTCTCGTTGTCTACGGAAAGGACTGTTGGTGTGATGATAATTTTTTTTCTATAATTCTCACTTTCATTGATATGATGGAATGTTCGGGGGAATTTAAATGTTTATAAAGAAGTTGTTGGCCTCCGTTATTAATTTCAAATCTATGGCCCGAAATGCGTTTATTTAAGGACCCTTTTGTTTCCCCAATATAAATGAGCCCGCATAGGTTACATTCAATTCCGTAGGAATTTTTGCATTGGAAATTTTGCATGTCAGATCTTCTTCAGTCTTGATATAAAGCTCTTTGTTGGTTAAATTGCTTTTAAAATTATTTCTAGTGATAAGAATATCATATGTTTTGCAATTCTTGGCACTACATTTAGAAATGGAACACATGAGGTCTGTAAATGAATCATCAAAAATATTTTTCAAGGACACTTGACATTTTTTAATTTGATTAAAGTTGCTTGAATTTTTATACCAAAACTGGTTATCCGACGATTGTATGTATGACATATATTTTATGTCCTGTAGGACAATCCGTGGGGCACCGGTCGATCTCTTTGAGCCTGTGTCCGTAGACTCAACAGAGTGGCACCTTTTTATACTGGGTGACGTGCCAGCCAGTATCTCTTTGTTATCCTTCAGTTTACTCATAATAGAATATATACCGAACGACAAGTATCCTCGGGGACAAATTGTCCACCAGCAGAGATACATGATCGGTGGTTAAAATATCGAATGGCGAAGTAAACAATGTGTAAATCGTAATCATAAATCCCCAAGACGTATACAAGTTCGAGTGTAAGGAAATACGGACATCCGACAAAGCGAAGGTAGGATAAGGTGTATTTATATAATACTACGATCTATGTATAACTTGTATATTTCAATAAACTTAAATTACGGTTAGCTAATCTGGGGTATCTGAAACTATAACAGAAGTGTTTTATGTGAAATTGGGTCGGCGCAAGATTCACATGATCTCGATCTCGACCCATTATATTTCACAGTTTCAGTATACCATCACATCAATATCGTTATTCAATATTAATTTTCGTTTTGTTACTGTAACGGTGTGCAGATACATATGTATGTATCCAAGGCAGTTCTGACAAGAAATAATTGCAAGTACAATTTCTGTCAACGATGAACCCTGCAGTATTATTCTAAACACACATCAATATAAATCGGTGGGAAATTAGGAAATGTAACCATTCTTTTATGAAACATTTTTTGAAGATCATGCACCTTGCCTGGGAAACCAAGATATTTAAAGAACAGCTGGATGCATGAAGTCGAGTTGAAATAGAAAGACCAACATTCCGGCAAAAACTGAAGACATACATAGTGATATATCAACCCTAGAAAATATCAATCAGGCTGGAGCAAACAACTGCCATTTAACCGTAATACGCAAGCATTAAATATCACTTCTGTTTGCAAAACGTTGACTACTTTTGCCATTTGAATATAGTTCCTGTTCAAGATATACAAAACAATCACACCATCTTTGTTCAAGGCTGGTTGCTTGCTTTACGTCTCGCCGGAATTTTTTCACTCATATTGAGACGTCACCAACTGTAGGTGAAGTACCACAAATTTAGACATATGCTTAGCGCTCAGGGCCGTAGCAGCGAGGATCCGTTAACGTGTCAACACCTTCCGCGACACGAGACCTCCGTCTTAAGGTCATATTCGAAAGACCCATTATTCTCACTTCCAAAGGAGTTTGGCGAAGTAAGCAGTGACTACCTACATTTACGTTTAATTGCAATAAAACAGGAAATACACACAGAAGACAGGTAGAAGCAGTACAGATTATGGAAGGAAGCTAAGCTGTACCAATTATTTCGTCTTTGAAATGGGGTGTATTTACCTGTGTGTTGAGATGAATTTATGGCATCAGTTTCCGAAAACAACAAACATACTTTGCCTCGTTCTGTTTGTCTACAAAGTCCATTTTCTGTGTTCCCCATGCATTGCTCATTTAATTCGCATGTCTCACCTATCGAAAGATGCAAGGAGCAATGAAAATTTAATATGTTTGCATGATATTAACATTCAGGTGGAATGATGAATTTGGAGTTGTTTTGAGTCGTTACTTCCAAATGTTTCCCAGTTTATACCACGTTATCGATACTGATATATCATCAACGCATTGTCTCGTGAAGACATTAATGAGTGAGTTGTTGTGAGTTTCTGAAAAAGGACAGGGGACGGCTGATATTACGACTTGGCGTCCAGGGAAAAAGTGACCGATCGTACAAAACAATCATTTATTATCACAGAAATAATACCAACAATGTCGCTATATAGGTTTAAAACATGCGGTGAAACAAATAATGACATGTCTATGGACACCATTAAAACAATAGTTTGATTGCAGATGTTCAACAATGCTTGTGAGGTATTAATAACAAACACGGTAACAAACGTAACGTGCAGTAGTAACAGAGTTATTATATGTGCGGGGAACCTCTGAGCATAAAGGCACCAATCATATTACATGACAGCAGACAACGATTATAATCAATGAAAAGTCTTTGATACAGAAAATGGGGGAATTTTAATATAAAATGGGGGAAATTAATTAATTGATAGAGAATTGGCTTTGCTACGAGAGATTTGTTATGCGGACAAATGATTGTTTACGTTAAAAGACCTATCACATGGCTCTATTTACAATATCAGAGATACTTCCAGTAAATGAACATCATTTCCGGTTACTAAAGGGGTGAGGGTTAAACAAAAGAGATAACGGCAGAAAAAATTGTCTTCATTTAAAAACTTAGAAATTGTGCGTGAACTATAAAAATGTGCTATAGTTTATAACATTATAAATTGTTAAAAAAGTGAATGTGTCGATGTGATATTATTATTAGGACATTTTCTGTCACATCAATAATTTTGTGGGATCTGTAAATTCCATAGTACTACTAAGAAGTTCACAAAAAAACTGAACCTCTTAAAATGGCACTGAACCTCTTAAAATGGCATTGAACCTTAAAATAACACTGAACCCCTTAAAATAACACTGAACACCTTAAAATAGCACCTAACCCTTTACAATAGCACTCACCCGGGAAACAAGTGTTGAACAATGCAAAATATCCCTTTTTGCACTCGCACACACCATTAGTTGTATTGCACGTCGAATAAGGGTTGCTGGCATTACAATGGCTTTGTTTAGTACAGGATTCACCTATTCTCCTGTCTTATAAAAGAAAATGGCGCCCAAGTGAGACACATTGTCGCAGTGAAGTTGACTTTATACTGTATTGCAACATTAATCTTTCTCTCTCTCTCTCTCTCTCTCTCTCTCTCTCTCTCTCTCTCTCTAAAACTCTGAAATGGTGATGAATAAAGACAAGATGATTGTCTTGAATTAATCCAATACTCACTCTCTGTGAGTCTCGGTATTACTGCTTCTCTTTTCATTGTACCCCTGTTTACTTAATGTCAGCAGAAGTAAATAGATCTGTATTATATTGCTCATATCTTCATTCACATACCGTAAAATCCTCTTTCAGCACATGTCATAACTATGTCCACATCAACGTTTCTATATTTTCCACATGGCTTCATCATTGTGAAATTGAAGAAGGTGTTTGAGAACGTAATTTCCAGTTTCTCAAGTTCATATTGCATATTCGGCTGCAGATCTGGTGCCACTACCTCTAATGTGCACTTGACCAGACACGGTCTTTGATCATCTGTTAATGAAAATTAGCAAGTTAACCCGCATAGCTTTTTATTTCTCTGTTTCATGCCAATTATACCAATCGCATATGTACGCTGTATTTAAGTATTACAGAGGAAATATTTTACCTATAAAGTTCCTTGTGAACAATTCTTTTGTAAATGAACATGATATACCAGTCTGGTGATAAAATGCCAGAAGATCCGTAAGACAGATGGTCCTAAAGAAAACAAAGCTACAAGTAAGATTGTTGTTTTATATTTCAAATTCGTAACAGTTTTAAGTTGGAAAAAGACCACTATCATTCGTCCAAAAGTGAAGATTGGGAAAAAGATAAAAACCTTTCAAAGCAATAAATATACATACCTTTCTGTGTTTACATTCGTTCGCGTAAGAGACAACAGTTTGAGTAAGAAAACTGCAATATGGAGAAAAAAAATTGTTAATAACATTTTGAAATGTGTGTAGCGGTTCGTATTAAAGATGGGGGAAGGGGGGGGGGGTCAGTATTAAACCAGGGTTGTTCATAATGTGGAAGAAGTATAATGTCGATTATTGTGCTTAATTACTGATATTGAAAACTGGGAAAAACACACTAAAAAGAAGACGATCAATAATACACATTTTTATGCCTATTAATCATTGTTTGAAATTCCTGATATTTATTCCAATAACGGTCATGTCATCGTCTATAGCTGATACAAAATAGTAATCAAAAACAACTAGTCTCAGCACACTTGTCATAGGATATGCCGTGTACAATAATCTGAGAGGATTCGACATCAAAGTGAGAGTTATCCACTTAATGAAATCCACGCTATATTATTAAAAGAAAAGTTCTATACAGGTAGGTAGTGATATGTTCTTCTGTGGTGTGCATATAGCCTCAGTGGTCAAAACTAGGCGGTGAATAAGTAAGGGGAGAAAACGGCGAATTTTGTACGTGATGGAGGCGGTCTAGATTCTTTGAAACTTATGTGGACAGTCCGCTTACATATTTTTCTAGCCTACTTTTCTTAAGAGGTGTCTTAGATTTAAAGGCATGATCTATAAGAAGAATCCGAGAAAATCTGGTCAATCGAATTTCACGTTCACATGACTTCAGACAATACCCGGAAACGCGATCTTTTGTCGTAGTATCAGAAGGCCCTGATTACCAAAGAAATCAGACACCTGACAAAAACAACCAAAGTGACCAACCCTCTAAAGATGATGTTAAGATCGAAAATGATACTGTATACGGAGTTGTATTCTCTCCGTACTGTTCTCACCTTACTACGCTTGTTGACGGTTTTGCCCCAGTTTTAATTTTGTCTATACACAGGAAACTGTTGTGTTGAAAAAGAGATAAGAGAGAAAATTATTTCATCCAGCCTCATTGACAAAGAGGGCGATAATGAAACGGGGCCGAGTATTCCCCTATATACAGTAACTATCTATTCTGCTATATGATAGGTATGGACTCGAATTTTTGTCCTTTAATGCCGGATAATAGGGAGAGAACTACCGTTTGCTTTTAATATAATAAACATTGTACCTTACTGTAGTTTTCGTATTTGAACCTTTTTAAAAAAAATCTATTACGGTTAATTAAATGATAGAATAAATCGGCAAAAATAACTAAATAATTCGGAATTTGTACATCGAGATAACTTAAATTTTGTAATCAGCGCTTCCGCATGAGAGAGAGAGAGAGAGAGAGAGAGAGAGAGAGAGAGAGAGAGAGAGAGAAGCGGATTTCGAACATAAGAAACCATACAAACCAAACGTAGGTTCGTGTATTTTGATGTTTTCAGACTAAGAAATAAAAATTGATCTGATCTTTTGAAGCCTATAATTGCACATCTTGAAAACAGACACTGACGGATTTTATTTTCAAAAATAAATGTCAGACACTCCTGAAGATCGAATCTGATCACCATTTACAGTAGTTAAAACATTCTGAAGTAATGATCTTTTTTAAAAACACTTGTGCCCAATCCTTTTCATCGTTAGTATCTAACGTCTCCATATGAGTGAAAGATTCTCGAGCGGGACGTTAAACAATATATAATCAATCAATCGTTAATATCTTAACAATGAAATATGTTCAATTCAATTCACTGTATGTATAATGTACAATGAATTATGAATACAAAACATGCCTCTAACATTGTATCTCGGTCATATTGTCACTGCCAGTTGAGAGTCCCTAATTCATACTCCATAACGAAATAAAGTCTTAGTCTGTAGCTGATACTTTCATTTTGTTAATCTCTTTCCCTTTTCAAAGTTTTTGGGGATGCGGGCACAAATCTCTGTTGTGCCTCAGGTGTAATAATTTTACCTTTCTCTAATTGAATTGAAGGTAAGTGGAGTTGAATTAAAGATAGGTGTATACTTTGTAACATATCCACACAAAAAAAAAAGGAAAAAAAAAGTATAATTCAGTTACATCTACTTATATATTAAATAAACCCATCTTTAATTGCCCACTAATTGAACTTATCTGCAATTGAATTGGACATATCTAATTCACTTGTATCAACTTGAGAGATTATATAATGGGCTATATTTTTGCAGTTACTCCCCTTACACAAGAGTAACCAATCGCGATAGCTCATTGATAGGACGTTCGTTTCGTAGCCGGGAGGTGGTGAGTTCAAGTCCCGCATGTGCCATATGTCAAACATAAGACGTAAACATAGGTAGTGATTGCTCCTTCGCCAAACGCTCGGCATTTCGAAGTGAGAATCACGGGTCTTTCGGATATGACCTAAAAACGGAGGTCCCGTGTCACGGTAGGCGTTGGGACGTTAAAGAACCCTCACTGCTACGGCCCCGAGTGCTAAACATAGATCAACAAAAACAAACAAACAAAAAAAAAAAAAAAACCCCCCAAAAAAAAACAAAAAAACAACAAACAAAAAAAACCACACACACAAAAAAAAAAAAACTCAAAAAAAAAAAAAAAAAAAAAAAAAAGAAAAAACCAAACAAACAAACAAAAAACAAACGGATATCTGGAAAGAAAAAAAATGTGATGATAAAGGTTGCATCGTTAAAGAAAGGGGGAGGGGTTGTCAGCCGGAGAAGTTGACTTTACAATTATCAAAAAATGGTATAAAGGGATATTTATAAAGAAATCAAAGCTCTAAATCTTAAAAGTCTGTGGTAAGGGGACGAGGGTTGATTCTTCATTTCAATTCTTCGGTTAATTTTACATTAATTTTCCAGTACAACTCACTTACGACTATTATTTTAAATAAGGCAGTGAACCAACCTATAGATAGAACTTTGCATATAAAATGACCAACTTTGCCTGTAATAATAGCGGAAAAATTACGATGTCGAAAAAATGTTACGTAACAAATGATTTGATTCCTTAACTGGCACTTGATTTCAATAAGATATAGTAAATTGTCTATATATTTCTTATATTGACACAATGAACTGAGGACATGTTGTGCGCCCCTGTATTCATGGGGTAATAATTTGTGCTGCATTGTAAAAATATATCCCTTTATTGAGCAAAGTTTTCTTTAGTTCCTTATATATTGTTTAATAATTTTGTTTTTTTTAAATAATTAATCAAAGATGAGTTCAAATATTACAAAACATAAAATATTTCTAAACTCATTCTGAAATATTTGACGCTATCTCGAAATTATTAACCTATCTCTAAATCAGTTAAAGAAAGGGACTAACTCTACTGAAGATTGATTGATTTCAATAAGAAATTTGATTTATTTCTAATTGAAATGAATCAATCTATATTTATTCATTGAATTTAATCAATCTTTAATACGTCTAGAGATATGTTCAGCAATTTGAAGACAGGTCCGAATTTGTTTTAAAGAAACAAGAGCATGAGATTGCTGAGATTGGAAAACAAGTGCAAATGCAATTCTTCTCTCATCATTATAAATTAACAAATGGTGATCACGTTTTAAAGAAAAGAAAGTGGACAAAATCAAGAAATGAATAACAGAAAAAAGAGGCTCCACTGGGGCAATTACACCTATAACTGGATCACGCAAGTATAAACTGGAACTCGAAAAAGGCGTGATATATGACATGTGAGAATGCATGAATGACACAAAATATAAACAATATGAATACCGTATGTACATGTAAGTGTAAACAAACAGTGGGTTGACATGATATAAACAAAATCAAGCATCAGAGTAGATGACACAGTTACAATAGTATGAGTGTATAATCAAGAAGCAAAATATCAAATGATGACGACATCATGAATGGAGACAACACTGAACACAAAATGAAGTTTGTATAAATATGGGAGAGTCATGCATTTGGGCTTAAAAGTAACTATTACTAGTAAATTATGACAATTTCCAACAATAAAATTTATTTGCGTAAGATCCATGGGGATCCGGGCTGTTAGAATAGATCTTCAGCACCCCTAGCTTGTCGTAAGAGGCGACTAAATGGGGCGGTCCTTCGGATGAGACCGCAAAAACCGAGGTCCCGTGTCACAGAAGGTGTGGCACGTTAAAGATCCCTCCCTGCTCAAAGGCCATAAGCGCCGATTATAGGTCTAAATTTTACAGCCTTTCACCGGCAATGGTGATGTCTCCATGTGGGTGAGGGATTCTTGACGTTAAACAATATATAACCAATCAATCAAAATTTGCGTAAGCGTCAAAAATTTGGCTGCAACATCTTGGTAACCATCAAAGCCCTGTAAAGCAAACCATTTACAAACCTTAAAGTTTCTATATCGAATCTTTTTTCTGCATTTAGTCCTTCAATGTAGTTTATTTCGGGAGGATAAGGATATTGTTCACATTTTAGACAATATCCCAATACATTAGCCAATACATTAGATAATATCCTGATAATTAGACAAGATCCCAATGCATTAGACAATATCCCAATGCATTAGACAATATCCCAATACATTAGACAATATCCCAATGCATTAGAGAATATCCCAATACATTAGACTAGATCCCAATGCATTAGATAATATCCCAATGCAGTAGACAATATCCCAATACAGTAGACAATATCCCAATGCATTAGATAATATCCCAATACATTAGACTAGATCCCAATGCATTAGACAATATCCCAATACAGTAGACAATATCCCAATACATTAGAGAATATCCCAATACATTAGACTAGATCCCAATGCATTAGATAATATCCCAATACAGTAGACAATATCCCAATGCAGTAGACAATATCCCAATGCATTAGATAATTTCCCAACGCTTTAGATAATATCCCAGTGCATTAGATAATATCCTATTGAATAAAGTACAGTAACTTTCATCTTTAAGTAATAAAGAAGTAAAAATAACTCATATGTAGGATTATTTAATTATCAAAATAAATAAATAAAAATAAAAAACAAATATAGCTAATTGCATTTTTATCAAAAATATATTAATATTTTTTTTAATTGGTGTTTTCCATTAGTCCTGTATAAGTAATTAACATGAAATAGTTTTCAAGACAGAATAATACCAATTATATAAAAGTCATGACATACAAGATTGATTGATTGATTGTTGTTTTCCTCCACACCCAACAATTTGTCAGCGATTTGGTGACGTCCAGGTTTTTATTGGTGGAAGAGAGAACCCAGATACAATGTACCCGGGAAGAGACCACCGATCTTTCGAAAGTAAATTGGCAAACTTTCTCACATATATCGGCGCGAGCGTCGACTAGAGGTGAGAGTCCTTGTGAATTTGAGCGTGATGCTCTAACCATTCGGCCAAGAGGCCCCCCAAAATACGAACAGACATTTGGATTGTACTGCAGGCAATACAAAGTCCCCAACCAGTTTGATAATTCTGTCAAAAGTAGATCAAGCGTAACGGAATTTAAACATGATCTGTAACTAACCAAGGTAAAGCCATGTATAAAATTTCCGTTGAATATCTTTCTGTATAAAATTTCAGTTCAATATTTTCATCCAATCCGAAGAAAAGTCCGGAAAACCACAAGCGGAATGACAGACGGACGAACATACCGAGGGTAAACTAGTAATAGTCACCTCCAGCAAAGCCGGTAGAAGACTAACAACAAATACAGAAGTAATATGGAATATGTCAACCAACATTTATTCGCGATGACTTTTTTTCGCGATTACTAGTGATAAACTGGATTGTGGCAATCAATTTTCGCAACCCAGATCAAGAAACATAAATGACTGGCTTCCAGAAAGTTATATTCCCGATGATGAGATTCTCAAGGACCTCTAAAAAAAATTCGCACGCAAATAAAAGTTGCTATACAGTAATTTGTTATATTCAAAGTTTAAAAAGCTTTAAAGTTGAAAACATCAAGTAACATAAACTTTTAAATCGTGATCAATTCATACAGAAAAACCCAACAAAACATTTTGTCCAGCCTCGGTTAGAGGATTGTTCAAGTCACACTTAAAATCATTAGACCACTTGAGTTTTGGTTATAAAAGAACACTAGTAAGAGAAAATATAGATCTATTCAATGGGAATGCCCCATTCATGTATAAATCAATATCATATTTATATGAATATCATTAAAAAATAGTAAAGTATGAATATTGAGAAAAAAGATGTGTTTGTGAAACACAAATGCTCCCGATAATGGCACATTCCAATGATAGCCATGTCAATATTAAAGGTTCTAAAAAGTAGGTCCAATGTCACACGGTCAACTATCTTTATTCCAATAGAAAGGCCTTGTCACAAGAAAGACTCATTTGAAATATGAAAGCCCTAGTATTTACCATTTAGAAGTTATGGCCAATGTCAACATTTTTAGCATCTGGTCTGCATCGGTGGTCGTGCGTCGACCGTCGTTCGTTAACAATTGAACATTTTAAACTTCTTAATAACTACCATTCTAATTCTTTTCAAATATGGTATAAAACATCTTTGAGACAAAACGAACATAATTTGTAAATTTCTGGATTCCTGTCTCCCCTGGGACAAAGAGGCGGGACCAAAACTGCCCGAAAGTGACCAATTTTCAAAAATCTTCTTCTCTAGAACTGCACATTTGTAAGAAAAACTAAATGCATAGTAATGTAGAGCAGGAAGGCCTCTACCAAAGTGTAAATTTCATTATCCCCGGGTTAGAGGTTCTGACCCCAGAGTGGGGCCAAATATAATATATAGTTTTCAAGTGTAAAACATTTGGAAAACATCTTCTTTAATGCTATTGACACCAAATTGAAATTAAATGGATATTTAGAATGTGTAGGTAGCCCTTTACCAAAATTGTAAATTTCGTGATCCCAGGGGTAAAGGTTTTGAAATGAGGGTGGGGCCAAAATGACCTGTGACTAAATGTGTTAACAATTGAACACTTTTAACTTCTTGATAACTGCCATTCCAATTCCTCCGAAATTTTGGGACAAGGGGAACACAAGTTGTAAATTTCAGGACTTCTGCACTCCTGAGGTCCTAGGGTCAGTGGCAAATACTGTTAGGATAAGATAAATGTAAATTGTGAAATTTATAATCATAGCTCCTACAGAGCCTCATGGTTGAGGCCAAAACTGAAAAAGGCAAAGTTTTAAAATTCTTCTCTAGTACCACACATGTGATAGAAAAACCAAATGCATAGTTATTATGCCCATGAAGCTCTTTATCAAAATTGTGAAAATCATTGCACCTTGGTCATGGAAATGTGGGCTTCAAACTTCAAATTCCCTTTTATTATGATACCCTGGTGACCGCAAAGGCCTGTGAGCCTTTTGTTAAAAAGTAGGTCAAATGCCAAGGTCAAGACGTTCAGTACCAGTGGAAAAAGTCTTGTCACAAGGAATATTCATGTGAAATATGAAAGCCCTAGTACTTACCATTCAAAAGTTATGGCCAAGGTTAAAGTTTTTAAGAAGTAGGTCAAACGCCAAGGTGAAGGTTACAAGGTCAATTTTTTGGTACTAACGGAAAGGTCTTGTCGCAAGAAATACTCTTGTGAATTATCAAAACACTAATACTTAACATTAAAAATTCCGACCAAGGTTAATTTAAAAAAAAAAAATAGGTCGAACACTAAGATCGCAAGGTCAAATATTTAGGTACCAACAAAAGGTATTGTCACAAGGAATACTAATGTGAAATCAAAACCCTAGTACTTGCTGTTTCAAAATTACACCCAAGGTTAAAGTTCTACAAAAGTAGGTCAAACATCAAGGTCAAGATCACAAGATCATGTATTTTGGTATCAACGAAAAGGTCTTGTCACAAAAAATTATCATGGGAATTATGAAAGTCCTAGTACTTACCATTTTAAATGTTATGGCCAAGGTGACGGTTTTTAAAAAAAAGTAGGTCAAACACTAAGGTTAAAGGTCATAATGTTAAAATTTTTGGTACCAACGGAAAGGTCTTCTCACAAGGAATATGCATGTAAAATAACAAAGCTCTAGCGTGTACAGTTCAAAAGGTTTTACTATGTGAAAGTTTCAGACAGAATGACGGAATGGCAGAATGACAGACAGAACAGAAATGAAATCCACCCCCTCCCCCGGATCTTCGATCCCAGGGGGGTGGGGGGGGGGGAGTTACAAATTAATAAAATAAAGCGTATTTCAGTATCTGATTACTTGAAGGAAATCCTAGTTAATTTAAAAACGTTTCTTTCAATGTCAAAATAATTCATTAAAGCTGAGTTTTCATGGTCTTGTCATTCCAACAAAAATACTTACAGACTGAGCGTTGTATCTCAAACATATCCCAGAAATTCACCCAACAACGGCATCAATATGTCCCCGAGAAGGACACCACAGGTTTTGAAGTATGAACATTCAGATTGAGATTTTCATTGACACATCAATATAACCGGAAATTTAAATTTTTACCAACAAGGCAGTTTCTAGTGTGTGTGTGTGTGTGTGTGTGTGTTTGAGCCCTTCACCGGCAATGGTGATGTCTTCAAAAAGTGAAAAATTCTCAAGAGGGGCGTTAAACAATATACATTTAATCAATCCTTAAAAATGAAGGGGGCACTTCATTCAAAACACCAGTTGTTCACAGTCATTACATGTCCCTTCTCACCAAGTGAAAGTGACCGGTAAACATATTCAAAACAGGAAGTATTGGTTTGGTTTGAACTTATTTTATTGTAACTGAATTGACAAAGGAATTAAGCACAAGTCCTTAAAGCTTAGAACGCTCTCTACTATATATATCTATCTATATATATATATATATATATATATATATATATATATATATATATAGATATAATAAAATTATCTATTATGCATGGTTAAACAGACGTAAATGTGAATATAATCCAACCCAGCGCATGTTGATCGCTTAAGGGAAAGCAAAGTAATAACATATACAAATTATATACTTAATTATCAAAACATTTATTAATTATTTTTTACCAATTATCAAGCAAAAAATATGTTTGATAAAAGCTTGTATGATGGTAAACAAATATTCATTTCACTATCAGTAATACCATTGTCATCCCAAAGAACATCGGTGTTGACAATACGCATGTTACTAAATCCAAATATACCTTTAAAAAGAATAGTTCCAACTTCTTTATACCTAATACATGTAAAAAAAAAAAAAAAAAGTATTGGAATTTATCTTCAATTTTTCCACAAGTACATAAAGGACTATCAATAATACTGCAACGGAATAAATCTCTAATTAATATACAATTGTGCCCAAGCCTTGTATGAAGAATGATTAAACGACGGTTGCCACATGCGAAGTAAGGTGGAGGTGATTTTGTTCCTTTTTTATGTTTAGCTTACTCAAGAAAATTCCCAAATTAAAGATTCACTTCGTTTGATTTCAAAAGGTAGGGAATTCCACTCATTTGTGATTTAGTGTATTTTTTGTGTTGTAGTTTGTAGTTTTACCAGGAAAATGGTTTGGAATCAAATTCTTCTCCTCTTTATACAATGTTTTTAATCGTGTTGTTTTTCACCTAATGTGAAGGAGTTCCCAACCTGTTTCCAAACAGAGATTCTCTTGATGCTAATAAAGTTAATCCTGTAACTATTTTTGCGGTACTCAATTGAAGTTTTTGTAATTATTCAGAATCGCTTAGATTTATATAGCCTCCTCATACTTCTGAGCCATACTCAATTATCAATTTTTTTCAATTACTTATACATAAAATGTCCTCTTCTGGAAAGAATATGAAAATGTATTGAAATTGTAATTGATATGAAAAAAGAGATATTTAGTTTTACGAAACTCACTGCAGGATGGGACATTCACCTTGTAGTGATTCAAGCAGAGGGTAAGATAGAGAGGGTAAGATAGACAGGGTAAGATAGAGAGGGAAAGATAGAGAGGTAAGATAGAGAGGTAAGATAGAGAGGGTAAGATAGAGAAGGTAAGATAGAGAGGGTAAGATAGAGAGGGTAACATAGAGAGGGAAAGATAGACAGGGTAAGATAGAGAGGGTAAGATAGAGAAGGTAAGATAGAGAGGGAAAGATAGAGAGGTAAGATAGAGAGGGTAAGATAGAGAGGGTAAGATAGAGAGGGTAAGATAGAGAGGGTAAGATAGAGAGATAAGATATAGAGGGTAAGATAGAGAGGGTAAGATAGAGAGGGTAAGATAGAGAGATAAGATATAGAGGGTAAGATAGAGAGGGTAAGATAGAGAGGATAAGATATAGAGGGTAAGATAGAGAGGTTAAATGTGAAAGTGAGTAGACTACATGTTCCTAGTAATTTATCAGATGTGTCATCACCACCAAGGCTACTAATACATGATAAGTTATTAGCCTTTTTCAGATCGAAAAATCTTGTTTAAATTTTTGTGTAGTATTTGTACTATTATTCTGTAATATAAAGTTTCCCTAAATCGATCCTACGTACGTAAGGAAAAAAATCTTAATCATGTTTAGTATCATGTCAAGTATATTTCTAAAATGTGGATATAATTGACACATATAATATGCGTATATTTATTCAATCCTAATAAGATATATTTAGTTTTGCAGGTATATTTCTAAAATGTGTATGTAATGACACAATAGGGCGAAAGCGCTATAGATAAAAGATTGAGCACTAGATTTGATTTTTATGGGATATTTGATATAGATTTGATATATATATGGGGAGGGGGTTGCGAAAATATGTCTTCTAAAATTAAAGGATTGATAATGGAAAAACATGGAATATTCTGATGGGCGAGTGCACCGGGGTCATCTCAACCCACATTATTTTTTGATTGTTCAAACTTCTTTAATATACTTGAATTAAGTGCCGTCTTGCACAGAGGACGATAATAAGGACTATCAGACTAAATGCACCGTAGATCATGTATAAACCACCATAGGGTAGTTAGATGTGTACAAGTCCAAGTGGTGGAAACAAAAGCACGTGGTATACTAATAAGACAGTCATGTGGTCAACATTCGGTTTTTTAGGCAAAAAAGTATGTGAAAAAGCAGGCTGTACTTTGAAGCTATTTTTATTGATAACTCTACAACCGTAGTGTTCTTGCATGCAAGTTAAAAGGAGATTTTTGTTTCATTTTCTGACAGGTGAAGTTGGCAACCTTTCTCTGTTTACACCGCTCGGGTTTGCTCTTATCTAATAAAACGTTTGAGTTTATTTTTCGGAGTTTTAGCTTAGGATGGACTAGAAATATGTCATTTTTATGAAATGACATGAATGATTGCCAATGCCCCAAAACAGGCCCGGGGATCAACATTCTTGGGGATTGGGGGTAAGTAGGTGCTGTTTCCTGTCCGTAAGCACCTGTGACTGCTACTGATCGTACCTGCTGTGGTCTGTACATTATGATGCAACCACTTCTCCTACACGTAATCCTAGGAAAACATATATTGTGTTTTATACTTAAATTCGCCAGATATTGTATACTCATTATCACCAACGCACTGGGGAGTAAACGTTTTTCAGTGAAGATGATTTTATGATAAAACGCATCATGGAATAAGCCAACAGAGCAATTCCAATTAGTTCTTTTCAATCCATACATGTACACTGAAGAATGTTATTCATTTCTGAAATGTCTAAAAAGAAAGATTTTACGTCAGAGCTTTGCATCTGATCCGTTTATTCAGTTACAGAGAGCTTAAACAATAATATAGAAATCTTTCTGATTCCATAAGCATTTCACAGGTTGTTTGCCAGAGGCATTATGACGTCATGATCAAGGTAGGAGAGCCGACGCAGCATAAGAAATTCTACAGTAATGTTGCAAATTTTATTTTCAGAATAAAAGGCGAATCACTAGTGACAAAAACAATATATCGCATACTGTCCTGGGAAATATAAAGCTTCATTAATCCTTAAAATACCATATCCTTTTGTGGGTATGATTTTCCTCGGGCTAATAAATTTTCATATAGTCTTCATTATATTGCAACAAATAGATCACGTAGGAAACGCTGTGCTGCAAATACGAGACACATTGCCGATATATGGTCTTTATACACAACTGTAATTAAACACATTCACTTAACACCTGTTACTCTTTGAGACAGGAATTTCGATAATTTACGCGTAATAAAAACCCGGATTAATTTCATATTCATTTCAGTATATGACGTTCAACTACTGAGGACAGACAAACTGGCGATGCCTTAATCCCGTGAGGACCCGGGTTAGAATAGGTCATCAGTACCCCTTACTTGTCGCAAGAGACGACTAAATGGGGCGGTCCTTCGGATGAGACCGCAAAAACCGAGGTGCGTGTCACAGCAGGTGTGGCACGATAAAGATTCCTCCAAGTTCAAAGGCCCTGAGCGCCGAGCATTAGTTTAAATTTTGCAGCTCTTCAGCGGCAATGGCGTGACTGAAAGATTCTCGATCGGGACGTTAAGCAATCAATCAATCAATATCATATGAAAGTCTCACTCCAGTTTTTAAATTAGCTGTAATTATCATAGGGTAATAAAAATTAAAAAAAATGTGTTAATCAGAGTCCACAACAGATGACGTAATCTCATGTGTGTCAATCTCTACAGACTGCACAACAGATGACGTAATCACGCATGTGTTAATTTTTACAGAGGCCACAAAGATGACGTAATCACACATGTTTTAATCATTACAGAGGCCACAATAGATGACGTAATCTCATGTGTGTCAATCTCTACAGACTGCACAACAGATGACGTAATCACACATGTGTTAATTTTTATAGAGGCCACAAAAGATGACGTAATCACACATGTTTTAATCTATACAGAGTCCACAACAGAAGACGTAATAACACATGTGATCGCGCACTTCCTGTAAAGTGACGGCTGGTTCTTCGGTTTCACAACCAGAAGTTGTCATTGTCAAATCCGAAGAAAAACTGTCACTTGCACTGTCATGAAAACCGGTCATGTTTTCGGCCCTGAAATTGAAATCTATAAATTAGCTTGAAGTCAAGACTCTTCTAGATGTTATTGTAATCAGAGATCTATTGATAGAGAATGTTGTTCATTGTATTGTCTTGGAGAGATTCCAGTTTAGCTATGTGGACTGAGTTGTCCCCCCCCCCCCCACCGGTTTTTCAAAGGAAGGTAGGAGGAAAATGTTTTGGATAATTTTTTGTCGGCACAAGGACTTTGCCTTAAAAACAGTTGCCTTGGTCTATAGACCCAGTTCAACTGCTATAAAGTGGTTCTTAAGAAGATAAGCACAGCTACAGCATATGCATTGTTCTGGTCTTCATCATTTCATAAAATACACATTTGAAAATAAAATTAATTTCCATATTTTCTTTAAAATTATAGTATATTGTAATTCCCTAACTTTAATTTAAATTAAAATACCTGTGTCCATCGATTTAGACCACACAACAACCTTGATTACAATATTCATGGCGATTTAAAGAGACACTACAGCTCATTTTCCACGTTTTAATCGAGTTGCTGTTTAAAGTACGCATCGATAAAAATCATAACGATAATGACAATTTTAAATATTAGGAATGCATTAAATTGCTCTCAACTGCGCTTTGAAGATCGTCCGGAATTTATTGGTTTCCTCCTGCTGACTCGGACATTTTACATCACGTGATTCAGTATGACAACATTGGTGTTGTGTAAAAACTTATTTAAATACCCCTTAAAAGGGTCCACCATCGAGTATGGGATTATTTCCTGCATCTAATAATTAAGTACTTATAAATCATTTTATAACAGAAAACCTTTTATGTCCCTTTTAGCCAAACAGTGTTTTTGAAAACACGCCACGTGTTTTGATAAAAATTAAAGCTCTGCGTGTGTCTCGTAGCTAGAGGGTCATAGTAATATCCCCACATAAATTCTGGTTTGCGTATGAGTTGTATCTCGTTCTATTGTAACCCTTTTCTTGCATAAACTGTCAAAATTCTTGGTTTAGCCACTGTACGCTTCCTCTCACTGGATTGTTTACCGTCCGTGCGCATGTGACCGAAGCCCGAAAGAGGAAGTCTCAATGTTGTTAAAAAGGGCCTTCAAAAACTATTAATATTTGCAGATATACGAGAATTTTCAACTTTAGAAGTGTGTTATTTTCGCAAAGTTTATACATGCAACAGAAGTAGAAAAATCTCTAGGAAAATTGTCATATTACGATTTTTGAACAAAATGAGCTGTAATGTCTCTTTAAATCTTCTTCAACGTAAGGGACTTGAAATATGTTTACAAAATGTTACTATTCTGCATAATTTTACATCTTTCATCTATAGTGCGTCATAGTTCCATATTTTTGAAGACTGAATGTACATTTTCAGTTTTTCTATACGTATTTGATTACCAAAAATGGGGAGTCGATCCACACACGTTGAAATTTTTACCAAACTCGACTATAAAATGGTCAAATTTGACTGTAATCTCATTTTCACATTCCAATATTTGAAATAATTTAATTACTCGTTGTTTCCTTTAATTTGCATACTTTAAAACTAATTGCCAAATTCAAACTCTTTTTGAGAATGATTTCATTCTTGTCTTTCAAATCAAACTCGTCTTGCTCACCCATCTTTAAAAAATAATGAACTCATAACATTAAGTAAAAAGTACAGTAAAACGCCGTGTTACGACTTGCGAACGACATGTATATTACAATTTAAAACAAAATGAGTATGTACTGGTGGCTAAAACATGTGTGTGTTATATATTAAGACTCGGGAAATTTGTCAACATTGAGGTAAATGTTGTCTATGGCGAGTAAACATTGAGTTTTTAAAGGTAACTAACATTACTTTCACAATAAGTTGATCGAAGAAGGTCGCATATAACGTCACTATACCACGTGACTCCGAGATTTTTTTTTACAATTGGGGCATAGATTTAAATCCATTTGGTGACCATTTCGGCGAACTACCTATTCGAATTAATGACCATAATCCTGAGCGCCCCATTCCGGACATTCCCATGGACAGTTAATGTCGTCCACTCTTTTAATGTTATTGGCGCTTCTGTATACATACCTGATTAGCTTTATACACTGTAATAACTGATTTTATTATGCTTCCATGTAGATACTCGAATTTGATTGGCTGAAAAACGTTTGAAAACATATGTTTCCATGTGTCCACACTCTCCAGGGTGATAGTATCTAGCAATGAAAACATTACTTGACAACAGGTTATATCATAATAAAAAAAATTTCCCCATGATTCAAATTGATGTACGCACGGTTCGCTGTAACGCGTAGACATTGAAATGGATGCGATTGGCAGTGCGTTACAGCGACACTTTGAAGGAGACCAATTAATTAAAAGAAACCAACGATAACCGGCAGCTTGACAGGTATATTGATACTACATGTATCGTACCATGTTGACAATGTCTTGTTACTTGTTTACGACAAACTCTAGCCATACAAAAGAAATTCAGTTCTATACATATGTGTTTGATAATCTGCATGATAAAATAAATGGCGTTATCGAGGGTAACATTGAAAATATTTTGATTGTCAAACAAAATTCTGCCTCCAGTACATACACCATTTATATAACAGTAGTGAATACCGTAAAACTCGGAAAGCAGTACCACGGACAGCCAACTGAGGGTCGTTCTAGGATGTAATTCAGCATGGGGAATAATGCTATATCAAAGCTGAATCCAGTATTAGATTTTAGGAAGGTGCGGTGGGGGCGTAAAGGTGGTGGCTTACCATCTCGGAATAGCTCCAGGTTGGGTGGTGCAAACGATGCTTTCTTTATAGTCGTGTATGTCTGTGGTCTCTCGATCAACACCCATCTCTGTTGTTTCTGTCCTATATTTGTCTGTGAAGGAAATCCTACCGGTGTAGATATCCGTCAGAGGTATCCCTGTTTTATCGGAGGCATATCGAGCCATCAGCTTTGCTTGTTCGCATTGTTGAATCCGCCTAGCATTGATAGGATCTTTGGTTATAGAGACCCTGTTCTCCTGGATCCGCCCATTGTCTACTGGGTCTTTGGTTAAAGAGTTCTTTTTCTGTTGAATCCGCTGAGTGTCCATCGGCTCTTTGATTGCACGTGTAGATATGTTTTGTTGGATCTGCCGAGCGTCCATCGGATATTTGAAAATACCAATCTTTTGCACAGGGATTAATTCTTTTACAATACTCTTTTCATTCCTCATTCCTCCGGATTTACCAAAATAAAATTGAGGTTTTGGATCACAACTAGACACAGGTTTGCTGTCTGCAAAATTTATCTGATTCGTTATGTTTAGGGATGAATTATCCGAAGTAAACTCAATTTCAGTCCAATTCGTAGGTTGTGAGGACATGTTAGATTGCTTGTAGGCATCGATCAAACTCTGAGTTTGGTTTTTGTCATTTTTTTTATTTACCGGAAAATCTCCCTCCGTCTTATCTGTTCCAAAGACGGATAACGTTTGCTGCTCAGGGCGACGAAGAATAAACTGATCCTGAAGCTGTCGGGTATTTCGCTTTTTCGGTTTCTTATCCTTCCGCTTCCGATTTTCAGAGATAGCAAGACCTTCCGGACTAATTCTCTTAGGGTCATTTGTATTAAGTTCCAAACTATTCAATATATGATCATTTGTGGACGAAGTATTAGGACGTAACCACGTGCAATCCTTGTCCAAGTTGCCATAGTAATTAAAATGAAATAGAGGCCGAGGTAGAAACATGATAGATTTGGACGTTCTGTTTGTTATTTATCCTGCGAATAAATTTTGCAATTAAGATTAAATCCGGATTTGAAAAGGGTATGTCTGCACAGCAATTAATCAATTAGATATAGAATAAACATGTATTATAATTATTTTAATTGAAAACTGTCTAACGATAAAAATGGATTTTTCAGAAAATTACCGACCACATATCGATATATTTGATATAAATTCTGATATATGTGTGTTTTGTTCGAATTCTGGAAAACAATTTCAAGTTGGTGCATATATTAGATAGAAAAATGAAAAATATTGAATTCCAATTCCAATTAATTTTGTTGCTAAAAAGTATCAGATCAGGTATAGCTTCGGGATTTTGTCAAACTGAATCATGGATATATGGTTTTTGAAAAGATTGAGTCATCGAAAAATATTACAGGTTCCAACAAACTACTACGAGTTTATACGTTGGATGTACCCACATGGACATAACAGGTGCCCGTGCATGCAGATTAATCACACTTGCTTCTGCTTATCGTTTACAATATTGGAGAAATAATTTAAGAAAATATATTTACCTTTGATTTTCACCTGCAAGTCGTACAGTGACCAGTGCAATAGACAATGTTGTTTCTGTTATTAATTAACAATTACCCACGGTCAAGGATCATTAGAGTTTCTCTGTCTCGACATGCTTGTCATGTTTACTTCATGCACGGCAATAAAAATACCAATAAATGATTAAAGATAAAAATCATTTATTTATGTAAGACTACAATTACCGCCCTTGATCAACAACGTTTATAGGTTGCAAGGATATATTATATACTTTTCTGCTTGGTATAATTTACATGTAATTATTACATACATATGTACATGAATGTATACACATGTACATATATAAGGGCACGTACTCATGTATGGACATCGTGACTTTAATAGGAAGTGGAACACGTCCTTCTCGGCAGGGGGTCTTGTGACAGCCTTCAGGCACCCAATGGATACAGGGGAAACCCTTGTGGGGGTCCAGGAGGTGACACCCTGCCAGCTGCCGTATTTTGATGACGAAATCTGGAGTAGAAGTAATACATGAAGTATTATAAACTCACATGTAGTATTGTACTAGTAATACATATACGGTCAGTTGGTTTTTTGTTATTTTTTTTTTGTTTTTTGAGATTTGTAATTCGTAATTAAGTACTGTATTTATGTAATTACTTTCATTCAAATTTGTTCACAAGGTATGCTTCTGCGAAAATTGTTGGCAGGGTGTATTTCATAATACAATTGTATTTTCACTAGGCGAAAAAAAACCCCAAAAAAACCAACGAAGCGAATTAAGGCTTTTGTCAAAACAAATCATTAGAATAAAAGTAATATGGAGCAAAATTTGCAACAAATACAAATCATTCTTCTGTTTCAATATGCGGTCCAGTCAGGAACACCCAGCACGGACTTCCGCAAGCTAAATCACCACTAGTGATGTGAAAACAGTAGTCTATGACTCGCGGTCCCTCTTTGGAGTTACAGTACCAGGATGTTCGAAAAACATATCAATATAACTGTATGATGCTGCAGATACGGTACCAGGTATTTGATGTATGTGCGTACGTGCTATTACAGTGCATGGAGTTGACGATCAATAACATACACACTTAATAAATAATAAATTTAATAAAGTAGTACTAATCAGGTACGTATAATCGTTTTTCAAAGTGGGCGTGGCGGTAGCAGCCGGAAGCCGAGTTTATGGAAGATGACATTTTAAGTCTTGACAAGAAAAAAAACCCAAAACAAAACAAAAACCGCCCACGGTGTTTTGCCTTAAAATCTTCATGGGGTTGGAGGATGTCGTCTTCAAATATGACTGTTTAAATTATCTTCCCCCCAGAACTTCATTTCCTGATATCGAGGGTGGAGTGCAGTAATTTTACTATTAAAATGCCCATACTTAGCTAATAGTTTTTATTACTAACGTTCAAGCTTCCTTTCTTCTCATTGTCAAAAAAAGGCACACTTTCCCCTCCTGATTCTAAGTGTCTTTATGGATTGATATTAAATATAAAGATTATATACAGATGTATAATATCGAAATTTTATCTGCGCTTGTTGCCTTTAAAGTTCGGAAAAAATGTTCAAGCATGAATAGTTACATTTCGATGAAATTCTGATGTAACGTCCTTTGATAAATCATTTACAGATTAAATAATACTATGATATATTGTTACTTACATTTGTTATCTAACTTGGTTGATGCAAGATAAATCGTATAGACAAGTTTTCATCTCCAATTTGAGGCATAGAAGGAAAAACGAATGATATGGGAGTTTTAGCGTAACGGAATATACCGAGGTTGCCAACGTAAACATGTGAACGCATCGGCAACGTATTATTTCATTGTTTATAGAAATAATTAAATTTCACACGCAATAACCGCCACATATTTAATAATAGAGGAAGGTCTTTATGTTACTTCTTATTATATATGCATACAAGCGGTTAGTGTATGTGGAATATCTAATTTAATCTGAGTTCACAGATATCACTGGGATGGTGTCTTTGTATGATTATCTGTTTTAGCTTGCAGTCATTAACTTAGAGTTAGTTCCCATTTTTTCACATTCGCATGCTAGGTTTCAAATGCACGTGCCAGGAGTGAAGGACCTACAGTCTGGTGGTCTTTTGTTCAATCTGCAATATATTTATACAGAGAACAGACGTAGTTTTGCGACTGGGGCTAAATTCTACAACTTGATTAACTCTGTAACTATAACGGTATATATCACACACTCTTGGATTTATTATGATAATGTTTCATTTCTATTTCATGTTAGTTGTCCATGTTCAGTTATAACAGAATATAATTATTTCTAAACACTGAGAACTCGTTATCCTTCCTGGACCTGGATATAAAATGTACCGGTTTACCCTATACAGTCCAGTTATATAATTGGGGGGGGGGGGGGGGGGTCGTCCCGGGATAATTGGATCTATTCAAGCAAAACAGAACACAACAGCACGCTCATTCCAAATAGGCACTGGCTTTCCTAGAATCATTGGGGTACTTGATGGAAGCCATATCAAATTAGGTTCATTGCTAAGAGGAGACTCAGATTACATTAACCGCAAGGGTTATCAATTCAGTTACGGTTTGTTCATTTACAAAATTAGATATGTCAATATGTTTCTTACATCCTTATGGAGAGTACATTGTAACTTTACCTATATTCAATTTCAGATTGTAGTGGACCATAATCTTAAGATAATAAGTACCTACAGTGGTTGGCCCGGATGTGCGCACGGCAGAAAATTGTTTTCAAAATAATTATACAATGAGAGAAGGAAAGAGAAGGTTGTGTGTGTGTGTGTGTGTGTGTGTGTGTGTGTGTGTGTGTTTCAATTCATGTAATGTCTTCAATTTTTTTGTAAGCTCTACGGATGATAGTAAAATACACGACTTATGCATTTAACCAGAATAAATAAGTTCATTAGGGAAGAACGTCCAGATACCGTATATCAGAATGACACTTGGCACGCTGCAAAGTGTGTGGAGAAAGAGATCGGGAAGGTTTCCAAGGGGTCCAGGAAAAAACAAAGAACTGGCTGACAAGGTCCATTCCATCGGAATGCACGTGTAGTGTGCCATCCGTAACTGCGACCGCGATGCTGACATTCTCCAGGGGAAAATTGACAATGTGATTCTGCATTACAAGAACAGACACGACCACTGTTCAGCTGAGAGCAGATGCAGGGTCGATAGGAACTATGAGCCAAGCAAAGTGATTTTGACATCTCCAGTAGCTGGAAAATTACTCGCCAGTGCTCTACACCCGACCATGGTTTATAAGTTTCCTAAGGACTTTATTCATGCCATGGACACGTACTATGTTGAGTCATTCATTATCATTAGGTTGGTTGGTTGTATATTGTTGAACGTCCCGCTCGAGAATTTTTCACTGAAAAGGAGACGTCACCATTACCGGTGAAGGGCTGCAAAATTTAGGCCTATGCTAGGCGCATATGGCCTTTAAGCAGGGGGTGGGTGGGTGGGTTAACATGCCACACCTGCTGTGACACGCGCTTTTTGCGGTCTCATCCGAAGAACCGCCCCATTTAGTCGCCTTGTACAACAAGCAAGGGGTACTGAAGACCTATTGTAACCCGGATCCCCCACCTGGGTAAAACATTAAGAGATCGCACCCTGATGGATAAATCAGTCATAAAAATAAATGGATCAAAAATCATGTTCTGTCCAAGAAGGAAATCACTTCAGTACAAACCATTGACTTTTTCTTAGACTGCACTTTTAGGCAAACCGGTCACGGCAGCTTAGTGGTTAGAGCCTTCGCTTCGTAACCGGGACGTCGTGAGTACGAGCCATGTTAGTGCCATAGCCGCATCAAACCTAATACATTAACATAGGTAATGATTGGTCCTTCGCCAAACGTGCGACATTTAGAAGTGAGAATCACGGGTCTTTCGGGTATGACGTTAAAAGTCCGTGTCGTGGCAGGCGTTGGCACGTTGAATAACCCTCACTGCTACGGCCCTGAGCGCTATGCATAGGTCTAAATTTGTGATACTTTACCTACAACTGGTGACGTCTCAATATGGGTAATCTCAATATGAATAAAAATTCTCAACGGGACGTAAAACAAACAATCAATTAATTTTAGGCCTAATAAAGTACCCCCTAGCAAATGAACAGACGATGAGATTTCGCTGGAACATTCAAAACCACTCCTTGACAATGTTTTACCGAATCTCATAATGGAAAAAAATACTTGGTGTTAAAAATAATTTTGATTCTGAATTCAGACGTTTCCATTGAACTTGGAGGTTCTCCGGGGCGCACCGACTTAATTCAGCATACTATCAGTATTGATGACGCAAGACCGATCAAACTGCCCCAAAGACGCCTTCCCATTCGCCAGAAAATATCGCAGAACTGGAGATAGACAAAATGTTGAAAGAAGACATAATTGAGCCTAGTAATTCTCCCTGGGCATCACCAATTCTCGTTAAAAGGCGTGACGGTACGACTCTATTTTGCGTTGATTACCGCAAGGTGAACTCGATAATCAAGAAAGACGCCTATCCTTTACCGCGGATTAATGAATCGTTAGATATTTATTTTAATTCATGTGCTGTCATTTGGTCTTCCCAATAACCCTGCTACATTTGAACGACTAATGGAAGCCGTAGATTTTGAATGAGAAAGATGTCATGTTTATTTAGACGATATCACCATTTTTTGGTCCTTTGTTTGAGGAAACTTTGAACAATTTAATCTCTATCTTTGAAAGATTAAAATGGGCAATATTGAAGCTCAAACCAAAAAATGTATTTTATTTAATTTCTAAGACATATCTTATCACATGACGTTACATGTAATCCTGAAAAAATGCAGCCGTTCAAAACTGACCAACACCAACATTGGTGACGGAAATAAGGCGTTTTATAGGAATAGCTTCCTATTACAGGTAATATATAAAACAGTGCTCTAATATAACGTATCCCATAACTTGATTAACTCAAAATGAAGGGAAACTGAATGATCGGATGACTGTCAAAGAGCTTTTACAAGTTTGAAACACCTGTTAACAACCGCTCCAATAATGTCCAAAACATAAATCAACGAGAAATTTAGACGCCAGCGCCTATGGAGTCGGTGCCCTCTTACCATATGGAAAGAAGGTTGTAATTGTCCTCTCAAGATCTCAGATGGGATATTGTACAATTTATAGAGAGCTGTTAGCGGTAGTCACCTTCATAAAACAGTTTAGGCACTATCTGTATGCCGACCAGTTCTGCTGACAACAGATCAGGCTTCCCTTATTTGGTAGGGAAAAAAAATTAAAGAACCCCAAGGCCTTTTGGAGTGTTGGATATTTTTCGATAGAACATTGTGGGGGTAACTTTCATCTCCATGGGAAGGCAGATGCATTGTCACAGAAGCCCCGTAAACATTGCTAAAGGGATCCGTATGAAAGTTCAAACGTATACTCTACAACGGATACCAATATAGGTCAAGAATCAAACTAGCTGGAGCAATGGACACAGGAGTCTTTGCGAAATCACAAAGTAAAACAAGTACTACGGAAAAGAACAGAACATCCACAAACTAAGGATCCAAATTCAAATTCACGCTGTCTACATCGACAGTGGGGAAATTAGAAGCTAATAACAAAATTTACAGGGAAAGGGACAACAATGAAGTCTTCAGCTTGTTGCACCTACTTCCATCCGACGAGAGATCATGCACTACCTACACAATAGTCGTACCTCAGGCCGGGGACGAGGAAAGACTTTACAATCCATCTAAAATGGGGCCTACTGGCCAGGTATGTCAGAGGACATAGGACGCTGGTTTCAACTATACCAAGAAAAAAAAACAGGACTCGGAATGGGGAAAACGTCTACGCAACATGTTACTGTATCCAATGGGATGCATTGCTATATATATAGTTTGGCGCTTGCGAACAACTGGTAATGAGAAACAATATATCATGGTATTGGGAGACTTTATCCAGATGGAAAAAAGAGCTTTTACAATACCGGATTATACTGCTCAAACTGTGGCAGACAAATTGGTGACGGAATTTATAATTTATTTGGAGCGCTGGACGGTATTCTCACGGATCAAGGAAGGGGTTTAAATCAGATTTCTTCACTCGTGGGTGTTGCCAAATCCCGCATCACATCCTTCTAGGCACCTGATACCACCTCTGGTATGAACAGGTGTCCGTGTTTGCCCATCTCTCTGATCCGTAGTCAGAATCAGTGTGCCAAGAATGGCCTAAAAACTGGCATGAAGCACACCAGACAGCACCCGACCCAATGGCAAGATGCGCTGGCAAACTAGATCGCCATAAAGACCACAAAATTTGCGAAATGCTGACCCCAGACGAGAATGCTTATGTATTATGTTGTTCAAAAGTATTTAGTACATGTTTATATGTTTTCATTATTTATATACTGTATGTGGAGAAAGTGTAGTTTATTAAATTAATGTGGAATTCACATTTGGTTTCCAGGTGGGGGAGTGTGATGTTTTTATATATTTATCTGTGTCAGAGTTACTTCCCTTTATTCTTAGATCTGGTATTAAATAGTGATCCCATTGTACAAGGACACCAGGGGTCATTTCTTAACGTTAGGAGTTGATCCCGATCAAAATTTGACGTTAAATTTTGATCAAAAACGATTGCTGATTGATTGATCATATATTGTTTAACATCCCGCTTGAAAATCTTTCAGTTATATGGAGACGTCACCTAACAATCAATCTTGAGGGGGACTAGAACCCACCACAGGAATTTCCAACTGACAGAAAATATAGTCATCCTTCACCCTAGCACCGCACTATAATTTTTTATCTTAAATGCCCACATATGCTTTTATTTTCGTTGAACACATTACACATCAATTTTGGGTGTAGATTTCGCATAGTTTACTATCTGTAAAAACGTGGAAATTCCGACGGCTTCGCTCTGGAATCAGGTCCCAGATCCCCGGCCTTTTTGACCCCCCCGAATGAAAAAGCTGGATCCGCGCCTGTAGTAGAGAGAAGGGATCCTATTCCAGTCAATAAGAGTATATGGAACAATTGAAATCAGTGAAATAATATACTATACCAGTTGTCGTATGTATTCAACTTTGAATCACACTTCTAATGAAAAAACAAATACCAGAAAACGCGCATTAACAATTTTTAAACAATCCTTGATAACGTCTCATCAGTTTCTAGACGTGGAAGAACAGATTTACATGAAATCGAAACTTGCTATTAATTATCGATTGAGCAATCAAGGTATTATGAACCGTCGCGTACCCTTTACTGCGAGCTATAGGAATTTTAATCCGTAAGTAAATAAATGAGCCATCCATTTCACACGCGCTACAAGGGGTTTTTGTGTTACTACCGATCTTTACTGATCCCCAGGAGGGGATAATTGACTATAAATGTGGAAACTGTTGATTACGGACGATTATTTAACAGGCAAAATCTGTAGAAAAAATCCATGGTAAATTAAAACATCTTTGCTATTTTAAGTAGCTTTATTCATAATATGACACAACAACTGAAATCTCTCTCTCTCTCTCTGTTCCAATTGTTTACTATGCCTTTACTGTCTATTTTTGACATCAGAATTTTTGTTCCAGTTGACGTTATCGAAAATAAAAACCAAAAATTACCATAAATATCATTAACTACAAAGATATCCGGCAAACGTAGTGATTAATGCATTAGAAATGAAAGATTTTTAAAAAACAAAACCGCATTCCCTTCACACCGCTGCAACCCCAGTTCGATCCCCGTGATCGACAGTGGTTGTATGAAGGAGGATATGGTGGTCGCCCAATCTGACGTGGGTTTCTTCCGGGTACTTCAGTTTCCGCCCATAAAATGATCCCCTAGCGGCAACATCCGTGCAAGTCAGTTGGTTTGTTGTATATTGCTAAACGTCACTCTCGAGAATTTTCCACTCTTATGGAGACGTCACCATTGCTGGTGAAGAGCTGAAAATTGAGGTCTCTGTTCGGCGCTTATGTCCTTTGAGGAGGGAGGGATTTTTATCATGCCACATCTGCTGTGACACGGGGCCTCGGTTTTTGAGACCTTATCCGAAGGACCGTCCCATTAACCCGGATCTCCACGCTTTATATATATATATATATATATATATATATATATATATATATATATATGCGCGTGTCGTGTGTGTGTGTGTGTTCATTGTTTTTTTATGGCCAACTTTAAAATTAAAGATTATCATTGTTATTATTTATTATAAAATGACGTTTTACGAGTTATTAAGAAGTCTGATGTATGAGAAAAGTATAATAAATTAAAGAGGTGGTCCAAATGGTCAGCAAATATGGATCACTTCACAGAGACTTGAAATATGATAATAATCCGGGGAAAACAATGAGCTATATGACGGGAAAGTTGATCTTAGTTAGACCCCATGTGAAAATATCAATTCTACATGTGTACATTGCGCAAATAAAAGTCCGATTGAAATATTCAGTATAACTACTTCCTCATCATTGATTTGGAAAAAAAAACTTTCAAAGGACTGTATTAAGTGTTTTCTCTCAGGGTAGTTGTCAGATTTCGTTGACGGTGCCATTTAAATGCTCTCCACACTGAGTTTCCAAACACCCCACGAGATATCGATATTGAACTAAAATGTAAACCCGTTCTTTCAATTAATGCTATTGAAGCGCCATTGAGACTCCGGGTATTTAAATAACCCGTAAATGAAATATAAATTGATGAAATAAGAATCGCACTGGTTTAGCAATTCGTTAACTCGCGCATGACAGATCTACTTTTTAAAGAACACAAATTACTTAGCAACTGTGTACTTCCGTTAATGGTTGGAATGAAAGCCCGAGAGGTTTTTAATCCAAATGGATGAATTTACTCTAGAATTATTCAACATTTGCTGAGGAAATACGTACGTGTATATCTTTATATTAACAGGTAGGTGTTAGTCTGTTTATTTATGATTTCCCTTTAGATCTTCTTGTCAACAAACTACAGTGTATGATTTTCACTTCCGAATAAATAACTTTTCTACATTTACGATTTAAACATATTATTTAATCTTTTTATATAGGGTTTAAGACGTCAATGAGAGATCAATATGCGTGCTGTATATACACTGGATATACTGTATTGCTTTCATAAAAGTTATTGAAATGTAAATTTCGCAAATTAAATCTTTTCTTTAATTTCAAAGTAGGGGCGGTGCATGTATGTATTTATTGGAGAGTTTAGTCACCGTCCACATCATCTAACAAGTTACACATCAACATTCATGTTTATCTGTCATTTACGCGCTCGTATTCTTATTCACGCTTACCATTATATGGGGTTGGTAGATGATGTGTAGGATGATAAAATATATCGCCTCCTTTAGGATATAGCACAGAGGTGGCACGCCGCTTCTCAGCGTTGTGACCCGAGTTTGCTCCTCGTGATCGGCAGTGGTGGGAAGGTATGGTAGTCCTCCCACATAATGACCCCGTAGAGCCAACATCCGTGCATCAAATACACAGTTGGTAATAAGCTTTCGAGCTTTAATGGGTTATCCTTGGTATATATCCATATTTGTATACATATATGTATATACTACATAAACATTTAATTATTTTATTTTTAATGTCTAGTAAACTTTACAATACTAGCAACTATGTGATAAGTTTCTTTAGTGGTATCAATTTGCACAGCACCTATCGCGGTAGCTAAGTGGTAGAGCGTTCAGCTTCGTAACTGGGAAGTTAAGTCCCGCTCTCTACTTACACACGTAAAACATAATTTGTGATTGCTCCTGCTCCAAACGTTCTGTATTTTGAAGTGAGAATCACGGGTCTTTCTGTTATGACCTTAAAAACGAAGGTCATGTGTTTCTTGAACTACGAATTGTGACACGACCATCTGCGCATTGCGTTAAGCATCATTCAGACGCAGTTTTTCTCAAAAAGTGGTTACATTGTAAGACAATGTAATCAGTCAAAAATCAAAATCAAAGACCCGTGCATTTGATAGACTACCGGTGTCTGAATCACATGCATTAGGAACTTGCAGAGACCGATTTTAGGATTTTACGAAAACGCGTTTTATTATCCTCAAATTCTTCAGATTGATTGATTGATTATATATTGTTTAACATCCCGTTCGAGAATCTTGCACTCACACGGAGACGTCACCACTGCCGTTGAAGGGCTGCAAAATTTAAACCTATGCTCGGAGCTTATGACCTTTGAGCAGGGAGGGATCTTTATCGCGCCACACCTGCTGTGACACGAGGCCTCGGTTTTTACGGTCTTATTTAGTTGTTCAGGCAAGGGGTACTGAGTATTTGTTCTAACAACCCGGTTCCCCACGGGGTCAAATTCTTCAGAGTATCTATCCAGTAAACACTAGAGTTAGATATAACAAAGAGTAATTAGGCGCTTTATTGTAGACAAAAATGCATGAAAAACGTAATTGACAAAATAACTACCCATGCATTTCTTTTTTTCCACTTAGTTTGGTCATTTTAAAGAATCATTACACAAAATATTTTTATTCAGGTTTTCTTCCAATCAAGTATTGTATTATTTTGTTTCATTGGACAGATCGGGCATCTCATTTCCAAACCAGCCGTCAAAATGAGCGACATTGACGTTATGTCTCGTAGTGATGGGCGAATAGCCAGTGCCGCTAGCTCTTTCACTTACGTTCCATTTGGCTTCACATCTAAAACACAATATGACGCAAATGAGTCCCTAATTCAGATTCGGAGTGAGAATTTCTCAAAGGTTGAGCCCGAGAAAGACAACAATATCTGGAAACGCCCACCTCCAGATTTTCGTCCACAAATTTTCGCACCAAAACCCCCGAAACGAAATTCCAGAGAATCTATGAAACCCGAGAACTATGGAACATACCCGGGTAAAAACAAACCAGTGAAAAGACCTGAAAGAACTGTGATACCACATATGCTGCGGCCGAAAAAATCAGACGAGGGCCGAATGATTCTACGTTATCATATTGATCGCCCGTTTACAGCGAAGAAGAAATTCGTCACGGAAGGAATGTATAAGGCTGGAGAATATGTAAACCCGAAACCTCATGATTTCCGAGGTGTAAGTGCTGTGTTGAGGACCAGATTTGTATTAATTCATATTGCATATTATGAAGAAAGCCCACTCCAGGCGAATGGGATGTATCCATATCATATTCATTATAAAAGAATCGTGATTTTTAAATGAATTTTATTTTAAAGTTACCTATTCCGTAATCATACATGCAAATTATTTGAGTCGGATGACACACTGTAAGATTGTTATAGAACTGAGATATTAATAGTGAAAGTCGGTTATTTCGGATAATACTTTCAAATCGCAAAGGGTCTGGTGTGATAATAAGCTCGGGCCACGCTAAAGGTCTACACATTTAATTACACCTGTACAGTGTACTTGTATAAGACAGGTGCCCGTAAAGTTTATGGACTGGCTTGCATTATTTTACTTAACGAATTAATTGACGGCTCTAAATGAAAAGCGTTGTATTCTATAACTTATGTATGCATTTAGTAGATCATTTTCCATTTATCTGATCAAAATTCAAGTCTTCTAATGCTGTCATGAATTTTCACCCGATTCCTGTTTTCGACCGCTCTACTTACTACGTAATCTACTGTCAGTAGGAACAAGAAGCCTAGCATTATATATCCCTGTTTAACTCCGGTTTTGATCTAGCACCACTTTGATATTCTCTCTCTTCAGTCACAGCACGCTCGAGTCCAAACACCTTTCTCAGCACTGACACAAGAGATGTTCTTTTTCCACTTCATTCTGTCTACTATTATTTCCCAAACACCTTACTTATCACTGATAGCAGCGTCACTCCTCTCCAACTCTTACAGTCTGTCACGTCTTCGTTTTTCAAGATCTTCACAATTATCAATCACTTCTCTGCCTCTAAATTCACCTTTTCACAGGTTCACCGAGCTTTTCCTCTAGCTCCATCAGTTATTGGGACTTGTTCCTCGCCTCCCTTCTGTACTTCTTCCTGATTCCGGGCTCTCCAATTTCTGAAGATCATACCTCTCCCTTGCTTTGTGCCTCTGCGTTACTTCAGCTTTAGTTTCATTTTAGCTCAGTGGTTTAGAGCGTTCGCTTCGTAACCAGGAGGGCGTGAGTTCGAGCCTCGTTCGTGCTATGACCGCATCAAATCTAAGACGTAATAAAATAAGTAGTGACTGCTCTTTCGCCAAACGGTAGGCATTTAGAAGTGAGAATCACGGGTCTTTCGGACATAACATTAAAAACGGAGGTCCCGTGTTATGGCAGGCGTTGGCATGTTAAAGAACCCTCACTGCTACGGCCATGGGCGCTAAGTGTAGGTCTAAATTTGTGGTACTTCACCTACAGCTCAATATGAGTGAAAATTCCCGACGGGACGTAAATCAATCAATCACCCTTCATCGCTCTAGTGTACAACACTGCTGACCTCATCAGTTCTGATACCAGTAAATCACCTATCTGTTTGTCCTGTCTGGTGAAGTCCATGTGGATCTCTGTGCGGAAATGTAGCCCCTGTGATTACCATCTCATTTGTATTGGTAAGCTAGCACAGCCTTTCGCCATTATCATTCATCTCTTCTCTCCATGTTTTACAATGACTCTCAGTGGTAGAGCGTTCGCTTTGTAACCGGGAGGTTGTGAGTACGAGCCCCGCTCGTGCAATGTCAAATTTAAAACGTAAACATAGGTAGTGATTGCTTCTTCACCAAACGCTCGGCATTTAGAAGTGAGAATCACAAATGTTTCGGATATGACCTTAATAACGGAAGTCTCGTATCGCAGCAGGCTTTGGTAGGTTAAAGAACCCTCACTGTTACGGTCTTGAGCACTGATTGATTGATTGTATATTGTTTTACGTCCCGCTTGAGAATTTTTCACTCATATGGAGACGTCATCATTACCGGTGAAGGGCTGCAAAATTTAGGCCTATGCTTGGCACTTGGGGCCTTTGAGCAGGGAGGGATTTCTATTTGCCACACTTTTTGTGTCACAAAGCCTC
The DNA here is from genome assembly GCA_024699665.1 of Ostrea denselamellosa. Lineage (NCBI taxonomy): Eukaryota > Metazoa > Mollusca > Bivalvia > Ostreida > Ostreidae > Ostrea > Ostrea denselamellosa. The sequence continues at coordinate 6,685,683 of JAMZEH010000065.1, read as the reverse complement.
CGTTTTTGCGGTCTCATCCAAAAGACCACCCCATTTAGTCGTCTCTTACAATAAGCAAGGGATTTTGAGGACCTATTCTAACCAGAGTTCCCACGGGTTGTCTAGAACACTGAGCATCGGTCTAAATTTGTGGTACTTTACCTACAGCTGGGGGTGTCTCAATATGAATGATCAAATCTCGACAGGACGTGAAACAACCAACCACTTCCTCATTAGTTGGTGTATAGTGTGAGGATCCGGATTTATTGATTGATGATTGATTATATATTTTTAACGTCCTGCTCGAAAATCTTTTACTCGCAAGGGGAAGTCACCATTGCCGGTGAAGGGCTGCAAAATTTAGACCTATACTTGACGCTTATGGTCTTTGAACAAGGAGGTATCTCTAACGTGACATGAGGCCTCGGAGTTTACGGTCTCATCCGAAGGGCCGCCCTAATTAGTCGCCTCTTACGACAAACAAGGGGTATTGAGGATCTATTTTAACAAACCGGATCCCCACGGGGTGATCCGGATTGAAATTGGTCCTTAGTACCACTAGCTCATCGTAAGATGTGACTTAATGGGGGTGATCCTTCGAATGATACCGCCAAAAACTGAGTTCCCGTGTCACAACAGGTGTGGCAAATAGAAATTCCTCCCTGCTCAAAGGGCGTAGGCGCCGAGAATATATCAAAATTTTGCAGCCCTTCACCGGCAATAATGACGTATCCATATAAGTGAAAACGTCTCGAGTGGGACGTTAAACAATATACATTCAACCAACCTGTATGCCGAAGAGAATTTGCATTGATGATCCTACTTTTACTGACCTCCATTCCATAATATTCTTCTCCACGAGTGAAAAATTCTCGAGTGGACGTTAAACAATATATAATCAATCTGCACATCCTGTGACACAAACAGCTTCAGTCCTCTACAATGCTAATGTTCTTCTATTGCATACACTGTTGTCTTTCTTGTTGCCAGCCTTGTTCTGACAATCCTTGTCCACCTACATTCACTTATTCCGATAATATCAATTCTCTATCAATTCGTCTAATTTGCTCCATGCGCTGCTACCACTGCAGCAAACATCATCCAATATATATATATATATATATATCACCAATGATGAGTTTAAACATGACAATTAAAACAAATAATGATACCAATCTTACTTTATTTCCAGTATCCGCCAATCAAAAAGCTTGGTCTAGATGAGTTTGTAATGGACTATGATAAGGACCCGTACAACATCTACTTCCACACAGGCAGATTGAATATCAGTAAGTTACTCAGTGACCAGCATATAATAATGATGTTGACGTGTCAATACATAAAAATTCTAATGCCAAAATAATAAAGTCTGATTTTCCCATTTTTCTATGATAATGTGCACGAGAGGTGTATGTAAATTCTCATATACGATTGCGCAGCATATGATGAACTTTCTTTCAAGGAGTGATGTCACAGTGATGCTACAAGAAAAGAATTTTTTATTCATTTAATAATCCATTTTTTAGTACAACAAACAAAACCATCGGGCGCTGTAGCCTAGTGGCTAAGACATTCGTTTCGCAACAGGAAGCTTCTGATGTTGATTTTCTAGCGCCCCGTCAAACGTGGGTGGTGACTGTTTCTTCGACAAACACCTGACATTACAGAGGAAAGTCACAGGTCTTCAAATATGACCTTAAAAATGGAGGAGGTGCTAGAACGATAATGAAAGGCTTTTGAGCCTTGCATAAGTAAAAAACATTAGTAACGTCTTTATATGAGAGAAAATATCAAAGGGGACGGAATTACAAACGATAAACGTGCAAAACGTTTTCTATTATATTATAAAAATCCAGTTTGGAATATCGATTGATTGATTATATATTGTTTAACGCCCCTTCCTTTCACTCATACGGAGACGTCACCATTGCCGGTGAAGGGCTGCAAAATTTAGGCCTATCCTCGGCGCTCAGGGCCTTTGAGCAGGGAGGGATCTTTACCGTGCCACACCTGCTGTGACATGGGACTTCGGATTGTGCGGTCTCATCCGAAGGACCGCCCCATTTAGTCTTACGAGAGGAAATGGGTACTGAGGATCTATTCTAACAACCCGAATCCACATGGGTCTTTTGAATATCGAGGCTACTTTGTAATATTTAGCAAAGGAATGAAAAAGCGAAGATAACGAACAGTGATAATTCTTAAAAATCCTATATGGAATACCAAATCAGAAATTTGAGCAAACATGGACTTCTGGATACACTAGAGGTTGGATTTGGGCCTAGGAGGAGTAAGCATCCCCTCTCGACCAGTCACACTCAACGTGAGCCCTATCTTTTGATCAAGTGTACAGAGTAATCCGTAGTCAGAATCAGTGTGCCAAGACCAACCTAACAATTCGTATGAAAAAATCAGACAGCATTTGACCCAATGACAGGTTGTATTGGCAAACGGAAATGCTGACTTTAAACGAAACATCAACTTGTTTTGTCAGAAGCTTATCTCTGATTAAAAACTGATCATACGCAGAACAGTATCGAATCAGTTAAGAGATATAACACCATATGCAGGTGATGGTGGAATATTGCTACATAAAAATGGGAAGTTGACGATGAAGAAGCTAAAATTATCCCGTTTGTTATAAAGTTGAGTCGTTAGGGAATAAAACAAGATATGTTTTTCAAACTTAAATGCCCTGAAGTGCTTATACTGATGAAAGGCTGTACATAATATATAAATGATATGAATGCTCTGGGACCAGAGTCAAAACCCCTGAGCTTAATACACAATTTTGCCTTTCTGCTTTTCCTAAATATTTATTTAGTTATTATACTATATCAGTAAACATAGTCTTTCAAATGGTTAGAGCGTTCGCGTCGTAACATGGGGGTCGTGAGTTCGAGCCCCGCTCGTACAAACCTAAGACGTAAACATAGGTAGTGATCGCTCCTTCGACAAACTGTAGGTATTTAGAAGTGAGAATCACGGGTCTTTCAGATATGACCTTAAAAACGGAGGTCCCGTATCACGACAGGTGTTGGCACGTTAAAGAACCTTCACTGCTACGGCTTAGCATAGGTCTAAATTTGTGGTACTTTACCTACAGCTGGCGACGTCTAAATATCAGTGAAAAATTCTCGACGGGAGTAAAACAAAGAAATAATCAATGAATCAAAAGAGAAAGATAGTAATCACTTCAATAATTTTGGCTCCATCCTGGAACCAAACCAATACCTCCAAGGATCACTTTACAATTTTGATAAAGGACTATCTGCTTCCTCTAAATATCTATCAATGTTCAGTTTAGTATCAACAGCATTAAGGAAGACATTATTACGCATATACACTGTACGTGTATTTACCCATTTTGGCCCTGCCCTGGTGTCAGAACCTCTAACCCGGAGATCATGAAATTTATAATTGTGGTAGAGACCTTCCTGCTGTACATCGCTAGTCATTTAGTTTTTCTTAAAGATATACAGTTGTCGAGAACATTTATATGAAAATTGGTCAATTGCTGCCCCGCCCCTAAGGCTCCAGGGTTGCAGGAGTCTTGGGATTTATATTTTATGCCCCACTTTTCCCAAAGATGTTTCATATTAAATTTGAAAAGAATTGGAATAGTAGTTATTAAGAAGTATAAATTGTATAAATTGTTCAATTGTTAACACAATCAATGACCTTTTTGGCCCCACCCTTATACGAAACCCCTACCCTTGGGATCATAAAATTTGCAATTTATGTAAAGGGCAAACTGCTCATTATAAACATCCATTTAGTTTTAATTAGTATCAATTGTATTGAAGAAAATGTTTCACACATAAACACTATATACCAAGTTTGTCTCCGCCCTAGAGTAAACAAATCTACCATTGGGAATTATAAAACTTGTGATTTGGTAGATTCCTTCTACCTCTATATCACTATGAATTTAGTGTTTCTTACGCATGTGCTGTTGTAGAGACGACAATTTTTGAACATCGGTCACATTTTTGCAATTTTGCAAACCCCCAAGGCCCCAGGGTTGCAGGAGTCCTGGAATTTACAATGTATGAAACCCCTTTCCTAAAGATGCTTCGTACCGAATTTTTAAAGAATTGGAATGGTAGTTATCAGGGGGAAAGTTATATATGATCAACTGTTAACACACGACGGATGACGACGGACGCAGACCAATTGCAATAAGTCACCTGAGTTTACTCAAGTTGCCTAAAAATCCAAACAATCCAAACATAAAAGTAAAAATTTTAAAAATATTGTAAATATAAGAAATTACAATTTCTTTGTAGAATTAGCTTTTTAGGAGGTATGAGGATGACATTTGCACATAATATATCAATTGAATGACCTTGGATAACCTTGTTGTTCTGGTCTTCACTGATTCATAACTTCACATTATGTTCTACAGTTCACGGAGTACCTTTGGAGAAAGCCACTGATAGAGATACTCGCGGTAGACAGATGGCGCCACCTAAGACCCCGGATAAGAAGTACGATGCAGATTGGATACTACCTAAGGGACGTTGGCCAACAAAGCCAGGCGAGCTAAATGTGAGTGTGCGTTGTATAATATAAATGCAAAAACCGAATATACTCAATCGGCTTCGTGATATATTTTGTTATACTACTTGTGTAGATTTTCTTGATTATATATATATCATACCTTGTGAGAGGTGGTATAATTGATGCTTAATTAGTAGCCTTCCTCATACGCCTTGTTCTGGACTAATTTCAGAGACATCGATTACGTCATCGTCCGGCTCATTCGGCGTTTATGGACCGTGTGGACCGCACGTTACAGCTTCGGTGGGCGAAAGAGAAAATGGACAGCGAGATTCAAAATACCACCAGCTGATGATGGCTACGCTGAGGAAGTGCCCCTGTGGGGTAGAAGTTGTATCCGGAACCGAACGCTTTAACATCACGTGCACAGCTTTGTTAGGTTGGATTGGACGACAAAAGAATGTTTATCATGATATATTTCGTGCTTGAAAATAAAAAAAAAAGTCTTTTTTCTTCCAACGTGTGACATTCGACGCTGAGTGAAATTATTTTTGTGTTAATTAACAGTATAATGTTCAAGAATGGTGACTTCTTTCCTTCATTAAGTGCAACGCACAAACGGGAAGATTGGTAACCATATTTGTTTTAATGTCATGAAATATATTCACGAATTGCTGGGAACATTGAACCAGAGGATATGATTGGGCAGAACCACTGATATCAGACGGAATCTAGAACAAGAGGGATAGATTTCAGATTACTTTAAAGTATGGTGTATGCCCACACATTCTTATCATGCTGTGATATTTCAGAGCTTGACTGTGATAATACGTTTTATTAAAGACTATAAATTCTTACAAAGAAAATCCTCAAAGTTTCTCTGTATGTATGTATGCATAATTATGTTGTTCTGATGCCATTTCATTTAAACCAAAGCAGTATTCTTGATGAAGTGTTGCAGGATTTGCGCAGCAACAAAAGGTTGATGTTTTAAAAAAATGCATTGATATTTTTGAATTGTAGATTTAAATTTATTTGCCAGTATGTTTGAACATTAATTATACTGTGTAACTGAGTCAAGCTTTTCTTATAATTCTCACTGTTTTCACCATGGCTGTTACAGTTAACATTGCTGACAATGGACACAAAGATTCGGGAACATATAGTTTGAATACATGGTGACCGGGCTTTCATATTTCACAAGTGTATTCTTTGTTAAAAGGGAGTTACTTTCCGGTTGCCAAAATTTCTCGTAGAGACGATTTTCCTAGATCCTAAAATTTTGCGAGTTATGTACAGTTATTTACCGGGATTTGTAAATATTGAGTAGCAAATTTGATATTAACTTCAGTGGCAGATCTAAAGAGCGGGAGATTACAACCCCCATCCCCGCTTGTTTTGAACAAAAAAGATCACTTTTGCCATTTTCGGCCTTCGTTAACCCCTCCCATTTTGGCGGGAAAAGTGATAGTACTATTTCCTCTTTACCCCCCCCCCCCCCCCCCCCCCCCCCCCGAACGGCAACTTGAAACCCAATACAATTGCTATGTCAAGCATACGAAAGAAACAAACCCTACGATAAAATGACATTACTATACTTTCGAAACTTCGTATATATATAAGTGTTCTACGGAAGGGAATTACCGCCAAAATTCTATACATTCTTGTATCCTTCTTTCTAACTTGGATTTTACTATATGACATTTCTAATTCCATGTTAGCTTATACCATTTCATTTTCCATTCTTAATTCCAAATTCTGTTTGCTAGATAACATCCTTGATTCCATGTTACATTATTATGTTTCAGTTTTTCATTTGCTTTCTTCCATCTCGCTTACTGCATTCAGTATATTTCTAATTCAAACTTAGATTTTACAAGCTTGCCATTCTTAATTTTATTGAAATTCCAGTTAAGCTTTCCTTAAATTATGTTTCATTGCATTATATGTTTCATTATTACACCAGAGGGTATTTTGCGTTCATTATAACAACAGCTCCCCGGATACGGAACTAACAGTTGGACGACTTCTGGGGCTGTTTCGCAAAAAGGCGTATATTTTGGCGTAAATTAGTCCGACATGCCAATATTTATATGGGCCTACACTGCGTTTCAGAAAGCGACGTAGACTCTTAGCGAGCTACTAAGCATACGCAGGTTGTCTTCTATTTGTCTAGAGAATATGGTTACATATGGCGGATTAATACTCTCTCTATCCCACATAAAAAATATACTGAGGTGCATTGAATATTTACGCGATTGTGAATATGATAAGCCTAGAATATGATAGGGTGCCTTTTTGACAAGGGTATTTGTCTTTTATTTTTTTTTGTCTATGCACCGATGAAAGGGAACCATGCCTTCTCCGACACCTCCAACCGATTTGGGAATATTAGACTTCAATCAGTCAATATACCCCTCCAAATGACATGGGAAATAATTTTGCAGATATTAAATAAGATTAAATAAATTCCTTGTACGTTTTAATTGTTGCGGTAAGAGAGAGAGAGAGAGAGAGAGAGAGAGAGAGAGAGAGAGAGAGAGAGAGAGAGAGAGAGAGAGAGAGTAAAACGTGTAAAGTAAGGAAACATTTTATTCATTTGACAGTAGTTGTGAGGACAGTACTGCACTATGAGAACAAAAATCCTGTCCTTACAATTACGTCCTCATAAAAGTGACCTACAGCAAGTGAAAGATGTAGATACAAAATATTAGCTTAGTGAGGATAAGTGGTGTGAGGACTCTCTCTCTCAAAAATGTTATTTTCATAACTTGAAAGGGAGTATTAAATAAACTTTGATAGGTGTCCCCTATAGCTATACCTAACTTTTTCTCTTCTTCACGAGAACGGTGAGACAGAATTAAGAATTTCAACAACAACAAAAAATGCAAGGAGAAAGCAAATGGAAAATTGAAACATGATAATGTGAAATTCAATTAAGGATTTTATGTAGCAAAATGAAATTTAGAATTGGAAAGTTAATAAGGTAACGTGGAATTAAAAATGTCGTGTAGTAAAATCAAAGTTATAATTAAGAATACAAGAAGCATGCATAGAATTATGGCGGTAATTATTTTCCATAGTATTTAAGTATGGTCAAAAAGTTTGCTAAAGTTCTGTCAAATTATCTCCCTTGCAACGTGTTAGCTTATGCAACACAAGACAATGATCATAGAAGAGGGAGAGTACAAGCCCGGATGATTATAAAACATTTTCAACTCTGTATACTTGTATTCCTAGGCAGAAGGCAGGAGTTATGACGCGTTGATTCTATTAACTGTTAAGCGTTTGGGCACCTAGTATTTGTCAGTGTATGATCCGGTAGGCATTATCTATGGCTATAAAAGACAAAAAGTCTTAAAGTTGCGCTAGTCAGCCATAGTCAATATTCTACAGTAGAATTTACTGTGATGATAAACACTCGAATGAGCTTGATTTTCGGAACTTTTTTAACTTTATCGCTTGTTTATTTACGAAAATTACTTACGTCAATATCGAGTGATTGATTGATTATATATTGTTTAACGTCCCACTCCAGAATTTTTCACTCATATGGAGACGTCACCATTGCCAGCGAAGGGCTGCAAAGCTTAGGCCTATGATCTCCATGGTGATCCGGGTTGTTAGAATAGATCCTCAGTACCCTTTGCTTGTCGTAAGAGGCGACTAAATGGGGCGGTCCTTCGGATGAGACCATAAAAACCGAGGCACGAAAAAGATCCGTCCCTGTTCATATGCCATAATAGCGCCGAGGATAGGCCTAAATTTTTACAGCCCTTCACCAGCAATGGTGACGTCTCCATACGAGTGGAAAATTCTTGAGGGGGATCTTTAACGTGCCACACCTGCTCCAGAGGAGAGAGAGATGTCTCTGCTGAGTACTTCCTGCTGGGCGGTTAAAGTATGGTCCGCCGGACAGGTTCCTTGTTGGCATTTCTCTTTGTTTTCTTTTTTAATCGTAATTTTGGAGTATTTGTTCATAGTGTGTACATTTCTATGAAATGTGACTTGCATTATGTCATTGTGCGCAATGTTATTCTCTCGCAGTTGTACATAATATTTTCTGGTACTAAAATTCACATATCTCATCAGTTTTCAGAACTTTTGTATGAATAAACCAATAAATAAATTAGTTAGTATATTGCTTAATTGCTTATACATTCATCATTGGTGGTTTTTTTTTAATTATTTCTGTATCCTATTAATAAACAGAAAAACAAACTAAGGAATATTGAATCGGGGACTTTCTCGGACGTGCTACAGTATGTACAGCGGTCGTTTGATACAGCTGTGGTAGAACAAATTAGCGATATGCATGAATGAGATAAAGTGAGTAATTGTCGACGAGACGTAAAACAAACACCCTGTATATGTGTCACCACAGATATATGACTTATACTCGTGTAATTACATACATGGATGACTTATGTATGTCTTATTACTTGTAGTGTGTCTATGTGTTATTACTTGTCTCTGTGTTATTACCTGACCTGTCAATACAAGTTATTGCTTGTATGTATATTTTTCCTTCTGTCATTGTCTCTCTCTCTACCATTATTACATTTTTGTGTCATAACTTGTATATACTGCATGTGTTATTCTCTCTCTCTCTCTCTCTCTCATTAATATTATTACCCGTATATGTGTCATAACTTATGTATACCGCCTCTGTTATTGTTCTCTCTCTCTCTCTCTCTCTCTCTCTCTCTCTCTCTCTCTCTCTCTCTCTCTCTAATTATTATTATTACCTGTATATGTATCATAACTTGTATATACTGTATGTGTTGTTGTCCCCTCTCTCTCTCTCTCTCTCATTATTATTATTATTATTATCTGTATATGTGTCATAACTTGTATATACTGTATGTGTTATTGTCCTCTCTCTCTCTCTCTCTCTCTCTCTCTCATATTATCATTTTTACCTGTAAATGTGTCATAACTTGTATATACTGTATGTGTTATTGTCCCCCCCCCCCCTTCTCTCTCTCTCATTATTATTATTACCCGTATATGTGTCATAACTTATATATACCGCATCTGTTATTGTTCTCTCTCTCTCTCTCTAATTATTATTATTACCTGTATATGTGTCATAACTTGTATATACTGTATGTGTTATTGTCCTCTCTCTCTCTCTCTCTCTCTCTCTCTCTCTCTCTCTCTCTCTCTCTCTCTCTCTTATTATTATTATTAACTGTATATGTGTCATAACTTGTATATACTGAATGTGTTATTGTCTTCTCTCTCTCTCTCTCATTCTCATTTTTACCTGTAAATGTGTCATAACTTGTATATACTGTATGTGTTATTGTCCTCTCTCTCTCTCTCTCATTATTATTATTATTACCTGTATATGTGTCATAACTTGTATATACTGTATGTGTTATTGTCCTCTCTCTCTCTCTCTCTCTCTCTCTCTCATTATTATTATTACCTGTATATGTGTTATAACTTGTATATACTGTATGTGTTATTGTCCTCTCTCTCTCTAATTATTATTATTACCTGTAAATGTGTCATAATTTGCATATACTGTATGTGTTATTGTCCTCTCTCTCTCTCTCTCTCTCTCTCTCATTATTATTATTACCTGTATATGTGTCATAACTTGTATATACTGTATGTGGTATTGTCCTCTCTCTCTCTCTCTCTCATTATTATTATTACCTGTAAATGTGTCATAACTTGTATATACTGTATGTATTATTATTTTCTCTCTCTCTCTCTCTCTCTCTCTCTCCTCTCTCTCTCTCTCTCTCTCTCTCTCTCTTATTATTATTATTAACTGTATATGTGTCATAACTTGTATATACCGAATGTGTTATTGTCCTCTCTCTCTCTCTCATTATCATTTTTACCTGTAAATGTGTCATAACTTGTATATACTGTATGTGTTATTGTCCTCTCTCTCTCACTCTCTCTCTCTCTCTCATTATTATTATTACCTGTATATGTGTTATAACTTGTATATACTGTATGTGTTATTGTCCTCTCTCTCTCTCTCTCTCTCTCTCTCTCTCATTATTATTATTAACTGTAAATATGTCATAACTTGTATATACTGTATGTGTTATTGTCCTCTCTCTCTCTCTCATTATTATCATTACCTGTAAATGTGTTATAATTTGTATATACTGTATGTGTTATTGTCCTCTCTCTCTCTCTCTCTCTCTCTCTCTCTCTCTCTCTCTCTCTCTCATATTATCATTTTTACCTGTAAATGTGTCATAACTTGTATATACTGTATGTCTCTCTCTCTCTCTCTCATTATCATTTTTACCTGTAAATGTGTCATAACTTGTATATACTGTATGTATTATTGTCCTCTCTCTCTCTCTCTCTCTCTCTCTCTAATTATTATTATTACCTGTAAATGTGTTATAATTTGTATATACTGTATGTATTATTGTCCCCCCTCTCTCTCTCTATCTCTCTCTCTCTCTCTCTCTTTCTCTCTAATTATTATTATTACCAGTATATATGTCATAACTTGTATATACTGTCCTCTCTCTCTCTCTCACTCTCTGTCTCGTTATTATTATTACCTGTACATGTGTCATAACTTGTATATACTGCATGTGCTATTGTTCTTTCTCTCTCTCTCTAATTATTATTATTACCTGTAAATGTGTCATAACTTGTATATACTGTATGTGTTATTGTCCTCTCTCTCTCACTCTCTCTCTCTCTCTCATTATTATCATTACCTGTATCTGTGTCATAACTTGTATATACTGTATGTGTTATTGTCCTCTCTCTCTCTCTCTCTCTCTCTCTCTCATTATTATTATTATTACCTGTATCTGTGTCATAACTTGTATACACTGTATGTGCTATTGTCCTCTCTCTCTCTCTCTCTCTCTCTCATTATTATTATTACCTGTATCTGTGTCATAACTTGTATATACTGTAAGTATTATTGTCCTCTCTCTCTCTCTCTCTCTCTCTCTCTCTTTCTCTCTCTCTCTCATTATTATTATTACCTGTATATGTGTCATTACTTGTATATACTGTATGTGTTATTGTCCTTTTATATGAGGTGGAAGCTGAGAGATATATAATGTTTGGTTATAAGTTGTATATGTGACCTTTTGATCAGAAGAGTTCTAATCAGACATATAACCCCTGCTGTCAGCGGCTTACACTTTGTTACATTACCTGAATATGTAGTTTTACCTGTCTATATTTTATTACCAGTTCTGTGTATGTGATATTACATATGTATGATTTGATACCTGTATATGTTATTACCTATATGATTACATCTATATATGATATATGTAATATGTGTGTCTTATTGTATTTGTATACTCGTTATCGCCTGTACATGTGACAATATATTGACGGAGCTACCATCAAAGCGAACGCAGCCATGTAATATGAGCGAATCCGAAAATTTCCCCATGGAAGTGGCCAGAGACGAAGAAAATGTTCCTGATAGTACGTCAACTTTTATTGCTTATTTTGACATTTTCTGTGATACAGCTCGAAATTGAAGAACTTTTCCCATAGTACCACCATCAAATGTATTTTATATTTTATAAACATGACAACGCTTTTAGTGGGAAATAATTTTCGATCATTTCTGTTAAGATCAATCTTTATTCGCTTGCGTATATATTTGATTGAAACCTCCTGAGTTACTGCTTCGATAGGGAACCACTGTATTTTAAAGTCTTGCATTCCGCATTCACCGTAGAACAGCGATAATTGGATGACTATAGACAATACATTCACGATTTACTGGTCTAGACTACGAAAATAGTTTAACAAGGCAACCTGTGAACCCCAGCAGCCGACATTAATCACCATAATAATCTTTGGAAAGAAAGGTCATCTGGAGAAAACAATAAATGTAGACAAAAGGTTCCCCGCCATTGGCAGTACATGGTTACTGAAGTAGTTTTTGTATCTTCTCTTTTTGTCATGTTGCCATTAACCCTCAAACTGTTATTCTTTACAAATTAAGAATGTTGATTCGAATAATGAAATAACTTCAAGGGAAATGAAAAACGAACGGAACTTATAACGGTAGTTATCACGTGACACCAGAGCTGCAGGACTGATGCTGTGTGGAAAACTTTTATATGTAATTCTGAAGAAATTGAATTCATTATTCAGTAGCATTTACTTTTATTCAGATTTTTTTTTATAAAAACCACTACCACCACACACACACACACACACACACACGCACACACACACACACACACACACACATATATATATATATATATATATATATATATATATATATATATATATATATATATATATAAAGTGCACCGCCACGACACATGATGCGCCAGTTAGATGTTAAACAGGTCAAAGTGCATGACACAAAATCACGTCAACCTTGATTAGTGCAAAGAGAGCATCAATGTCATTGCATTAAGGTCTGAGGTAAAATCAAGATTATTCCTACTAACGTCTCTATTGCACATTGCAATTGACATGTCAATATATAGTAGAGCGGTTTTTTTAGCGGACATAAAATTTGGCTTTCGCCTGATCACAGGTATGCCAATAAGTTTGGCAGACACATTTTCAAAACATTTCATCAGTACTTGATTTTTACCTCCTTAATAGGAGAGTGTTCCCTGTACCTTAGATTTGTAAAGAAACATCGTACAAGAAATTATAAAGATTTTTTGATATAAAAAAGTTAAGATATTGAGTAGCCCTGATATCATCAGTAGTGTTTTAATGTGACATAAATTTTCGGTCAGTGTAGACAGGGGAAGTTTATCTTCAAGATGCGTTTCCAGCCGCTGTGAATGATCGAAGTTATCTTTCTTGTGTTCAGTACTATATTTAAGGGTACAAATTTAGCAGTTAAAATTTTAACGAACTACTATCAAACCGTTAAAATAAGCCACAAATTATCAGCAAACTTCAAGAAGTCTTTCAAATGATAAAGACAACAATCACTATAATAATTTTGGCTCCACCCTGGAATCAAACCCTCACCCCTTAGGATAATGAAATTTACAATTGTGGTAAAGGACTTCTTACTCAATCTAAATATCTATTTATTAAAGATGATATTATTTAAATGTTTTACAAATTTACTTTATATATATATATATATATATATATATATATATATATATATATATATATATATATATACCATGTATGCCCTACCCTGGAGTCAGAACCACTACACCAGGGATCATGAAATTTACAATTTTGGTAGAAGTCTTCCTGTTCTACATCAGTATGCATTTAGTTGTTCTTGCACAAGTGCAGTTGTAGAGAAGATTTTTGAAAGTAGATCACATTTTGCCCCACCCGTAAGGCCCCAGGAGTGTAGGAGTCCTGAGATTTACAATTTATGCCCCCTTTGTCTCGAAGATGCTTCACACTAATTCTGAAAAGAATTAGAATTATAGTTATCAAAAAATTTAAAGTACTTATTTGTTAACATTTAATCATTGACAAGTTTGCCCCACCCTAATACCAAAACTCCTAACCCTTGAATCATCAAATTTACAATTTTGGTAAAGGATTATCTGTTAAAAGGTTCATTCTAAATATCCTTTCAGTGTCAAGAGCATTAAAGAAAATATCTTTTAAATGTTTTACTTATAATTACTATATATCAAGTTTGGCCCTGTCCTGGGGTCAGAACACCTACCTCCAGAATCATGAAATTTACAATTTGTAGAGTCCTTCTGATCTACATCACTATACATTTAGTTTTGCTTACACATGTGTGGTTCTAAAGGAGGTTTTTGAACAGTGGCCACTTTTTGGCAGTTTTTGCCCCGGAATTTACAATTTATGTTAGTTTTGTCCCAAAGATGCTTCATATCAATTTTGGAAAAATATTGAAATGGTGTTTATCAAGAATAAGTTAAAATGTTCAATTGTTAACGCACGACAACGGACGCGGACCAATTGCAATAGGTCACTTGAGTTTACTCATGTGACCTAAAAACACCAAATAACTTCGTAAGGTTGTACAATTTCCTAGAGAGTTGTAAATACCCTCACACTTTACAATATTGATGACATTTACTGGTAGCCATTAGCTACTGTCTCCTAGTATATAATTGGATTCAAAAAGGTTAATTAGTTTTACATTTAAGTGCCGGGGTGTCTTTTAAAGGCCTATTAGTACATTCTAAAGATAACATGATCACATACATTTAACAACAACCTCCCATTAAACGCTTGAAACAAATCTCATATCTAGCCCTGCTTCGTCAGCTCACGAACATATGACAATTCATATTAACTCGAAAGGTCTCGACCGTGTTGCCTTTATTCAATAAACAATCCTCCCTTGTCACTTCTGACTGCCTCTAGATTGATCCGTAATTCCCGTTCCTCTGATTTGAGTGCTCCGGGGACCAGATTAAACTAATCCTTCCGACACTTGATTTAGCTCAAGTCGCTCTTATCATCAATCGCCTGTCTTTGCCACAAACGTTAGAAAGAGTTTGATTGGCAGGGAATGTAGTGATCATTTAATAGGACAAAGACACGAAGCTTGCCTGTCAGTCATCGGATAGGTCTAGTGATTACGATGGAACTACGTTTTCTGCTTCGAGCTCTGAAGTTTAAATTGCAGTGAAAGGTTAAGTTTGGAAATTATTTCAGAAGATTATCTGTTTAATGCAATTCATTTGCTAAACTACGAAGATAATGATATGTCTTTGCATGTGATTTGAAAAATAGTATGTTACAAATTGTTCATATCTTTTGCAACATGTATTGGAAAGGTTAGATACCTGGTAGAGTGATTTCCATTTAATCTCAAAGAGAAGTGATAACACCGCAATGCGGATTTGCAAATTAAAAATGCCTATATAAGCATTTTAATTTACCTTTGTATTGCTACTTTCGTTCAAATACACCTTCCTCCATAATTGTCTCCCCGTGGGGGATCCGGGTTGTTAGAATAGATCCCCAGTACCCCTTGCTTGTCGTAAGGCTACTAAATGGGGGCAGTCCTTTAAATGAGACCGCAAAAACCGAGGCCCCGTGTTACAGCATGTGTGGCACGATAAAGATCCCTCAATGCTCAAAGATCATAAGCGCCGAGCATAGGCCTAAATTTTGCAGCCTTTCACCGGTAGTAGTGACGTCTCCATGCGAGTGAAAATTCTCGAGCGGGACGTTAAACAATATATAATCAGTCAATCCTCCATAACTGAATTTATTAACGCTGATCATCATTGTTATTAATATAAATCTCTCAATATTTGTCTTTATCTCCTGGCTTCCAATACATCACACAATCAGGATAAAGCAATATATATATATACAGCTTAATTTTCTTTCATTTGTAGCAATAATAGAATGGACAAGGTGAAGATCATTTGAAATGACTCATGGATTAGGTATAACAGACATATTTCATTTTTAATAATGACTTTTGTAATTATGGTATCGTTTCAAGGGTTTATCTAACAAAAAGAACCCACCATAAGATTTACAAAGTTTTGATTATTTTACACTGAAGTTTGTGGGAAGAACATATTTTATTAAAATAAAATTTTAAAAAGAAAAACAATCTCTTGATAAAAAGTTACATATACTCTATCTTTATAGAAAATATGAAATAGAATTAATCATTTACCACAGCTATTTTTTTTTTTTTAAATAAATGTTCCTAATTTTTATTAAGGGCGGATAACTCTTCCGAAAAAACTTTTAAAAACTCTCGGCTTCTAGTCACTTACTAGTCATTGTAAATTTAAACTATTTCACTTTCATCATTATTTAACAATAAACATTTATATTGATTTAAATCGTTCAAAATTGTCCAATCTCTTTTCATTATACATTGAATACTTTAAGCTCAATGGAAAAAGATTAATAAACCAATGGCAGCAAATACTGACATTAATCGGAAAAGAATTTTGAACTTGTCTGTCCTTTTAAATTGTAATTATTCTAAAGATACAGATTTATATCCATTCAAGAACGAAGTTTCTTTCAGTTCAATCTCTTCCGTTTCCCGCCCTGTCTCCAGTAAGGAGTTTCTGGATTGGCTATAATCTTTTGTGACGTCATAGTCCGATCTAACGGAGAGTGTTTGGTGAATGGTATGGTTTAGACGTTTTGTGGATGACGATGACCTGTCTCGCACCTGATGACGCCAACTTCTTCTGAGATTTGATATAACCTAGAAGTACATGCAATTCGTAAAATATTTTCACATATGTAACCGTTTTTCTTCCATTAGAATTCTTTAACTGAAATTTTACATAAGAGTTTGAATATGCTTAAGAAAATATATTAGATTTAGTGTTACATTTAAATATTAGTAAACATACATAATGGATTCGAGATGCATGGATATAATTACCTCAGTATTAAGGAAACAGAATACCATTGCCACGAAAAATCCCTGTAAAACATGGCCAATCATAAATAACTGTATACATTCAGATACATAAACAAAAATTATATGACGTCATAACCTACAAGTAATATCAAGTTTGAATGTGTGACAATCCGTATCGCACACTAGCCCAGAAACTTTAATTGTTGTTACATAGCATACTAATTACTTTTTGTGATATAACGTATTTCAGTATGTTAATTACCACAGTGTTACATTTCGTGATGTAGACCACCCCAGTATGTTAATTGGTTTTGCGGTGTAAATATCACGTAGTCAAACCTTATCACAGAATCGAGTGCGACTGGTTAAAAATTTACACGTGACAATATGATAAACAAATGAATATAACGAACAGTGATCAATGTCATAAATCCTATAAAGAATACAAAATTAAGAAGGGCAAACACGGGCCCTTGGGCACAACAGAGGTGAGATCAGAAGCTTAGGTGGAATAAACATCCCCTGTTGACCGGTCACACTCGCTGTGAACTCTACATTTCGATCAGGAAAACGGAATAAACGGTAGTGAAGAACGGCCCTAATAATTGGTATGAAACACGTCAGACAGCATTCGGCTCAGTTATAACTGGTATCATTCTAACAACTGTACAGTTCGCGAAATGCTGACTGTTGAAAGTCCCGTTACAACAACGTATTGTCAGTAGTTCGACTTGATTTAAAAATTGATTATATGCACTCTCACATATGAAATTAATTGAAAGAAAACACCAAATGCAGGTGATAATGGATTGTTGCTACACAAATACACTGTATAGGAAGTTAACAATGGAGAAGCTGAAGTAATCGTGTTTGTCATATAGTTGTGAGTTTAGCTTTGCGGTTGTTATCTGTGTTATATAAAGTAATCCAAATTTGAAGCAGATATGGAAGACTCTATGGTATCTTTTATTCCGATTTCTCTGAGTTATATCGAATCGTCAAATGGTTGAAAATGGATATTGTTAATTTTAATGAACACAAAGTGTGTTCAATTATAACCTGATCTGCCTTTGTACTCTTATGAGGCAGATTTTTTTTTCAAGATCTTCTACATGAGACGAAAAAATTTCTTGTTGTGGCTTTCATTGATGTATTCATGCCCTTTTTTATTTGGTCGCGGTAGCTCAGTGGTTCGCTTCATAATCGGGAGGTCGTGAGTTTGAGCCCGCTCGTGCCATAGCCGCGTCAAACCTAAGACGTAAATAATAGGTAGTGATAGCTCCTTCGCCAAACGCTCGGCTTTTAGAAGTAAGAATCACGTGTCTTTCGGATATGACCTTAAAAACGGATGTACCGTGTCACTGTAGGCGTTGGCACGTTATAGAACCCTCACTTCTACGGTCCTGAAGGCTAAGCATAGGTCTAAAGTCGTACTTCACCTAGAGCTGGTGACGACTCAATATGAGTGAAAAATTCTCAATGGGACGTAAAACAAACAAACATTTTATTTGTGATGCATCACAGAATGTTCAATTTAATGATGATGTATCATACAATGCTCATTTTAATTATGACCATCATACAATGTCCAGTTTAATTATGACGCATCATACAATGTTCAGTTTAATTATGACGCATCATACAATGTCAAGTTTAATTATGACGCATCATACAATGTCCAGTTTAATTATGACGCATCATACAATGTTCAGTTTAATTATGACGCATCATAATATCTAGATTAACCACAACTGGTTTACCCGGGAGTGGTTCACTGTTACCTACATGTGCAAATTATCATAAATGATTTACCTTTCAATTTTAAACTATGACCACTTTATCTGTATGTTGTTAACTATGATCGTTTATCTGTGTGTGGTTTACTATGAACGGTTTATCTATGTGTAGTACACATAGTGTATCACTGCAGTATATCTTTGCGTGGTCATTAAGGACGGTTTATCTGGGTATGATTCGCCATGGGTGATTTTGTGTGTATCATTATAAACGGTTTACCTGCGTGTGGTTAACTATGGGCAGTATAATTATGTGTGGTTCAATATCACTCAAATATCTTCACTATTATCGGAATACATTTTGTGTGGTTCACTATGACTTGTTTACCTTTGTGTGGTTCATTATGACTGGCTTACCTTTAATGTTCACCATGACCGGTCCACCTTTGTGTGACCGGTTTACCGTTGTGTGGTTCACTATGAAACGGTGAAGATAACAAACAGTAATTAATTCCTATAAGGAATATAAAATAGAGATTTGGGCAAACACGGACCCCTGGATATACCACAGGTGGGATCACATGCCTAGGAGTAGTAAGCATCCCCTGTCGACCGGTCACACCCGCCGTGAGCCCTATATCTTTATCGAAATTATTCGATTATCGAAGTCATCCGTCACCAAAATCAATGAGCCAAGGACGACGTAACAATTAATATGAAACACGCCAGACAGCATTTGACCCAATGACAGGTTGTATTGGCAAACTAGATTGTTATAACGATTACAGAATTTGCAAAATGCTGACTTTAAACGAGACTGTTGAAACCCATGTAACACCAAAAACTGATCATACGCAGAACAAGCTCTTGTATATCAAATCGGTTGAGAAATATAAACACCATATGCAGGTGATATTGTAATATAGCTACATAAATATAGGAAGTTGCCGTTAACATCTATTTTCAAGAAAGTATATAAGTACAAAGCAGATTATGTGGTGTCTTTTATTTCGACTTCATTGGATATATCGAATTGACATATGACTGAAAATTATTATTATTAATCGCCCTCGTCGATATATCTAAATGTCGAATTGAGGGCTAATTAATTATCTTGTGCATATATCACCATGACAAATTTCCCTTTGTGTGGATCACATACCTATGTTTTTTGTATGCACTATGCCAATTTCACCTGCATGTGCTTTGGCGTAGATTACAAAAACTTATTTTAATGATGTGGTTCGCTATGTTTAATCCCCCTTTGAGTGATATACTTTTGAATGGCTCACAATACCATTTTTACCTGTAAGTTCACTTTGAATATTCACTATAAATATCTATTTACATTGTGTACCTCACTATTACTAATTCACGTGGGTTTTTTTTTACTACTAAGTACGTCTAATTCAGTGGGAATCCAGGTTTGAATAGGTCCTCAGTACCCTTCCTTGTCGTAAGGGCGACTAAATGGAGCGGACCTTCCGACGGGACCACAAAAACCGAGGCCTCGTGTCATAGCATTATGCCATGATAAAGATCCGTCCCTGCTCATAGGCCGTAATCGACGAGCATAAGCCTGAACTTTGCAGTCCTTCACCGGAAATGATAATGTCTCCATATGCGTTAGAAAATCTCGAGCGGGACGTTAAACAATATACAACCAACCAACTAGTGTGTCTAATCTATCTTTATGTGGTTTACTCTGTCCCGTTCATCTGTGGTTCACTATCACCAATGTCTAATCTATTTTTATTTGGTTTACAATATCCGCTGAATCTGTGTGGCGTTCACTATGTCTAATTCACCTCCTTGTGATTTTTTTGTGATTCTCTATGTTATGATCTACCTTTTGGTGGTTACCTATGTCTTCATTAACTTTGGGTGGTTTGGTTATATCTATTTTACCGGTCTGTGCTTTTCTATGACTAATTTACCTTTGTGTAGTTCACTAATCTCTATGACAGAATTACCTGTATTTTTTTTACCTTTGTGTGGTTCACTATGCCAGATTACTTGTGTATTTTCTCTACCTTTGTGTGGTTCACTATGCCAGATTACTTGTGTATTTTCCCTACCTTTGTGTGGTTCACTATGCCAGATTACTTGTGTATTTTCCCTACCTTTGTGTGGTTCACTATGCCAGATTACTTGTGTATTTTCTCTACCTTTGTGTGGTTCACTATGCCAGATTACTTGTGTATTTTCCCTACCTTTGTGTGGTTCACTATGCCAGATTACTTGTGTATTTTCCCTACCTTTGTGTGGTTCACTATGCCAGATTACTTGTGTATTTTCTCTACCTTTGTGTGGTTCACTATGCCAGATTACTTGTGTATTTTCTCTACCTTTATGTGGTTTATGTGTGACCGGATTATGTATTTTTCCCTACCTTTATGTGGTTCACTGTGACCGGATTACCTGTGTTTTCCTACCTTTGTGCGGTTCACTATGACTGGATTACCTGTGTGTATTCCCTACCTGCGTGTGGTTCACTATGACGGTGACTCGCTCATACTCCAGCCCTCCCTCTACGCTGATTGGCACTCTGTACATCGTCACAAATAACTGAATGCCAAATAATGGAATCAGAATAAACGTGGCTTTCACAGCTTTCCTAGGTAGAGAATAGAATTCTACTTTCAATTTTAATAAAGTAAATGAAACTAAAGTATACCAGACCCATTCTTTAGTGGAAGCTGTTTTAATGGAAGCGCACATGATTTGTGGGACAGATATTCGCAAATTTGCATTTCCAGTGCGTTTGCTTTTGATATCGCTGCGAATTGTAATTATAGTCACTTCCTGTTATATATCCGGAATAGGTAGAACACAGTTCGGCAAGACAAACTTGCTAACACGATTCATGGCGTATGCTGGGGTGTAGCATTGCAATTCATACCCTCATATCATTTTCAAAAATTTATTTCTTAATTGCTATCATAATCCTCGCACTATCACTTTGTGATACACACCCTGATATAGATACACATAAAGTGTATGTTGCTATTAAATAACTGGGCACCTGTATATATATATATATATATATATATATATATATATATATATATATACTTATATACTGAAGGACTTTAAAAATCGGAACACATGTTTTCTTTTTAAAATTTATTCATTGAAAACATTACATATAACACTTTTTTATTGTAAAATTTACCCAGCATACATCGTATTGATTTTTAAAACACATCTCTCGATTTGCTTGTGTTCATTGTTTGCGCGTTGTGAGTAGCATCGTACCAGATTTTCATGGCTTTTTTTCAAACACGTGGAACTTTGTTGGTGGAAGCATAGACACCACTAACAGAAAAAAAAATGAAAAAGGAAGACTATGCCGCGCTTAAGCAATGCGCAATCAGGCTTGGTATGCTGCAAGCAGGCGTTAGACAGCGTGTGGTTGCAAGCGTTTTAATGGCCATCCTTGTACAGTTAGCCGGTTGTTGTCACGATTCCATCAGACAGGATCCCTAAATGATCGTCCAAGACCTGGTCAACCGTTTGTGACAACACCACGGTAACAAGCGTTTACACGGCAACGTCATCTGCGCAATAGGTTTACGGCCGCTGCGACCACGGCGAGAGAAATCATTGGACTTCATGGTAGGCCTATTCATCCTAGAACGTTTCTAGAATTTTGAAGCGCAATGGGATCCGCTGCAGAAGACCTTGTAGGGGGCTACAGCTTAAACCGCATCACCGACGGTACAGATTGAAATGGACAAGGCAGCATCTGACTCAACGTCAAAGTTGGTCACATGCTGTGTTCTCAGATGAGTCCAGATTTAACGTTAACAGCGCAGACGGCAGATGTCGAGTTTACCGTCGTTTATATGAAGCAGATAATTGTGTCCTCGAGCGCGACAGGTTTGGAGGGGGAGGCGTCATGGTCTGGGGTACGATTAACCACAATTTTCGGTCACAACTGGTCGTTTTAAATGGAATCCTCACTACTAGGCGGTATGTGGATGAAATTCTACAGCCTGTTTTAGCACCATTAATACAGCAGCATAGGCAAGGAAATGAGCTAATTTTCCAACAGGACAATGCGTGCACACATAAGGCAATATTGGCACAAAACATTTTTAAACGAACGCCATTGATTGGCCCACTATGTCCCCAGAAAATCCAATCGAGCATTTGTGGGACGAGCTGGGGAGACGTGTGCACAGCCGTCAGCCTCAGAATTCCCAAGAATCAGGGAGAACATTGTTGGAGGAATGGCAGAATATTTCTCAGAGGATCATCCGAAATGTTTCTCAATCAATGTGACGTCGCCTTCGCGCTGCCATCACTGCTAATGGAGGTCATACACGGCTGGTGAACAAAACCACAGTTTTGACGCACCTCTCATTGACATTTATTTCAATTGTAGCCTCTTTGTGAATAAAATGATGTTCAAAATCAAAGAATAGTGTTCAGTTAACATGGTTTATAATATACCGCTATGAATTTGTTTATTAGATATATGAACAAATTTATAAAATATAAAATTATGAAGTGTTGCGTTTCTAAAGTCCATCAGTGTATATATATATATATATATATATATATATATATATATATATATATATATATATATCTATATAACAGAGCCGATTAAGTATATACTCGACAGGTTTCTTCAAGAGTACTAAATTACGTATAGTTTCTATGCGCTCTACAGAGGTTGTCCTTATGGAGATGAAACACTTATAAAAAGAACTTTTAAGAATAAAATTGGCAAATTATTAGTAAAATAGCGATAAGACACCAATACACACACACACACACACACAGATATATATATATATATATATATATATATATATATATATATATATATATACACACACACACACAATTACCTACCTAAAATTCCCTGGTTCATTTGGGTGTGATTGTAATTGTGTCAGCAGGATTCGTAAGATGTTTGTCAGGAAAACCAAATTCAGCTTGAAAAATGAAGACGAAATTACTAACCACTGTCTTTCGTATATTTTACCTAGGTTTTCTTATATTGCTAAAAGAATTAAAAAATGAACATTTGATCCGTCTATTCATTGAAGGCGGGAAATAAAACGCAGTTGATGTAAACAGTGAATTATGACGTCATATGTAGTGTCGATGTGTAAGCAAATTTCACAAACATAAGAGTATTTATGCAACTGAGGAGTGATTTTATGATTGAGAAAGTATGGTTTTTATGGATTTTAACATCTCCGAACGACATGAACTAGGGTAGACGAAATTCAAAATGCAATAGCAATGCCCGCGTGCTTGCGTTCGAATTGACCAAAACTTTAACATTTTAATAAATAGCAGTACTGACGGTACTAATTCATGATTAACAAAGTATACGTTGACATTGGAATTTGTTAAAGTCAGTATACATGCATACTGTAATACGTTAGCTGTATTTTTAGACATAGCAGGGCAAATGTAATGAATGAAATTCATATTTACCACCAGGAAAAGTACATTGGGTCCGTCAAAGATCCATTCCAGCTGATTGTAGCCGTACGCCCAGCAACTATAGAACGTTGTTAAAAAGAGGTCAGGAAAAGTAAAAATGGCTTATTTATGTATCGTTTAATTATGGCGACATGAGTAATGTGAAATTGCATGGCAAGAAAGAGAGACATAACAATTTCGTGACTTGTTTATTTCCTGAAATCACGATATTGAGACTCCCCACTGATATCAGTGACTGTACAAGAACATTAGGGATGAATCCTGTGGAATACATTCCGACCCCTAATCCCAAATATACCAACATAAATCATATTACAGTCGCTCGAAATGTAATATTATCAGTTATAGTTGCAAGTCTACGGGGTCATTAGTTTGCTATTTCTGGGAGCGATGGCGACCGAACACACCATAAGCTTGCAAAGATGTTACGAATGATTTCTTACCGGTCGCGGTAGCTCAGTGGTTAGAGCGTTCGCTTCGTAACCGGGAGGTCGTGAGTTCGAGCCCCGCTCGTGCCATGGCCGCGTCAAACCTAAGACGTAAAATAGGAAGTGATTGCTTTTTCGCCAAACCTCGGCATGTAGGGTGTTTCGTATATGACCTTTAAAACGAAGGTCCCGTGTCACGGTAGACGTTGGCACGTTAAAGAACCTTCACTGCTACGGCCCCTGAGCGCTAAGTATAGGTCTTAATTTGTGGTACCTACAGCAGGTGACGTCCAAATAGGAGTGGAAAATTCTTGACGGGACAGAAAAGAAACAAACGACTGATTTCCCCCACCTCTCATTGTTGTAGATCCCACGAAGCAAGCCGTACACAGCCGACGAGAACAGCGGTACGGTCCACCCGAATACATACATGGGGACCAGGCAGCGTGGAGGCGAGAAAGCGTTGGACATGAGACGATGAAGATATACCCCCTCGCAGAACATCCAAGTGTAGCAACAGCACTTAAAGTAAATCTTCAGGAATGACAGCAGTTTACACCCTACCTGTAAAGCATAGTGATCTCTTTTACTTATTTTATTTTCTTCACGCGAGTATTGTTGTATTCAATCAGTTTTGAATTACGTCCCCCGCTGATTATTCCAAGACAATATTAATGTTGAGGAAGTAGAGTTTCACAGATGATAACGTTTACTATTGAATAATACCGATTTCCTTTCTGATTGGCCGAGATCCAAGCTAGAAAAAAATAAATCGTTATGTTCGCCCCATGCCTTCAACGAGAATGTAACCTTTAAGTTTTTCATTACCGGACCAAATTGGTAATTTCCAAATCGATACAATTCATTATTATTTTTGGTGATCCAATGAAAATTCGTACTTCTAATTTCGACCAAGTTTTGCATTATATATCTAAACAGAGTTGGCCAATTAAGTATCGTCTGACAAGCTCTAGCAGCGGGTTTCAATGTTTTAAATCATACTGTCATCAAATAAACTAACACTGATTTTCGACCAGGTCTTGCACTCTAAATGTAAACAAAGATGACATACCAGATGTTGTTTCTTTGGCTCTAGCAGCCGAAATCAATGTTTTAAATTATTAAGTCATATTGATAACACAATATGTGAATAATTATTTACTTAACCGAATAAATATAACATTATTAACATTAACATTATTGTACTCTGAAATCCTACACTATGTTTTTTTTTCCTTTAGCTTCATGTACTTGCCCCATTTTTGATTAGTGTAGCACCGGAAACTTCCGTACTGGTGACTTTATCATATGTCACCAGTAAGTCCCATAAAATTTCCATCACTTCTTTAAACATTAGCGACAGAAACAGATTTAAATGAAGTCGTATTCTATGTTGATTTCTCAGCGCCCTGAAAATATGTAACTGAAATCAAGCATATATAGAAATATAGCCAGGTCTTTTTTCCTATGATAAATTGTATAAAAGAAATACTTACATAGCGTGTGATTTAAATGAAAATCGTAGAAAAGCAATATAAGTGATAAGTTACTTACCTGTACTTAAGGAATATGAAGATAGATGGAAGGAGGAACACGATGCTGGTCGCGCTACATCCAAGGCCAGTGAATATTGTCGTCTCCAACTCCTGAAATAAACATTTTCTGCACAGTTAAGTACTTGTTTTGATTTATGTATTATCAATTCGGTGTTCAAATTTGAGATCTGGACTTTTTCTCAAGACGAACATTAACGAGGGCGTATTTGTCCCTGACCTTAATTCCACTACATACACTAAGGCATTAGGCGTATTTTCTGATTATATCCGTTTGCTTACGTCAAACGTTTAATGTGCCTACACTATAATTTTAACACAGATGGACGTTAGCAGACAGACAAACGGGCAGGTCTACGGTCATAATTATTTTTGAGGGTAACAATGACCGTATTCGTTTCTGAACCAAACTACCTGAAATCTTAAGACCTATTTTAACCTGGATCCCCACGGGATCAAAAGGGGGGATGGAAAGCGCATCAGATCATCAGAATGTTGGCAGGGATCTAGTGTTTAAATGTGGAGCAGGTGGGAAAGCTCAAATTTTTTTTAAAAAATAACGACCGCAAAATCCTGAAGTCAAAGAACGTCATGGTTGAAGATAAGTTTGTGCGCTGGCAGCTATTAACATATGCTTTTTATTTGAGTTCTATATTATTATAAAAATAAATATAATTCAAAACATTGCACAGAAACACAAAATGGTGCTTTTAAATCACAAAAAAATTTAGATTTTCTAACGAATAAATGAGTTATTAACATTGTTTACAACATTGTCTACATTGGGCAACCTCTCTCTCACTCTCAAACTTTCTTGGTCACAAAGACGTTTGTTAACCCGCCTGTCAATATTGTCTGGATACAGAAACTGTAGTACGGTTTTAAAATGTTAATGGATTCTTGATATCTTGCATAATTGATGAAATTGATAACCTCTTTCTTCAGGCAAGGACTGTAATCTGATTTCTGGATCCACCTGCCTTCGGCACCACACAATCTGACAGCCTGACCTGGAAGACGTTACAAAAATGTGAATACAACGTCATCTATATATCTATCGTTTTAAATAGACTTAAATTATCTCTATTTTCAGTCAAAAGACTAAAGTTTATATATCAATCATCTAATTAAACACAATGCAAGACAGGGGTTTCATGAAAAATAAAAATAAAGAACAGTGATAACATAAGACTTTGTAACTTATATGCAATTTAAATGTTTTGTTAAATTGTTTGTATCGGTCGATTTAGTCGTATATCATTATAGATCAGTGGTTAAAGCATCAAGCTAGTGAACCGCTGATTCCGAGTTGAAATCCGCCACAGGCTTTTATATGCTAACGGAAAAAAAGAAACTTTGCATTGGTAAATTTAGCATAAAACTCAAAGGATATTGTTTATATTTATCAGCGGTTAATAATCGATACAGGTAGTGATATTAATGATAACAGCCTTGAACTCGACTCAATTGCACGGACTTTTCATGGTGGGAAGCACACTTTGTTTTTGACGTAATCGTATTCGCATGATATCTCAGGCAATATTTTTTGTGTCAAAGAGTGCAAGACATTTTTCAAGACTGGATTTGTTCAGAAAATCACTTTGATATCATAAGAATTTGTAATTGTGCAATGTGAAGGCTAACTGAAAATCAACGTCTTCGTGCTGTTGGGATGTTGCAGGCTGGGATGGCCGTTGTTGCACGACAATTTCGTGTTCCCAGAAACACTATTCGGTCATTGTGGAGACGTTTCCAACAAAGTGCAGCAATAGTCTCTAGGTGACAGGGGACAGTTTTATTTTTGGATCTGAAACATGTGGGTATGGGTATATATCAAAGTCATGCTATGAAAAACTAATGAGAAATCATATTTCTCCTTTATGTCAATACTTTTATTTCATATTAGTGTAGTTGATAATTTATTATCCTAAATCAGAGTACCGTGCGAGGGGATTACGACACTGTGCACAATCAAGAACTCTGTATGCCCTTAAAAGTCTACCTTTTATATGGGGTTATACATCTTCCCTCTTAGCTACAGACCTTTTGCCCTGACCATGTAGGTTTTCATTTGAATTTCTTCAGCAACGGACCACGTGTCTTAGTTTCGCATTTGCAACCATTTACATGTATATGCTAGGAATCATGGTGGCACCTACAAGTTACATATCAAGTTTACATTATGCATTCGGCGGCTACTCTTTACATTTATCCGAAATATTTTACACATTTTTACACATGTAACATCACTTGATATGTGGGGTATTTCCATTTTAAGAAAGTTGAGCGGGCCTATAGTGCTAAAGTGTCTCCTGCTAGCCTTCGTCGTGAGTATGCTTTACATATTTGTGTCTCTTGCTGCGTTGGGACCTTCCGTTCGATTGTCTGATGCTCTAAATCACGCTGTGTTTTTTTACGGTTGAGTACCATGAGCCTTGCGCCGTAATATCCGACCTTCGTTCGCTTTCCTTGCACCGGCGTCGATGCGTCAAAGATTTGCTTCATAATGGTGCTGTTCTCGCATTTCTGTTAACCTCTGCTCTACATGTACCTATAAATCTCTGTGTCTAGATCGTCAATTCTTCTGCGCCAACTTAGTGTGACCCACAGCTTCCACGAAATTTTATGTAACGTTTAAGAGGGCCACTGCCTGTACACTTTCGCGGGTTCGTATCCGTGATAAAAACGGATGCCCTGAGTTGCTGCCAAATATTTACAAGAGAAGACTTAATCAAATGGACAATTTTCATGTACGAGTGAAACAAAATACTTTGGCGAATGCACAGATATTGGCTTCCATAACGCTAACAGTGATTGACCACACACTAACGCCATACCTCAACAAGCAGGGAGCGTCACACCAATATCAATATTGCTATGTAACAGGAAGGGAGAAAAACGCAACGGACCAGATGGGAATTTGACCCCCCCCCCCCCCCCCCCAATCTCTAGACAGATGCTCTAGCAACTACGATAACTGACCACCGGAGCTCAAACCTGTCTGACAGCCACATTTACAATAATAAGCAGAGGTATACCAATGCACTTACAACTATCGGAGAAAAGCAAGGATCAGCACCCACTTTGCCTCTCAGCATCAGGACAAGCCAGTCTCTTGACCCGATTTAGCCAAATAACTCTCAGTACACAGTGCAAGGAGAAATTATCACACTTAAAGTGCAAACCTCGTATTAATGCAGTTTTGCAAAACAATTTAAATCATCATAAAAGTATCATCAAATGCATAAAATGACCAAAAAGGACATTAACTCGTATACAATTCCAATTTCATCACTGAATTTGAGGCCTTGAAGATTGATGTCCAGTAGGCCAAGTCAGTTGTTGCCATTCTGTCAATTTCACATATGTGTATGGAATTAGAAATATAAGTCTGTTGAGTAAACAACACGAAACATCACACGTTATCATTCGTGATTGCTATTGGCACGATGATGAGTGATTATATGAATTATCACTTCATGGTATGTACTTCCAACAATTACAAAATGGATCGGACCACCTCGGGCTTTGTTCATTGTTTGTCTACAGTGTTTACATGACGCAAACCAATTAAAAGAGATGGAGTTTTGAACGAGATTTTATCAATTTTTTCTGCAGTGAGTTTGTATTTTTAACTGAGGGTTTTGGGAGAATTGTTCTTTTTCGGTAATTGAAATACTGGTTGGAAGTTTTAGTAAAGTAGAAAAAAAGAAGATTTTAGCATAATCATGGTATGATATTTATATACTAGATTACTTAGAGTGCAATATGAAACAACTGATAAATATAATTATACCAGAAAAAAAGAAGATGATATATAACGTAATACCTTCATACCTTTATTACAACGGGGAATGATGAACGCTCAAATTGAAATGGTTTGATTATGGTATGGTATTTATATTGTTATACTGATATATTATTACTTTATTATATGTTCTGTGCGTGGGTGTGTCGGGGAGGGATTGTTCTGTGTGTGGGTGTGTCGGGGAGGGATTGTTCTGTGTGTGGGTGTCTCGGGGAGGGATTGTTCTGTGTGTGGGTGTGTCGGGGAGGGATTGTTCTGTGTGTGGGTGTGTCGGGGAGGGATTGTTCTGTGTGTGGGTGTGTCGGGGAGGGATTGTTCTGTGTGTGGGTGTGTCGGGGAGGGGTTGTTCTGTGTGTGGTTGTGTCGGGGAGGGGTTGCTCTGTGTGTGGTTGTGTCGGGGAGGGGTTGCTCTATGACTGAGTATCTTAACTTGTACTGTGTGTGTCGGGAGAAACTTGTGTTGGTGGGTAGATTATTCTTTGTGTGCGACAATCTAGGGTGTGCAGTTAGATTGTTTTGTGTGGGAGATTGTTCTGTGTGGGAGATTGTTTTGTGTGGGAGATTGTTCTGTGTGGGAGATTTTTTTGTGACGTGAATTGCTCTGTGGGAGATTGTTCTATGTGGGAGATTATATTCTGTGCAGGTATTGTCGATTGTTTGGTAAGGGGGTGTTCTGTAGGTGGGTAGTTTAATCTGATTCACGAGTGTCAGAAATGGTACTAAAAGTAAAACTTTGTGATCTATATGATTGAATAATTTTAAATGCTTTCCATGCCTCTTATATTCAATATTGAAGCATCATATTGATCTAGAAAAAATCGAATGTCATATCCACGTCAAAGGCACATGCAGTTGAACCTAGCATTTCATTTCCTCTACTTCGTTGGATCTATATAAGTCAATGAGAAAGCTAAGATTTATTCAATCATGTAATAATTTACAATAATTTAATTATATACGGAACAGTAATCACAACACGCTTTGGCGAATGCGCAGATATGCAATGTATCTTAAGTGCATTTATTATATTTCTCGGTCAATACGATGTTTTAGCTACCCTTGAAGTACGTCCACTGGGGTCGGTGAATATTGTACTTCCAGGACAATTAGAGCATCTTATTATATCATCCATATGGTTGTACAATGGAACATTTCATAATGTGGAATGATTTGGATTCGCGGGAGTCATTTTTCGTGTTGAGATATTATTTCACTGAGGATTTCTGTTAAGTTTTACGTCTTTTTTTTACCAATAAAATCAACGAAAATTGAACTACAAAAAGAGTTTCAATAATAATAATAATTAATAAAGTGAAGAAAAACAAACAAGTTTAGAATATACAATAGCCTTTGTCGTATAGAAACCTTTGCACACCCCTCCCCAACATTGTTAAAATGGGGCAGCTGTGTGCTGATAGTTGAGTATACGAATATCACATGTGACACATTGTGTCATTTTCAGAATGATATGCAAAGCGTTTCCATGCAGTGAAGATATTAGTTTTGTTATTATTTTAGGTATCAGTATAACAGAATTGTATTGTGGTGAAACCATATTGTCCCGGACCACGAGATAGAATCGGAAGTTTACATTCGAAAATATTACATTGATAATCGTTTTCATGAATGTAATTAAGTTACAATTCGCGTCAAGGTAATATATAGCATCAGTTTTTGCATGTTCTTTTTGGTCCAAATCAGGGCTGTCTGTCCCGCCTGGACAATAGGTTGGTCATATTATAGGAACTTGAGAATTGATTGTCTAGGTTGTTTGTATTATGAAGTATACTAGAATAATATTGAATAATGGAAGCATTTGGTGTATCATCGGCGCAGGTGTTCATCTGTACTCGTCTAAATTTGTGGAATTGTCTGACAATTTACATACCAATGATAATTGTGATATGGCGTGAAACAAACTTACGTGATGGCATGAAATATGGCACAAAGAGAGGACAAAAATTGTAGCGAAGTGTTCCTGTATCACCATCGTCCCAACACAGCCAACCGTCCCAGACCCTTCCACAGGTACCGTTGACCTCCGGTGGAAGTCTCAGTTGTCGTTCACAACAGTTATCTGCGGCGACACAACACAGAGTCCATCGCTGGCATTCGTCATTGGACAAAAAAGAACACACGTTTGATTGAATAGTTTCATTTCTGTAGTCCCATGAATCAAGGCGTATAGTTTGTTTATTGTAGAAAAACGCCACCACCGGTTGACTTTCAGACGCGTTAATTCTAGGGCTTAACTGGTAAAACAGGAAGTTAAAACAGGAGGCGTAAGCATGTAACCGGAAGTTATCAACACTTTCATGTAAGCCAAGATGAGATCTACAGGACATTGTTGATGACAACGTGTTTCTTTCTGCGGAACATTGTGACGAAATCTACAAAGACAATGAAGAACTGTGTAAACAGAAGAAATTTAGACAATCTGCATTTTCAAATAAGCAATTGATAGACACCTTTTTAAATTCTGTAGTTGTTTTTCACTTATAATTCATATTCATTCAGTGTATTTATTTTACCAGTCAAGTTAGAATCACCCGTGATAGGTACATTTTAACGTCTACAGTTGACTGCACGTTTCAAGTGATTGATTTCATGCTATTTAACGTCCCTCTCTAGGACTTTTCATTCATGTGAAGACGTCTCCATTGCCGGTGAAGGGCTGCAAAATGTAGGCCTATGTTCAGCACTTATGGCCTAGAGCAGGGAGGGATCTTTATCGTGCCACACCTGCTGTGACACGGGGCCTCGGTTTTTGCGGTCTCATCCGAAGGATCGCCCCGTTTAGTCGCAAGGTGTACAGAGGACCTATTCTAACCCGGATTCCTATGGAATTGAATACGCTGAGAAGTAAAGGAATCTCAGAAAATGAGCTTTACATGTAATGTGCTATAAGTACTGTCACAAATTTTCATAAAAGATCCAGAAATACCGAATAAAGTTGTCACATTCTTTTAACAAACTCTCGGCTCAGCAAAAACGAAATGGTTTATAAAACATTACGACAGAAAGGTACAATGCCTTTTTCTATCTATTCAGCTGATGAGAAGAAAGTATTCACCATGAATCTTTATCATATTATGGTTCTGTTCCTAACCCATTAAGATTACGTTGAATCATTAGTTTTATTCTTAGAAATACAGAGAAAAAACAGCTGGAATGATGAGGCGTCGCTTCGAGGTGAAAAAGTCTGACAGAGTCGCTTAGCTTTAACTGTCTGAGGTGTCGCAGACAATCTTGTCTTTTTCCCCAGGTGGTATGTCATTTCATGAGGTGAATGCATTAAATATGTATTACAGGCATCATTACGAACTCTGTCGTCCATATGTTTTCAGGTTCCATTTTGGTATGCTACTAATCTAGACAGAAATTTCGTGCTTGAATAGTTTAATTAATTCTGCGTTCACTTCTGATTTAGATATATAATGCCTCTTCATTTGAATAAATCAGATTTCGGCTTGCCGCAAATTCCTGTAATTAGATACACTAGAATCGTAACTTGATATATCTGTATGCTTTTGAGATTATTCACATCAAGTTCGTGGAATTTCATCTAGCTGTGAATCGAAGAATAAACATATATTCAGCGCATAAGCCTCTCTTTGATTGTATAGTTAAGTAAGGGAACAATGCTATAAAGCGACGTATTACCTGAACAATGAAGTGTGATTTGGGATATGACTGCCGTTAACATTGTAGGAAAATTAAATGACGCGAATAAACGTATTTTATTGTTTATATTTACATGCACAACGACTGTAAAACGAGTTTTAGCTGTAATATATACCCATATACAACCATGCCATACATACGTAAATGGAAAACACGAACTGGAATAACGAAGACTATTTGCCAAAGTTTGTTTCTTTGGTTTAATGTGGTAATTAAAGAAATTTTATAGTTACCTATTAATTGTCTGCTGAAAACGACAAAATAACAGTTAAGAACAAGGGAAATTGGCACTTCTCCTGTTCAACGATTTGGCAATCGTGGAAAATTGTGAAAATGATATTGATTCACAAATACATCAAATCAAATGAATATAGCCATGCCTATTAATAAAATTAGAAGAGAGAGAGAGAGAGAGAGAGAGAGAGAGAGAGAGAGTTACACAAAGAGAAGTGTACATCAAACAGCTCGATGCTTGCTTTAAGTATTTAAATAAATTGTATTTAATTAATATTTGAAAGTAAAATAAAGTGAAAAAATATTTTGTGTGTAGTTGCATGATGGTACGTTTTACTTTTGCTTGGGAAAGCATGATTAACATCGTCGGTTCTTTTTCATCAGCATTGTGTAATACTATGACGTGTAGATTAATTTTAATTAAACACTCGTGGATGCAACATTTGCTGGTGACATAGTAACCAATTTGTTTGTCACTTCAGACGGGATGGATAATGAAGACAGAGCATAAAGGATGTGTGTTTTTAGTTAGTGCACAGCGATGATAAAAATGCAAGTTTGAATAACAAAACATCGATTAACAGGAAAATCTGTCTATAGATTGAGTACATTTATCTCCCTTTGGTACACATTGCTGTATACACTTAACATCTCTAGATACGTGTAACCTACCTAGATACGCTTAACGTACCTAGACACGTGAAACCTACCTAGATACGCGTAACCTACCTAGATACGCGTAACGTACCTAGACATGTGAAACCTACTTAGACACGCTTCAGGTACCTAGACATGTGTAACCTACCTAGATACGCTTAAGGTACCTAGACATGTGTAACCTACCTAGACACGCTTAAGGTACCTAGACACGTGTAACCTACCTAGATACGCTTAAGGTACCTAGACATGTGTAACCTACCTAGATACGCTTAAGGTACCTAGACATGTGTAACCTACCTAGATACGCTTAACGTACCTAGACATGTGAAACCTACCTAGATACGCTTCAGGTACCTAGACATGTGTAACCTACCTAGATACGCTTAAGGTACCTAGACATGTGGAACCTACCTAGATACGCTTAAGGTACCTAGACATGTGGAACCTACCTAGATACGCTTCAGGTACCTAGACATGTGTAACCTACCTAGATACGCTTAAGGTACCTAGACATGTGGAACCTACCTAGATACGCTTCAGGTACCTAGACATGTGTAACCTACCTAGATACGTGTGTAACCTACCTAGATACGTGTAACCTACCTAGACATGTGTAACCTACCTAGATACGCTTAAGGTACCTAGACATGTGTAACCTACCTAGATACGCTTAAGGTACCTAGACATGTGGAACCTACCTAGATACGCTTAAGGTACCTAGACATGTGGAACCTACCTAGATACGCTTCAGGTACCTAGACATGTGTAACCTACCTAGATACGCTTAAGGTACCTAGACATGTGTAACCTACCTAGATACGCTTAAGGTACCTAGACACGTGTAACCTACCTAGATACGCTTAAGGTACCTAGACATGTGAAACCTACCTAGATACGCTTAAGGTACCTAGACATGTGTAACCTACCTAGATACGCTTAAGGTACCTAGACATGTGGAACCTACCTAGATACGCTTAACGTACCTAGACATGTATTTACCTCTCTATACAAATAACATATCAACATACCTTCCTAGATACACATAACGTACCTAGATATGTGTAACCCTCCTAGATACACGTAACGTACCTAGATATGTGTAACCCTCCTAGATACACGTAACGTACCTAGATATGTGTAACCCTCCTAGATACACGTAACGTACCCAGATACGTGTAACCCTTCCTAAATACACATAACGTACTTAGATACGTGGGATTAATTCAATTAATAAAGTAGCAAATAGGATAACTCCTACGAATTAGACTTGAGTGGGAGTTTTTCTGCCATGTCTATATACTTATAGAAAAATATTCCCATTCTGAAAATTTGTTCATGGAAGTATTTTTCCCATGTGAGAGATAAAATCCCATTGTTGTATTTCTTCCATATAAGTACGGTAAGGTTGTTAGGAGTAAAAATTCCACCAAAATCTCATGAGAGTTTTTGACTTTAAGTGAAGTAAACTGTTATACGCAATATCCGTTTTATCCGTGGATGTACTGTTTGTATACTGATAACAGGGATCACTATACTCATTCATTAAACATGGGCTTCCACAGAAATCGTTCTCTGCTATACAACAGTCATTTCTGCTTCCAATTTGATCAAATTAAGAACAATTCTGAGATCACCTATAGCAGAAACAATATGAACAAGAACTTTAGGAGTATTAATTTGTTTTATATAAGTGTACTCTGAAAAGATAAAGATAACGAACAGTGTTGCACTCCGCGATACGTATAACATTTTCTGGTGTTGCACTCCGCGATACGTATAACATTTTCTGGTGTTGCACTCCGCGATACGTATACCATTTTCTGGAGTTGCACTCCGCGATACGTATAACATTTTCTGGTGTTGCACTCCGCGATACGTATAACATTTTCTGGAGTTGCACTCCGCGATACGTATGACATTTCTGGTGTTGCACTCCGCGATACGTATAACAATTTCTGGTGTTGCACTCCGCGATACGTATACCATTTTCTTGTGTTGCACTCCGCGATACGTATAACAATTTCTGGTGTTGCACTCCGCGATACGTATAACATTTTCTTGTGTTGCACTCCGCGATACGTATAACATTTTCTGGAGTTGCACTCCGCGATACGTATAACATTTCTGGAGTTGCACTCCGCGATACGTATAACATTTTCTGGTGTTGCACTCCGCGATACGTATAACATTTTCTGGTGTTGCACTCCGCGATACGTATAACATTTCTGGTGTTGCACTCCGCGATACGTATAACATTTTCTGGTGTTGCACTCCGCGATACGTATAACATTTCTGGTGTTGCACTCCGCGATACGTATAACATTTCTGGTGTTGCACTCCGCGATACGTATAACATTTTCTGGTGTTGCACTCCGCGATACGTATAACATTTTCTGGTGTTGAACCGAGAGGCAGAATAAAGGTTCAATTCTGAACCAGATTAAAATGATATCCACAGTAGGTATATTTATATACTTGGAGTAAAATAGTTACAGTCATCTGCGGTAATTCGGATGTAGCTATGTATCTGTGCACATGTGTCTTACATTTGGAGACGTCTGAATGTCCAATATAATCACTTCATTGAATTCAGTTTTCAAACACAAGCTAAACATACGGGCTAAAGTGATGCTGAAGTTCTGAAATCAACAGGTTAATAATTACATATCGCCTATAATAATATAATAATGATTACATATACACACTGCATTGAGGAATGAAATGTAGTTATTAGTATTGTAAATACATCAATACCTTCATGTCTGCAAAACATTTCAGTTTAAGATATCAGACAAGGACATACTTCAAAGTTCTTAACTTCAAACATAGGAGAACATACTCGCTCCTAGAAATACACGATTTTCGATAATTAAGTCCTTGACGCTCTTAGTTTGCGATCTCCGTATCTAAACAGATCATAAAAATATAGAACACGTGTGTGATAATTTCCTAATGCCAAATGAACAGAAACCGTCTACATGTATTGCAGGCGTAGTCGATTTCATACAAATAATTGTATCACCGAACCTTTCTTAAGACGCACCAATGGTAACCACCGGGTATTCGAACATAGAACTACTTTGTACAATTTGGTAAAACGCATGTCATTGTATGAGATCTCTGTAATGAATATATCTCTCATTTCAAATATGTTACCCAGTCATAACGAATTTGAAGTCAATGGCAAAAACTACATGATATTGTACACACTGAGTCATACATGAATGGCGTTTAAGTTTATTTGATATTTAGATCAAATCGGTACATCAGAAAAATTATCCACAATGATATTGGACAAATACCAGAATTCCTCTTGAATATGCTATAAGTGAATGGCTTTTTAAAAATCTTAGTAAACTTTATGTAATACTTTACCAAACAATGGTACTTGTAGCTCTCTCTATCTCTGGGTAATTTCGAAATGGACCTACATGATTTCTTTTTTCAGTTTTAAAGATACATGGACACGACTGTTGATTAATTATATATTGTTTAACGTCCCGCTCGAGAATTGTTCACTCACATTTCTGTCAATTTTAATCAATCAATCCGCGTGGGGATTTGAATTGTTAAAATAGATCGTTACCCTTTTGCTTGTCGCAAGAGGCGATTAAATGGGGCGCTCCTTTGGATGAGACCAAAAAAAAAAAACCGAGACCCTAACAGATGTGGCTGCTCAAAGGCCATAAGCGCCGAGCATCTAGACCTACACATTTTACAGCACTTCACCGGTGACGTCTCCATCTGAGTGAAAAATTCTCAAGCGGGACATTAAAGAATATACAAACAACTAAATAAATTAAAAAAAATATGTGTCCTTCAGTATTGAAAGTTCAAGGGTTTAAGTTAATACAATTTCAATTTGCTAAGAAGGGTAGATATATCGTTTCGTTCAAAAGCAATGGCTATTAGTTGGTTTTTTTTCAAATTTGAGGGGGAAAAAAGAAAACTAACTCTGAGATAATACTCGTTAAGAATACTTTTCAAATGTGAAGAAATGTGACACATTAGTTCGTTTTAGTTGAACAGTACTGACAGTCTGATGCACCTCCCCTACTTAAAAGGGAAGCAATACAACAACGAAGCCAATGTATTTATAACAGAAAGCAGTGTCTATACCGCATATGCACAATGCAATTACATTACATGAGCGAAAATTTAACAATTGTTTACTTACGAGAACAGGAGCTCATTATACTAGCGTTTTCTGATATAAATACCCCAGCTTCAATATATCAGTGTGATGATAGAACTATTAGAAAAAATAATCAGTTGAAATCAGTCCAATTTACTGCCAAATACTCTTTTACCGTTCGAATAACGACAACACAAATAAGTCTTAATTTGGTTAACAGAGGTACTTTCATGATATAATTTCGATTAGAAAATAAAGTGTGCGTTCGTCGAGTAAAAAGATAATTTTGAATGCATTGTGGTGTTGCTGGGGGCATGAACAGATACAATGCTAGTGCAATGCGTACTGAAATAAGTCATATTCCTGTGTGTTCATAAAGAGAGTGTAAGATTTTGGGCGTTGATGCAATCGAAGTGAATGTGAAGATATATAACTAATTATATATGGAAATGATATTTTACATGTTATACGTTCAGCCTGCTAAAAGCGCACTAATGTTGTTCCACTAAAGGAATGAATTAAATCCTGGTCCATGACAAAAATAAAATAACGTAAAATACTAGACACGATCAACGAAGTGGTTTCCTTTTTGATTGTGTTATGATGCCATAAATGCAAAACAAATGACACTTCTGACCCATAGTAACAAGCAATCTTTGTTCTATAATGCTTTACATAAATACCTATAGTTTTTGCGATAGAAAGAATCAAGATTTCAAAAAGAAGTTCTCGTTACGCAATGGATCGCCATGTTGGTGACAACAGCTATCCCTCATTTTGCTAATTCTATAGCAGGTGCAGAACGTCAGAACAAACTATTTTACTTCAATATAATGCTCCACCAAAATTCTACGTAGTGAAGCATTTAAATCAATCTTAATCAATAAGGAAAATAGCATTTTACAGTTCATTATTCAATAGTAATTTAATCCAACCATGCTTGTCTTTATCAGTAAAAATCTTCGTTTTCAATGTTGAGAGTAAGTGCTCATCAACTACATAATGACACTAGTAGGTTTCGCAATCCTATTTTCTCAAGAGAATACAGTTTCTTTTACAATGATCCTAACATTGTTCAAAATGAAATATATTATTTCTTAGGTTCTCCTGTACATTTTGTGAGAGAAGTATTTTACATTTAGTCCACATAACAGAGTGACGACATACGGAGTGTTCCTATATACTACTATATTGGTTGAAATGAAATGTCACATTGTTTCTGAATTTCGTATAGAAGGTAATGTCTGACGCGGAGATACACGGTAAGTACTAAGATGTTACACATTTGTTTATGATGCTGATACACGGTAAGTGCAACATGTTACACATTTGTTTATCATGCTGATACACGGTAAGTGCAACATGTTACACATTTGTTTATCATGCTGATACACGGTAAGTGCAACATGTTACACATTTGTTTATCATGCTGATACACGGTAAGTGCAACATGATACACATTTGTTTATCATGCTGATACACGGTAAGTGCAACACGTTACACATTTGTTTATCATGCTGATACACGGTAAGTGCAACATGTTACACATTTGTTTATCATGCTGATACACGGTAAGTGCAACATGTTACACATTTGTTTATCATGCTGATACACGGTAAGTGCAACATGTTACACATTTGTTTATCATGCTGATACACGGTAAGTGCAACATGTTACACATTTGTTTATCATGCTGATACACGGTAAGTGCAACATGATACACATTTGTTTATCATGCTGATACACGGTAAGTGCAACATGTTACACATTTGTTTATGATGCTGATACACGGTAAGTGCAACATGTTACACATTTGTTTATCATGCTGATACACGGTAAGTGCAACATGTTACACATTTGTTTATGATGCTGATACACGGTAAGTGCAACATGTTACACATTTGTTTATCATGCTGATACACGGTAAGTGCAACATGATACACATTTGTTTATCATGCTGATACACGGTAAGTGCAACATGTTACACATTTGTTTATCATGCTGATACACGGTAAGTGCAACATGATACACATTTGTTTATCATGTTTATACATGCTAACTACATGGCAGTGTTTTAAAGATATCAAATTCATACCAGTGCATGCATATAAATCAATGCTTTATGTCCTATCTAAAAGGTATTTGAACTAAACTGAACTGAAAATGAATTGCAGACAGTGGACATCAATATCATTACAATTATAAATGTGTTTTTAGAAGATTTTGTTTTGGTAGACGACAAAGTTTTCTTGTTTATTTCAATCTAAATGAAGGGAATGACGGTTTATTGAACAAATAAGTTATGCGTTCAGAGAGTTCGTGATATTTATGCAGTGTTATCTACTTTTAGTTTCTATTTTGAATTCAGTTTAGTATTATTATGTCATTTTTTACGCATTTATTGTACTCTGTTTTATTGTCTTAAATGTGAAGCGCTTTAAGGTAAGTTTTAATTAGATAATGCGCTATATAAATATAGAATAATAATAATAATAATTACAAATATATTAGAAAACAATTTTCAAATGAATTATATACAGTAATCTATTTCGCTGGGTTCTTTTCGTGTACCCCATGTGAAAATTGTCATGTTAATTTCATAACATAAATGTATCTCGCATTATCTCCTCGTGAATTAAAACCTGCTTAAAGTCTGCCATTCGTGCCCGTTTTTCAGCTCCTCGGGGATTTCCACTGTTATTATTTTTGAAATCAATCCCAGTAGACAAAAGATGGATGAATAAAACAGGAGAAAATAAATCGCACTCGAAAAGTGTTTGAAAAGAAAGTGTGTATATTTACCATAAGTTGTAAATGGAATGCACGAACAATTAAATTATATGAAATATTGGAATGTGAAAATGAGATCACAGTCAAAATTATTTGTATTTTATGGCCGAATTGGAAAAAATTTCAACGCATGTGGGTCGACTCTCTTGTTATCAAATATTTCTAGAAAAAAAAACTAAAAGCGTACATTTTTCAGTCTTAAAAATATGGAACAATGACCCACTATAGGTGGAAAATGTAAAATTCTTACACAAAGGTAATATCGTCCCTTACACTGAAAACGGTCTCGTATCATGGGTGATTGAAATCCCAATGACACATTGTAAGCAAGCTGATCGAGTGGTATAAACCGCTGGACACAAAGGTGATTTGTAAAGTAGAACTTTTGGGGTAATGGGTTCGATACCAACATCTCGTTTATTTTCATAGTTTTCTTTGGGAGGGGGGGACCTAATGTATTCTATCACCGATTTTTTATACTTGTATATTGTCAAACAAACAAAGAATTGTCAAAATCAGTTTATCACAATAAAAACATATATAATAGAAAATATGTTTATAGTATGCATTTCGATGAATAGGTATTCTTCGCCATGTTCACCCATCTTTTTTCCAAGAAAATACCACAACCAGAGCGATTTTAGAGTACATCATTCTGTGAAGACAGACATTGAAGCAAGATCCAATATTGACTTCGAAATTATAGCAACAAGTCGATAAATTTCTGCATAAATTATATCTATTTCAACAAGTTATGTTTGGTCTGCCGATCTGGAATGCAATCCATGCTGAAACTTTGCAGAACATGAAATGACGTACGCTTGTTGAAACGATGCTTTGGTCCATACAAGACCTTTTAATGTACATGTAATATCAGTGTGTCGATGGTTTCTTAAGGTTTTCTATAGAACTGATTATCAAGCTTTACGATGTTGTACCTGAAAGAAAATATTACCAGTTCCTAGAATTTCTGAGAGGCATTTCCCTTACATATGTTAAGATACATAAAGTTGGGTTGAGATTGATTGGATCGTCAAAATTTATTTCATGTTAGTTCCTTATAAGCATGTACAATAGATATGGTATTGTTTCCTTAGGTAGCAAATACAAAAGATGCCGTAGATGCATAAAGAGAATTCCAAGATTCTACCAATCCTCTGGCATCAAGACATGGACTAACACGGGACTCAATTCTTGAAGTGAAATGGGTTTTGGACACAAAATCATTTAAGTGAGTGCGATATGTGTTTATTCTGCTCTTGATGAAGGACAAGATGCCATTATAGAAATGCTGAAATCATCACTTATACGGACCCCGTGGAGTCATTATCGATGATAAACATTTGCTCTTTTTCTGCATGTTCAAAACTAGCCTTTTCCCATGCAAACTCAATAAATCCCATCTGAGAGATTCGTTATATGGGGAATTGTTGTGTAATTGAACA
The DNA here is from genome assembly GCA_024699665.1 of Ostrea denselamellosa. NCBI lineage: Eukaryota > Metazoa > Mollusca > Bivalvia > Ostreida > Ostreidae > Ostrea > Ostrea denselamellosa. The sequence continues at coordinate 6,642,958 of JAMZEH010000065.1, read as the reverse complement.
ACAGTGTGTCTCCAAAGGCCACAAAACTGAACTAATTGTAAACCATAGCACGAGTCTCATACCCTTGTGACAGGGACTTGTCACTTGCATAGTGTAGCATTTTTTTCTTTTGTGATATACATTTGCATAAAGTAACGAAATATATATGAAATACGTTATCAGGATATTAGTTTTACATACCTAAATATAATGACAATAGACTAACATAGATTCTGCGATCCTGGGCTGTATTGCATACTAACATTTTGCACTGTGTATCTTGGAGATCGATGAAACCTGATCATTTAGTGCGCTGAAATAATTATCGTGTTTAAGCATGGTGGTGTGGGGATAGGTGATCTTCATAACAATACGAGTAAAGTAGTTCTAAAGCAGAGGGGAAACTCAGCTACACATCTTGTACCAAAGAAATTGCAGATTTCCCCCTGGGTTAAGGACTGACGAAAACACAGTTTTGTACATGAATCAAACGAAAACCTCGAATGCATCTTTCAAGACGCAGGTGTTTTTTCAAGTATGGAACATTAATGATCGTTTCCCGTGGGCATCAATATACTTAAGACAAGATAGATAAAAGCTAATGTAAACCGATTCTATTTGAAAATTATTTGTTGTGACATAATGTATTCAAAAAGGAAAAAGGAATGGGCACAAATCAGTAGGTTTTCCCCACAGAAACATTGCTGTAATAGACGTATTATATATACACAGGGTCTAATATAAACAGTAAAACGTTTTATCCTTGCACTTCCCACGATAAAAGCTTTAATTCTCTTAAGGTATTATAATAAACGCTCCGATACTTTGATTTTCTATAACAAAAGCTTTAAAACTTATATATATATTATGATATATTATGATGAAAAATTTGATACACTCTAATATTTAAAAGATATTTGGTAATGAACTTTAAGTTTAACTGATTAATGAATTTACAGTCTCAGTAGAGTTCATGTTTTTGTAAATCATGATTTTAAAGACTCAGAGCATCAACACTAGATAGAAACTAATGTAAAGTGTTATTTACATGGGTAAAATCTTTTTGATTCACTGTCATTACTGTAGGATAAAACAATAGTAAATATTTTGATTTACTACAGTCAAAATGTCGTCAAGTTAATTTACTATAGGAAAAACAGAGCCTTTGATTTACTACAATCAGAATCGTACAGTTGATTTACTATAGACAAAAAATCCACCAACAGTTTGACTATTTATTTAAATTACTTTTCAATGGATGATAAAAGGAGAGACAACTACAATTCTGGTAAAATCAAGTCTTTAATTGAAGAAACCAAGTAATAGAAAATAGAGTTTGAAAAGCACACCCCAGTGAAACAAAATAAAATAATTTTTATAGGTAATAAATATTGTTATTTATAAAATTCAACCCAAAGGCTTTGTTTGATTCGGAAGGGAATTGTTACATTTACAAGATATTGTTATGCTCTCATTGAAAGAAGATGGACATATTACCTTGCACATATTAGTCTGTCAGTAGGTTCGTATGCAGACATGATATTAGAAAACACTTTTCTTTGTAGGCATCATATAAGGAAAACTAATGTATTTTAGTGCGTGTTCCCTTTTCAATTTTTGGTCACTTGGTCAATTTTGGGTCACCTGTTAAAAGGTCTGGGTCACTTGGTATAAGGAATGGGAGTGGCAGAAATGTGTTTTAAAAACCTCTTTTATGGTCGGCTTAAGGTCAAAAAACTTTTCATATTAAATAAGTAACTTTTGTTTCTTAATGTATACAACTTCCCAATTCCCAACCCCCAAAACATTGAATATGAACTGTTTGGTAATACAAGTATTTATAGATATAAATTTTTATGACCTCCTACATGATTAACGAGAAGGGTATCAGATTCGTGCTGTTAATTATTTCATTATTATAGATTATTTTCAAAATGGTGCACTTTAGTACATTTTGGTGTATCATTACTATGATTGAAATAATATGCTTTGAATTATCAATTTCAAAATTAAGATTTATTAGAATCATTTGATGATTCTGTGTCTGTTTTCATCTGGTATTAATATATAAAATCCATTGTGTGGTTTATTTTATCGGCTTTTATATAGTAAATAAACTTAACGATATTTTGATTTCACTAAATCCAAGTATTGGTATTTGTTTCTAGTAAGTGAATTTGACTATATTTTGACTATATTTTGACTATAATTTGACTATATTTTGACTATAATTTGACTATATTTTGACTATATTTTGACTATATTTTGACTATAATTTGACTATAATTTGACTATATTTTGACTATATTTTGACTATAATTTGACTATATTTTGACTATATTTTGACTATAATTTGACTATATTTTGACTATATTTTGACTATAATTTGACTATATTTTGACTATATTTTGACTATAATTTGACTATATTTTGACTATATTTTGACTATAATTTGACTATATTTTGACTATATTTTGACTATAATTTGACTATATTTTGACTATATTTTGACTGTAGCAAATCAAACTATTGGTTTCTTTTTTTTTTCTATTGTAAATGAACTTTCCGATATTTAGACTACTAAATACTAAAGTAAATCAACTTGGCGATATTTTGACTGTAGTAAATCGAGGTACTGGTGTTTTGTTTTCTACAGTAAATCAATTGAATGATATTTTGTTCTAAATCAAAGTGTTGGTGGGTATTTTTTCTATAGTAAATTACTTAGGCGGAGGACAATACATTTCATTTCACCATATGGAATTGCAATTTTTGACAATGATTTCTATTTATGTTCAATACAGTCAGAAAACTTTGTACAGTATTATAAAGGGAGGGACAAAATATCATAAATTTGAATATTATAGAAAATATTAAAGTTCCTAATATTTTAAGAATATAATAGGTGGTGCTATTTATGACGAGAATAAGACAAAAAATTCATTAAAAGTACCCTAAGCTGCATATGCTACTTTAATTCTTATAACGTCAACATCATAACGTAAACGTCACGACGTTGTACGAGGACTGTTCGATAAGTAATGTGTACTGTGCCACAGCGCGACAACGATTTGCACGATTTCGTGGATGAAGATACTCTTGAATAGCTCTATCCAATACCTTTCCAACGGTATAAACACCAGCCTTTAGCACCACATAGTTTTAACTTATAGTAATTTTAATAGAGCCAGTCGTTGACCATTGTTGTAAAAATGGTTGAGACATGAATTGAGTATATGGAAGAAATTAGAGCTTATATAAAAGTTCGCACAAAACTCGGTCATTCCGTAATGCAAATTTTTACTAAATTAGGGGACGTTTATGGGTCTGACAAAGTATCTCCTGAGACAGTTGGTAGGTAGAGAAAGACATTTCTGACTGGCACAGATGGATACCGCATATATTAACAGATGACCAAAAACGGGTAAGAGCACAAACCGCTAAGCAATTGCTCAAAATGTTTCCCAAATTCAATTAAAGACAATTTGCAAACATTGTCGAAATGCGCATCTGGTGCATCAAAATTGGTACCGTTTATGTTTTATATTACAATCACTGGCTCGATGCCACTGCTGGTGGACTGTTAGTCCCCGAGGGTATTCACCCGCCCAGTTGCTAAGTATTTTGCTACTAGCATGAATTACGGATAAAAATTTGCTGTGATAAAATAAGAAATTCATTTCAAAATTAAAGATTATCTCCCTTATGCATAGCTCTCATCCTTTGTCGGATTTGGCTCCACTATTTGGTATTTTTGGTTCTTTCAGCTTTTCCAAGTTTGTTCTTATTTCGGATTTCCAACATGTTTAACTTGAGCATCACTGAAGAGACATTATTTGTCGAAATGCGCATCTTGTGCATCAACATTGGTACCGTTTATGTTTTATATTGTAACATTACGGTTTCAGCAGATTGTACCATAATTTACACCGGGTTGTTAACCAATCAAAACTAGTTTTTCAAGTTTCATACGAAATAAAGCAAGTTGTATCTCACATATAAAATGTTCACATTTATAAATTCCAAAGGAAGAAAAAGAAATCATGACTATCTTGTTACAAGTTAACGTAGCCAGATTAATATTCACATACAATAACATCATTTCTTTTTGGATTTCCAAATGCAAGTATGGGCAAGTAAATCTCTCCAGAAATCTCATAAACTACAAGTCGACACTTAAATGTCTTTTATTGCCCTGGGTTCTCTGTCTATAAATTATATACACTATCTGGTATTGCCCTGGGCTCTCTGTCTATGAATTATATATACTGTCTGGTATTGCCCTGGGCTCTCTCTGTCTATGGATTTGATCAACTGAATATTTAAGCAGACTGTCTATATCAAAACTAATAAACTACTGCGTATTACAAAGTCCTTGCAGAAGACGACTCGAGGCGTGATGGTGATATATAGTAGTGAAATAAGAGGATTACGTAAGCAACACAAATTTCCTATAAGTAGTATCTGAACTTTGTTGATATACTTTGGTGTTAACTTTAGAGCTCTTTTAAGCTCATCGTTGTAATGTGGCTGACTCAAGGTTTCTTATAAAACATTTTCAAAAGTATAACACTACAAACACGCACAGTAATTCATCTTAAGATCTATAGATGATGATTTAGTTTGTAAAATTATGAAAAAATGAAAACCTGCAAATATCAGTTTGAAAATCTATTTTTTTAAGCCTCAGTTGTTTTGTTTTTAAGATAGCTTTGACCATTTTGTACAATTAAAAAATGCTTATCACATAATTTTCTTGTTTACTTCGTTTTCCATCAGACAGTTAATTTCTTTTTCTGCTAGTTTTTAATTTGAAGGCTATAATATCTTTTTTCTGATGTTGGACTATTTCTGGAGAATACTTACGTCAACACAATGATGCACGTAAACGAATACGCTTTATGTTTTTGTAATGCATTATGTTATAAACGAGCACTTTCCGTCAAAATTTTAAATATCCGAGAATAGCTATTACGTCATTTTTTGGATCACTAGCATATTTTCTGCTGATATTATCGGACTGTTTCATTCTTCATCAAAATTAAAGAAAACCTCGTCGTAGAAAGTTACAGTTCACCATAAGAATATTAGTGCTCTTACATCATATCAGTTCCGTTCCTTATATATATATATATATATATATATATATATATATATATATATATATATATATATATTCATCTTGTCATTTTGTAAATTTCGAATTTATCTGGTGCCTTTAATTTCAAAATTAGTACAAAGATGTAAAGTTGATTTAATTGCTACTATACTGACTACTACACTTTGTATTTACTGTCACCCGTTAAAATAAATATTTACAATGTGGCATTTACATTAATGCAACTGTTTTCATGGCGTATCCCAAAGATTCAATGCAGATAACATGCTTACGAAACCATCTTGTCTGACTGGTTGGTTGTACGCTGTCTAATGTCCCTCTCGAGAAATTTTCACTGAAATGGACACGTCGCCGGGCTGCAAAATTTAGGCCTATGCTCGGAACTGACGGCCTTTGATTGATAGGTTGTTGTTTTCCGCCACACTCAACAATCTTTCAGTTATCTGGTGGCGTCCAGTTTTTTATTAGTGGGGGAGAAAACCCAGATACAGTGTTCCAGGGAAGAGACCACCGACCTACCGAAAGTAAACTGGCAAACTTTCTCACATATATCGGCGCGAGCGAGAATCGAATCTATAGCTGAGAGTCCTTGTGATTTTGAGCGCGATGCTCTAACCACTCGGCCCTCTTACGGCCTTTGAGCAGGAAGGGTTGGTTGGTTGAATGTAGTTTAACGTATCTCTCCAACAATTTTACTCATATGGAGACGTTACCATTGCCGTGAAGGGCTACAAAAGTTAGGCCTATGTTCGGTGCTTACGGCCTTTGAGCAGGAAGGGATTTTTATCGTGGCACACCTACTATGACAGAGGACCTCAGTTTTTACTGTCTCATCCGAAGGACCGTCCCATTTAGTCACCTTTTACGATAAGCAAGGGGTAATGAGGACGTATTCTAATTCAGATCCCTACAGGATCTCGTCTGATTAGAATTATGAAACAGAAGTAAATAACGTGTGTAATAATGCTTCTGTGTTAATGATGGGTAATGTTCATTTTCTCTGGAGTTGTTTACACTGGGTGTGCTGAAATGTAATAATTTGTGTAAGATGAAAGCGAGGAATGAATGTTCTTGCTTTTGTGTCAAGGTATTCAAGGACATACACTTTCGATGCTAATCGATCCTTCAGAGAAAACATGATTCATATCTGTGTCTCAGAGTCTTAGTTCTAGTTTGTTCTACTCGTACGTCGGGCTGTTTGGAATATATATATATATATATATATATATATATATATATATATATAATGAAATGACACAAAATGATAAGTATCTTTACCTGTTTACGTATTTTTAACTTTTAAGTCCGTCGGATGATGGGATGTGCCCCCTGTCAAGGATTACAACCCCCTTGGCACGTAAAAGATCGTTTCCTTGATTTTCGAAAAAGAGTAAGCTCCCTGGGGGCCGTCAGGAAAACTTCAACTTTCACAACCAAACATATTTCAGTAGTTTAACCGCTGTAAAATGGCTGAAATATTGCCAACTCGGCGTAAAACTCCAATCAATCAGTATATAATGAAAACTTCCAAAAATAGGGATCAGTGCACACACACACACGTTGATATGACTAAAAATATATCCCCCATATTTCAGGTTGCCCATACTCTATTTTAGAGTTAAATGTTATAACATTTAGCAAGAAAGAGTAACATGTCTTACTGATTCACACGTTTCCTAACTGATGAACTGCATGTAGATCATCTGCGTTTTCGGAATAGAGACAAGATTCTATCCTAAAGTTTTCCTTATGTCAAAATTCTTTTGGGTAAATCACGGTTTGCATATATCGCAAGATTTGAATGTCGCTTTCAAACTCAATGTCTACGCAAAAATATCTCCTTTAAAAATATTCAAATCTATTTTTGGCATGAAATAATTAATTTTGCACAAAATATAAAATATCTAGTAACATGCGGTATGTTCAATAACAGATGCAAAAAGTTATATATTATTAGTATTAAGGAACATGTATCTAGCTTAAGAAATATTTAATGTTAAGCCACATACAACAGGTGAAAGCGATATGATGATACGTTTTCATCCTGTAAAGAAATCATCAAACTTTTTCTTGTTTAAAATAGGGGAAATGAGAGAGAGAGAGAGCGAGAGAGAGAGAGAGAGAGAGAGAGAGAGAGAGAGAGAGAGAGAGAGAGAGATGCAATTTTTAATCGAATGAATACTTATTTAATATTTCAATTTGTTGTTTACTCTCTCTAAATATCACGACTAATGCTGGCAAAAGTAAGATAAACATTTTGTTTTTATTTCTTCCAAACTAATGGAGAGTAAATGTGACAAAAAGTTGTAATGAAATCAAATGAGTGCAAGGCAAATGTCAAACATATATGATATCAAATGAATTGTAGTACAAGGAACCTTATTAACAAGACATTGTGGTTAAATTCTGCTGTCAATATACGCAATGTACGGATTTATAAAAATACAGAGAGACACAGTGATTTAATTGTTTTCCATTTTTCAAAAGTTATGTATACAAAGCCTATATTGTTTGTACAACCCAGTAAAGTGACTATTGTTTTTCGATGGTTTGATTTTTCGAATTGTTCATATTCTTCAACATCCAAGATATTCAAATTACTTCCAAGTAGATGTTGTGAAGCAAACCATTAAGAATTGATTGTGTTCTTTTATCATTTTCACAATCTCTATATATAGAGATATAGAGATAGAGGATTAGGTAGAATGATAGACTGATGTCAGTTGATTTCACTGTTACTTCGTTTATCTGTTATACAAGTGTGATAAAAAAAAACACATAGGGACGATTTGACTTTTCAGGGAGTAATTTAAAGAGAATAAAACACCTGTGCAAATTATGTGTACTCACCTGCACAAAAAAAGCCCAAATCCAGAATATATGCATGACTGTCCGCTTTGAGCACTGACACAGGAATAGGACATCTGTTCAAACGTCGGGATCGATGTCCTCGCCTAGAGGAATGAAGTGCAACACATGAGCTAGACCAGTCTCATAGTCATTAGCGGTAACAGTATTCCTATATATAGGACCTGCCACTAAAATTATCTTAAATAATTGGTTTTTTGTTTTTGTGTTTTTTTGTTGTTGGTTTGTGAGTGTGTTTGTGTGTTTATATGTCGTTTTTCATTTTTAAGTCTCTATCATTTCAGATTCCAATTCCGACGAAGCTTGCGTATTGCATGAAAATAAATATCGCTGTATTAAAAAAAAGTTATATACAGGTGAAATACAGAATTTTATCAATTCGATATATTTTATAGATTATAACTGGAGGGCAACCACGTATTTTCTCGAGCACATATGACCCATAACTCGATCAAGCTTTCTGCAAGTATTGCAGAGGAATGTATGTCCCCTACCGGCCCCAAGTCAAGTTGTCTGGTATTCTCCAAGTCCCTGGAATTCCTCAAAATTCATTACGTAAAATCAAAAATCGAACTTAATCTGGAACTTGACGCGATACGTATAATTTCTACATTTTAAAAAGAAATGATTGGTATTTTCCACTGATCCACGTGTACAGAATGAGGAGTTATCAGATGTAAATTCTGAGACCTACACCCCTTTCTTAGTTCAGTATGAAGTATTTGGTCATTTCTTGTACCAGATAATTGTAGTTTGATATCTCGAAGAGGTCAGAATTTAGGAAGAGTTTGAAAGACTGTAGTAAGTTCTTTAGTACTGATTAGGGGTAAATTATTCCAAAGTCGTATTGTGCTCGGGCAAAAAGAGTTAATAGTATAATTGTATTCTTGTTTGGAATTCTTTTAGCGAAACTGGTTTGTCGAGTATATTAAATGTGTCCGGTGCCTTCATGAATACTATTTGTAAGGAAAATGGGAGACTTGATGTATATTTCGTGAAATTACATGAGTCAACACTTGTGTGCCATCCTGTTTCTTAATATGATAATTTAATATAAGATTTACTATGAAAAGGCTAAGATAACTAAAAGTATTCAATCTCGTAATTCCTATATATTGATTGATTGATTAAATATTGTTTAACGTCCTGCTCAAGAATCTTTCACTCATATGGAGACGTCACCATTACCGGTGAAGGGCTGCAAATTTAGACCTATGCTCGGCGCTTATGGCCTTTGAGCAGGAAGGGATCTTTATCGTGCCACACATTCTTCGACACGGGACCTCGGTTTTTGCGGTCTCATCCGAAGGACCGCCCCATTTAGTCGCCTCTTACGACAAGAAAGGGGTACTGAGGATCTATTCTAACAACCCGGATCCCCACGTGGATAATTCCTATAAAAATACATTGTTTGTTTGTTTTACGTCCCGTCGAAAATTTTTCACTCATATTGAGACGTCACAAGCTGTAGGTGAAGAACTATGCTTAGCGCTCAGGGCCGTAGCAGTGAGGGGTTTTTAACGTGCCTACGCCTACCGTGACACAGTTTTTAAGGTCATATCCGAAAGACCCGTGATTCTCACTTCTAAATGCCGAGCGTTTGGCGAAGGAGCAATCACTACCTATTTTTCGTCTTAGGTTTGACGCGGCCATGGCACAAGCGGGGCTCGAACTCACGACCTCCCGGTTACGAAGCGAACGCTCTAACCACTGAGCTACCGCGACCCGGAAAGAGACCACCTAACTTCCGAAAGTAACCCGGAAAGAGACCACCGACCTTCCGAAAGTAAACTGGCAAACTTTCTCACATATATCGGCGTGAGCAAGAATCGAACTCGACTAGAGGTGAGAGGCCTTGTGATTTTGAGCGCAATGCTCTAACCACTCGGCCATGGAGGCCCCTTAAACTATTAAACATCTTATTTAGAAACATAAATTCAGTGTAGAAGTGCGGTGTAATGACGGATCTATTTTAGCTATTTAGCTGCAGTAGATAAGTCGCGGTCGGAATAGTCCGGAAGGCCTCCATGCATTCGGAAGGTCTCGGGTACTTGGACTAGCGGTAGTGATGTTTTACGACATCTATTCGTAGTTCACTAAATTGTGATGTGCGTATTTTCCCCCTTAAAATGATAATATAGGCTTATGAAAGAAATTCATTCTGATTTATAACAGTTTATTTGAATTAAATGTGAGAAAGATTTCATCTATTTGGGTTGTAAAAAGCCGTATTTCGGCATTGATGTAAAATTTACGATCATTTCACGAGAATTATATCCATTCAGTACTTGTACAAAAATGTAGTATGCTTTGTTTAGACTGTACATTCAGAACTTTAGAACATGCAGTTTTCCGATTCCGTGTTATTCAATTATTTATTCATTGAATAAATATACATATCTTTCTTATCTGATTATGAAATAAATATATTCCAAGGGAAAAATCAAATATATTCCGATTAAATAGATCACTTTGTGTTAACCGTGCATTCGGCGTTCGTTCACCTTTCGCTCGCTTTGTTCCAGTGGGAAATTAGAACGTTTCAGGATTTGTAAGTAAATATTCTTTACCAAATATGATTTTTGCTATTTGGATACCGACGCCTGACTCAAACCTAAGACGCTTAACACAGGTTACGTACTGTTCCTTCGTCCAGCGGTCATGTAGAGGTTTGGTGGATGATAAAACAACAACAACCAGTATGATACGAAGGCGAGTCAGTAAGTAACCAGCCTAACTTATTTCCGGTTGATATCCACCCTTTCTTTTTCGATGCAATTGCCCTCTAGTGTGATGCACTTAGACCAACTGTGTTCAAGTTCCATCAGCCCAGAACTGAAAAAGTCAGGGTCCTTTCCATTGATCCACTCCTCAACTGCCGTCACGACGTGTTCGTCAGACCATAAATGACGTCCACGGATATCCTTTTTCAAGTTTAAGAGTAGGAAAAAGTCGTTGGGAGCTAGGTCAGGTGAATAGGCAGGATGTGGTAATAATGCATACCCGTTTCTCTCTATTGCAGCCATTGCAACTTTGCAAGTGTGGAGTCTCGCGTTGTCCTGTTGCAGTAAAACGCCAACAGAAAGTTTCATTCCGTGTTTTTTCACGAATAGCCGTTCTCAGCTGGTTTAGCAAGTTTGAAAAGTACACTCCTCTTGGGTAAAAATACACTTCTCTTGGGTAAAAGTTCAACATAACGCCTTTTGCGGCCCAAAATACTGTGGCCATCATCTTGCCAGCAGATGGTTGCGTCTTGAAATTCATTGGCCTCGGGGACCCCGGCCCTACCCACTGACGACTTTAGTCTCTGGCTCATAATGAACCCAAGTCTCATCTACAGTCACCAGACGCAAAAGAAAATCATCTGTTGATCTAATACGCTTCACCAAGGCGCTGCATACTTATGCTCACCGGTAAGGGATTTGGGTACCCAACGGGCTGTTAGGTTCCACATACCTAAACGATCATGCAAGATTACTGAAACACTACCATGTAAAATGCCTGATGCATGCGCTATTTCGTCCACCTGAATTCGCCTATCAGAGTATACCAGATCCCGAACTTTGTTACACATTTTTTCGTCGGTGGCATTCAGTGGGCTTCCAGACCTGGCTTCATCTTCTAGAAACGTTCTACCGCGTTTGAATACCCCTACCCAGAAATTAACCTGAGCATAAGATTCGTGATCATCGGATAATTCGTCGTGTATTTCCTTGCCTATTTACGCGAACGGCTCAATACGCGTGTAATTTTATACCCAGATATAAAACATGTATTGAAACAAGGCATGGCATGAAAATCGTGGCCGACTCGGTCAATCGGAAAAGGGATAGTCTGGTTATTGATTGACTCGCCTTCATAGCAAATAAAAAACGTTCAGTGGTAGAAGTAAGACAGCTCTGAATACAAACATTGTAGATCTATAATATAAGTATATGATTAACATGTTGCTTTACTGTTTGCATTGTTTCTACATTCATTGCCCCTGGTGACCCACTCTCACGATCAAGACCTTCATATCCACTAACAAATACCCACCGCTTCCCAGTTCTGTTTTGAGATTGGATTTTTCATTCAGCTATTGAGAGACGCTATTTTAACAAGTATAAACAAGATACATTACACCATTCACTAATGAATTTTCTCCCTCGGATATTAACTACAATAGTAGCAGTAAATCAACAATCAGTGCTACGGAGAAGTCTCATTTTGCTTCACGAACAAAAATGTTTTTTCTTTACGAGGTTAAGTAGGAAGAAAGGCGAATAAAGTGTCGTATTTCTTCGTGAGTCTTGAGTTATTGTCGTAAAAATGACTCCACGACCCTCATCACGGAATGCTATGTGAAACTGGTATTTGCTACAAATTATGATTTGGGTTCGTTGACCTTTAGATTATTGAGAGCATGTATATTGTGGTCATGTCATTTAAGTTGCGACATAGCGCATTGAAAACGAAAAGACGGTAGGTATCTGTTGATTAGAATGTTTCAAGATTTCAATGACTGTCAGCGATAGTTTCTGTTCAACTGAACGTACCTGACAATTAACTATTGATGTATATTGTTAAACATTAAGTGTAAAGAGAACATTATTGTCTATTACTAAATACTACATTTAATGGAAACGTTCTTGCCTTTTACTTGGAATGTTTAGTTATGTTTACTATTTAGAAAAAGGTAAGAATGTAATGAAAACCTATTGCATAGCGTTCGCTTTGTAACTGGGAGGTCGAGAGTTAGTACCATGTTCGTATCAAACATAAGACCTTAATATAGGTAAGTGATTGCTCATTTGCCAAACGTTTGCCATTTAGAAGTGAAAATCACAGGCCTTTCGGATATGACCTTAAAGTCACGTTAAAGAACCCTCGCTGCTACGGCTCTAAGAGATAATTATCGAGGGGACGTAAAACAAACAATCTGAAACAAAACCTACTGCTATATATGACGTGTAACGAAAGTGTTCTTCCCTCTTGCTAAATACTACTGTATATAACATTCTTATCTATCGCTATTTACTACATTTAACGAAATCATTCCTTTTTACTTATTACCACCGACTATTCAGATACAAGAGGAATGCGGTGGGTGGGGGTGGGGGGGGGGGTCTAACTTTTTAAAGCTACATGAGAATGTTAAAATTTTAATTTCTAAATTTGTCAAAGATTAGGATTCTCAACAATAATGGTATTGAATGGATTTGAACAATGCTGCATGGTCATTTATTTAAAATTTAAGGAAATCACTTTGCTATCAAATAAATATTGTACAATCCTCATTTCACCATGAGTTTTCTTTTCAGTAAACATAGGCTCTCTCTCTCTCTCTCTCTCTCTCTCTCTCTCTCTCTCTCTCTCTCGATTTTCCTCCGAGTTTGATAAATATAAATTTGTAAAATTTTATGCACTTGTATACATTTCCAGTTGTAAAACTATCTGTTAGGTCTTATTATAAGTTGTACCTCTGCAAAATGATGGATGTAAACATTTTTTTCTTGATCTCCGTATTTATATGTTGTGCTTTCCATATCGATCGCATTCATTTTGTATACATGGTTATATAAAAATGTCTTCATAAATAGTGAAGTCTACGCAATCAGGCCGTGATGGATATAAAGTGAAAATGCATTAAAATTAGATAATCTTTTAAAATCTTCTACATTGTGTGCACCATCCTTAGGAATTCATTAACCCCCTCCCCTATTTTATTACTATTATTATTATTATTATTGTGTGTGTGTGTGTGTGTGTGTGTGTGTGTGTGTGTGTGTGTGTGTGTGTGTGCACGCTCGCGTGTGCGTGCGTGTAAATCATCTGTTTGTTAGTGTTTTGTAGCTGTACAGATATTCAGTTACTATTTCTCTCTTTTTTGAAAGAAAGGTTCGAGATTTATTAAAGATGACTGTGAACATTGGATGATGGTTGCTTACTAGTCATGTCTAAATAGAAATTGAATGAGAAATTGATTCCTACCTACCTTTCGTTAGAAGAGTCTGAATACAGAATGCGATGACAATGAACTTACAAAAATGTAACTGATTAAAAAACTGTTATGGTTATGTTTAATAAAAGTGAAAAATACTATGCACCAATCAAAAATGATAAATAAATAAATATTGCTTGGAATTTTATTCTGTGTATTGGCTTTAATTTGTTATGCAACATAGTTAGATGATTTATAAAAAGTATTTGTGTGAGCAGTTAGTTATTACTAACAAATCGTTTACTGAAATTTTATTGATTGATTGATAGATTGATTGTTTGTTGTTTTCCGCCACACTCTACAATTTTTCAGTTATCTGATGGCGTACAGTTTTTATTGGTGGAGGAGAGAACTCAGATACAATGTAAACGGGATAAGACCACTGACCTTCCGAAAGTAAATTGGCAAACTTTCTCGCACATATCGGCGCGAGCGACAAGCGAACCCGCACCGAATAGAGGTGAGGGACTTTGTGATTTTGAGAGCAATGCTCTAAACACTCGGCCACGGAGGCCTCCGGAATTTTATTGAACATTCACGAAATAAATGGTGAGGTACAGTGTGTATAGTTACACGAATGTAGGTAAAGAATTCTAAAAAGGTTTCTGGATGGCCATTTACATGTAACTAGAGAGTAACAGACTGCTTAATGAAATAAACCATACATCTGAACAATTGGTGAAAGATACAAGAATAAACTGGGAAATATCAACATTATGTAGATAAACCATTACAGAAAGATTTCTGGCTTAGTGGTCAAAGAAACATGATAGACTGGTTATCAAAAGTTCACTGAAACCTAACTGAATGGTTGCTTAAACCTGGTTGAATGGACTGAAACCTGACAGAATGGTCACTGAAATGTTCCTGCCATTCAGTGAGATGAATGATAACGGAAAGGTGACTGAAAAGTACTTGATCATTGGTGATCCAGTTATCATTCAGTGCACTGAAAGGGAAGATCTCATCCTGTGCTCTTAACAATAATCATTTTCAATCATATATCGATTGGTTATATCCCAGTAAACTTTAAATAAAAGACTCTACAAAGTCTTCCACATCTGCTTCATACTTAGAAATGTTATTTAACATATTAGCTGTTAACGGCAAACGTAACAACTCAACCTTATAACAAACGATATGACTTAAGCTTTTCATGGTCGACGTCCCATATTTAATGTAGCAATATTCCATTATCATTTACATATGGTGTTTACGTCTCTCAATTGATTCGATACGCAACAGCCCAAAAGCCTACGTATAATCAGTTTTTAAATCGAAGCAATGACAAACCATTTGATATTACAGGGTTTACAGTCTCACTTGAAGTCAGCATTTCATAAATTCTATGGTTATAACAATCTAGTGTGCCAATACAACCTGCCATTGGGTCAAATTCCATCTGACATGTTTCATATGAATGCAAAATGGAGGAACCCAACGCAATGGTCGGATGTAGTCAGCCCTCGTAGATCCTTTGATCCACTTGCATAATCGCAACGATTACGTAAACCAATTAAAGGATCTAATTTTAATTACATTGAAGTAATTTAGATATCATTTGGAAGAACTCTTGTGGAAGTGTTTTACAGTCGGCGGGTGCTGAGTGTCGTATTATTTTTGAAACAGTGTGTTCGTCCCAAATGCATTTATAAGTAATAAATATTCACAAGGTTATAAAGGGAGCGGTACGTGATCGAATCTACTAAAAAGTCTTTGTGCTTCAGAGAATTGATCTAATCATTTGATCACCTCACTTCATATTGCAATGAAATTTTAACAAGCATCATTCATTCCTTAAATAATCTGTTAGCGCCTAAGTTTTGTAAATATATGTTCCATGCAGTACCTCATCGTCTTTCGTCCAAGTGGTCAATAATCCTAGATACTGACCTCATTACACTCATGTACCGGTCGCGCCTCCACAATAATTTGAAACGCGTCTATCGACTTCAGTATTAGTAATTTCCGATATAAGGCACCAAGTATACTGTTGTCATCAAGTCCTATCAAAATTATATGGTTGATTAATCCTATGAAAGACAAGGTTCTAGATACTTTGATCGGTATAATCCGGACTGTCGATGAAAGGAGGTTTTCTTCTGTTTGACATATCTCATGTTTTACAATTTCACAAGAAATATTATATCTACAGACATATTTTTATGGCTAACCAACACTGATATTGTTCAGCTTGGATTCAATGATAATAATTTAACTTTCAAATTTAAGTTTCGATTTGTACCAAACATTAAAATTCACTATATACTTTACAAATAGAAATACATTGCTGGATCCAATAAACTTCTTCGAACCCCTGTCTTTACTCCTCACGAAAATATTAACTGCTATGAAAGATTGATTGATTGATTGATGTTTTCCGCCACACTCAACACTTTTTCAGTTATAGAAAGAGAAACTTCAGACATATAAATTGCTACAATTTATGTGAGAAGTGGTGTAAATCAAATGTGAATTCTTCTTATTTTAATGCTTTATTTTGTGCATATTTATATTTACATTTAAATATACATTCATGTATAGTTATACACTTAAGTTTTATAATGCACAACATATTTATCACTCACTCATATTTTCTAATGCATACATTTTCTTCAAAAAACTTGATCCATTCTGCCATTTTGAATCAAATTTGTTTATACAAGAGTTTCGGAGACAAATTAAATTTTCAACACAATAATTTGTTCTCAAGTGGTTTACTAGACCTTTGATATTTGGACATTTATTGTTTTTAACACAATAGAAAATATACTGTTTTGTAAAATGATGAAAAAATTGATAACAGCATTAGTACTCTGGAATGGCAATTCACCAAACATTACATTTGTTGTATTAAAGCCCACTCGTTCAGCAGTGGTATTATATATTTCTATACTTAGGCGATTCCATAGAGATATCACCTTTGTACAATTGAAAAAAATGCGGTCGATGGTTTCACTTTCAGAGTTACACAATGAACATACATCATTATCCAAAATTGTTATCTTTTTCAAATAATATTCGACTGGCAGAATTCTGTGTAGTATTCTGTATTGGAGCCATTGCACTTGAGAATCTTTAGATACCATAAAACGAATTTTGAAAACATCTTGTCCATTTTTCAAAAGATTTTGGTACATTGTTTGAAATATTTATATATCTATAAATACATTGTGAGGTTGTTTTTTTTTTTTTTTTTGCTTGTAAAATAATTCCAAAGTACAAAGGAAAAAATGGTCTATACATTTTGAAAAATTTACCTCTTTCATAAATGTAGAGATAGCACTAATAACACTCTTATATTTGATGCAACATATGGATTCAATATTATATTTCTTAGCAAAGTTTACTTTTGATAGAAAACACCCCTTTTCATCTGGAAAATTATCAATGATTTTAACATCTTTTTCATGCCAATATTTTATAAATAAACTTTTTTTGTCACTTTAATTCTTGTGTTATACCATACTGGAATACAATGCATTTTTGAATTGTGGGCATGCACAGTATCCATAAGTTTTGAAATTACATACAACCATGACTCCATTACATCTTTCCAAAAATCATTTGTAGTAATGCTTATCAATTTTACTATATAATCATCTTCAAAATCCAACAGATTTGTTATAAATTTGCATCCATATATAATCCAGTCTTATCCACCACTGATAAGTCTCTTAATCCATGAACACTTTAGAGATATTAGAAATTTTTTCAAATCCACCATATTCAGACCCCCTGCTGTGTATTTCTGTGTAACTGTAGATCTCTTTACTTTGTCACACTATGATCTCCAAATGAATTTAAACAATTCTTTAGTTAATATAGATATAATATTTTGCTTGGGATTTGGCAATGAAATAAAACGATGATTAAGTTTTGGTAATATTAACGTTTTTGCAACAGTGACCTCCCTATGGGGGTTTAAACGCGCCTTTCCACTTTTGAATTAGAGCACAAAGTTTTGGAATTTGTAAATTATAATTTAGATCTAATATTTTATCGCGAACAACAGAAAAATAATGTATACCTAATAAAGTAAATCCCCAATCTAACTTTAATCTTGCATGATGAAAAACTTCAGCAGAAAATCTTTTAAAGCCAATCCAAATAACTTTTGGTTTTGAGCAATTTGCTTTTAACCAGATAGTTTACTGAAGAAATCTAAAGTGTCTAGGGCAGCATGAAAAGATTTACAGAACCGTCAAGAGTTACGGACGTATCATCAGCATACTGAGAAATCTTATATTCTTTGTCATTTACAATAATACCTTTTATGTCTTTATTTATTTCAATCAAAATTGCAAATATTTCAACACAGAGAAGGAAAAGATAAGATACAACAGGATTGCTCTGACGACAGCCACGTTGGATGTCAAACTGCTCAGAAAGAAATCCACTTTGTAAAACAGAGGCCTTGACATTGGTGTTTAGGATTTTTATCCAGCTAATAATGTTTTCACCAAAACCAAAAAATGAAGAACTTGATAAATGAACAACATGACATAGAGTCAAATTCTTTCTCAAATTCGATAAGAACTAAAAGCCCGGATATTTTATTTAACTCAGTATACGACATCAGATCAAATATAAATCTTGTATTTTCCCCAATATACCTGTCCTTCCTGAAACCAGTCTGTGTATCAGATATTAAAACATCCAGCGTTGGTTTTATTCTTTGACCAATACAACCAGAGGTTAATTTATAGAAAACATTTAAAAGAGTTATTGGTCTCCAATTTTTCAAAAATTGTCTGGGCTTATCACCTTTGGGTAAGCACGGTATGATCCCAGGCCACTGAGATATTGACAATTGTTTACATAGAAATGTATGCTGAACGGCTTTTGTAATATAGACCTTAAGGTTACTCCAAAAGAACTTAAAAACTTCAACTGTAAACCCATCACTTCCGGGTGATTTATTATTTTTCATGTTTTTTTAAAAAAATTGATAAAAGTTTATGTTCATCTATATTTTTTTTTCCAAATTACACATTAAATTGTTTTGTAATTTTGGAATATCATCATATGGTAGAACATCTGCAAGATCCAGATCTATGATTTCAGTATCTGCATTTTGTTATAAAGATGTATAAAATCCTCTAATTTCATTCATAATATTTAATTGATTATAAAGAGTTTTTTCTGGAGTTTCGACCTTTTTCTTGTTTTATTCAGAAACTTTCTTGATTCTAGGTGTCAAAATTATTTGTTGGGTTTCTCTCCTTCTTCCACCCATTTTACCCTTGACCTTACCATATGACCTTGAAGTTTTTGTTTTCAAAGTTCTTCTAAAGAAGCGTATTTTCCTTCTATGAGATTTTGATTACTGACATTATCTTCACCTTCAAAATATTCGATGTCACTGATAAGTTTTTTCACTACTTTTTCGTTCTCTTTCTTCTTGAATAAGAAATGGTCATGCCCTTTATTTCCATAAGAAGTATTTCTATTATAGAGGAGTAATCAATATCATTCGCTGTGTCATGTGGATGTTGTTTATCGAAATCCCGATTTTTTTGTTTTTCTTTATCTACATAGGCTTTGTTGTGTAACAAATTGCTATTGAATTTCCACAATCCACGACCCTTTTAAAAGAATCGAAAATCAGCCACTACTGAATGGTCTGACCTGTAACCAGACTTTATATCAAATTTTTCAATAATATTTGTAAGATTTTCTGATATCAAGGCATGATCAATGCGACCCTGCTTCACCGGATTCCTCCTTCTCCATGTATATGCTTTTTTCCCCCTGGAATCAGTATTCTGTAGTAATCAAGTTCAAATCATTCATTACCTCCAACAGTTTTTCCTCGGGCTTTTGGATTATTAGTTGCAGAATAATTTAATGTATCTAATTGTTGATCCAGTGCAATATTGAAATTTTCATAGAGTATATAATAATCATCAAGTTCTAAAAATATCTCTCTCACCTTATCATAAAATTCTGGGTTATCATTGTTAGGACCATAAATATTGATCAAAGTTATTCTGTTTTCACCAACACTTAAATCTAAAACTACAAGATTTCCTTCTTCATCCTTCTTTACTCTGTGTAGTTTTAACTCAAAATTATTCTTAAAAAATATATCAACACCTCTTGAATTAGAGGAAAATGAATTAAAAACACACCTGTGTCCCCACTGTGTTTCCACAAATGGTTCCAAATCTTCTGTGAAATGAGTATTCTGTAGACAAATAATGGAGTAACATTGGGATTTATAGAAATTTAGTCCATCCCTTCTCTCTGAAGGTGTATTTAACCCTTGCCAGTTTACGGTAGCTATTCTTATTGTGTCAGCCATTATCTAAATACTTCTGTACTCTCATACTAACATTCATACCCTTACATACAAGACTTTATCTAAAAAAATAATAATAGTAATAAATCAAATCTCTTAAGAAATATACTGACTAAAGTCTATGACAGCACAAGTCCCTGTTGGTGGGCTACGGAGTCCTCATACTGAAAGTTCACATTATAACTACTATTAAAATGTTCTGGAGGGTAAAATAATTCCGGAAAGCTATTTACAGTTTTTCTTAATTTTCGTTTCTGGGTCATCAGTAACAATTTTTCATACTTGGTTAGTGCCAAAATCAGCTCTATGTTTGGTTTGGTAACATAGTCCACTAGTTTGTCTTGGCCGGTCTGTTTCACTGCAGGTCGTTTTTTCATTATCATCGATTTTGTGTCGTTGTGCAGTACCTTAACGGTGGTTGGACGCGGCTTTCCTTTAGCACCTGGAATTCTATGAGCAGCAACAATTTCATTGTCGTCTAACTCCACTCTTGCATTTTGTTTAATAAAGGTTTTCACGATCTGTGAAGTTCTCCCCCTTTCATTTTCCGCCACAGTCATGATTTTAAAGTTGTTTTTTCTTGAATATTGTTAATTGTGGTTGTTAAGGCTGTGCGCTTCCTTGATGTTCGTTCCGTAATTGTAATTTCTGCTGTAGATTTCTAACTTTCGAGCAGTTTTTCTGTAAGGGTTATGGCCCTTTCTTCCAGTTTTTTCAACATCGGATTTTAGTTTATTAATTCTGTTTTGATAGTCTTTTTTAATGTCCTCACACCTTTTGTCCAGACTTTTTTTGACGAAGTTGTCTCTTTCCTTGTTATTTTCTATCAAATTTTACGATTGCTGAATCAAGTGATTCGATTTTATCGTCATCCACAGTTTTTTAAGGTCTGATTTCACTTCCTGAATGTCGTTTTGAATAGAGAGAAGTTGTTGGCTTACCTCAACTAAACTGACCGCTGTTTTTTTTCCTTCAAAGGAAACTGCAAATAAAAAAACCCAGCGAAAGTTTTAAAAATCTTCTTTACTCATACACATGTGAGGGAAAAACCAAATGCATGGTTATTGTGTCCAATGAAGCCTTTACCAAAATTATGAAATTCATTGCACCTTGGTCAAGGAAATATTGGCTGATTTAAATGCTTCAAACTTCATCTCATCTATATCATAAAATTATAAGTAAATGATCTTTGGCAAATATATTGAGATTTCTGTGACAGAAGTAATTTTATTCTATTTAAAACAAATTAAACAAATTGTGGAATATCGTAATGAAACGCCGGGACGAAGTTATCATTTCAAGAATACGCATTGGCCATTCAAAATTGACACATCTTATTTATTAAACAGAGAACTTCAACCTCAATGTATATCTTGACTGTCCATTAACTACACAACACATTCTTTTGGAATGTAGTGATTTTACACCCACGCGAAATGTGATATTTATTTATAACTTATTCATATACACAGAATGGTATATATTTTTACCTATTTACTTATTTTTAACTTTTTAGTCCGTCGGACGTTAAAGGGTGCCCCGGGTCAAGGATTACAAACCCCTTGGATGTAAATGATCGTTTCCTTGATTTTCGAAAAAGAGTAAGCCGTCAGGGAAACTTCAACTTTCAAAACCAAACATATTTCAGTTGCTTAACCGCGTAAAATGGCTGAAATGTTGCCAACTCGGCCTAAAACCACAATCAATCAAACTTCATCTTCCATTGTATCTAATTGAATAGTACTTGTATGCATATTTAGAGAGATCATAAAACTGTGAGGAAAAGACTCCAGAATAAGGTTTAAATGCAAATATGAGCCTGTCCGACAGTTCTGTGCATGGGCTATGATTCTAAAGTTACCGTTAAGACTTGTGGGACTCTTGTCTGTTTGCTTTACGTCCCGTTGAGAATTTTTCATTCGTATTGAGACGTCACCAGTTGTAGACGAAGTACCACAAAATTGGACTATTCTTAGTGCTCAGGGCCGTAGCAGTGAGGGGTCTTTAACGTGCCAACGCCTGTCGCGACACGGTCTTATCCTAAAGACCTGTGATTCTCACTTCTATATGCCGAGCATTTTGCTAGGGGGCAATCACAACCATGTTAACGTCTTGGCCGCCATGGCACGAGCGAGGCTCAAACTCACGGTATCCCGGTTACGAAGTGAAAGCTCTAACTATTGAACTACCGCGACCGTTTATAGCATCAGTTTTGTGTTGTTCCGCACCTCGTCTTAGTACTTTCTTTACTTAGATTTTTTTTCTTTCGACCCCTATTAGGGAATTTGACCATTAAAATTGAATATCCTGATTTTCTCGAAACGTTGTAGAAAAACCATTACAAGACGCACTGGACGATGTGAAGTTTTAGGGGCTGGCCCTTTAAGTTTTAGGGGCTAGCCCTTTAAATAAAGGACCCAGAGGGATCAAAAAGATTGTCTAAATATCTAAAAAAAAACCTTAATTTATTAAGCTTTATCGAAGCAGAATTGTTTGTTGTGAAGTTCTGCATCCGCTGAGCCAGCAATGTGATAATTTATTATGTAACATGGGATTTAATGGGGAATAATGTATGACAGTTCTATGAAGACAAAAAATAGTATGTAGAGCATAATACAACATATATTGCTTTAAATTTATTCTAAACAATGCATTAAAAGGTGCCCTGTGTAAAGGATCACAACCCCCTTGGCACACAAAAGCTTTCGAAAAAGATATGGCTCACTGGAAGCCGTCAGGGGAAACTACAACATTCACAACCGAACATCATTTCAGTTAGGTAACGCCGTAAAATAGTGAAATATTGCCAGAACAGGGTAAAACTATAAACAATCAATCTAAACAATGTGCCTTTAGAATATTTTTCTTGCGAACCATTTTAAGGAATTGCAGGGTTGAATATCCCAATTTCGAAACATGATATCAAACGTTGTAGAACAAAATATGTAGATAAATACAAGACGCGTTTGATTATATCAAATTTTAGGGGCTAGTCCCTTAAATAAGGGACCCAGAGGGATCAAAATATTTTTTTTTCAAAAACTAAAACGACTTCGTTAAGCATTATTGAGGTAAAGTTGTTTGTTTATATGTTCTGCTGATTGATTATTTAATGTTTAGAGCCGCTTGGGCAATTTTTCAGCTATCCTGCGGCTGAATCTATATAAATGAAAAGGCATGATATAAAAGTAGAAATGTATTTAAAGCAAAAACTTATTTGCAAACATGTTAAAATATAGCACTAAAATGTCACTATCACTGTGCATATAAAACCATCCTCATATAATTATAATTTCGTACAATCAACTTCTAAACTTTTGATAAAACCAGTCTCACGAAAAAAAATATTCAAATAAACATTTGTTAAAAGATCTCTCATAGATCGTGTATCAAAATAATTATATCTAATAAGAGCTGTATCTCCACATTCTAATAAAATATGTGTGACTGTTAAAGGATATTGGCAGAAAACACACTCGGGTAGATCTTCCCTTTGTTGAAGAAACGAGTGTGTCATCCGCGAATGTCCTATTCTACATTTAGTAATAACGACTTCGTCTCGACGTTTAAGATTTGCATTCAGCGCTTTATCAACAATAGGGTTGATATCATGTAGTTTGTTATTTATTTTTTCGTTCCAATCAGTTTGCCACAAATGTATAACATATTCTCTAATTAAAGATTTAAGGTCTGAGGAGGGAATTTTAAAATCTGTAATTGGTAATTGTAAAGCCTGTTTTGCGGCATTATCAACTTCCGTGTTACCACGTATGCCAATATGGCTTGGTATCCAACTAAATATATATCCTCGACTTTTCAGCAAAACATATTCTTTCAAAATTTTATAGATATAAGGATGGTCAATTTTACAGTTTTTGATTGCTTGAAGACAAGAGAGAGAGAGAGAGAGATAGATAGAGAGAGAGAGAGAGAGAGAGAGAGAATCAGAATACATAACATGTTTCTTGTGTTCTGAAAGTTTTATAAAATTAATTGCTAATTGAAGAGCATTTGCTTCAGCAGTAAAAATTGAACTGTTGTCCGGTAAACGTACTGAAAAAGTATCATTTCCATGGACAGCAGCGGAAGCAACTTTAGATTTATCTTTTGATACATTTGTGTAAATTTCACTTTGTGCTGAAAAACTGTGTTTCAATTCTTTAAATTTCTGAATAAATTCAAGTGAATTTGTGTCTGACTGTTTATCTTTCGATAAATCTAAATTAACAACAGGTTTTGGTAGTTCCCAAAGTGGGATATTAGGAATTTGTAAGTCAGAAATAACATTTAAATCTATTTTAGAATCTTTAATATGTTTCTGAAGTCTCAATCCAAGTGGATTAATAACTTTAGTCTTTTCATTATATTTTGTTTGACATTGCGGGTTGAATACACAGCTATATGACGAATGTTTTCGATTGGAACGAAGTTTAATTATATACTGAAGACGCAGTTTTATACGTCTGTTTTTAAGTGAAGATTCATTTGCCTCTACATAGAGGCTATCTATAGGAAAGGATGGAAAAGCTCCTAAACAGATACGTATACCTTGATTGTGAATTGCATCTAAGGCTTGGAGATACGATTTTCTAGCAGATCCATAAACTATGCATCCATAATCTAACTTGGATATAACTAGAGATCTATAAAGTTGAAGTAAAACTTTTTTGTCTGCACCCCAATGAGTATTTAAAATATCAAGTGCTTTAGAATATTTAGTTTTAAGCATCTTAATATGTGGGACAACGGATAATTTACTATGAAAGATGACTCCTAAAAATTTAAATTCTTTTACTATTTGATTAGAGTTCCATTTAATTTGAGTACTGGATCATTATGATGTTTGCGTTTTTGACAAAAATGAATGCCTGTTGTTTTTGATTTCGAAACTTTAAAACCATTATTATCTGCCCAGTCTTGGATTTTATTTAAGCAAAGTTGTAGTTGTCTTTCGATACTTGCCATATTTTTTGAACGATATGAAATGCCTAAGTCATCTACAAACAACAACCTTCGACATCACTTCTAAGCACTCGAGCTAAACTATTAAATTTTATAATGAATAATGTTACTGATAAAACACTTCCTTGTGGAACATCATTTTCTTCGTTGCACAAGTTGGAGTATGTGGAACCTAAGCGAACCTTAAATTGACGTTCTTTCAGAAAGTTTGATATAAATATTGGTAAATTACCTTTTAATCCCATATTGTGGAGATCTTTTAAAATCCCATATCTCCATGTTGTATCATATGCTTTTTCTAAATCGAAGAAAATTGATACAGCATGTTCATTATTAATAAAAGCATCACGAATAAATGTTTCAAGTTTGACATGATGGTCTAGTGTACTTCTCTGGCCTCTGAAGCCGCACGGAATGTCAGCAAGTAGGTGTTTTGATTCCAGAAACCAGACAAGCCTGTCATTAATCATTCTTTCCATGTTTTTACATATACAACTTGTTAGAGCAATTGGGCGATAATTAGATGGATCACTGTGATCTTTCCCCGGTCTTGGAATTGGAATAATGATAGCTTCTTTCCAAGATTTTGGAAAATTGCCCATTTCCCAAATTTTATTAAATATTGATAGAAGACATTTGAGACTGGTTTCTGGAAGATGTTTAAGTATTTGATAGTGTATTTCGTCTGGACCTACAGCAATGTCATGCGATTTTGACAAAGAACGTTTTAATTCATCGATGGAGAATGGTTTGTTGTAATTTTCTAAATTATCCGAAGTAAAATTCAGATATTTTCTTTCTTCTCTATTTTTCACATCAATAAATTTTGCAGACATATGTTCTCTTGAGTTTTTAGATATAGCATTTGCAATGCTATTAGATATGTCTGTAATATCAGTAAATGTGGCATTATTGACTTTCAAATGGTGGACTTGTTTATTTGTGTTTTTGCCTTTAATCGTTTTAATTGCATTCCAGACTTTATTAATAGGGGTGTGTGAATTTAACTTGGAAACAAAAGTTTCTCCATGAATTTTTCCTGCTTGTGTTACAGGTTCTACGGGCGTTTGCTTTGAATTTCCTATAATTATCTAAATTTATGTTGGACGGAGATAAATTAAAACGTTTTCCAGCCTTTTTTCTGTTTTTATAGCCTCATTACAGGCATCATTAAACCATGGCTTTTTAATTTTCTTCAGATTTGTCGACGTTTTTGGAATAGGTTTCTAGCTATTCTCTAAAACAATATTTGTAAATTTTAAAATAGGATTATTTTCGTTGATTAATATGTTTTCTTTTAGTGTATCGATACAAAGTTTGTTGAATAGATTCCAATCTGCTTTATGATTGATTGATTGATTGATTATTTGTTGCTTTCTGCCACACTCAACAATTTTTCAGTTATCTGGTGGCGTCCAGTTTTTGTTGGTGGAGGAGAGAACCCAGATACAATGTACCTGGGAAGAGACCACCGACCTTCCGCAAGTAAACTGGCAAACTTGCTCACATAACGCCGCGGCCGAGATTCGAACACGCGCCGACAGAGGTGAGAGGCTTTGTGATTTTGAGCCCGATGCTCTAACCACTCGGCCACGGAGGCCCCTTCTGCTTTATGAAATTTCCGAGTTTGGTTTTGGTTATTATTGGAAGGAATAATATCTTCAATTAAAATGGGGAAATGGTCACTGTCACATAGGTCGTCGTGGACACTCCATGACAGGTCACAAGCCAAAGTAGGGTCTGTTAATGAGATGTCAATAGATGTATAAGAACCATTTCCAGGATGAAGATAAGTATTGGAACCATCATTTAAGATACAAAGATTATTTTGATTTGCAAAATCCTCTAGCGTTCTGCCTTTATCAGTTAAATTATCACTACCCCATAAGGGATTATGACCATTAAAATATCCCATAATGATATAAGGAGAAGGAAGTTGATTGATTAAATTGTTTAATTCTTGTAATTCTAATTTGTATTGTGGGGGAATATAAATTGAACACAGTGTAATGGTTTTATGAAGAGAAACACGAACTGCTGTAGCCTGTAAATTAGTTTTAAGTTTAATTTCACTATGCAAGATACTGTTTCTTGCACATATAGTTGATCCACCATTTGCTCGATCTTCATGTGAGAAAGTTTGCCAGTTTACTTTCGGAAGGTCGGTGGTCTCTTCCCGGGTGTATTGTATCTGGGCTCTCTCCTCCACCTATAAAAACTGGACGCCACCAGATAACTGAAAAATTGTTGAGTGTGGCGGAAAACAACAATTAATCACTCAATCAATCACTTGTGTCATAGTGATTATATAAGGAGTAATGTTTTAAAGTTATATTGTCAGTTTGTTTTAGGCGTGTTTCTTGAAGACAAAAAGCTACTGGATTAAATTTTTGTATAAGAAGTGATATTTCATTAAAATTAATTTTAATTTTTAATTTTTGCTGGTTTTGGGGATGACTCTGAGTCTTTGTTATTCTTTTGTTCTGATTGTTTACTCAATCGTTTTGGAACATTGGACTCTTTTGGTTTTGGAGGAACTTGTGGCTTGGAGGAAGCAGAAGAAGTAGAAGTGGAGGAAGCAGTAGAACGAGTAGATGTTTCGACAGTTCCATTCGAGTTGTTTTGTTTGGAAGATATTATTACTGGATCCGCTTTGCAAGCAATCTCTTTTGTATTTTTCTTTTTTAAAGCAGTTGGATATGAAACGTTTGGATGTTGAGATTGATAGAGTTTTCTCGCATACGAGTAGCTAAGGTTTTTTTTTTAGTTTTAATATCTGAATCTCTTTTTCTTTTAACCATACACTGCATTGTTTTTATGAAGATGGGTGCTTTTCCCCGCAGTTGACACATTTTGATTCTTTGCAACGATCTTCTACGCAATCTTCAGAATCACATCTGAAACATACATTTCATTTTTGCATCGATCTGATGAATGGCCAAACTTTTGGCAATTAAAACAACATAAAGGATTTGGTATAAATGTTTCAACCTTCAAACAGTAATAACCATCTTGATTTTGTCAGAGTGAGTCGGTATGTCAAAATCAAGAATGTAGGTATTAGTTGGAATAAAAGTTCCATTTTTCTTGATTTTAATTCGTTTGGTTTGAAGGACACCTTGAGATTTCAACTCATTTGTAATTTCTGTCTCCTCCAAGTCACACAGTCCACGTCCTTTATCTCGAATGACCCCTTTGCTTCGCTTTAACCTGAAGCTTGGTGTTCCAATGACCTTTATTCCACTAAATTTGATAGCAGATTGTAAAACGATTGTTTTCTGGTCTTACATTCTACTAGCAGAGTTTCATTCTTCAGTTTTTTAACTGACCGGACTTTCAAAGTTTGTCGATAACAAATAGAGAAAGTTTCATCACAGGCTTTTCATTTTCATCAAGTGTTGATAAAATAATAAATCTTGCCCACTTTTCACATCGTTCATTTTCTGACTCAGAGTCATCATCTTCCACAAGTCTTCGTTTGTTTTGTTTTTTTATGTGCCATAATGAAGTAAATTTGGTTCAGCACCAACATCTCAGCAGAAGCCGAACACCAAGAGGATACAACGGTGTTATAATCAGATGGACGTATCCACCCAATTGACCCTAGCCACCGCTTAGACGATATCTATATTAAAGTACATGTAATTTTGAATTTGTAATAAATAGTCTTCTGTACAAGACAAGAAGACAGGAGCTTTGCTTTCCAATTTATTTCTATCATTATTAAACCACAAAGAATATTGTTGTCTGTTTGTTTTACGTCCCGTCGAGAATTTTTCACTCATATTGAGACGTCACCAGCTGTAGGTGAAGTACCACAAATTTAGACCTATGCTTAGCGCTCTGGGCCGTAGCAGTGAGGGTTCTTTAACGTGCCAACGCCCACCGTGACACGGGACCTCCGTTTTTAAGGTCATATCCGAAAGACCCGTGACCCTCACTTGTGAATGCCGAGCGTTTGGCGAAGGAGCAATCACTACCTATTTTTCGTCTTGGGTTTGACGCGGCCATGGCACGAGCGGGGCTCAAACTCACGACCTCCCGGTTACGAAGCGAACGCTCTAACCACTGAGCTACCGCGACCGGTTACACAAAGAATACATTGACACAAAACCAGTAAAAAGTAACGAGTATCTGTATAAATAAGTATAGATAAAGTCCATGCTAGGCGTGACCAGCCGATTGAACGTGCCGCGCCAAGCAGGTCCTCCCGTTTAGATGAAATTAGGGTCAAAGGTGAGTGTTGGTCAATGAGCGTTGTAACCTTAACACCCATCAACTTCAGCCACCCTCTTCCATCGACATGGGTCTCATCCCACGGCAAACAGGACGCCCCTTTTAGTCGCCTTTAACGATCAAGCAGAGGATACTGTGGGTCTAATTCTTATCTCCCCGGACCCACACGGGGGTGTAATAGCTGATGTTCACAACATGATCATTGATTACGTAATAAGAGATATACTCATTTAGGCGAATAATGTACAAAACTTTAATGCTCTCTAACTCTTAAATGAAAACTATTTTTGAAATACGGCTTTAAATAATATTCCTCCATCAGAATTTGTATTACGTTCCTGTTTTAGGAATTTAGGGAGCGACCTCTAAAACTGATTATCATACAGCTGTTGAAAAGTGAAGACAATTTGTTAAACGTTGTAGAAAATTAAGAAACCTATCCAAGTTATAGGGTCAGTCCCTTAAATAAGGGACCAGAGGTCATACATATTTTCTCCTCATCTTAAAAACTACAAATAATTTCTTACGTATTGTTGATACAAAGTTGTTTTGTTTTGATGTTATGCAACTGCTAATGTCATTCCTGACGTCATTGGTGATTGACAGGGAAAATTTAGGAAAGTTCAAAGTCATGGACCGATCGACGTATTCGTTGCTCGCAATGAGATCGTGTCTAGTTATTATAATTTCTTACAATTTTTGTGCACGCGATAAATTGTTTCCTACAAGCTTGCAGCATAGTTGCAATAAATCTTCAGCAAACTCTCCTAGTATGGGAATATGGATGTTTCCAGAAAACTTGCTGCAAATCTCATTTGCATGGTAAAATGTTTGCTGCGGCATATCTGCGGCAAACTATGCAGCACATATTCGCAGCAAGTCTATTCTTATAGTAAGGGTCGTATTTATACAACAGTCAACAAATGTAGATATTAACTTCACCATAAACATTTGCTTAACTGTGAATGTCTAATTCTCGAGAAAATATATATTGTAACGAGGAAGCACAAACTTGACACTACAGAACTAAATTAATGTCGCAGTTGATAAATGTAATTGATAAAGGATTGAGAGAAATGTGCTGTAATAGTTTACGACATCAGCAACTGATGAACAGCGGAACGAATGTTGTCACTTTCGGGACGAGTTAAATTTCATTGGTCGAGCACTGACACGTTAAATAAAACATTAACTAACCATTCGCTTTTTTGGTGCATCAATACGGAGAGCATGGACATGTTATGCCAAACGATAACGTTGTTAGAATGTCAAAGTAAATAATGTGAAATAGCGTCACCTGTCGTTAAAAGGATACAGTATACAGATTCTATCTTCCTCGGGATAATTAGACCTGCCAGGCTCCGTATTCTCGCAATAGGTTATAATTCAATAAATGACGACACAGAACACTTTTACTGGGACACAAGTCATTAGATTTTGCTGGCAAACTTTCTTTTTCCCTTCAAAGATGTCAGCTAAACACTTTGTCTTTGTCAAGCAAGATCATTTCAGACATCCGACATCGTCATCACTCTTCCCGGAGGGTCAGAAATTGCGATGATATTATATCGTCGTGAATTTTCTTCTTGGACCTACTTAGGATACCTTCTGTAAATTGCACAATTTACTTTATGTAATGCAAGTTGAATAGGGATTCGTTTGCTCCTTCTATAAAAATATCACAAACACTATTGTGTGAATAGTCATTTATTGAGATGACCAAGAAATCTCATAAATTGGTATTCATCAAAGTAGCGTGGTGATCTTCCCTGATATATAGTAAAGGAATGTTTAAAAAAACCTGTAACAATACATATACAGTACAACTAAACCGCTGCCGTTCACAGAAAGTGAAAAAGATGCCCAACATCTATGAAGTACAACCATAAAGTTGGTGATGAAACATTTGCCTTCTCTTTGTGAATGAAGAAAACATTTCCTTCTTACATCATTTAATCCCCATTTCGTATAGAGGATAAGATTATACCGTGAAATCAACAAAATATGTCATTACAAAAATTACTGACTTACCTTTGTCTGTATTGTAAATGATTGGTTGTATATTATTTTTGATTTTTAGATATTAAGCGTACATGAAAAACTCGGACTTTACAAACACGTGTATATGATTTACGACAGTGAACACTATACATGTACAATGATCAGGGCATTTTATTTGATCTATAGGGTACAGTTGCTTATTCTTATATATGTTGTTGGTGTAACATCTACTATAACAGGCACACGCAAGCATTGTCAAATTTAATTCGTGCTTGTTCTACTATACGATTTACTATCTTCTTTGAAGTGTTGTGTCTAATGCAAAGTCATTGGGTGTCAGCGAGGGATGCAATGTAACCTCGCAAGCACTGTTGATTTCCGATACTATTGAATGTTTTCCGATACTATTGAATGGTTTTCCGATACTATCAAATGTTTTTCTAAATTGGTCTTGGGAATTATTTTAGAAATCGCAACGTGATTGTTTTCTGCCCTCCGATAAGGCAAAGTTCCGAAGCTTGGTATCTTAGGGTGCTGAAGAAAAGAAGATAACCAACTATTTCTACAATGCACGACAGACATAAATCACTTTAGACAATGTTAGATAGCGTCTAATATTTTTCAATCAGTGTACTTCTTCTGCGGTTTTGGCACAATGCTCAGATTTATGTCATCAATCTGTCTGTGGCAATTTCGTATTCTTGCCACACTCTACACGAAACTCTATGATAATTATTTTATCGTCTGCTGAAATTGAATTGATCCACGGAAATTGTGGCATTTTCCCCCAGGAGAGAGAAGAAGAAAAGAGTTGTCGAACAAGGTCTACAAAAGTAGTGCAAGAAAAGGAGGCCAAAAGCACCAGTACATTGATTTGCTTGTGTTTTATTCAACACTTTCCTTATGACTTACTATTGTAGCAATATTTGTTCTTAACGATTTAGCTGTTGATCTGAATTTTAAATTTTCATTGGCTGTCGAATCTGGTCACAAGCTTTCATTTTCGCCGCCCCCTTGGTGTGACCTTTTTTACATCCTAAGCACTGAATGTTTTTGGAGAATGCCGATTTGATTCCGAAATTTAGAAGGAAGGATATATCTCAACCGCACATTCTCGGATCATTCCGGCAAACGGGAAAACAATCTCGAATGTATAATGATAGCTTTCATTTTTATATAAAATAATAATACGACTATGAAAAATTATCTACTTTTTACAATACATGCTAGAGACGATGTGATTTTCACATTGTAAGTTTAAAAACATGTTAATAATTACCAATTAATAACTTACGTGCAGTGGTTGGAAGCATCCATTTTGTACAATTGTTTTTTACTTTCGGTGAGCACACATGTAAATCAAAACGTGGCGCCTTTCCCGAGCTTGTCAAAAGGACCTTAGAATTTGCGATTGGGGTGCAACTTCGTTGCGAACATATATTACAGAAATTGACATTTATTGTGCGCGAAATCTACCCCTGTTCGAAGGTTTGTGGATATGCTTGTATTTCATGTAACTTGATGCGTCCTATTACGATCGGGATAGCACATTCGAGGAGATCATCAGCAAACTAGGGCTGGGGCGATTCAAATTTGTTTATCTTTGGCTTGGCTTAGTTTTTAGCTCACCTGAGCCGACGGTTTGAGCGAACTTGTCTGATCAAATTTTGTCAGGTGTCTGTTTTCGTTGTTAACTTTTCACCTTTTCATTTGATGAAATGAACCACTGAGCAAACTTAATACAAATCATCCTTGGGTGACATGGATTTAAAAGTTTGAAACTTGAATTTTGCTCATACCTTTTGAATGATGACTAGTAAGGATTTCATATGTGCATTCCTTATGGCAAGACCTTTTTGGTACAAATTTTCACCTTTAGTTTAGTCAAAAGTCAGCACATTTTATGGTCGTCATAACCTTCAATTACACACACACACACACACACACACACACACACACACACACACACATATATATATATATATATATATATATATATATTAGTCCCGTGGGGATCCGGGTTGTTAGAATAGATCCTCAATACCCCTTGCTTGTCGTAAGAGGCGATTAAATGGGGCGGTCCTTCGGATGAGACCGTAAAAACCGAGGCCCGTGTCACGGTATGTGTGGCAAGTTAAAGATCCCTCCCTGCTCAGAGGCCGAGTATAGGCCTATATTTTGCAGTCCTTCACCGGCAATGAGTGAAAAAGTCTCGAACGGGACATAATCATACATAATCAATATATATATATATATATATATATATATATATATATATATATATTCATTCCAATGTGGGTTCTTGAAAATTCTAAAGAACTTATTGAATTTAAAATCACATAACGTTTCTCAAATTTACATCAAAACGTACAAAACTATACTTCACGATAAATTAACAATTAGACTTAATGATATCATAGACAGTTGTTTCGTCAACAAAAATGATAAAAGGAAATATTCATATCAAGTGGTCGGTCATCCCAAACGTTATTTTGTTAAACACCACTACGAGGCTGCGCATAAGTATTGATAAGATGCTAGAGTACCTCATTGAAAATATCTTCGTAGTGTTTGGTGATCAGGTCTCCCAACAATTTGTTGGAATCCCCATGGGCACGAATTGTGCTCCTTTGTTAGCTGACCTGTTTTTATATTCTTATGAAGCAGAATTCATTCAAACGTTTCTACATGAGAAGAAAAAAATCTCTAACTGTGGCCTTCAATTCGACATTTAGATATATCGACGACGTTTCATCTATTAACAGTGATCATTTTCATTCATATGTCAATTCGATATATCCAAGTGAACTTGAAATA
Source organism: Ostrea denselamellosa (assembly GCA_024699665.1). NCBI lineage: Eukaryota > Metazoa > Mollusca > Bivalvia > Ostreida > Ostreidae > Ostrea > Ostrea denselamellosa. Next base: position 6,608,689 of record JAMZEH010000065.1, on the reverse strand, counting down.
AAAGACTTCACAGATTCTTTCACATCTGATTCGTACTTAGATATTTTACTGAAAATAGATGCTGGCGGCAAACTAACAATCAAACTTTATGACAAACGGGATTATTTCAATGTCATTAACTTATCGTTGTCTATGTGGCAATATTCCATCATCATCTGCATATGGTGTTTATATCGCTCAACTGATTCGATATCCAAGAGCTTGTTCTGCATATGATCAGTTTTTAAATCGAGGCAGGCTACTGACAAAGAAGTTGATGTTACAGAGATTTGTACAGTCTCGACTAAAGTCAGCATTTCACAAACTTTATGATCGCTATAACGATTTAGTTTGCCAGTACAACTTTCCATTATGTCAAATGCTGTCTGACGTGTTTCATACCAATTGTGAGGTCGTTCTTGGCACACTGATTATGACTGCGGATTAAATGGGGGGGGGGGGGGGGCGGTCCTTCGGATGAGACCGCGTAAACCGAGGCCCCGTTTCACTGTAGGTGTGGCACGAGAAAGATCCCTCCCTGCTCAAAGGCCCTAAGCGCCGAGCATAGGCCTAAATTTTGCAGCCGTTCACCAGCGTCCTGAAAGAAAAAACCCATGCTACCAAAGTGACTCACCAACAATTTACCCGCGAAATACTTCCGTCGCAAGAGGGCGAACTCCTGCAAACTTGACAATGTCAATCATTACTGCAGCAAGTGTCTTAAATTCTCAAGGACTCCTCTCTACTGCTCTGTCTCTTTAATCGATGCCATATCTTGAGATTTACGCTACAGAGTTTTCTATTTCTTTGTAGTTATCTCTGCTTCGTTGTTCATTGTTGAAAATTCTACCACAGCTACTGGGATGTCGCGTTCATTATGCGTCAATATATACATGGATAATCAGAACAGCGAGACATTAAACTTCCATAATAAAAATTAATTTATGCGTTTAAATTGTAAACCTTATTGAGACCAGATCGATTTCATGTCTTCTACCTGATTTGACGATGTGTAATGTCTTAAAAGTGCTGTTAAATATAGACTGATTTGATGGTGTCCCGTGATTTTTTTCTTAATCTTTGCTTACTTATAACTTCGACAAATGATAATTTTTATTACACTATTCTTAACAAAACATCCAAGATAGATAGATTGATATATAAATATATGCTAGTAGGAAAAAATGCATTACTTAAAAGTATAAATATAAGAATAAAATATCAATGACAATACATTTAATTCAGTAGCATGGTTCACAAATATGTGGAATTAATTTGTGTTTACGTCATGAAACGTCACTTGTAGGACGTTAGAAAGACACTGGTATTTGAAAGACGATTCACAAACTTAATACGGTGTATGGCCACTATTTGCGTTCACGCATGTTTGACACCGGCGTATCATTGATGGCACTAAATTGTTCAAAAATGCCATGGAATGATGTTCCAGATATTGGTCAATCCTAGCCTAAATCGTCCAACGTCACTGGCTGGTTTGGTAAACTAGTAACCATCTTTCCATTTCATCCCATATGTGTTCAATTAGTGATAAATCTAGTGAACTTGTTGGCCAGAGTAGGACATCGACATTCTGCTGGGCAATAACGTCTTTGACAACATGGGCAACATGTGGTCTGGCGTTATCCTGTTGCAAGGTAATGGGATTTTGTTGTCTCCGTTTGAATGGTATCACATAACGTTGGATTATTTGATCCCTATATCGAATGCCTGTCAGGGTTTCATCGGTTATCTGTAAAAGGGTCCTATCGCGTGTTGTAATACTATCCCACAGCATTACGCTACCGCCTCCAAATTGTCGACGTTGCACTACAAAAGCATCCGAGTAACGCTTCCCATCTCGGCGATAAACCCTCCGGCGACCGTCACTGCTGTCCAAATGAAATCTTGATTCATCAGTGAACAAAACATTGGCATAGTCTTGCAGCCGGTACCTCAGATGCCTCTAACACCATGCTAATCGCGCAGTTCGATGACGTTGAAGCAGCATTGGACGTATCGCAGGCCATCTGGCTCTGATGGTATGCTCAAGCAAGCGATTACGTAGTTCTTGCACTTATGCGCTTAAGACTGGGGATACTACGAGCAGTCAAACTTGCTGTCTAAAAACGATTTCGTAGATCCACAAGTCTGATATGGTTATATTGGCGTACCGACGTCACACGGGGACGTCCTGTATGTGGTCGATCTAAAGTGTTGATGAATTGTTGGAAACGTCTTCACAATGACCTGATAGTGTTTCTTTGAACACCAAATTGTCGAGCAATTTGCGTTTTGGGCCATCACAGCCTGCAACAGTCCAACAGCACGAAGACGTTGATTTTCATTTAGTCTTGGCATAGCACAAGTACAGATTCTTATAATGCCAAAGTGATTTTCGAAACAAATCCAGTCTTGAAAAATGTCTCGCACTCTTTGACAAAAAAATATTGACCGAGATACTATGCGAATACGATTACGTCAAAAAAAAAAACAAAAAACAAAAAACAAAAAAACAAAAAACAAAAAAAAAAAAAAAAAAAAAAAAAGAAGAAAATAAACAAAAAAAACACGTGCATACCCACCATGAAAAGGCCGTGCAACAGAATCGAGTTCAAACCTATTTTCATTAATATCGCTACCTGTATCGATTATTAACCGCTTATAAATATAAACAATATCTTTTGAGTTTTATGCTAAATTTACCAATGCACAGTTTCTTTTTTCCGTCAGTATATATTCCCGCTGTATGTATGTATATTGTATATATATATATATATATATATATATATATATATATTCCCAATGTATGTTTATAGTAAATTAAGTAATTTATTTGTAAGTAACTGTTGAATATTTGACATTCTATTAAAATTAAAATTATCTGCGTTCCGCAATCCATACACATGTAAACAAACATTGCGCTGCACAGACAAGTTGACCCTTGTTGAACTGTGTATTCAGAGCCGATAGTTACATCGCATTGATATTCTCCGTCAACATCAAACTAAATACTTGAAATATCTCTCAAAATAGTAAAATCTACAGTGAACAATCTCACCTTTTTTGTCAACTAAAAACATGTATTCTGTTCAGAAGCTGCCATGACGTTATGAAGTGGCCTGAGAACTGAAGTTCTTCTTTTCATGCGTGGTGCAGGATAACCTCGCCGGCTTCGAAATGTTCGCAGTGAACCCGAAAAAGGACACAACAGTTTTCTATATTTGCTTTATACTTGAGATATTTTGATGAACAAAGATGTTAACGGCAAACTAACAACTCAAACTTTATTACAAAATGAATGACTTCAGTTTCTCCATCGTCAACTTTCCATATTTTTAATATATCAGCAATATTTCATTGTCACCTGCATATGCTGTTTATGCCATTCAACCGATTCGATACACGATAGCATGTTCTGCGTATGATCAGTTTTTTAAATCAATGTAGGCTATTGACAAGTTCATGCAATAGGGATTTCAACAGTCTTGTTTAAAATCAGCATTTCACAAATTCTATGTCGTTCTAACGATTATAATAAATACAACCTGTCATAATGCCCAGTGCTGTCCGACATGTTTCATACCAATTTTAGGCCGTTCTTCACATACTAATTTAGACTGCAGATTACTCGGTCTACCCGATCAAGATTCCTGGTTCATTGCGGGTGTGACCGATCAACAGTGGATATTTACTTAACGAGAAACCTTATCTTACCTCCGGTGTCCCCTCGGATCCCCTCGGATCTTCGTTTGTCCTACTCGTATTTTTGTATTCTTTATAGGAATTAGGAGATTGATCACTGTTCACTATCTTCATTGTAGGTCACTGCAGTTGATCGTCATCCGTAGTTGCGTGTCGTCCGTCGTGCGTGAACAATTGAACAGTTATAACTTCGTGATAACTGCCACTCTATTTTAAATATGGCATGGGGGACCTTTGAAACAAGGGGCATAAATTGTAAGTTTCAGGACTCCTGCACCCGTGGGGCCTTAGGAGTGGGGCAAAAACTGCCAAAATTTACCAATATTAATTAATCTTCTTCTCTACAACAGCACAGCTGCAAGAAATGCTTAATGGGTAGTGATGCTTAGCAGGAAGATCTCTCCTCCATGTCCCAAACGAAGCTCCGTTCATTTAAACAACAAATTAATGTAAGATGATAAATTATGTCAATGCGAAAGTTTGAGCATCAATAACATTAAATCAACCAAGTACACATTCATGGGGGGGGGGGGGGGGGGGGGGGGGGGGGCTCCAGGATTTTAAAGTGTTGATAGGTTACTTTTATGGGATATTGCAGCTATACTTTACGCATACTACACGCAATAAATAACAGCAAATAATTGATCTGTATGCAAATGTTTGTATGCATAACAGTTATATTTTTGGAAGGGGAGGATTGGGGCCCCCGTGCCTTCTAAATCTTTCACTGCTTTCATTACGAATTGTTAACTTGTATATTTACTTAAATCAACATATTCCTCCACTGAACCACTTTTTGCAGCGGAAATTTTAATTCATAATATGCTCTCATCGACAACAATATTCTATTTTATATATATACCACCATAAAAATATTAACAATTCTTTCTTTCGATACTTGTTTTTAAGAAATTTAAAACTCAAAGATAATTTAAAAAGCTAAAAAACATTAAAAAACAACAAACAAACAAACAAATGCTCACCTGAAAGACAATTCGTTCTCTCAGTTCTCTAAATATTTTCTAACTCCAAGACTGTTCAAAATACATGAACGATCAACTACACATAAATTAAATTACCTGTTTAACTCCAAGAAAAGTGAAAGACCCACGAAAAACGTTACAATACATTTTTAAACTTTCCATTTCAAGAAAATTTCAAAATATCACAAAATAATATTAAAGATTTTGTATTTTATCGAAACGCATTTCCTTATAAGATCAATGCCATAATAAAATGAAATTTTAAGAAACTTACACAGGTAAATATAGTAAATCATAAAGGAAGCTGTGTTTAGAGGTTCTTCAAAAACTATTCTTGATATGATAATTTGATGCTTCAATCAAATTTGGAACCGCATTTTAAAAGTACAGTGGGTCTAATGGCTGAATGTTCCTACTATTTACAAACAAATGGAGCACACTATTAAAGTCGACGAGGTGCACTGATACAGAGCAATGCTAGAAATGAAAAGAAAGAAATAAGTTATTTCATTAGTTCTTCTTTCTTCTCATATTTTTTAAGTTCTTTGAAAAAATTACATGGAAAGTAGCTTGACAATGGGTGGTTCAATTTTAACACAGGTCATGCATGGTAAACAGTGGTTACGCCCCATATACCGGTGTAAATCTCCTTTAATACGGTAGTCAATAGAATAATGGGCGGTAACACAGGTAACGAAAGATTCCCCTCACCTGTTGTGGATTGCGGCAGTCGTACAGTGGTGCATCTAGCTATGACAATTTCCCAATGTCTGGCATTGGTTTCATTTTTATTTTTGGAGAATATTTCTTAAAGTTCTAGATTTTAATAAATCAATATATACTTTTAATTTTTCTGTAATTATTGAGATAAAAATTCAACAGGACAGGTTTAATAAGTAAATGATTGATTGTTGCTTTCCGCCGCACTCAACAATTTTTCAGTTATCTAGTGGCGTCCAGTTTTGTTGACAGGGGGGAGAGCCCAGATACAATGTACCTGGGAAGGGACCACCGACATTCCGAAAGTAAACTGGCAAACTTTCTCACATATATCGTCGCGAGCGAGAATCGAACTCTTGCCGACTACAGAGGTGAGAGGCCTTGTGATTTTGAGTGCGATGCTCTAACTACTCGGCCACAGACAGTAAATGTTATCAATGAAATCAGTATTGCACCCATACATGCACAGTTAAAAAATTATACACGCAACTGTGCACGAACGCTGATGAACCAACTTCAAAGTAGAAGCCTAGGGGTGTAAAAAGGGTAATAAAAACTGTCTAAACTGTCTAAACGTTCATGTGGTAGACCACCTACTTTTTCATAAATTTCTGGATCCTCTTAAATGCATACCATCACATAAATGGAAAAAACAAATAAGGGTTAAGATTAAAGTGCAGCTACAAGTAACGTTAATATTATCATCAATAACACAAACGCCAAATAAATACAACAAGTTAACGAAATTTTTTTCATGTTACAACCATTTTATATTTTTACATTCAAATTTTTCATTAATTTAGGGTTGATTTCAGATTCAATCATAATTCTTGAGTAGGATAAGATCGAAAAATTTGTAAAAGACTATCACGAACATAATTCAGATAAGTCGCTAAATAGCCTGGCATGACTTTTTCACGTGCACACTGCACAATGAATACCACAGGTTTAATATCAGCATTTGTGTTATCTTATTTCCTTAACAGAAATTTTGCACACACATAATTGAACATAAAAAAATGGCGAATGATGATAAAAACTCTTCAGCAGTTTAGCTTTGGAGCTGGAACCATTTCTGCGTTTTATCGCATCTGTCATCATCAGTGGAAAGTAGCACAACATTTTCCACTATTACAATGAAGTCACATAATGCACTAATTAGCTCGCCTATATTTTTTCCCAAGAATGCAAAAATTTGTTTAGCACTGGAATACTCCTTTCATTCATGAAATAAGAAAAAATGTGTGAACTTAATACACGTTTAAATGTGAAACTTGGACATTATAAGCTGTATATACATATTCTGTTTAGGGCAAGGTTGTTTTTAACAAAATGTTTTTTATTGTCGCTTTAAAATGCTCATCGATATAAACATCGGATTCCATTCTATACCCAACATAGGGGCCAATCAATTGAGGTGCGAACGTACTCGGGGTAAACAGGAAATGGAGGTGAAACCTCACGGATTCAGTATATATAGTGTATGTGCACAAAATGATTACTCGTATAATATGAATAAAAATTAGAATTAATATTCATATTTCCACTTCCATTGAATTCCAGTTCAAAAATCCCTATTTCGTGTATTATCGACTCTCGTTGTGACTATTTGACTTTGTATATCTACTTTGAGGCTTTTTTTGGTTTAATTTCTCTGTTGCAGCCGATTTACATGCATACAGACAGGACTTTGCTTTTAGTAAAGACCGGCTAGAAATGAATGCATCTCTTGTATAAATGAATCCTTGATTACAACTGGAAAGTAAGTTTCTGACATCAGTTAACCACCTGTGAAAACATGTACTAATGAATTTAATTCCACTTCAGACTGCGCTTGGCGCTTGGAGCGGCAGAAGTGCCAACTCCTGTTGCGACATGTGACCTCCGTTTTTAAAGTCGTGTCCAAAAGGCCCGTGATTCTCACATTAGAATGCCGAAGGAGCACTACCTACCTTTACGTCTTGGGTTTGACGCGGTCATTACACGAGAGAGGCTCGAACTCGTCACGAACGCTCTAACCACTGAACTAACAGATTAGAACTTACTAATAAAAGTACTTCATGTCATATCGAACTGATGAAATGTATATAAGGTTTTGCCATCAATTGGTAAAATTTAGAAATAAAAAAACCAAAACGACATACAAAGTTGTTTGTTTGTATATTGCTTAACTTCCCGCTCGAGAATTTTTCACTCATATGGAGACGTCACCATTGCCAATGAAGAGCTTCAAAATTTAGGCCTATGCTCTGCGCTTACGGCCTTGAGAAGGGAAGGACCTTTATCGTTCCACATCTGCTGTGATACGTGGCCTCGGATTTTGCGGTCTTATCCGAAGGACCGTCGCATTTAGTCACCTCTAACGATAAGCAAGGGGGTATTGAGGACTTATACTGGATACCCACAAAGTAATACAAACAAACTGACATCATTTTATTTGATTATATCACTTCAAGAAGCACCTGGAGCAGATCATGTTTTTCATCAATCGTCTTACCTTAGAATTCACCATGCCGTAAACGATTGGATTGGATGCGTGACTAAAGAAAAACATGTACCTAAGTGATAAGCTGTCTGTGATGCCGAAAATATCCACGAAAAATGGAATCCATGTCAGGATAAAAATGAATGTACAATGAATAACATTGTTGATGTCTTTGTACTCAAATATGTAACTTGTTTTGTGCGAGATTCTTCAACATTTCGCTGTCTATATGCAGGTGGGTCTTTCTTGTCTGATATTTCTCTCGATACAGCTCCTACTCCGTTGTCATTATCTTGACTCGACAATGTTTTTATAGCAGTCTCGTCGTTTTGGCCCGAGTGCCCCCCTCCTCCCTTTGACTTTAATGTTCGTCCCACCTGCCATCGATCTCTGTAAATGATTCTGTAAAGTTTTTCCGTGTTTGTACAAACGACAGTAAATCAAGCTGTATAAAATAACTAACGCAAGAAGTACACAGATATTGAGGAGCAAGAGGATGTATGTATATATTGCCGCTCCGAGCTCCCCCACGATTTTGTTGGAGAATTGACAAAATCGTGAAGATACTTCATTGTCCATAGTGTTGGAATTCGTCATAAAAATTGTAGCAACTGGAAATGAAATTACGACAGAAAAAAAGAGAGCAAATAAAATCAAGAATTGTGAGAGTCGTTCCGAAATGTTTTTCGTTGGCATCCACACTTTAACGAATCGCTCAACACATATCAAACATAGCAAAAGGTTTGAAAATATAACTGTTGCATGGCTTGCAATCCCCATGCTATGACACACAACGTCTATCTCTATCGCTTTCAGTTCATATAAAATTCGATAAGGCATTACAAATATGCAGATAGTTAGATCTACTGACGTTAGAGCCAGAATGTTCTTGTACTGGGAAAGTGAATTTCTCCTGGAAACATACACCGTGATTATCAAAATATTCCCAAGAGTTCCGAAAGATGCATAAAGTATTGTTAAAACAAAGAACAAACTCAGATCCAGATCATTTTCGCCAATTAGCGACATCGTTATTCGGTGATGTGAGTGCGGGTAGGTGATAGGTATATCTGTTAGGTGTGTGCTGTCTTCGCTTATATATCGAGTCCGTGACAGGTGCTACGAGTTCGATCAGTAAATGATACCTAGCTTGTATTGGTTTCGTGTAGTGCTGGAAGCACCCATGTAGAATATCAAAGATACATTACGTAAAAACAGAGTTACGAAACAATGATAACAAAAGGCATGGTATCCGTGAAGTGACGTGTAGGGAAATTGTCTTTCTACTTTCCCATTCATGGAAGCATTTACCTGCATATAGTATACCTATTAAAGTTTTATTACAGTGTACACAGTGTATATGCAATATACATATACTGATTGATTCATCATTATTTAGATTTAACGTTCTCATTCATATGGAAACGTCACCATTGCCGGTGAAGGACTGCAAATTTTAGGCCTATGTTCGGCACTCAGAGCCTTTGAGCAGGGAGAGATTTTTATCGTGCCACACCTGCTGTGACACGGGACCTCGGTTTTCCGCGGTCTCATCCGAAAGACCGCACCATTTAATCGCCTCTTACGACAAGCAAGGTGCACGGAGGACCTATTCTATTATACATAAATTATTATACTGACTTGATTAGAGTGTCTTTCTAGAATCGCACATGGATGCATAGAAGATTGATTAATAATAATAATGATTGGTTTTTATATAACGCTTTTCCAGCATATCTGCTCAAAACGCTTCACAATACATTAATACCCCAGCAGACCTTATAAAATTTCAGAGCTTTCTCAGTGCAAGCTGCCGGTAAGGCGCTAGAGCACCAACATTCTAACAATATCTCTCACTGTCTATAGCCAGGTACCCTTTTTACAGTTGGGTGGAGTGAGTAAATTCGTGTAAAGTGCTTTTCCCAAGGACACACCGTCGGTCCTGCCGCGGCCAGGACTCGAACCAACAACCTTTCGGTCGAGAGTCTAACAGCTTAATCACTAGCCCACCGACCCCACATTATATATCGTTTTACGTCCCGCTTGAGAATTGTTCACTTATATGAAGACGTCACCATTGCCAGTGAAGGACTGTAAATTTTAGGCCTATACTCGACGCTTTGAGCAGAGAGGCATCTCTCGTGCCACACCTGCTGTGACTCGGGGCCTCGGTTTTTGCGATCTCATCGGAAGGACTGCCCTATTTAGTCGCCTCTTACGACAAGCAAGGAGTATTGATGAGGATGTATTCTAACCCGGCTCCCCACGGGGTCAAATGTACTTTAGTAGAAAATAGAAATATAAACACTACCCCAGAATTTAGACACTGATGAAACTGGCAATAATTGTAAAACACTGAAAATTTATCGAAGGTACTACCACATAGAATCATACCGCCCAACTAGAATCTTACTGATTTTAGTTAGAAATGATTATTTGTCGTCTTAACTCAAAACCATCTCAGTGAGCTACATTTTACACTGATATTCGAAAGTTTTCTTGGCATAGGATTCAAGCAGCAATTGCCATGTATGTTAATGTTTTACCTTTCACCCCGGTGTACAAAAGCTTCTAAAGGTATGCACGTAATTATTTTTTTAAATGTTTTTGTTTTTCTTCTACTTTTATAATTTTATTTCAGTGTATGACAGGAAAATCTAACCGACATACTTAATGGAATTTTTTCTATTGAACAGCTTGCCAATAAATGAAATCAACATAATTATACATATATATATATTCCATGGAATATATTTTAAATCCTCCATTTTTCATGACACATTTAACAATTTCTTTATATGTGTCGGCCCGTTGGAATCCGGGTTAGAATAAATCCTCCGTACCCCTTGATTGTAGTAAGAAGCGACTAAATTGGGCAGTCTTCGGATGAGATCGCAAAAACCGAGGTCCCGTGTCACAGCAGGTGTGGCACGATATAAAGATCCCTCCTTGCTCAAAGGCCGTAAGCGGCGACCTATTTTGAGCCCTTCACCGGCAATATGTCTCCATAGAACTGAAAAATTCTCGTTCAGGACTTTAAGCAATTAATCAATCAAACCTTGTCCACTGATTTTTATTGTCACAATATTTTTCTATTCTATTATCATATCGCATTGTTTCACGGATTTTATTGCAGCAAAACATTTTCATGGTTTGCACATATATTGTCAATGAAATCAAATCAACGTACTTGGAATTCATCAATCACTTTCTTCATGGAAGTAAACATTTTTTTATGAATATGATCTTCAAAACGAGCTATTTGTTGTTGAAATAAACGTTATAGAAGCCCGACATTTGCATAATTCTCTTCCTAATCAATGCTTCCACTTGCTCTCACATTATTGGCGTAAACGTTACAAATTCCAACTTCCTGTTAGCCTTCTTAATGTGAAACTAAAGAAGCACAGAAACATCAGTTTGGAGTGCAGAAAACCAAGGAAATGTTTCGGCAAATGTTTGGTAAACTGAAAACTAAACTTGACAGTCTCTTTAGACTACTTCTTCCAACAGTCTCGGAACACCTTGGATGTTGTTATAGTGAGGGACGAGACATCTGTTCTAATTGGGGATCCTGGCGTAAGGGATCCTACGCTCTATGACAAGAATGGCAACCTTACCTGTGATCATCTTGCTGTATGTTCAAAACTTGCCCTGTCAAAACCACCAAGGGATAGCAGAGTTATCAGATGTCGAAAATTACGCAATATTGTCATCAGTGATCTAAAGAATACCATTAGCGCCACTTTAGAAGAACAAAATTGTGAAGATCCTGTTGATAAATCAGTGCGAGTCTACAACTCTACTCTTCTAACTGCTCTGGATTCTGTCGCCCCTGAAATGACGAAGGTAGTCACCTTGCGTCCAGACTGTCCTTGGTTCACTTGTGAATTGTCGGACATCAAAAGGGAAAGCAGGAAGGCAGAGAGGCTAATGCGCAGGACAAACCTAACTGTCCACAAAGAAATCTATAAGAATATTTGTATTCGTGCAGCAAAATGTTCTGTACGTTGCAAAAAAGAATTCTATTCTAACAAAATCGAGGAGGCTGGTAAAGATCAGAGACAGTTGTTTCGCTTGGCCAATAAACTATTGGGTATCAAGGCAGAGGCAGTACTGCCAGATCATCAGGAAGAAGATGCGCTAGCTAACTCCTTCGGCGACTTCTTCCAATCAAAAATACAAAAAATCCGGAGGGAATTCTGTATTGGCATACAGTCTGACATCGACCCACTGTGTGTCGATCAGGAATTTACTGGAGTGCGTTTGTGTACGTTTGAGCCAGCATCACAGGAAGAGATCCTTGAGGTCATTATGTCAGCATCACCTAAATCCTGTGAATTGGATCCGATGCCAACATCCTTACTGAAACCATGCATGGATAGTACTAGTATACTTACCTTCGTAACAAATCTTATTAACCAGTCTCTTAATCAGTCTGTATTCCCATCATCTTTCAAACAAGCCATAGTGCGTCCCCTCATCAAAAACGCTGGCCTAGATTCTCAGGAATATCGAAATTACAGACCTGTTTCGAATCTTTCATTCATCTCAAAGATTCTTGAAAAGATAGTCACAAGACGCTTGGATCATCACATAGAATTGAATCATCTTCATAACAACGTACAGTCGGCATACCGAGCCTGTCATTCTACAGAAACGGCCTTACTTCGCGTTCATCACGACATTGTCGCAGCATTAGACGCGGGTTCCAGCGTCGCATTAATTATGTTAGACCTTTCCGCTGCCTTCGATGTCATTGATCATTCTATTCTAATAAGACGTCTTGAATTTGCTTTCGGTATTTCTGGCTCAGCACTTGAGTGGATTAAGTCATATCTTTCAGATAGGACCCAAAAAGTGGCCATTGGATCCACTTTCTCCAATGATCTCCTTCTCAAATGTGGCGTACCTCAGGGATCTGTCCTTGGACCTCGGCTCTATGCAATTTTCTCCAAACCAATTGGCGAAATTTGTCGGCGTAACAACGTCTTACATCATCTTTACGCCGATGACACACAAGCCTATCTGGTTTTCAAACCAGGAGAGGAGTGGCGAAATACTGCCAGCCGCCTTGAGTCATGCATGGATGAGATTAAAATGTGGATGTCAGCCAACCTGTTAAAACTTAATCAGGACAAAACAGAGTTTCTTGTTTTCTCTCCGAAACATCTAGCCATTGACTCATCATCATACCATCTTAACTTTGGTGACACCATCATCCGTGAAACACCGTTTGTGAAGAACTTGGGTGTTTGGTTTGATAAATCTTTATGTATGCAAAAACAAATATCATCTTTATCCCGTGCATGCTATCACCAGCTTCGTAATATCGGACGAATACGGTCACTCATTACAGAAGATGCGTGTAAGACCTTAGTCTGTGCCCTTGTGACATCTAGGCTCGACTATGCCAATGCTCTTCTGTTCGGCATTAACGCATCTGACCTGGCAAAACTGCAGAGAGTGCAAAACATGGCGGCAAGAATTATCACGCGAACTAAGAAAAATGACCACATTACCCCAGTGCTGACTTCCCTACACTGGCTTCCCATAGACAGTCGTATCAAGTACAAGATTCTTGTGTACTCGTACAAGGTGGTTTACAAGATGGCGCCACAATACCTGGAAGAGGTGATTACCGTTTATAAACCTCAACGTTCTTTAAGATCGGAAAATTCCCTGACACTGATGACACCTAGATGTCGAACTTCCACATATGGGAAAAGGCGGTTAGACGTGGCAGCTGCGACACTATGGAATGCATTGCCTGATAACCTTCGTCGGTGTCAGACTTTGAACAGTTTTAAATCGCAATTAAAAACATATCTTTTTAGACTCGCTTATTATTAAATGTCTCAATTTTAATCATTTTCACTTTTACTTAATTTCAAAAAAAAAAAAAAATAATTTACTTCTAGTACTATGTAACCTGTCTTTTAAAAATTAGTATTTATGTAACCTGTCTTATGATTTATGATGTACAGCGCTTTAGAGCGATTATTTTGATCGAATAGGGCGCTATATAAAATGATTATTATTATTATTATTATTATTATTCGCATGGTGCAATACGGACGTTTCTCAATAAGATATCATTTTCGTGAAATTGCACGTACAATTCAATTGCAATTTATTTCGTGTCTACAAAACCAAATTGGGTATGCTACTATACCTGTTTTAAAGTTAGCATATTTTGATAATATTTGGTTGTTAGAAGGAAAAATGTGAATCCAGCTCTACTGTATAAATGGGTATTACCGTAATAAAGAAGCAGAATAAAATCTTCGGAAATATTGGGTATCAAACCAGGGACCCTTACAAGTACTACTTTGCAACCCAGACCAATGTACATCAAATACAAGAACTTCTCATATCGAGGAGCTGAAAAAACAAGTTTAGGAGAAAATTTCAGGAACGTCGCGTGTGTCCTTAACGGATAATCATATCCCCAGTATAATATGCACTACGAAAATCATACAGGAAACCTCAAATCTTGGATTTCCGCAAGGTTTCCATGTAGTTTCAGTTTTATGTTTTTAATCCAGTAACTCCCTGAACATTTTCGTCAGATTTAGAGTTTTTGAACTTTGTTTTCGCTATTTTTCCCTGACAACAATGTATAAAACTGTACACAAATTGTCTGTGAACAAAGACCATACTTTCGAATATTCGTTTGTTACCCGGTTCAGTTATCGAACATCCGATTATTTATCTATAAACGGATTATTTATCTATAAGCGGATCATTTGAGATGTACATATAACTCAGAGTGTGCTTTAATTAACACACTGAGCCGCAGCGCAGTTTACATGAAGAAATTTGATGAATTCGTTCTAAGTATTAGTGAAACCTCAGAAATATTCATTAATTATCTCAATCACGAGGATTTAGTTTTCTAGCTTTATATTTTGGATTGGAGGTTTTTTTGGCGTCACGTTTTAATGCTTTGTAATGGATCTCCCTCTGTGCTTAGTGGTTTGGGTGAAAAAGAGCTTATATATACGCATGCGCAAGTTGGATGACTTGATTATGAAGTTCGTTTATTTGAACTTCCCTTAAAATAAGATTATAACTATTCATACCCATTTCGGAATAACAAGAAATTTGTAAGCAGGAAGAATTATTTTCTATGTTCGCACAATCCAAATTAATTTCCATATACATATTGTACTTTCGTATCGTGATACATTTAATCATATTTACATTCTCAATGTTTTTGCCCCAAATATCTTTACCAATTTTGACTATAATGATAGACATTAAAATCTATTTCTTTGTGTACAGTTGTAGTAAAAATTCCTTCCATCTGCATCATCAGACATGAGGTGCAGTCTTGAATGCAATTCAGGAGACATCCAAAATGCAGGAAAGTAAGATTGATTGATTCATTCTTGTTTTCTGTCACACTCAACAATTTTTCATTTATCTAGTGGCGTCCAGTTTTTATTGGTGGAGGAGAGAACCCAGATACAATGTACCCGAGAAGAGACCACCCACCTTCCGAAAGTAAATTTGCAAACTTTCTCACATAAATCAGCACGAGCGAGATTCGTACCCGCGCCGACTAGAGGTGAGAGGTCTTGTGATTTTGAGCGCGATGCTCTAACCACTCACCCACGGAAGCCCCCGGAAAGTAAGACAATTTCATGGACATCTTTATCCGCATTTTTTCCACAAATTAAAGGAGGTAACTAAAACAGTCATTGTTACTCTCAGTTTTGATTTATTTTTGCAGATAGGGACAATGTTTTACTTTATGAAAGATTTATCTGTATGAATATAGCTTCCAGTTGATATGAATCTTAGTTTGTCACGTGTTCTTGTATGTCAGTATGTTTTTATAACAGTGTACTCGTAACACCACGTTCATATATATATATATATATATATATATATATATATATATATATATAAGACTTTTATAGTAATTTTTCCCAGAAGAGCAAAAATTGTATGAAAGGGATTCATTTAAACAAATAAAATTACTTGTGATTTATTTTTGGATATTTGTGTTACTAGTAATTAGTATCAGTAGAAATTAGTATGACCTTAATATTTGCAGTGAGTTAGCACAACCGTAATGATTGACTGTATATTGTTTAATGTCCCTATCGTGAATATTTCATTTATATGGAGATGTCACCATTGCCGATGAAGGGCTAAATTTAGGTCGTCGTTCAGGGCCTTTGCGCAGAGAGGGATCTTTATCGTGCCACATCTGCTGTGACACGGGACCTCGGTTTTTGCTATCTCATCCGAAAGACCGCCACATTTAGTCGCCTCTTACGACAAGCAAGGGCCACTGAGAATCTATTCTAACCCGGATCCACACGGTATCACAACTGTAATGTAATGCTGTATAATGTGTTGATTTTGAACTAATTTCGGTTGTCGCACTTCACGCAGCTGCACTGCGCAATGATTCCTTCCATCCTGTGATTAAGTACTGTTTTACTTAGGTGACTAGATGCTGTCTGGTGCACACAGCTAGCGAACCAAATTTGACCAACACTAATTCAAATTTTTTTATGCGATTTATTCCCATAAGATCGGTCGCGGTACCTCAGTGGTTATAGCGGTCACTTCGTAACCGGGAGGTCGTGAGTTCAAGCCCCGCTTGTGCCATGGCCACGTCAAACCTAAGACGAAAAATAGGTAGTTATTGCTACTTCGCCAAACACTCGGCATTTAGAAGTGAGAATCACACGTCTTTCGGATATGACCTTAAAAGCGGAGGTCTCGTATCACGGTAGGCGTTGGCACGTCAAAGAACCCTCACTGCTATGGCCCTAAGCATAGGTCTAAATTTGTGGTACTTCACCTACAGCTGGTGACCTCTCAATATGAGTGAAAAATTTCGACGGGACGTAAAACAAACAAACAAAGCGAACCTGGGTCTGTGCAGACTGTAATCAATGGTCGTGCATTTATGATTGCTGTCGCGTTGGTCATAAAGGTGCACAACACTTCGTGTGCACGTTTTGCATAATTGGCTTCAAACAAAATAGCATCCAATATTCGGCGGGCAATAACTATAAGGCGCTCCGAAGCACCTCCCGTATGCGATGAGAGAGGCGTGTTGAACTTCCACAATGTTTTTTGCTTTTGGAGGAATACTTTCAAAGATGAATCTTCATAATAAATGGATTTGATTCTAAGTTCCGTTGTTCCTCCAACAATGTTAGTTCCCCTATGTGAAAATAATTCTTTCACATGTCCCCTTATTGATATGAAACGACGCAAGGTGTTAATGAAGGAAGAGGTACTCATTTCCTCAATAACCTCTATGTGAATTCCACGACAGGATAGACACGCAAACATAACTGCCCATATTTTGGGAATTTGCAGAGCCACCACGACTACGTCTGGTCAAAATATCCCAAGGACCAAAACAGTCGAGTCCCATTACGTGAAAGGCGGACAAGATGTCAGTCTTTCTTTCGGTAAATCTGCCATCTTTTGTGACACAAAATTTCCACGAAACCTACGACATTTCACACAGGAGGAAATCAATGAGTAAACAAGTCGTTTATAGCCAGTAGTTCAATAACCTGCTGCTCTGATAGCACCATCCGTTAAGTGGCGTCCTTGGTGGCATACTAAATCATGAAAATGAAGTATAATAAGCTTCACGATGTGATGTTTGCCGGGAACAAGAACTGGGTTTTTCTCGCCAAGTGCTGATTTTGATAATACACGCAGTATTCCATTTGTATCAAGAAATGGATCAAGCCTTAGTATTTTGCTGTCTCTCGGTATATGCTTGCCGCATTCAAGTCGTTCGATCTCTCTCCAGTGGGTTTCTTGCTGAACTTGACTGATGGCAAGCATATCTGTGTCTTTAAATAGATGTATGTTTGTTTTCTGCCCATTCTTCTTGAGCCATTTAAGCAAAAGGAATCTCAGAAATAAAATGGCTTTCACAAGCTTTTCCTATTTGCTAAATCTCACAAAACGAGGTTCCTAGGAATTGATTGAAAATTTGGTTTTGATAGAAACTCTATTTTAACGAATTTCACTGTCATATTCTGGAGAAATAAGAGGGAATGTCTCGGTTAGTTTCATCAGATACGTGTTTCAGCCATTCTGGGCCAGTTGTCCAACGATTCACCGAGAAGTCCAATGTCTTAGAATATCTAGTTGCAGCATCTGCTGGATTGCAGTCTGTAGGGACAAATGACCACTGTAATGGAAATGAAATTCTGTGGATTTTTTCTACATGGTTACTGACATGCATGTAAAATCTACGAGTGGAATTGGAAATATATCCAAGAAATACTCTGCTATCCGTGTAGTAATGAAAACGGTCCAAAGGAATATTCAGGTAAGTTGATACAGCTTCCCCTACTTCAAAGGCCAACACTGCGCCACATAATTCCAGTCTAGGAATAGAATGGCTTTTGAAGGGTGTACGTTTGAACTTGCCGATAAGGAATCCTATAGACGAATCTCCAGATTCTGAAATCACTCTGAGGTACGCTACAGCAGCAATTGCCTTCTCGGAAGCATCGGAAAATACATGTACATCAATGCGCAGTGGACACTGAGTCGGGTACGATCATACGTGGAGCACAGTGACCATTCATAGCCTGTAGAGCATCTTATAAATGTTTTTTTAAAGGCGAAATTGAAAACTCATTTATTTAGAAACTTTTAATATAAAAAAAAAAAAACAACAACAAAAAACAAAACCAAAAAAAAAAAACCAAAAAAAACCCCAAAAAAACATTTTAGTGTTTTATTTACTTATTTACTTACCTATCTTATGCTTCTACTGTTACCTTTTATGCATACCATCTCCAACGCCAGTGAATATATGTATGTAAAATTAGGCGTTTTAATCAAATAAACTAGTTTCAGTTTCAGTTTAGTTTCACTTTCAGTAGAGCATCTAGCCGAGATCTCCATTTATTCGCTTCCAGATGGTATACGTTCACGTTGAGGTATTTTCCCACTGATAGTCACTGGAGACATGAATCCCATTGGATCAAATAGACTATTCATTGTCGACAGATGTCCTAGTTAGAGGTTTTTCGTTGTCCGCAATTTTAAATACAAACACATCTGTGTTCAAATCCCAAGTCAGTCCTAGACTGTGCTGGACAGTAAATGTTTCGCAACTGTTAAAATCCTTTAAATTCTTTTCCAAGTCGTTCATGGGAAAAGCTTAGAATAGATCTCAGTATCCCCTTTCTTGTCGTAAAAGGCGACTAAATGGGGCGGTCCTTCGGATGAGACTGCAAAAACCGAGGTCCAGTGTCACAGCAGGTGTGGCACGATAAGGATCCCTTCCTGTTCAATGGGCATAAGTGCCGAGCATAGACTTAAATTTGCAGCCCTTCAGCGGCAATGGTGATGTCTCCATATGACTGAAGATTCCTGATCGGGACGTTAAAGAATATATAATCAATCAATCAATCTTTCAAAGTTACATTTATGTAATGTATACTCATAAATAAACAGTACAAAGAAAGTTTTCCATATTTGTTTTTAAAAATGAATCAAATTATATATATATAATAATAATCATAATAATAAATTTATTTTGTAAAGCGTAAAGTCCATACTGCTCTAAACGCTATTTAAACAACAATAAAATGAGTGAAATGAGGTATATAAAAACAGATCATAGTAGGTCCCAGATTAGTTGTAGCATGTGAACAGATGAGTCTTTAATTTAGATTTGAAGTTACAGAGACTGGTGGCAGTTCTAATATCATACGGAAGAGCGTTCCACAGTTTAGGGCCAGCAACACTAAAGGCTCGAGTTTGAATCACCGTTGAGGTGGTAAATGGCACTCGTAGTAGGCTCTGGTCACTGGACCGCAGTATTCTGGAGGGAGCATAAGGTGTTATGAGTTCTTGCAGATAGGATGGGGCTGTTTTGTGTACTGTTTTGTATATATATATATATATATATATATATATATATATATATATAAAAGCACTAGGAAACCAACAACACTAGAAATCCTAAAGCGTCGGATCTAACGAGTAGATACTTAGTCACGAAATCGAATATAAAAAGCACTAAGGATGACTAAACGACACGAACAATCAAAATTGTCAAATTTTCGGGACACCCAGTCCCTTCTTCAGGACAAACTACAGATATATTACATTAAGAAAACATAAAAGAAAAAATAGCACTAAATCTAAAACTACAAATAAAACGAAACTAAACTTTCAAAAAACTACATTTTGGAGTTGATTAGAGAACAGTTTAATGATAAGGTTTATATGTCCGGTCAGTCGGGTGTACTGAGTATGACTGTCCGATTCACACCTAATACGGCTAATTAGGCTAATTTAAAATCCATGTTCGAACTAATAACTAGAGAATTAGAACAAAGGGTGTTAACTCGTACGGGATTGGGGTTGATTAAGCTGATTATGGTAAAGAACATGAATTTTAAAATATGGAATTTAAAATTTAAAATGTTCCTCGGATGAACTTTTTGAAGAACAGAGCAAGATATTGAAAACGCACTTGTGTAATCGTGGCTATAAAGCCCACACAGTTCAAACTGCATTTCATGAGGTTTCAAAAAAAGACAGGACAACCTTATTGCAATACAACGAAAAGAAAGACAGTAATAGGGTTCCACTTGTCACGACATACCATCCTGTCCTCAAGAACCTTAACACCATTCTCAAGGAAAACCTGCCGATTCTTTATGCTAATGAAAGGATGGCGGAGCTTTTCAAGAATCCACCAATGGCTGCATTTAAACGCCCAAGGAACTTGAAGGATATGGTGGTCAGAGCAAGACTAGACAACCCATTACCCAATGGTGGCTTCAAAACTTGTTCAGATGCCAGATGCCTCATGTGCAAGCACAGCTCTGACACAGACAGCTTCATAAGCCCCATTACAGGACGCACCTATAAAATCTTTGGGAATACGTCTTGCCGCACAGACAACTGCATTTATCTCATCAGTTGCAAAGTTTGTTCTAAGCAATATGTAGGTGAAACAGGTGACCTCAGAAGAAGAATCAACAACCACCGTTCCACCAACAAGACCAAAAAACTAAAAGAACCCGTCGGGGAACATTTTAATCTAGCTGGTCACAAATGGGAGGACATGACAGTCGTTGTTATTGACCATAACCCCCATTGGACGGACTCAGAGAGGAAGAGCAAGGAAAAGTTCTGGATGCACAGACTCAAATCATTCAGACCAAATGGCTTCAACAAACAAAATGACTTCCTTAAGATGAACGCCTCATAAGCCATCACCTGTTTCTCCATAAAAGTTGTAACACTGTCAGCCTTTTTTTAGTGTTTGTTTCTATCTTTGATTCCCTTTTAAGCCTTCTATTTTTCCCCTCCCCCTTTTTAAATTTTAAATTCCATATTTTAAAATTCATGTTCTTTACCATAATCAGCTTAATCAACCCCAATCCCGTACGAGTTAACACCCTTTGTTCTAATTCTCTAGTTATTAGTTCGAACATGGATTTTAAATTAGCCTAATTAGCCGTATTAGGTGTGAATCGGACAGTCATACTCAGTACACCCGACTGACCGGACATATAAACCTTATCATTAAACTGTTCTCTAATCAACTCCAAAATGTAGTTTTTTGAAAGTTTAGTTTCGTTTTATTTGTAGTTTTAGATTTAGTGCTATTTTTTCTTTTATGTTTTCTTAATGTAATATATCTGTAGTTTGTCCTGAAGAAGGGACTGGGTGTCCCGAAAATTTGACAATTTTGATTGTTCGTGTCGTTTAGTCATCCTTAGTGCTTTATATATATATATATATATATATATATATATATATATGTGTGTGTGTGTGTGTGTGTGTGTGTGTGTGTGTGTGTGTGTGTGTGTGTGTCCAGCTTTACAAAAGTCATTAAATAGTTAAAAGCTTATTTTGGTGATTTTTTCCCATCTTATTCCTTTCTAATATTATAGAAATTAGATGGATGATATTTGATGGTATCTTCGTCAAAAGTTACAGTTAGGATCCAACTTGTATTTGTCCGGGAAGCCAAAATTCAATGGACGTAATTTAAAGATTATAATGGTTGTAATAATATGCATAAGTTTGTTGTTATTCAGTCACATGTACGAGTCATTTTGTCTCATTTTAATTACATGAATAAAATTGAACTGATTTTACTATCCCTGTGAATTACGAGCCATATTGATATCTTGTGAGCCTTGTATTGAAGAAAGATGTTCATTTTCAGCCCACTTATTCCCTGATTAATTAACGCCGTATGCCCGTCCTTTGGTCAGTTTATATCGACGAGTAGAACTCTAAAGTAAACAAGACAAATGACTTACAAAATGGACAAAATCGGTGAAACCAATCCAATATTTGCATAAAAAGGTTTAGCACCTACGGATATCCATACTGTAGGTACACTGGGGAAAGATGTCCCTTCATATGTTGCAGGTTTACTTGGGGAAGGTCGGTGGTCTCTTCCCAGGTACATTGTATCTGGGTTCTCTCCTCCACCAACAAAAACTGGATGCCACCAGATAACTGAAAAATTGTTGAGTGTGGTGGAAAGCAATAAATAATCAATCAATCACATGTTGCAGTAAAAAGGTGGGTGGTGAACTTTTAACGTGGCGGGCAGAGCCCTGAGAATAAACCCCTTCCTGGAAAGCCTGTTACTGTTGAAACTCCAGAAATGGCCAATAAAGTCCATGACATTGTTATGACTGACAGGCAAGTTACAGAAAGATATATAGCTAATACAGTTGGCATTTCACGGGACAGAGTACATTCCATACTGACAGAGGATCTTGCATCGAGAAAGTGTTCAGCCGTTGTGTACAACGACTTCTGACAGTTGATCAGAAGCACACCAGGCGCATTTTGTCGCGTGCTAATCTAATCCTTTTAGAAGTAGATCCTGCTACATTTCTTCAGAGATTTGTTACTATGGATGTACTGTGGATTCACCATTTCACCCCAGAGACCAAGCAAAAGTATAAACTATGGAAGCGTATCAATATGAGTGAAAAATTCTCGACAGGACGTAAAACAAACAAACAAACAAACCCAAACAAACAAACCCTGGTTCACTCCCGCCAAAGAAAGCAAAGTCTTCCATCAGCTAGAAAGGTTATGGGCTCGGTTTTCTTGGATGCTGATCTCCAAACGGGACGGGCAATCAAGGCACATACTGTGCAACACTTCTGAGGCAGTTACGAGAAAATATTAAACTCAAGCGCCGCGGAAAAGGTGTGTTGTACTACCAGGACAATGCCCCTGTCCCTATTCACAAGTCTGTCATTGCCCTTAAACATCGCTGGCAAAAGTGTATAGATATTAAAGGGGTTTATGTTAAGGAATTTGTCCAACAAATTCAAATCCTTACATATGAGGCTCACAATATATCAATCAGCCCTCATACCTGAATTTGAATTTTGCTGATTTTACATGAATGTGGTTTTTTATAATAGCGCAGATTTAAAAATATTCAGAATGAGAACAAAAGGTTTTCTATTGATTTGAATTTGTAAACGAGGGTTATGTAACATACCTATATGGTATTCATTACTCTTAACTTTAAGAATATTTATAGAGTTTCCATGTGGCAAATTTGTGCAAATTCAAGATACACATGTACGTGCAGTTAATCTACTGAGTTAGATGGATCTTCAATGTCACACTTTTCTGCAATATCCTTCAGAAAAGGAACCTGCAAATTCACATCGACCACACAAAACTAAATATTTTGTTAGATCAATGTCTATACGGAAAATAGCTATGAAAAAATTCTCTCATTTGGCCGTCCTACATGGATTCTGTTTCTGCCAATTTAATAGCAAAGATGTGCATCCTTTTGTGAAGTTAGATTTGTTGGTAAGAAAGGGTGGGGTATTAAGTGTCACGCCATTTGGAAATTTGTCAAATATGCTAAATGATTTGTCCGCCAGGATTATATAACCAGCTTGCAATTATAATGCCGCAATAGTCGACAATTGCTGCGTCAGGAAGATTCAGCATACAGATTGGAACAAAACACTGCATTTAGTGCAACACACGTTAAAGCCTTTTCGTTGTGACGACTCTTGTAATTACTTTAAGCCAATTACTGGCTATTCATATTTCTTGGGACATATTGGGTCACTTCATTGCA
The DNA here is from genome assembly GCA_024699665.1 of Ostrea denselamellosa. Classification (NCBI taxonomy): domain Eukaryota; kingdom Metazoa; phylum Mollusca; class Bivalvia; order Ostreida; family Ostreidae; genus Ostrea; species Ostrea denselamellosa. The sequence continues at coordinate 6,584,709 of JAMZEH010000065.1, read as the reverse complement.
ATCCTAGCAGATAAAAATTCTTTAAATGACTGTTTTGGATCCATGGTATTCATGATCCCTTCAAACAAAACTTAATAAACATATGAAAAATATCCGCAGAAAAATGGTTTATACTGGACCATCTATACCTCCAAAATTTTTAGGTAATCAAATACTGTGAAATCAGAGCTGAACTGTGAATTGATCACTAATGTACAGAAAGTGCACAGTAAGCTTTTCCTAAACAAACTGCGAAAATCTAGCCTTTTCATGGTCTTTTATGATGTTGACAATTGTCGTTGACAGTTTCTTTCGCTTCAGTAGGTCTATTTCTCCCTGTAAACAAGTATATTTTTCTCTGTAAATAGGTCTATTTCGCACTGTAAAAGGTATATATCTCACTGTAAATGTTACGGGGTTGTAAATCGGTTCTAATAACCACACGGACCATCCAGTGACAGGTTATGTATTTTACAATTAGGTCGATGTATGGCCTGCACAGCTCAGAGGCAAACTATCAAATATAGGAATATTACCGTTTTCAAGGAACCTGTATAAAGTATTAATTCTATTTTACTACTTTATCAAATATTAAATAAAATACATAATTTCATTTTTTCATAACACATTCACACTAATTAATAAGTTAGATTCATTTTCTTACCTCAAGTCAGATAAAATTGTCAAAAGAAATAAAGAGAAAACCACCCTTCAACACTATGCTGGTGAATACTACTTGACTATATGAAAATCTAGCTTAACTCAAAAATCCCATGACCTTTAACCTTTGACACCAACACTAGCCAACCAAAATGAATTCCATAGACACCTGCATGCTTGATTAAATCATACGGAGAACCATTAAGGTTACTATTACATTACTACATATTCTAATTATAGAAATATGGAAGACCATTATAGAATCCAATAAAAGATTATTTTTAGCAAATGTATATTTTATTTACACAAGAAATAAGATAAATTATAAATATTAATATAAATCAACACTACAACATAAACAGGTCTGTTCCTCACTGGAACTTTTCGGTGTCTTCCAAGTCTTACCCCGTGAGGATTCGGGTTGTTAGAATAGATACTCAGCACCCCTAGCTTGTCGTAAGAGGCGACTAAATGGGGCGGTCCTTCGGATGAAACCGCAAAAACCGAGATCCCGTGTCACAGCAGGTGTGGCACATTAAAGATCCCTCACTGTTCAAAGGCCAGAAACGCCGAGAATAGGCCTAAAGTTTGCAGCTCTTCACCGGCAATGGTAACGTCTTCCTATGAGTGAAAAAATGAGCGGAACGTAAAAGAATATATAATCAATCAATTTGTAAGGAAATGTGACGGAGTAAAAAAAATATTGATATCTAAATATGTCCTTATTGGGCTTTCATAATGCTGACAATTTTCAAAAATAGAAACAGGACCAGTTACATTTTGACCTACATAGAGTATAGCTTAAAGGTAAACTGTATAAAAATGGTTAACCCTGAAAAATATTAAGTATATTAAAAACCCACCAACTGCTATGTATAACACCTTGAAACAGGACTTGGTAAGAACCTAGTAAACTGCAAAACTACATTATAAAATCTACCAATACCCCATCAAAATAAATACTACGAGTCTGATGTTAACCTTGAGGTTTTTATCAGTCCTTAAGTCCTATCCTACCAAACATCATGCTTATTTCTCATTAGTAACTATTCAGAGCGTTAAAGCCTTTATTTGCTGAGAATAAGAGAAGAGAAAACTAACCATGAAGTCAGTGCCCATCGATTAATTGATTTATTGTTTTACGCCACACTCAACAATTTTTCAGTTATCTGGTGGCGTCCAGTGTTTATTGATGGAGGATGGAGGAGAGAATCCAGATACAATGTACCCGGAAAGAGACCAACGACCTTCCAAAAGTACACTGACAAACTTTCTCATATATATCGGCGCCAGCGAGAATCGAACCCTCGCCAACTAGAGGTGAGAGGCCTTGTAATTTTGAGCACAATTCTCTAACCACTCGGCCACGGAGACTCCAGTGCCTATCGAAGTGAGTAAAGCTGATCAAACACAGCCTGCGGAACGCAATTTGTGGCAACCTTGCCCATTCCTGCTGTAAAGCTAACGTAAGCTCCTGGCGGTTTGTCGGAAGTACAGGGCGTCTGGAAACAGCTTGCTGCAACATGTCCCAGGCATGTTCTATTGGATTTGAATCCGGAGAACAACTCGGTCAATCCATACGTTCAATTGTCTCTGTAGCAAGGTAGTCTATCACTATACATGCTCTGTGGGGACGAGCATTATCATTCATTAACACAAAGTCGTTGCCTGTAGCTCTTGCATAAGGTCTCACAATTGGATGCAGTATCTCGTCCCTATAAAATTGCACCGGTAAGATTGCCATTAATCACGTGCAAGTCAGTACATCCACCAATACTGATTCCGGCCCAAATCATCACAGAGCCACTTCCAAAGCGATCATGCTCTGCTACACAGCAATCAGCGTACCGCTCTCCACGCATGCGCCATACACGTCTACGACCGTCATGAAAGTCCACGCAGAACCGTGACTCGTCTGTGAAAAGAACAGGTGTCCAATGACGCAGTTGCCAGTTTATGTGATTTTAAGCCCAATTGAGTCGTGCTACACGATGTCTTCTCCTCGAAATGGGACAAACAGCAGGTCGATGAGCCCGAAGGTTAGCTGCATGAAGTCTCTGTCTGAGAGTTTGTGGTGTTATGTGCACCCCACTTGCTGCATGAAAGTCAGTATTGAGTTGGACAGCACTCTGAAACCGGTGTCTACGAGCCATAAGTGACATATAGCGATCCTGGCGAGCAGTTGTGGACCTTGGACGACCTGATCTCGGTCTCTCAGAAACATTACCTGTCTGCCTAAAACAATTCCACAACCTTGAAATCACACTTTGGGACACATTAAAATGTCTAGAGACAGTTCTCTGGACTTGGCCAGCTTGAAGCATACCTACTGCCTGACCAGCTTCCAGAGCAGTTAAATAGCGTCTCATGGCTTTTAATGTCAATAATTGTTCACCTAAGAGTCGATTAGAGCAATAAATACCCACAATAAAATGAAAATCACAATTTTTCAATTTCAATATACACGTTGGCACACTTTGATTTTGACCCCTTGCTTGTGTTTGGGCGAAAAAATCGTGCACTTATGACGTCAATATGAAACCAGGTAAATCTATTGTGTTAAGGACACATTGGAGAAACTATACATGTTAAAATTTGTCAAAATAATTATTTGGTTAATGAATATTTTTGAGGTCAAAATTATGATCCTTAACTTTTTTGCCCAGTATACAATCCATCAATCCTTTTAATATAAAAACATGTGGCATGCATCAACTGTTAAGTACTAAAAATAAATGGCTGGAAGTAAGTAAATGAACTTCAAATATAATAAGAAGCTGATTTAACAATCAGGGTTTGAATTAAATGTGTTTCTGTGCAATAAAAAAATCACATCTGCCACACAACCATAGACCGGTCGCGGTAGCTCAGTGGTTAGAGCGTTCGCTTCGTAACCTGGAGGTCGTGAGTTTGAGCCCCACTTGAGCCATGTCCGCGTCAAACCTAAGACGTAAAAATAGGTAGTGATTGCCCCTTCGCCAAACGCTCGGCATTTAGAAGTGAGAATCATGGGTCTTTCGGATATGATCTTAAAAACAGAGGTCGCGGTAGGCGTTGGCACATTAAAGAACCCTCTCTGCTACGGCTCTGAGCGCTAAGCATAAGTCTAAATATGTGTTACTTCAGCTACAGCTGGTGACCTCTCAATATGAGTGAAAAATTCTCGACGGGACGTAAAACTAACAAACACAACCATAGTATTTGCAAGCGGTTTCAAAAAATGGCAAAGCGCAATAAATCTTTTATTTCTCTACCGTTTATTATTAACAAGTATGAAAAGGCCAAGATAACTAACAGTGTGCAATCTCGTAATTCCTATAGAAAATACAAATCCGAGAGATGAGCAAACACGGATCCCTGGTCATACCAGAGGTGGGATCATGTGCTTAGGAGGAGTAAGAATCCCCTGTCGACCGGTCACATACGCCGTGAGCCCTATAATCCGATCAGGTAAACGGAGCAACAAGCATGTATGATAATCATAACGTTGCAAAATGCTGACTTTAGATTATGCTGTACAAACCCTTATAATATCAACTTGCATTCAATTATCATCTGCATTTGGTGTTTATGTCTGAAACTGATTCAATACGCATGGGCTTGTTTTTATTTTTCAGTTGAGACAGGCTACTGACAAACAAGTTGATGTTACAGGGCTTTCAACAGTCTCGTTTAAAGTCAGCATTTTGCAGTAAAATATATATGTACGAAGCAGAAGTGGAAGACTCTGTGCTGTATTTTATTTCAAGATCACTGGGATATATCGAATCGAGAAATGAATGGAAATGATCATTGTTAATAGACAAAACGTCGTCGATATATCTAAATGTCTAATTGAAGGCCACAGTAAGAGATTTTTTCTTCTCATGTAGAAGTTTTTGAGTGAAGTCTGCTTCATAAGAATGTACAAAACAGGTTAGCTAACACAGGAGCACAATTCGTGCCTATAGGAATTTCGGCAGACTGTTGGAAAACCTAATCATCAAAGACTACGAAAATATTGTCAACTCTAGCATGTTTTTGATATCAACTTCAGAGTAGTTATGCGTGGATTGAGAATGGTGTTTAACAAAACAATTCTTGGGATGACCACTCACTAAATGTGAATATTTCCTTTCACCATTTTTGTTGACAAAGCAACTGTCTATGATGTCAAAAAGACTAGTCTTTAATTTATCGTGATGTATGGTCATGTAAAGTGTTGTAAAAGCATGCGTGTTAATGTTGTGAATTTGAGAAAAGTTGTGTGATTTCAAATTCACTAAAAGTTCTTTAGAATGTTTAAGAATCCATGCATTTCACCTTGGGACCGTGAACTCGAGAGTTTGACTTACTTTTAAAAAAAACATAACCTATTGAATATTTCCAGGTATGGCTTTTGGTATTTTGTATATAGATTCTTTTTGGCAAGACCTTGTGACACAGTGGTGTTTAATCTCTTGACCTTAGAGTTTGGCCTACATTTAAAAAAATCCTGACCTATTCAATAGTAATATAAAACATGAACGATACCAATTTTGATGCACCAGATACACATTTCGACAAATATTGTCTCTTCAGTGATGCTCAAGTCACAAATGTTGGAAATCCGAAATAAGAACAAACTTGGAAGAGCTGAAGCCACAAATACTAAACAGTGGAGCCAAATCCGACAAAGGATCAGAGCTATGCATGAGGGAGATAATATCTCCTGAAATATTTAAGGTATGACTTCCACATTTTATATATAGATGCCTTATGACAAGACCTCATTACTTCATGAAGTTTGATTTTGTAGCCTAGACCTTGAAATCGGAACTACTTTTTTTTAAAAATCTCTTACCTATTTTAATACGTTCTGAACTATTAAAGTAGATATTTCATATTTTGTATATAGATTTCCTATGGCAAGACCTTTCATATCATAATATGACCTTTCACCGTGTAACCTTGAAATTGGACCCAGTTTTAGGAAAACTTAATCTGTTAATTATCATTGGACGTTTTCAAAGTAGAGCTTTAATATTTTGTATATAGATTCGTTATAACAAGATCTTGTGCTATAATTTTGTTTGATCTTGTCACTTTGACCTACCTTCTAAAAACCTGACAAAATCGAAATCTCCTGAACTATGTTATGTAGTGCTTTCATATTTTTATGTAGATGCTTGATAGCAAGACCTTGTTATACTTCTGTTTTTGACCTTCTGACCTTGACCTGGAAATTTGACCTACTTTTAATAAAAATCTTACCTATTCCATGTCTCCTGAACTACTTAAAATAGAGCTTTCGTATTTTGTATTATAGAATGTCAGATACTGTTCATCGAACAATTGAAGAGGTACAAATTCAAAAATTAATATGACCTCATCAAAACAAAAATGCGTACCACCTATCCTTCTGTGTTTAGTAAATCAGAAGTGATAACAGAATTAGGCTACGTGAGGAATATGTTTTGGGTGCAGACAAAGCTTGCATCATTGTATGTAAGGCTCATTATTATGGGCCGGCCCATTCTATGAAATAAGATTTGAGAAGTGCCCTGCCTTTCTGCGGGACAGATGTCTGTTGTGTTCTAATAAAGAATGACTTCTTCATTATTACTTTATTTATTTTTACCAAGGTTTATATAATATTGATTTTTTTATGTCCAAAGAAAACAAAATTCATGATATAATATGTAAAACTAGTTTACCAGTGTATAAGATCCACATAATATCACTCGATTCATCAAGGACATTGAAATCTATATATAGCAATGGCGTCATAATTTTTAAAAGAGCTTAGAACTACTAGCGACACATTATATCAGTAGATGTTATGAAAATAACAAATCTCTATCATATAAATTATAAATCTATCATAGTAATTTAAACTTTTACTCAGAAATTATGGATGTAGAATGGCGATCTTGACTGTTGATATGTGGATGTAGAATTGTGGTATTGACTGTTGATATGTGGATGTAGAATTGTGATGTTGACTGTTCATATGTGTATGTGGAATTCTGGTATTTACTGTTGATAGGTGAATGTAGAATTGTGATCTTGACTGTTGATATGTGGCTGTAGAATTGTGATCTTGACTGTTGATATGTGGATGTAAAATTGTGATATTGACTGTTGATATGTGGATGTAGAATTTGTGATGTTGACTGTTGATATGTGGATGTAGAATTTGTGATGTTGACTGTTGATATTTGGATGTAGAATTGTGATGTTGACTGTTGATATGTGGATGTAGAATTTGTGATGTTGAATGTTGATATGTGGATGTTTTATTAATTGTTTATTGTTTTTACGCCACACTCAACAATTGTTCAGTTATCTGGTGGCGTCCAGTTTTTATTGGTGGAGGAGATAACCCAGATACAATGTACCCGGGAAGAGACCACCGACCTTCCGAAAGTAAACTGGCAAACTTCTCGCATATATCGGCACGAGCGAGAGTCAAACCCTCGCCGACTAGAGGTAAGAGGCCTTGTGATTTTGAGCGCAAAGCTCTAACCACTCCGCCACGGAGGCCCCGATATGTGGATGTAGAATTGTGGTATTTACTGTTGATATGTGGATGTAGAATTGTGATCTTGACTGTTGATATGTGGTTGTAGAATTGTGGTATTGACTGTTGATATGTGGATGTAGAATTTTGATATTGACTGTTGATATGTGTATGTGTTGATTTATGACTTTTCAATTCACAGAAACATTTTCAAGTAAGGTGAAAAGTTAAATACAGGTCTGAATACAATGTATTTGATTATGTCGGTAGTATGATTCCGATTTATCATTAACCCAGCTTGCTGCCTGTCATTACGGATGCCAATAAAATGTGCTTGCTGGGGGTGAACCATGTTACAGTTTATGTTCGTATATATGTATCTTGTTTCTGACCAATATCTGTGAAAGATAAATTGCATAGCTCTCACATCTTTTGTTTCAGTTTTAAGAATTTATCAGCAGAAAAATAAATTACAGACAGAAATTTTGAGTTGTCGAAAAGTTGAGTGAATGACTACATTCTTTGATAACTAAGACCTGAGATTTAAACGATACATGAATCGAATCGTGCATTTGGAAAATCATGCTTTTTACATTGAATGAGTACGAGAAATTGAGTGTAGAAACAATTTTAGGTTGATTGGTTGTATTTTGTTTCACGTCCCTCTCAAAAATCTTTCACTAATATGCACTATGCTCGGTGTTTATGGCCTTTGAGCAGGGAGGGATCTTTATCGTGCCACACCTGCTGTGACATGGGGCCTCGGTTTTTGCGGTCCCATCCGAACGACCTCCCCATTTAGTCGACTCTTGCGGCATGCAATGGGTACGGAGGACCTATTAACCCAATAGTGTATCAGCAAACATCTGAAAGGAATAGAATTGTCTTCAGAAAAGTTTCAACTTGTGGACTGATTGCTGGTGTGTAGCAAGCTCGACCATCTGGTTTGTGTTAGGGAAGTACTGTTTCTAACAAGTTAAAGCCTTCTAAACGTTTATTTTCTTGAGTGATACTGATATGAAACTTTGCATTAATATAACAAAGTATCATAGGTAAACAGATCTAAATATGTTGAATTTACAATCCAAACACAAGCTATTAGGTATGTTATCTCCTCTACTTTAATGAAGAAATACAACAGAACAATTGCACTCTTTTTAACTAGGATGGCTATTTCGGATCAGAAGGACAATGAACGATGAAGTTTGTGGTGACCGTCTAGTGGTGGTCTGAGACGCCCGCGCGACCGATAATGCAGCAGGCTATCTGTTCACTTTGTTCCTGAGTGTGCTCGCCTTGAAGAATCTAAAAAAACAAGCCAGCAAACTTTGAAATTCATGTTTGTATTGTTAAATATTTCATCCATGTTTGTTACCAGATATATAAGTTTATTTAGATCATTGTATGTCCCCGTGTTTTGAGGAGAACACACCAAACATCTTTATTAACAATGAGCCAAGAAGATACATATATATATATATATATATATATATATATATATATATATATAAACAAACTTCTTACCACTAGAGAGCGCCCTAGGATGCCATCAGCCAAATCAATCTGTAAATAGTCAAAGGTGAAGTTGGCGTGGACGTTACCTTGCGCGTCATCAACCACATCCCCGAGATCACCAGGGTTACTTCAATATCAAAAACGAAAACATAATGATACGCCCTGATCAGTTCATAAGATTAATAATAGCTGCGCTTCAATTTAATTCTTTATTGGTAAGAATAGAATTTACACTCTTTAGTTATAAAAGTTTTACACATATTTTTCTAGACTTTCAATTTTCAGATTTTTCATGTCATATTTTTAGGATAGAGGTAACACGTTAATCTAAATATCCGTGAACACATTCTAGATTGTTAAGTTTTCCTTGGCAAATAGATTATGATTATAAATTGCATGCTATATATCGGTTTCTCGGTCCGTTACGTCATTTGTGTAGCAGTACGTGTACCCTTTCATTTTGGTCACGCACTATGTACTGTCAAAGCTTTTCCTTGTTTGTTGTTTTTCAGCTAATTCTATAGATTTTTCTTTAACTCCTACAGAGACGACACCAGGTTTATATGCAGTGTCACAAGTGTTGACCTCTGTACTATGCTTACGACCGTAGTGGCGAGAGGGTTCGTCCTACACCATTGTTAATGTCCTATCCTGAAAATCTGTGACTTTCACTTCTAATGCCGGAACCATGGCATTATAAAAAGAGAAGATTTATGTGTGGGTTACATGCAGCCATGCAAAATACAACTGCATTCATCTATCATGCTCATGAATTTGTTCCGTGTCTTGCGGAAATGATGGCATTCATTAAGATTCTTACGCATGATTTGGGGCGTGTTCGCTGTGGTAAAGTTCTCCGAGAGATCCACAGCCTTCCGACATGTCTCCATACTCGTGAATGTGTAGACCGTGGTGATGACTGTCGAAGTCCTCACTGGTGTTGAAACCTGTCAGCATGACCTCCATGTGTACATCGCCGTTTCCCTGGATTAAAGTCAAGTGTTTTATAGTTACATATGTAACAGCAAGACGATTCTATCAACAACACCATAAGCAACTGATGACTACACAAACCAACACATGCATCATGCAAACACACATAAAACGCATTGGTTTGATTTTGTACTTTTAGTATACATGTAGTTATGTTATTTGCAGCTTCATGCATCATAATTTCAATAAACATAAGGGGATGATAAATCCCTATAGTAAAAGTTCGAGTAATAACAACTATCTATCTCTAGCATCGTACGAAGACTATTTCTCGTACTATATGAACAAAGTACATAAAAACATTGAATTCTTTACCTCTTGCACCATGTGAATGCTGCCATGGACTTTGTGGTGAAGATAGCTGGCCATGTGAGAGTTTGGTTCCATCTCACAGTGAGCATAATGCATTTCTGTATAAGAGAGTATATGGATTAAATTCGTCTATATACCGTATCGGTTCATCAGTAACTGAAAAGGAAATTGTATGAAAACTCCTGTAATGGGGTTGAGTTCAATCGATTAAAGGAAACTTCATCTCTGGAACTTAGTTCTTAAAGGTCAGCTAAATATCAAAAATGGACGACAGTTCACAGTTCGGACTTGACACCCGGAAACTAGATAAAGCGCTTTCACCATAATATTATGGAGCATTATATACCTTAAGTTTGTAATACATTGCTGAAGACTGCATTCCCCTAGTTAGGGGCCTTCAATGCTTCCGAACCCAATGTTTTTTCAGTATCTTTATTAGAAATCAAGGACTTGGAACTAGGAAGCCAGTGATGGTATTATCAGTATATTTTAACAGCAGTGATAAATTACAACAATAATGATCCTGTATATTTCATTTTCCAAATCAAGGGCCTTTCATGTCTACGAGCCTGATCTTCTGATCTGAGTAGGTATATTTATGATATATCAGTATAGATCTTGGATCTAGAAATGATTTTGCCACAATATTAATGAGAAGATGTTTAGGTTTTCAACTGTGACGTGTGGTATTATTTGTTATTTCTGAATAGCAGAACGAAGTAACGGAATGAAACGTCATCAGTTCCCTTCAAGTTCACGTGTAGGGATTACACTGTAAATAACCGTAAATAATATATTATCATTATCGTATACAAGATTTCAGGTTAATCTGCTAATCTCTTTCTAAGAGTTTCAAATAAATAACAAAAAGCGTTGAATCATTAAATTAAGATTCAACGATCTGGTCAGTGCACGGTTACTGTTTGGAAATTAGACTTCTGATGTTTAGTTTTGTTTTATTGAAGCAAAATGTGCATTACTTGAACGCATTGTATACACCATCCAGACCCAACTGTAAACAATCATTGAATACGAATTCTGTGCTAAGAGAGAAAGCGAGTCCAGTCCTGCTGAAGGGATTCAATGGGGGGGGGGGACCAAGTCCTCCATAACAAAATCACAAATAGCCCAAATCAAAATAACACCTTAAAGTATCAGTGATGAAGTAGTGTGTTCTCTGAAAGGTTACTAGCCAAAAACAACAAGTAGTTATCAAATGTATTTCAAACCTTTTACGTGTTTAAGTTGGATAGATTGCTTCACAGATGACAGACGACAAGCACCTACCGACATTTCCCTTCACAGACGACAAGCACCTAACGACATTTCCCTTCACAGACGACAAGCACCTAACGACATTTCCCTTCACAGACGACAAGCACCTAACGACATTTCCCTTCACAGACGACAAGCACCTACCGACATTCCCCTTCACAGACGACAAGCACCTAACGACATTTCCCTTCACAGACGACAAGCCCTACCGACATTCCCCTTCACAGACGACAAGCACCTAACGACATTTCCCTTCACAGACGACAAGCACCTACCGACATTCCCCTTCACAGACGACAAGCACCTAACGACATTCCCCTTCACAGACGACAAGCAGAAAAAGAGAAAGTCTAACAACATCTCTCTTCCCACCCTGGTTTCATCGACAGAAGACAAAAATGTGTGCATTATTGGCACCTTCAAATACTGAAATACAGTTGACACTTCGGTTTCATTTTCGATTTTTTCACTCAGTGACAAAATCAAGGAAATGGAAACTGCATTGAAAGGAACATATTTTTATTGCATATTTGCACAGCTAAATCTATTCAATTTTACCGTGATCGCCATCTTTTTGGGCAGTATGCTTTTCCTCCGCTTTGTGTGGTGTGGGGTGGTCAGGTATATCCAAATAGAAGTCTAAGTTCACCCTGTGTTCTCTGGTTTCCCTGAACACACTTTTGATAGGATGGTGCTCATCCTGTGTGGATACCACCCCGTGTCGGAGTTCATCTTCGTGGATCTTATCCCACACTGCAGACAGGTTGGCTTTCAAAAAGTTCACCTCGTCTTGGAGGTGAGAAATGTCTCCCTGACCACAATCTAAACAATAGAATTTACGTACGCTATCATGATTACAATTTTGACTGCTGACTTTGATTTCAAAACCGAAAATCTCCCCCTCTAATGGTTCCATATTTCTTCCATCTAAGGAAATTATTCTAATGGTGTGTACTTTCTTTGATACAAACTTTAATGTGAGTGTTGGTGCTGCCTTTCATGAATTAAAACAATGAGAAAAAAATCAAGAAGACTAGTATATTCATATTTACATGTGAAATGTTTCTTTTTTTTTCGCCTAGTGATAGTTCTTGAATGCATTGCGGTGGGGAAGAATGCATGCATATATACGCCGACTCACTTTTTATAAAGCTATCGCGCTTCATCAACTTGAAGTATGCTGGCTTGAAGCATTGAAGTTCATACCCTCATGTACATGTATTTGGGAAAATAAAGTTTATTTCTTAAATAAGGATACAGATAAGATTTGATCAAAATCGTTTCAAGATTCTCCAGAACGTAATGACAATATCCCTTCATTCCACGCTTATTTCAATATGACATATTCAATCAATGTTCATTATAATGAAAGGATAAAGTTAACATTTCGCGGACTCTAATTTTTGCGGGGCCCATCGCATATTTTTTTTTTTTTCATATCACTCGTTAAGAAATAGGTTGCATGTTGTTTACATTTTATGTATCACATGAAATCGATAATGATACTTCTATCTTACACTTTAATGAGAAAAACAAAACGAGTTGAATTTTATGCAGAAAGATCGGTAAATCGTCACATTTTTGAGCGCGTATATGCGTCCTTCCCGACAGAGTTCAAACATTTACCTCAGATTTGTATACATGGTCCAAGCATTAATCATGGTATGAAATGCGTGCTGAGCATGCAAAAATAAAATACCAAATAAATGAATAACACCATATACATGTACATGCAATTCTAGTGTCAATAAGCGTACTAAAACACAGGTAGTTATTAGTATTGTAACTAAATGAAACTAAAAGATAGGGTGATGCTCAGGAACCCCCCCCCCCCCCCCCCCCCCAAAGTTACATTTAACGAATCATTATTTTGTCGGCGACTTTTATATTTACTAGTATAAAACAGTCACTAATAGTGGACTTGAATTAAAGTTGACTTTTTGCATCTGAGCAAGCATATCATATGCATTTAGAATCAAATGAACATTAATACCATTAGATGCGTTAAAGATGCCACAAAATAAATAAACACGTAATATCAAAACATGCACCATCAAACAGAAAATGACTAACTGGTGCAAGGAGGAGAATACCAACTATTGGTTTCAATCTGCAGTTCAGACGCCTGTATTCTGAACATATTGCTAAAACTGAAATGAGATAAACAATAGGTTGTACTCACCTACAGCCCGTCCGGGGGCTATGTAAAATAGAGACGCCAAAGCCAGTACTGTAAGGGACTGCATCGTTCCTACCCACGGTGTTGACCAGAAATTCAGGCAAAGAACACGTCGGCCGCTACACAGCCTCCTTAAATAAGAACTTTCAAGTGCCTAACCAATGAAAAAAAAACTGGAAGCTATAAAGCTTTAGTTATGCGACAGAGTCTTATCTCTCTGTGACAGAGCGAAATAGACTCTGCACTTACATATTTGTAACCACATATTCTGTTTGTCTTGGAATTTATCAAAGCAATGTTTTTAAATTTTGTACTGTTCTTTCTTTTACTCTTGCTCTATTATAAATTAAAAGAAAATTCCCGCGTGATCGTTGTACCTCGTCAGCGTTGTAAATATGTCCTTTTTAAATAAATCTTGAATAGTCTTATTCTTTTAGACCAAATCTGTGAAAATCATATCTTTAAGAATGAAAATGAAAACACGTTGTATTTAAAAAGTTATCTTAAACACATTGTGTTTTCAAGGCTTAGAATTATTCAGATTATGTCGTAAAGGATGAAACTGTAAACAAATGTTATTTTAAAAGATGTAACTGTAAACACTTTATATCTTAAGAATAAAACTGTAAACACTTTGTGTCTTAAATGATACTGTAAATACAGCTAAAAGGGGAAACTTTAGACAATTGTATCTTAAAACTGTAAATACGTTATCTTTAAAATGAAATTGTAATCATTGTGTATCTAATAGAATAAACTGTAAACTACAAGAACGAAACTAAAAAGAGAATTTGTGTCTTAAAGACTAAAAATCAAACAAATTGTGGCGTAAAGATTGAAATTGTTAAGCCTTAAAGGGCAAAACATTGTGTCATAATTTGTTAACATGTAAACACATTGTAAATACTTTGTACTTAATAATGATAAATGTAAACATAAGACTTACAAACATATAGGGTTCCAAAAAAACATTGTATGTTAAAGAATGATTCTGTAAACACATGATGTTTTAAGGAATGAAACTATACATACTGTAAGAAGATTATTTAACAAGGTTTATAAGGATGGTGCTATATAGAATTCAGTTTGCAAATTAGATGTCAAGGACTAATCGGTGAACGTTCGCAGCATTGATAATCCATTCCTCTAGAAGCAGTATTGATAATATACGATTTTTCTATCAATTTGCAAGAGTTTGTTCTGTGTATGATCACTTTTTAAATCGAGGGAGGCTACTGACAAACAAGTTTATGTTGCATGGCTTTAAATAGCATTTTTCAAATTCTCTGGTCATTGACAGGTTGTATTGGCTAACTGGGTCGTTATGGTCCAGTCAGCCAATACAACCTGTCATTGGATCACGTGTTGTCTGATGTGCTTTACACCAGTTGTTAGGTCGTTCTTTAAACATTAATTTTGAGCACAATTACCCCGTTTACCAGATCAAGATATAGGACTCACGGCGGGTGTGTCTGGTCAACAGGAGATGTCTTCTCCATCCAGGCACTCAATCCTACCTCGGGTATATCCATGGATCCATGTTTGCCCAATTTTTAATTTTGTATTCATAACTATGGGAGTTATGAGATTGATCATTATTCGTTTTCTTCACCTTTCCATCGTAACATTACCTTACTGTTGATTAACTTGAGACACCTGTTAGATTCAAATGCCATGAAGATGACAGTCTTAATTTTCTAGTACTCTTCTAAGTTTATTGCCATCTAGATATAATTCTTACAGTCTACTACATCTTAGAAATAGTATCCACAACCTATCTATATGATAAGCAGTGCTTAAAGTCAAATATATAATGATAAACAATTCCCACAGCTTAATCTACGTGGTAAACAATGCTAAGAGATTAAGATATGCGAGAAACAGTGCTCACAGCCTAATGTATATCATTTATGTGATAAAACAGTGCTCACAGCCTAATGTATATCATTTATGTGATAAAACAGTGCTCACAGCCTAATGTATATCATTTATGCGATAAAACAGTGCTCACATTCTAATGTATGTGAGAAAAGTACCGGTACTTTATTTTCATGATAAGCAGAGATTGCAGTCTACTCACATTCTAATCGATGTGAAAAACAGTGCTTATATGATGTGAACAACAGTGCTCACAGTCTAATCTACCCCATCTATATGAGGGGGCCTCCGTGACCGAGTGGTTAAAGCATTACGCTCAAAATCACAAGGCCTCTCGCCTTTAGTCGGCGCGGGTTCGAATCCCGCTCGCGCCGATATATGTAAGAAAGTTCGCCAGTTTACTTTCGGAAGGTCGGTGATCTCTTCCCGGATACATTGTATCTGGGTTCTCACCTCCACCTACAAAAACTGGACGCCACCAGATAACTGAAAAAATTGTTGAGTGTGGCGGAAAACAAACAAACAATCAATCAACCATCTATGTTATATTCTATGCTCACAGTGTAATTTATCCCATCTAAGCGTCCGTGGCCTAGTGGTTAAGCTGTTAGACTCTCGACCGAAAGGTTGTGGGTTCGAGTCCTGGCCGCGGCAGGGCCGATGTTGTGTCCTTGGGAACACACTTTACACAAATTTCTTCACTCCACCCAAGTGCAAAAGGGGTACCTGGCTGTAGACAGTGAAAGATATTGTTAGAATGTTGATGCTCCCGCTGCCTTAACGGCAGCTTGCACTGAGAAAGCTCTGGAATGTTATAAGGTCTGCTGGGGTAATAATTTATTGTGAAGCGCTTTGAGCAGCATATGCTGGAAAAAGCGCTAGATAAAAATACCAATCAATCATCAACATCATCCTCTATGTGGTATACTACGCTCACAGTCTAACAAACCTACGAAACAGTGCCCACAGTCTAATGTATGTGAAAAAGGGTGTTTACAGCCTTAACTGTGTGAGAAACAGTTTCCAAAATTCAGTTTATACTAAAAAAAAAGTACCCACTATGCGAGAAACAGTGCCCAAAATTCAATCCATGCAAGAAAAAGTACCCACTATGCGAGAAACAATATCGACAATTCAATCTATGCCAAAAACAGTAGGTACAGTCTGGTCTATGTGAACTCTCAGTCTGATGTATATGATAAATAATGGTCACAGTCTAATAAATGTCTTTATCTTCCTTTCTTGTAAATTGTTGTTCACATCCACAGCATCTCAAGGGAATTTCTAGAAATGTTCTTTCAATTTCTGCAAAATTGACCTATTCTTTAGAGAGTCTTTAATCGTTTAGCAAATTTGTAAATGCCTCGTGCAAAGATCACGATGTTTGATATAAAAAATGATATGTGCTGGAAATAACGTTTATATTTTCGTGAGTTGAATAAAAAGTCGCCCCTGCTTATAGTTCAGAAAATGTTCTCTATTTAGAATAAAAATATCTCAAAAATCAAATTGAACTTACAAAGAGGCTTTGGTATGGAGCTCACTCGTATTATCAATTATTATTATTATCATTATCATTATTGTGAAATTATTCATTTATCATATTGAACTATGATATATGTACAACAATTGAATTATAAATTATATGCAAATTACAATTTACAATATCATGACATGGGGAGGGGGGTATGTTTATTTTTTTTTTCTCGCTGATTTAACAGGTATTAAATATTTTGCATTTTGAATCAAACGGTCAAATTTGAAATTTAATTTTACTACCAAAAAATATATTTGTAACAGTGCACCTCTTAAGGCTGATATTCCACTTGTTAAAAGTCAATGTACTTCACAATAGTACCTCATCAGCGATTTTTTTTTTATCTCAAGAACTGACTGTGCAAATATATGCATATTTGTTAAAGAAAATTGTAGACAATTAAAAGAAATACTTGGGAACTAAATGCTCAAATGTCATTTAATGTCGATGAAAACAAGGATGTCAAGTACCACTTATAGAACCTTGAGACAGGCAATGACCCTAGGTACATATTACTTCTTACATAATCAGCACTTTTTTAAAATAGTTCTCTGAAGGTTAAATATATATGAAGAAAGTGTTCCCATTAAATTTTCCGTACTTCGTGTTTGAAAGTATTGAACCATTTGGCATAAATGCACCGAACTCATAAATCATTTTTCCCTACTTTTTTCTTTATAGTGTATTAATTACTGCAACTGAAATGCAAAGTTAATTCCTAAACTCAGCAGAAAAATGAGATTTAACAAACTATATAAAACTTATCTATAAAAGGATTAGTGACATTTTCGCACTGAATTTTTTTTAATATTTTATTTTATTTTAAAAAAAAAACATAGAAAAGGATACAAAATAATACTAAACTGAGGTTATCATAGTAACGAAGAGTAGGCAGTTGCAAAACTATAAAAGATTATCCAAGACATGCAATACATCCTTTTTCCATATAAACAAATTTGTGTTCCACTATAAACTAAAATTAATCAATTAAAATTGATACACACTTTCTAGCCTAGAAGCTGAAAAATATATTTGATATAGTATTGTATCTAGAACAGGGATTTGTTTATATAAATAAATAAACTTAAAATATATTTTTAAACAGTTTATTTTACATGTTGATATGAAAAATGGCATATCCTCGTAAGACATGCTAAACGTTTATGAAGATGCATGTTAATATGATTAATCATGACCCTGTTGTTCTTAAGAAGATTTTAACGATTTAACCTATATCCCCTTTTTAAAACTTTGATCCCCTATTGTTGCCCCCTCTTACCACTTGGGGCCATGTTTTGAACAAACTTCAGACCGCACTACCTAGGCATGTTAATTTCATATTAATATGAGTTTATTCGTGGCTCTGCTGTAAGATTTTAGAAGATGTTTACTATTATATTCCTATGTAAATCGTGGCCTGGCCCTACCCCTAGAGACAACGATTTGTACAAACTTGAATCTGCACTACCTGGGAATGCTTGTATATTAACATGAGTGATCATGTTCTTGAAAAGATTTTTAAAGATTTATATCACCATGGTAAACTGAGAGTGCCAATCTTTAGCCATGAATTTTCAAACGGCACCAAAATTTGGTTGTTTGTTTGTTTGCTTAACGTCCCGTTGTTCACTCATACTGAGACGTCACTAGTTGTAGGTGAAGTATACCACAAACTTAGACGTATGTTTATTGTAGCAGTGAGGAATCTTTAACGTGCCAATGCCTGCCGTAATACGGGACTTCCGTTTTTAAGGTAATATCCGAAAGATCCGTGATTCTCACTTCATAATGCCGAGCGTTTACCTATGTTTACATCGTAGGTTTGATGCGGCCATGGCACGAGCGGTGTTCGAACTCACGACCTTCCGGTTGCGAAGTGAACGCTATACCACTGAGCTACCGTGACCAAAATTTTAATGATGTTGCGTAGTTCGTTTTTTGTTTTTTGTTTTTTTGGTTTTTTCTTTTGGTTTTTTTGTTGTTGTTGTTGTTTTTTGTTTTTGTTTTTTTTTTTTAGTTGTACTATTACAATCAGCATCTAAATGAGGGGGAAAAGTCAACTAAGAGTATCAATCATCATTTCTAGCTACGAATTTTACAAATCGAATGAATTTTTCAAAAAATTAAATCTAATAAAATCATCATTTAAATGACAGAAAAGTGTTTAACTGAGGGTGCCAGTGATAATCTTTAGCCTCGAATTTACAAATGGCACACACATTTTAGTGATATTATGCAATTTAATTCTTCTTTAAAAAATCGAGAAAAAAAAAATCGTTTAAATTAGAGGAAGGAGGTCATACGAGTGTCAATCATAACCGTTGGCCATGAATTTACAAATGACATCAAAAGTTCAACAATATTACGCAATTCAATTTTCTAAAAATTGAACCGTTAAAATAACCGTCGAAATGACGTGTAATTCATAACAGTTAAAATCACCGCCGAAATGGGGGAGGAGGGATGAACTGAGAGTGCTAATCATAATGTTTGACCATACCTTTACAGGGGGCACCAAAATTCAAATGATATTGCGTGATTCAAATTTTTCAACAAAATTCAATGTAGTCATTAAAATAACAATTTAAAAAGGGAAAAGAAGTTAACTGAGCGTGTCATTCACAAAACCTTTGCCAGGAATTTACAAATGACACCAGAGCTGACCATCTAAATTAGCGGGAAAAAGGTCAACTGTAGCAAAAACAAATAATAAAAAAATAAATGATATTACATTAATATTGTAAAGTATTATTTGATATATCTCTTGTATACAAAACTTCTTTATACCGGTCGCAGTAGCTCAGTGGTAGAGCGTTTGTTTCGCAACCGGGATGTCGTGAGTTCGAGTCCCACTCATGCCATGGCCGCGTCAAGTCTAAAACGTAAACATAGGTAGTGGTTGCTCCTTCGACAAACGTTCGGCATTTAGAAGTTAGAATTTTACGGATCTTTCAGTGGCATCTCAATATGAGTGAAAAATTCTCGACGGGACGTAAAACAAATAAACGACCAACCAAAGAAACGAAACTTCTTTAACGCACAAATTGTAGCATGTTCATCACGTAAGCGTTCTAGGCTCTGTCGTCCGTTTGCTTTAAGGAGTTTGCGCCTAAAACTAGATATCATTCAATACGTCTTCTCACTGTCTACAACTTTTGTTCTACAGCGTTTAAAACAAAAGTGTTCAGTTTAGGGGGTCATCCCCTGAATGTTTAGAAGTGGACGCAAGACAAAATTTGACGGTGACATATTGTTCTGACCAACATATGTCCTAAATTCTTTAGAAAAAAAAAGTTACAGAGATAAAAAGCATAAAAGTTTGTACATTATTCCCTGAGCAATCTCATATTATGAAATAATTGATCATTTTGCTGACATCAACACTTGAAGAACGTTAAAACAAACAACTTTGCTTCATTAATGCACAAAAATTCGTTTTGGTTTTTGCGATATTTAGAAAACACTTTTCACCTTTATTCTAGGCCGTTTATTGAAGAGATTGGTCCATAAAACGTGGTATCGTTGAATAGCCCCTCTCATATCTGAATTTTTGTTCTACGATGTCCGACGAAATGGTTTTAGTTTTCGACATACATAGGATATTCGGTATTAGAGACTATCCACTGAATTCCTTAGAGGGGGGGGGGGGTGTAAAATTTCAACGTGGCATATTTTTATTCAAGAGAAGAAGCTTTGTACAATTATTCCCCTAGATATCCCGGATTACGTAATTAATGGTCTACAGCTGTTGCAGAATACTAAAACAAATGACTTTTTCTATGATACTTTTAAAACCAATTCTGGTTAGCTTTTGAGGTATCTAGAAAATATATTTGATCCATCTTGGTCCCTTATTTATGGGGGTGGCCCCAAAACTTGATATCGTCGAATAGCTCTTCTCAGTATCTTCAACCTTTGTTCTGCAATATAAAAAAATATTTTAAGATTCTAGCATATATCAGATATTTAGTTATAGGGGTCATCTCCGAATTCCTTAAAAAGGGGCGTGAGGTAACGTTTGAATATGGAATATTGTTTAGAGTCATATTCTGACCAATGTGATCTTTAATATTTTACGGAAATAATTTTTGTTTAAAAGATAGAACGCATCAAAATTTCGTATATTCCCCTATTATGTAATCAATGATCAATTAACATATCCTGTTTGGTTTTTGAGATAATTAGAAAAATACTTTTGATTCCTTTTGGTCCTGTATTTAAGGGGCTGACCCTAAAGATCCAATTCGGCCAATCGTTGAGCTTCCGAGCACAGGTTAGTCGGAGATATAAATTGTATACAGAATGCTAGCAAATTACTCTTAAAAAATTGGAACTCTTGTCTTTCCCCTTCCTCGGTAAACTAACCAAAGCAGAACCCGTATGTATATATGATATGGCGAATTTGAAATTTAACAGTTAACAAATGAACAGACGTGTTGGGGTATATGAATTCTTTTCAACGATAGTTTCGTTGCATAAGGCACAATTTTCATGACTGCCGCCATTATTTAGTTAAACGCGGCTGCCCTAAACCAATTCTTTAATTTTAGGCTAAGCGTGAATTCTAGAGGTCAACGAATTACTAGTGCATCATCCTCGTCATGCATATTTATGAGAAACGAGAACATTTTCGCGCAGAGAGCCACAGATGAAAAGGGAGAGGCGCGTACAATTCAGCCGTGGCATGCATATGCACACATCTAATTTTAGGGGTTAACCCTGAATTCCTTCACAGGGTGGGTTTGTTAGTTGTGCATTAAAATCCCCCTCCAGAATCGTTTACTCATGTGAAGACGTCAACATTGCTAGTAAAGGGCTGCAAAATTGAGGTCTTTGGTCGGCACTTACGGCCATTGAACATGGCGGGATCTTTATCGTGCCACATCTGCTCTGACACGGGGCCTCGCTTTTTGCTATCATCAGCTGTTGGAAAACGTTAAAAAGCAACTTTGCTTCAAAAATGCTTTACAACAAATTATTTTTAGTTTTTGAGATATCTATTTGGTCCTTTATTTTTAGGGCTGGCACCTAAAAGTTGGCATCGCCGAATAGATCGTCTCAATATCTACAACGGTAAACAAAATGTTTCAGTATGCAACATGTATAGTATAATCAGTTTTTTAGGGTTCATCTACTGAATTCCTTAAAAGGGCAAGTGAAACAACATTCTAAGACTTTAAGATGACATATTATTTGGAGTCACACTCTAACCAATTTATGTTAGATAATATAATAATAAAAAAATCGAAACACCATTCTGATTCTAAGCACAAGTACTCTAAAGTTGATATTAAAAAGATGCTAGAGTTCCTCATTGACAATATCTTCGTAGTCTTTGATGATCGGGTCTTCCAGCAGTCAATTGGAAATACATGGGTAGGAATTGGCCCCTTTATTAATTAGCCTCTTTTTTATATTCTTACGAAGCAAAATTTATTCAAAAGCTTCTACATAAGAAGAAAAAATATTTTGCTGTTGCCTTCAACTCAACATTTAGATATTGACGACGTTTTATCTATTAACAATCATCATTTTCATTCCTCTATCAATTCGATATATCCCAGTAAATTTGAAATAAAAGACACCACTGAGTCTTCCACATCTGCTTCATACTAGGATATCTTATTGAACATAGATGATAAGGGCAAAATAACAACTCAGCTTTATGACAAACGGGATGACTTCTCCATCGTCAACTTCCCATATTTGTGTAACAACAGTCCATTATCAGTTACCTCTAAACTGATTCGATACACAAGAGTTTGTTCTGCGTATGGTCAGGTTATAAATCGAGGCAGTCTACTGACAAGTACGTAGATGTTACAGAGATTTCAAACATTTCGTTTATAGTCATCATGTCGCAAATTTTATGGTCGATATAACGATCTAATTTTCCAATACAACTTGCAGTTGGTAAAATGCTGTCGCATGTGTCATACCAACTGAGACCGTGCTTTCCACACTGATTCTGATTACTCCGTTTACTTGATCTCGATATCAGGCTCACGGCGGGTGTGACCGGTTAACAGGGGATGTTTAACCCTCCTAAGCACCAGACCTACCTCTGGTATGTCAAGGGGTCCGTGTTTGACCTACTCTAGCTTAATATTGTGTTCTTAGAGGAGTTATAAGATTGATGACTGTTCATTTGTTTGGTTGTATATTGTTTAGCGACCTGCTCGAGAATTTTTCACTCATATGTGACTTCACCATTGCCGCTCATGTCATGGCTGCGTCAAACCTAAGACATAAACATGGGTAGTGATTGCTCCTTTGTCAAACGCTCGGCATTTAGAAGTGAGAATCATTGGTTTCGGACATGACCGAGGCCTCGTGTCATGGCAGGCGTTATCACATTAAAGAACAGGGCTACGGCCTGAACAGAAGCTGATGACGTATTGATTTATATATTAATGACAAAAGACTAACATTGGTTAACCTCTATTGAGATGACTCTGTAACACCACCACTATCATGGACCGAAGGGTCTTTTCTATTTTTGTGCCAAAGCGATCCTATGAAGCATCTCATATTGAGCAAACTTTTGTCGATGACACATTCAACATTATTAAATCAATCAAAGACTTAATGTAGCATATGGCTATTATAGGTTATTCAATAATACATACATGTAGTTCCTAAAATTTCAATGTAACTCTCTTCGAAATGCACTTTTAATTTGTTAAAATCAGTACCTTTGAATTAGAACATTAAATCTGCTCAAGGAAAGTAAGCAAAATTATGAATTGACTGGATAGACTTTCGTATAAAACTACACCAAAGAGCAGATTACCTTTAATCAAATGATTTTATTTACAACATTACCAAATGGAGATGATAACTAGTTATATTCTTTCTTTTTAGTATTTCAAGCAAAACTTTGCGCCTTGATCATTTTTTCAAATCTGAAAAATTGCCACCAAAGCATTCGTAAATGAAATGCAAATTAAGAAATAGACGATATAACTGAATTCAATGTATATCTTTGGAAATGTTTTGAAGATATTAACAACGCAAAGAAATAAGACTGACAAAATCAATTTTGCCTAATTTTGTTTTAAATGACTTGCAGGTCTATTACCTAATCAAGACAGGGAGGGCTGCAAAAACAAGCATCCAAGGACAAGAGAAACATGAATTGTGAATGTAGGTCACAATAACAGAAACACAGGATGGAATCATTTCGCCGAGTAAGATTAGAATAAAATCTGTTAAGGTCAATTCAATCGTTCTTTAAGTGGCTAAGATGCATATTTAAATTAATTAGCTAAACCACTTGACAGCTACATATTTAAGCGGGTGCAGAGCAGCTGATTTGTCCATTGCCTGGCAACTGCAATCGGTGCACATTGTGTTGACGTGGAACAAAGAAAATGAACTCTTTACCAATCTTTTGTTTGGCAGTCTTTGCTGGTGAGTTATACAGTCTTTAATCTTGTTATATAATGATAATGATTTCAATAATGAAAATAAAATAACAGTTAACAGTAACCACAATAGATAATTTATAAAATTTCCTTCTATTACAAACAATACAGTTGAATTAATACAATTTAATTTCCTAGAAATTACAAATTGTGAAGATCTTTTTTCCCCAAAATAATAATGGTCATATACAACATAAACGGACCAACTTTTATGCACCAGATGCGCATATATATAATATCACTATTATTATGAATTTACAATAAGTGTACTTTTGTTTAGTTAAATTTATTTTGTTAATGTAAATACCAGCCTAGCTAAATTTATATAGGTGCTTTTGTTCTGACTACCTCGTATGTTAGTTTCATTCCAATGAATTTCTTAATTTGAATAGGTTTAAACGTTAGGTTTCGTGTGCACTAACAAAAACAATATAATGTTGTAATTAAATTGTTTAAGCAGTCGTCGTATTGCTTACTTTCATCATAGACTCATAAGAATGAGATGTTCTCATTGTTACCATACATAAGAATGAGATGTTCTTATTGTTACCATGCATAAGAATGAGATGTTGTTATTGTTACCATACACAAGCTGATTAAGGTGTAGCCTAATTAAATTCTAGAGATACAAAATAGTTGTGTCGCTGTTAAATTTGTACAAGTTCATTCTCAGCCAATATGAAATAAACAAAACCTCAACTAAAAAATAAAAATGGATTCTAATCTTAAAAAGCATATTACATTTTCACAAATAAGTTTCTTAATCCATTGAATTATATTTTTTTAAAGGGGTCAATGTTAACTATGGTTATATAAGGGGTTTTTCTGTTTGTCTTGACAATGTGGAAGAAGAAAAATATTTGGTGAATCGGTGTCGATAATCATTGATAGTACTGCATCAGTCTCTGCTAAAACAGAGACTACGTTTGACTTGCTGAATGAGTTGTCTTCACTAATTTCAGGTTTGGCAGCCGCCACCAGTAGTAAGAATGAAGCCAACATCCACATTTATCTCCATCTCCAGGACGACGAAGACGCCAGCTATGCCAGCAGTAAGCTGTTAATTAAGCTGCTCATATTAATTGATATCAACTTCTCAACATATTAATGTTACTAATGTTAATAGATGTCAGCTTTTCGAAAGTAAACCCTTAAAGTTAATTAATACCAGCTTCTCAATACGAAGTTCTTAATGTTAAGATGGATTAATTTCTTTACTTGTAAGCTCCTATGAATATTTTCTTCTCAATAAAAACAGATACAGACGTTGAGAGATGATAAATGAGGCGATTTAATCTTTAAACATGCTGAATCAAATTATTATAAAATGTTTGTTAAAAAACATAAAATCGCCATTTACTTAACAACTAGATATTGTACGTATGTAAGAGGGTAAAATGAAAGCATTCACATCTATGGTTTCTCCATTCTTGCAGCAATGCACTATGCTCAATGTGAAATGGAACCCAATCCTTATCAGCCTTCATCTCTTCACCATCATGTACATGGAAGCATTGAGATGTCTCAACTGGTACGTCTTAAAAATGTTGTTTTGATCTGAAATCTTATGTTAAACTTGATAGAATACTGTACGTGTTCAATTTAATTATAGTATACATTTTTGTTCTCTCGGATGAATGATATTTCTGAACATTAATTGAGAATTCTTTTTGAAATCTTATTAAACATTTTCGCAGAAATATAATGTTGATAAATTCTAAATCAAAGCACTGATACGCGCTAAACATTTACGTGAAATATGACATGCCTGCGACAACACCAACAAGGTGTGGTAGATAATGATTACTTTCTGAATGTGCAATACGCATGTGTCATGAACTTGGAAAAATAGCAGGAATAAATACAGGAATATCGTACACCATTATCGTTATCAGTACATCGCATATATGAATCAAGTCGTTTTAAAAAATTCTATAAAAGAGTTATGACCATGAAGTGACAGATGTTCAGTTTTATTTTGTCAGTTTAATGACAAAAGAGCTAATCTATAAAGTAAAAGTAGATGGTGATTTTTTTTTTCTCTGTGAAAACACATTTAACACAACCACTACTAAACAGAAATTTACACTTATTGCAAAAATAATATAAAGGAAAAACAACTTTCATGAATAACTGGTGTACTATAATTGACGATGCAGTCTGCTTAACGCAGTCGGCATTACATGGTGTTCGAAAGGAAGCGCCTTTGGATTGAAAATAGAAGGATACCAATGAGCGAGCTCCTCTTTGTAGTGAGGTTGATTGAAAGTTGTGCTTCTCCTCTGATGTAGTGCAGTTGATTGAGAAACATGATGAGTACACTGAATGAATTGAAATCTTTATCTGTTGGTGTTTTATTTTCACAGGGTGACGGACCTCTCAAAATGGAGTTCCATCTGACAGGATTTAACGTGAGTGATGACTTCAAGGATCATAACCATGGGCTCCAGATCCACGAGTACGGAGACATGGAACATGGCTGTGACACCATCGGAGAACTGTACCACAACGAGCATGTACCAGACCACGCGTAAGTTGAAACTGAAACAAGAAACGATAAAGTTGCGTTCAGGAAATTATCAAGTTCAGTATCAAATTCTGAAAGACAAAGCATGTGTCATGTTACACCTGCATGAGTAGTTTGATTATAACTTGAGGTTCCTTAAAAAAATGAATATGACTATTTTAAAACTCTACTTTTGAATATTTCAATAGGAATTAAAGTAAAATGTACAGAAACACATAGATATACGATTACGGTTTGACACAGACTGAAAACTTTAACCTTCAATTTGACAGTGATCCAGGCGATCTCGGAGATCTCCATGACGACGACCACGGAGAGGTGAACTCCACCAGAACCTTCGATTTTCTCACCATTGGACACAAGGACGGCATTTTGGGGCGCTCTTTGGCTGTATGTATCTATCGAGGAATGACTTTTTTATTTTAATGTGTATATATACTGAATGTTTTGTTTTTGATAATCTTAAGCAGTATCATTCAATGTATCATATTTCTAGATATGAACATTTCAACAGTTCAAACTGATATATTTACATTTCCACTGATTTTACTTTTGATATCAGTACAAATTATAATGATAGCCTTTTCCTCATAAATGCAGTCGTGAACAAAGCAAGTATGAATCATGATAAATATACTTCGATTATTGTAAAAGCTGGGAATTTCAACAGAAATGAAAGTAAAATGTATATACAAGAAATAAATTTCAATCTTGAATACACATGATGGTATTAAGTGCAACACTTCACGCCGACATACATGTAAAGTAAAAATATGAATATACGGAATTTACGTCAAGATCGGTTGTGTTATATTAGGAATGACGATCATACAAATGACCGCATTCTTCCATCATTTTGTATGGTACAAACAACCAAGAAATGTTTTAATTAAATACCTTTACCTTCGTTTAACTTTTTGTTTTAAAGTTGACTGGAAACTTGTCGGTATATTCAAACACAAATTGTTTTGAAACCCATATCTAACCACTGTATGGGTATTTTACTGTAATAAATCACAATTCTAATGAACATTTTGTCCCTGAAATTAGGAAGATATTTAGTTAATTATTTCTTTCAAAATGCAACCAGACGTGTTCAAAATATAATCCAGTTTCTACTCAGGTGACTTAAACTATCAAGATTGTTTTTACCACCTAAAATTATAGAATCAGTGGATTTTATTTTTCTTACCATAGTAAAAAATCTAATTATGAAAAGTTTTGCCACAGTAATTCAGTTAACTATAGCAAATAATGATTAATTGTATTTTTGTTAAGGTGGTGTAACCGATTACATAGCCAACATAAATTGTAAAATCGCACCTTGCATTTTGATATTCATTGTAGATTTAGTGCAGCATGACTTCAGAGATGACCAGTGGAATAAATTTCAATAAGATGTTTGCATCAATTGACCAATCATGTTTACTCGAAATATATAATCTAAATTGCCCTCTCAATATTTCGTTTTAAACATGCTTTACTACATTAATCATATTTGAAATGTTTTTATTTATAGATTCTTCAGGGAGATCATACCAGCAAAACAGCCATCATAGCCTGCTGCGTCATTGGCCGCTCTCACCACCATGATTAAACAGTAGACTACCAGCTACTACCCTACACAACCTCTGACATTATTATTGTGCGCTCTTTTTGACAATGTTTTCTGGATAGCTTTCCGAATAAATTCATTAAAATGATATCCGTCTTCTTTTGAGTTATATATCAAATATGAAAGAAAACTATACATTATAATCACATGCTGTTTCATTGGTGTTTTCCCGTTTTATCTAACTGAAATAGAAGGGATTTGACTTCGATACGATACCAATATTGAATGAAAATCGCAATGCCGATATAAGATATTGAAAGAAATTAAAAACAACACGCAAAGTTAAAATATTCCTTAGACGATACATTTTTAATTTTTTAAAAACATTTTCTTTGTATGTTGTTTATATACAGAAATCGATATATATATATATATATATATATATATATATATGAAATAAGTGTAGAACAATCATCTACACAAGCGATAGTATAATATAACAACGCGGACTGAGAAGAAAGAAGTTTAAAAACGTATATATATATATATATATATATATATATATATATATATATAAAGTCTCTTTTGTTGGAGTAAAATTTAAAAACAAACACTCTAAACACTTTTCTGAAATATTTCGACCGTGTTACCGGTCTTCTTCAGTCGTGTTTATTATATATATATATATATATATATATATATATATATATATATTCCTGAAGTAGTAGAAGTAAAGAAACTAGTCGAATATACTCAATCGGTTCAGTGATAATTGTTTCCGTCATGTTGCATAGATTTCTTTGGCTCACTCAGTTTATGGCACTTGCCAGTAACCTTTTAACAGGTCAAATTTATTGATAAATTTCGCATTTCCGATTTTATCGACGCATTTATCAATTCTAAGAGTTCGATACGGATTTGTTCGAGATAGAATACACTTTTCAGAAATCGGTATACAATTGGTAGGTACTATCAAGTTTAGGTACAAGAATGCAAAGTGAGCTCCAGTCTCTTTTACTTGGTTAAATAATGCCATTGTCCAACATATATTGCACTTCTATTATTAAGCACTGTAATTTTAATGGATTTAAACAATAAGGATGCTGCTTAATGGGCAACGAGTCACTAGTTTCAGTCAGTCACTCTTCCTTAAGCTATTTTAAAGGGCCACTAACGTATGGCGAACCACTAATTCAAAGGGACTGAAACCAAGAGACTTCTGAACTGCTTCTCGTGTAGCAAATACAACAAGTTGAAACTCTTCATCCCAGTCTTGATCAAACTGGTGACAGTGTTTTCCTCATAGTTTTAAGGGTTTGATGGAAACGTTCAAGAGCCCTCTAAGACTCGGGATGATAACACCTAATCCATGCACGACGTGTTGAAACAACGACGGCATAAAATTCGAGCCTTGATCTGACTGAACAGCCTTGGGCACTCCTACAAAACTGAAAAATTTGGTGAGGGCCTTGACTATGGTTTTTGCCTGGATATTTCCTAACGGTGTAGCTTCATACAGAAAAATCAAGTGGGTATACACATGATAGCAAGTAAATACTGGTTCCCTGACTTAGGTTTAGCAAACGGCCCAACACAATCTACCAACATTCAGCTGAAAAGTTCTTCAAAACTGGAATCAGTTGGAGAGGGGGCAGATAGAATTTTCTGATTTGGCTTACCTACTCGTACCAACTGACAAGACTTGCAAATCATCCTTTCTCAACTTGGGGCAATAAAATAGAAATGAATGGGTTGCTTTAAAATATATATGATGGAGACAGTAGTATTACTCATTTGCTACCACGTTTTGAAGAATGTCAATTGGGAAACCTGTGATGCTGAAAAAAACGATAGTTTAACATATAATGTTTTCAAAAAATATCGGAGCACTTCTAAAAAGTGACTGTACAAATTTGGAGAATGTCAGCTTAAATGTGTGAGAAAAGTTAATTAAACAAAATCTACTAGGTACTGTCTATCTAAAAATGATGGAAAATGGCAAAGTTTAACTACATGTTCATTTTTTGTAAAATGCCTGAATGCTTCCAAAAAGTCACAAGCACATCTTCAATAAGTTCAAAACAACTGTGTAAAGTTTGGCTAGAGGTGATTGAGGAGCTGATTACACAAAGCTCATACAATGTACCTGATATGAGGATGCCCGCCTGGAATTTACCATGCTATTAGTGTAGCCAGATGGACGTAGTGCAACCCGACCAAAAGTAACTTAAAATCCTACAAGTCGTACTGACTCCTAATGACTTGCCATGGGTGTGTCATGAGCCAAACTCACGATGTCCCTACAATGTATTACTGAAACCACCATCTGGTGTAAGATTGCTTCCTACTTGTACTTACTGTAAGGAAAAAGGTCATTTGATCTTAATGTTTTAAGCTTAAGAGAAAAAAAATGACCTTGACAAACCACAGTTACCTGCTTGCACAGCATTCCAGTTGGAATTCTAACAAACCGTCGGAAGACCTCATCACCAAAGACTATGATGACGTTGTCAATGAGGAACTTCATGATTTTTTTTAATATCAACTTTTGAGTACTTGGGTGTAGAATCGGAGTACCACAAAGAAATCTTTTGAATAGCTGATCACTAGATATGATTTTCAATTTTTGTTGAGGAAGCAACTGTCATGATATCAAAAACTCTAGTCTTCATTTTATTATGAAGAATGGTCGTGTTAAGTGTTGAAAAATTTTTTAAGAACATTTTAGAATCCATATTTGATTTACAACACATTTAATTTAAAACCATGAATTAAAATGAAAAATGACGATTTGACAGAGTAAAGAGTACCATAAAATAAGACTAAATATCCATCCTAATGATAGTTTGAAATTGTAGATCTACTGTCATCTCCAAATTACTGAACACTATTTGGGCAGAATCAAAGTACTGTTCATGCACAGGGACTACAACATCGATCACTATCGCAGTGATTGAATACAAATACTATAATTTCACATGTTTTATTAGTATCAGTTGAAAGATGAACAATGGACATAGAATACACAATGAAAGATTTACAGTTTGAAGCACTGAAATTCCTACAACTACACTGTATCAATCCATTCTTCCTTTAAGTTCTCGTGTTGTTACTTGATCTTTCTCACTGTCAAATAAAAGAACGAAAACTGGTTTTCTTAATCATTTAAACATTGGAATGATGTTTATTGATTTGACGCTTCTTGTGCTGATAATATGTAACCGCAGAAAATTTAAATAATGCATGAAATAAAACTATAAAATCCTTTCTTTATTGATTTATCATCTGGTGATGAAGGTAGCAAGCATTGCAGAAAAAGTATTCATAACCTGCATTACTATTTTTTCTGCAGTGCTTGCTACCTTCATTACCTGCTAAAAAAACAAAGACATTTCATTGTTTATATTTATATTTTTTTTTTTTGTCTCCCCTCAAAAAAAAAACCAAAAAACCAAACTAAATTTAAGTACTACATCTTATATTGTTGACCCATCTGTTACTTTGAACAGAACAGTCAATGCATCCTTTGACCTTGATGATGCTCCATATTTTGTAATGATTACATTAACAGGTGGTACTAAAAAACTGAATTGAACTAACTTGCAACAAACATTGTCTATGTTGAAAGCAATGTAAATTACAACAGAAAAATAAGAGAACAATTTAATGAAGGCGCATATTACATATTATTAGCACAAACAACATCAACAAGAGGCCCACAGGCCTTATCAGTCACCAGAGCATTAATTAACAGTATCACTAGCCCCAAGGGCTATGGAATTCATATTAATTATCTAAGAAAAATTCTAATATTTAGCAGGAGTACAAGACAAGATGTGTTATTAAAACACAATTGCATCCGAAAGTGCCCATACCAATGAAAGGCTTCACATAATATACATGTATGTTATATTATAGCTACATGTGTACGAGTCAGAACTATAGGGTTGTTACAGCTGTAAAAGGAATTGATTACACGAAGTATGTATTGTCTATTCAAAAGATCGTGAAAAAAATGACAAAGTTTAACTACATGCAAATTTTTCAAAAAATTCCTGAGCAGTTCCAAAACAGCACATGTAAATTTGAACTTTCCTGGTCACTTGGTACTTGAGAAGATTTTTAAATGACCTCACCCTATTGTTTTATTTTGTGATTATCTCCCCTTTGAAGAGGGCATGCCCTTCATTTGAACAAACTTGAATACCCTTTACCCATAAATGATTTGTACCAAGTTTGATTGAAATTGGTTCAGTGGTTCTGGAGAAGAAGATGAAAATTTATGCGAAAAATTTACAGGCAGATGGATGGACAGACAGAAAACAGAATCCCTCTATAAAAATGCCTTTGCATTAAATAATCAAAGAAATTCATAACATTTTTGAGTTAAGAGTGACAATGTTATAATACCAAAATTGGGTCTGAAATGATGTAAGGCCAAAATAAAATATACGTGTTTCCTCCTTCACTCCCCCCAAAAATAGGTTGGATAGGTAGGTAAAATAATTTATTAAAATATTTTATTCGAAATCTTAAGCTTTGATATGCTTTGAATACAGGTATATATATGAGGGTTGTTCGATATGAAATGTATATTGTACCAAAGCACGATAACACTTTATATTTGAATAGCTCTATTCAATACCTTTCCAACGATATAAACATGAGCCTTCAGCTCCACAGAGTTTTAAACTTATAGTCATTTCAATATAACCAGTCGTTGACCACTGTTGTAAAAATGGTTGGGAAACGGGTTGAGAATATTGAAGAAATTAGAGCTTATTTAAAAATTAGCACAAAACACGGTCATTTGGTAATGCAAATTTTTACTGAATTGGGGGAAATTTATGGGTCTGATAAGGTATCTTATGAGACAGGTCATAGGTGGAGAAAGAAATTTCTGACTGGCACAGAGTCCATCAAAGATGCAGCAAAATCTGGTCGACCTATGACTGTAACAGGCAAGGCAAATGTCTCAAAAGTCAGGGATATAATTGAAAGTGATGACAGGTACACGATACGTGATATTGCCAAAGCTGTTGGCATACCGCTATCACGGGTGGGTATTTTGAAAGTATGGAAGATTTCTGCCAGATGGATACTGCATATATTGATAGATGACCAAAAAACGGATATGATTACAAACTGCTAAGCAATGCTTCCCAAATTCAATCAAAGACTATTTGCAAACATTGTTACTGGTGACGACTCGTGGGTTCACTATTCGAACCAGTAAGAAAAATTGGAAACAAAATATGGCTAATTAAACATGGAAGAAGGCATGTAATTGCCAAAAGAACCATAAGCACAAAGAAGGCTCTTCATTGCATATTCTTCTCATGTGATGGTACAGCCGTACAAATTCCGGTGTTACAGGTTGGTATTGAGATGTTATACTAAAAAAAAAACACCTCAAGAAATATTATCATAAACAACGCCCTGTGTCAGGATTTAGGCATATTCGTCTCATTCATGATAATGCTCCATCACATACATCTGAGCTTGTGAGGTAACCGTCTTGCCACACCCACCATACTCTCCAGATCTAGCCCCATGTGAATTTTTCCTTTTTCCAAAACTTAAAAAGTTCTTATCTGGTCATCATTGTAAGTCCTGACAAGCCCTTGGCTCAGCCAACAGTCAGTGCCTCAGAGGTCTACCTAAATCAGCATACTGTGACACATTTCAGAAATGGATTCAGAGACTGAAAAAATGTTATTCAAATTGCCAAAAATACTTTGAAGGGATGTCATGTTCATTTCACTATTTGAATCGAACGCTTGTAAGATATCATACAACACACATTACATATTGAATAACCCTTGTATACTATATACATTACAAATACTTTTCAAGCATTTTGAAAATTCCAGTTTGAAAATTCTGAATTTTTATTTTATATAATATATATATATTATCAATAAAATACTTAGGGTGGGCAAATAAAATGTGGGTAGGGTCAGAAACCGGAAACATGCATATATTTTTTATTTTGGCCTAATGTAATTTTCATTCTTAAATAAAAAAAAGTTGTTTTCTACTGATTACTTACATGTCAATATCACCATGTGGAATTTCAGTCATATATAACTGATTGATTGATTAAATATTGTTTAACATCCCAACTGAGAATCTTTCACTCATATGGAGACATCACCAATGCCGGTGAAGGGCTGCAAATTTAGGCCTATGCTTGGCGCTTATGGCCTTTGAGCAGGGAGGGATCTTTTATGTGCCACACCTGCTGTGACACGGGGCCTCAGTTTTTGCGGTCTCATCCGAAGGACTACGCCATTTAGTCGCCTCTTACGACAAGCTAGGGGTACTGAGGACCTATTTTAACAACCCGGATCCCCATGTGGTCATGTATAACTGTATATATATTAATTTACCACCATCCCCTTTCCTTCCATTTTAAAATATTCATAATTTTAATGAACTTGAACTTTTATTTAGGCAAGGTATTAACTGGTATACATGTAATGGTATCATTTGTATAAGTTGTTGCATCAGCTGTTTTGTTTTTGTGTATCTGTGACATCACTTGAAAAACTCGGATGAGATGACGAGGAGCACGTGATTGTCTGCAGAGTGTGTCTGGAAAAGAACTTGGATGTACATGGAAGCACTCTGTAATCCTCTGGCTCATGGAAGTGCCTGGCCAAATCATTTGTGATTGCGCATCTGTACTTTATTCCTTCAGTGTGACTAATGTGACAGTGTGCACTGTGATTGTCAATACCCGTACTGGACTGATTCACAGATGTACAAACGTGTGTTCTTATGTGTAATGTTGATATGTTTTCATTACTAAAGTTGTATAATCAAAATTATGTAAAAGTTTCAGATCAGTTTGACTGGTGTTATTGTTAGTGCATAATTTTAACTAGCTATCAGTAGATTTGTGTATTCAGCACATGTTACAAAGGAATTTCTCCTTCCAACAATGTCTACATATGAATAGAAAGTACCAAGTATTTATAAATGCAGATTTGAAAACTGAGGCCAAACTGTTCATTCCATCTTGCACCAAAGCATTCCATTCAATGAGAACCATTTGTTCTTAATCTTAAAGTGTTCTGTTCTTCATAAGAACCATTCCATTCTGTTCATTCACCACCCCACTAGTGTAGTAGTCTGCTTCAGGGTCTGTATCTAATGATAGTCACCACATGAGATTTATATCAGAAGGAGACACTTACATGATATGGACGATTCCTCCCCAGCCTGACACAGCATCACGGTCCACTGCATTTAATAGGGCCTGTGATATTGACTCAAACAGCTCCTGTGGTTCCTGCCAAGCATAAAGTGATTAAATACATCAGTTCTAACATATTTTAATCTTAAATAGTTTATATGTGATTTTACATGATCATGAAAATACATGAAAAAAATTTCACACTTACCATGTTGGGTTCCCAGACAGACTCGCACATTCCATACATTTGTTCTGAACAAGTACCACTGACAACAAAATCATCTGTGACCATGGGACAACCAATCAAATCCATAGAGGCAATGAAAGGTTCAAAGGTTTTAGGATCAAGTCCAGCAATGACTGGTTCAACGAAGTATGGACCAAACCTGTTGAGAGACTTGTTCCATAAAATACTGATATAGATTCTTTTCTACTTACCTCTGACCTTAAATTTGATAATGTACCAAACTTACATGTACTGCAACAATGTGTGTAGTAGTGACTGGTTCACATATCTTATAAAAAATATTTTTCATTTTTTATGCTAAACATAAAAAATACAACTTATTTGATGTTAACAACCAAAATTTGGACCTTCTGACTGCAAGGATAAAAGCCTTAATGCTATGCTGTATTATATAAACAAAGTCTTTTTGTGATGTCAGAAAAGCACACTTTATCTAATTTAAAAAAATAGATCAAATGTGATATACACACAAACACACACACATATATATAAACTTAGACTGATATCCATTTATTTTGAAATACGTAAAAAATAACATACCTCAATCTTTGTTTACAAAACAAATAAAAACTCTCTACAATGAGCTAATCATAATGATAACCTTAATTTTTTGTGGAACCTTTTTAAAAACATTAGACAAGAGATTTTGATCAATAAAAGTGAAAAGCATATTTTGGGGGAAACTACATTTAAATATTGTCTGAACATTATCCATTACAAGTGCTGAATAAGAAGAATATAGGTTAACAATTCCAAGAATTATTACATCAAAAATCATCTTAAACAGTCAGGGGCATAACACAAACACATTATTTGAAAAATATGTTATTTTTAACACATATATATTCATTTTCACAACAATGCATTAGCGTCATTTTTCATTTTTATGGTGTTTTTGATTTGATCTGAGATCTTTAATCTTTTGTATTTTTTCCATTCTGGGATTCCACATGCAAGAAAATATGCAGTGCACAGACTCCAATCAACAGGTATGGCAGAAGACATGTAGCATGTGTAAACAAGTGAGGCGCTATTTACCATTTTGGGTGAAAGGTGAACAAATCCTATACTTTTCTGAAGACTTTTGAATATTTTTAATGAATTAAGCAAGCTTATAAATAAAACAAACATTTGTTCTTGTCTTAGTGTACCAGTGAAAATCTGTGGTGTGAAGTGATGGGGTTGACACAAAATATCATAGTAACGAGATAACTAAAAATGACCTGTTTGAATTATTAATGGAGGAAATAGTAATATTGGAGAAGGACAGCTGTAACTGAGAGCAGAGAGATGTGTCCTTGTTGTTACTTGTTATTTCTAGGATAAATCTATCGACTATTTTTGTATTGTGATACTTTACCGATCACTGAGCTGTTGTGTTGTAGAGGTTTAAATTTAATTAAAGGCTACAGCCAGTAAGTGTTTATCTTTGTTTGTTTTTTTTTTATTTTTACAAAGTTTGTATTATACTTTTTGCATTGTATTTTCAAAACTGTGTGTACACTGAACATAAGTCAAATTTTTAAATAGCTGTGGCCGCCTTTATCTACAATGCACTATATATTATGGTTGTTGTGATAGATTAGCTTATTATATGATGTTGTACAGTATTTTTAAATAGGTGACTGTAAGTTAGTACTTTAAGCTCGAGTCACTATCTTGGTTGGGAAAACCATTTGTGGATTTCATTAGGACATGCGATACAGGAACTTTCTTGTGTCTTCGACATTTTCCTAGCATCTCAATCTGATGTTGCCTGCTGTCATCGATATCATATCCATCATCTTTCGATTTTATTGTACATTTGGCAAATAAATTGTTGTTATGTTAGATACTCATGTTGTCCTTGATTATCAATATTCATCCATTTATTACAGTGGAAATAAGGTTTATAAAGAATCCAACATAATCCATGGTTGTGATAATGTACCTATATTTCTTTATCAAAAATGTGAAAAATAAAAACACTTGTATTGAAATGCTAATCATACACTGACATTGGATTCCAGTGTCCTTATAAACTTTAACCACTAATTGTTTTGTTTACCAATACAAAAAAAAAAAAAAAAAAAAAAAAAAAAAAAAAAAAAAAAAAAAAAAAAGAAAGAAATGTGTGGTCCCTACTATATACTTTTCAGAAGGAAAGTAGGATTTTAATTTGTGAATTATTTAGGTTTTTAAGACTTGTGGATGTTTGAGGATAAATGAAAACACAGTGTCTCAGTATCACTCCAAACAATGCTTCCATAGTTTTTGTGTTGTAAATTTCCTGATTCATTAACATTTTGGGACAACAATGGGGAAAATACTTTAATTACAGTAACTAAATCCCGATTTAAGAAAAAAAATAATTAAGATTAGGGATCAAAAAATAGGGTAGTCAGGGAAACCTAACTTTTTAAAAACCTTACCTCCTTTCATACAGCAGATTTGAGACCATGCTCAAGAATGTTTTAGGTTTAATTCTTCTATTTTCCCGCAATTCATATAGATTCACACGAAACTGTAAACGTTGTTGTCTGTGAATAAACATTGACAAAGAAAATTAATTAAATTAAATTGTCAATTAAAAATAAATTTTAACAAGAAATGTTTAAGAAACATGTATGCCTCTTATGGTCCAAAATTGAAAACGGTTATACACATACATCATTTAATTGGCAATAGTGCCAAAACAATTCAAGATATATTGAGCAGACAATATTTTCCTATGTCCAGAGTGGACTGAGCTTTGACCATGTCACCTAAAAGTCATTAGGGGTCATCTACTTCTACGGATGTACACTGTACCAAGTTTGGAGTCAATCAAGCAAATGATTCTTAAAATATTGGAGACAATACTTGGCTATTTCCAGTTTAATCCTGTGAACTAAAAATTAATAGGGGTCATCTATTCCTTATGATGTACCAAGGTACCAAGTTAGATGTCTGTCAAGCAAAGGATTCTCTTATGTCCAGTCTGATCCTTGACCTTTGACCATGTGACCTCAAAATTTGATAGAGGTCATCTACTCCCAACAATGTACCAGAGTACCAAGATTGATGTTTGTTATGGAAGGGGGTTATCAAAATATTGAGTGGACAGTATCTTTCTATCTCCAGAGTGGACTGACCCTTGACCTTAAAATCAATAGGGAGTCTTCTTCCACTGATAACCAACCTACATATGAAATATCATTACAATCAAGAGAATAGTTCTCAAGATATTGAGCAGACAAAATGTGGACTACCGACTGACATACCAACATACTGACAGACTGACTGACTGGTGCAAAGCAATATGCCTCTCTTCTTTAAAAGGGGGGGGGGGGTGCTAAATTAATACTACTAAAATGTAGAGTTTATGCAAGTGCTCAGCTGTACAAAATTCACCTGTCTACATTTGACATTCACAACAGAATCAGCTGTGTAACCTACACTGTTTGGACATCTGTGGCTAGTCCAGGCAATCCAATGTACAATCTTGGTCCCATCTCAAAGATTTTCTGGAAGTCTGTGCTGACGGTCTGAGCCTGTATTCCAAATCTTCGGTCAGAGGCAATGGCCACACAATCTCGGCCTTTCATGGCTATGATGGCCGCACCATTGTATTCCAAAATAGACTGAAAAATGTAATGGACATTGTATGGTCACATTATGGAAGAATCAGTGTGCTGACTAAAGACAGGAATGGACTCAAAATGACCCAGAAATGGATAAGAAGGCCATCTATCTTTTTGAACATGTTATGCACACATTGTCATGTTTTTCCTTCTAAAAAAGAATTCAAAGAGATCTAAAGAGGCATGATCTAGGGTGGTGTACTGTGAAAAAAAATATGATTTCTTTGTATCTTTCATTACAGTGACATTACATGGGAAAATCATTGTTCTATGTAGTTTCCGTAAAGTCGCAAGGTAAAAATATTACTTGTTACCTGTTGACATTATATGATTGCATTTAATTGCAATCTTCACTTTTATAAAACATTGGTGAATGCAAATTTTTATGTCAAATTACTCTGTTATAAAGGGTCATTATCTAATTGTTAAGTATAACTGACTCAATGTTCCATGCCTATACATACAACTTTGTCTGCCTTGACTAATAATAAACAGCATATAATTTCATTATGTATGTTTTCTTTCTTTGTATCCAAATTTGAAAAATAAAGTGTGCACTTAACCTATCACTGATTTCACAAGAAATGCATCATTTGAAACCCACAGGTTATTTTGTACAAGTGAGGTACAATCTACAAACATTTCTGCAAAAATTGGAAATTCACGATGAAAAAAATGAGAGGAGGTTTCAAATAAAAAGTTTACTTCGCTAAGCACGATTGTCTTAAATCATGAAATTGTTCTCTTCAATACTCTACACCAATTTTGGTAGTATTTTTTTTCTACTTAAAAGTTTCAATCAGTAAAATTAGGAAGAGGCCACTGGGCTGCTATATTTATTTTCCCATATCAAATAATAAGGATATGCCTAATATTGTCCTACATTCTTATTTTGCAAAGAAGAATACTTCTACAAGTTTAAAATAAATAATATGATGTAAATTACATTATATTTGTTTTAAAATGCCCTTCATTGTACGAAAACATCACAAGCATATATGTATTAGGACTGGGTATTGTTTACAAAACGTTCAAAACAATTTGTACTGCAATACAGAGAAACAATATGCGATACATATGAATGATACAAGATTATTCCATTTACACTTAATTTTGAGGATTAGTTAAAATAACAAAGTAGTAACAAAAATAAAACGCTATGCTTTCGTTTTGTTCCATCTGCATATGATATTGTTGAATTAATTTTTCACAAAAGACAATTGTGCACATGTTTGTTACTTGCTTTTATCATAT
Source organism: Ostrea denselamellosa (assembly GCA_024699665.1). Lineage (NCBI taxonomy): Eukaryota > Metazoa > Mollusca > Bivalvia > Ostreida > Ostreidae > Ostrea > Ostrea denselamellosa. The sequence continues at coordinate 6,544,087 of JAMZEH010000065.1, read as the reverse complement.
TGTTAGCATTTTTTTTTTTTTAAAAACAAGAGCATCAACTTGCCCTGGTTTTAAACAAGCCTAAGTTTCTGATACAGTATCCCCTGTTGTACTGAAAACCCACTCTGAGCCCCAAGTCTGACACAGCAGAAGAAATAAATTTTTTTCAGGATAAATATTTACAAACTTCAGACAAAGACAATGAGCCACAGGAGGAATTCCATGCGTCTTCAGCTACAAGTTTCTTAGAATGGGCTGTCCAATTTGTGAAACTTTCGTAATCCAGTGACATTACATTTTCACAAATGACAAAAAAAAAAAAAAAAGGTGAAGATGACGCCAACTATTTTCTAAGTTTAAGTGAAAAACATGGATAAGAATAGTAACATTACATTGATTTAAAAAGCTGTTGTTGATGCTAGTTTAAATAAACAAGACACTAGGCCTAATCATGAAAATGTTTCATTAAACTGAATATGGAATTTGGGCCAGTCATTTTCATATCCACTGGTCTGAAGGGACAGTAAAATTATCTACTGACCAGTAGAAAAATTAAGTTGATAGCCCAAGTGACCAGTGACTAAAAATAATTATTTCTAGTCCTGAAATTTGAATTCATTATATCCAGATTCCTTAAAAACCATGATTTGTTTATTAAATATTTTAAATTTATATTTTATATTTCCATCCATGCAGGAAAATTCCCAAACATTACTTGCAAAAACTACAGGTCCTAAAAATCTATCAATTCTAACTAATGTTAATTACTATGATAGAAATTCTATAATTAATTTAAACCTCTACTTGTATAGTACATAACAACATAGCATTCTACAGTTTGGGAACCCACTATAGCGATGTATTCTCGCTAATGCATGGTTCTTTAATGAGAGTATTCAAATCAAAAAAAAAAAAAAAAAAAAAAAGAAGAAAAAGTGCTTAAATGTCTGATACTGCTGCAAATATATAAATCAAAACAAACACTTGCGATCTGCATAGGATTTCAGTGTCCTTCTCTCTTATGCAGTTGTCTATTAAATTATATAGATTTGTGCCACGTTGTGTGTTGCACTTATTCAGTATTGCACAGAATCTGTCATTATTTTCAATCAAAACACCAGTTTTTGGTAATGTTTATTTTCTCGCTAAAGAGGGATAATCGCGTTTTAGCGAGATTTTGCTATAGGGGAAGAGTTCTCTTAATCTGTTCTAAGCTTCTTCTTTTTTTTTTTTTAAGATTTACAACAGAAGTCGGAAATTTTATAAATAAAGTAGAAATAAAATTGAGAAGCAGGCTTAAATCCTCCGGTGAGCTTCGCGTGTGGTGGTATGATATAGACCCCTACTATAATTATTATAGACAAAATTACCGGTTCCTGTGGTTTTAAATTGTTAAAGGACGTTGGGTGTCATGTAAGTACTGTAACATAATTCTAATAGACACTGAAATTGAAAATACCTATGTGGTTCTCGATCTGAGACAAATTTTACTACCTATATCTAAAATAACAATATCAAAGACATACCATGTTTCTAGTTTCTTGCAAGTCACCAACATAAGGGGGGTAACTTCATGCATTTACTGTATATTAAGTAATCTCGATCCCGACTTTTGAAATTTTTCCCCCGATCTGTTTTTGTAAAAAATAAAATATAGTTCAATATAAAAGAATATAGAATAGTAAATTAATATCATTAAGAGCAAACTATGGATATGGACGAAAGGTATGAAAAGTTTTACTTCTGAATTAAAATTCGGGGTCGTCTTACACGAAATCAGTATTCATTCTATGGACAGGTGTAAATCTAGATTATGACTAGATGTAAATCTAGCAGAACATATGATAACGATCGTGGTAGTAATCAGCCAGACTATATACATTTTTTTCATCCATACATTGTCATACATTTAGATAAAGTCAGGAAACGACACATTGCATATGGCAATGGAATATATAGTTAGATATGAGGAACTGCCAGTTATAACTAGGTTATCAGAGACCAGAGACGTATTTCTGTCTCCGTAATCACGAATGAATCGTGTTTTACCGTTATAAGTTTATTTATTTGTGTTCTTCTTTTGACTCCTTGGGGATTCTATTGCCCAACATAATTCATGAGATTTAAAAAAAAAATAATAAAAATCAACGGATACGTGACAAACATACTACATTTACACACCTCGGAAAGTCCAGGATCGTATTATTACTAAATAATAAAATATGATGAAAATAGAAATTATTTGGTGAAATTTAGTAATTTAAAGGACTTGGCAAGTATTTATTATTACCTATCACTATTAGGCTAATTCTCGTTTAATTTTTCTTTGTTTTGTTTGTTCGCTTATTTATTGTTCTGCTAGGCCTAAATATAGATCTATCACCTATATTAGTATGTTGTACTTATTGATAGATATTGAATATTTCTATAACATTGTACATTCAAAATTTGCAGATAATTTTCAATGTAGAAAATTTCTTGTTGTTAGCAGCCAATAGTACCTACTCGCTCAACGACGTAGATCTATTTTTGTGCCCAATCGTTGCGGTCCATAGAAATAACGGAAATACCCCCCAAAAAAAAAAAAAAAATAATAATAAAAATAAAAACACCAGGTAATTACAGAAAACAGCAATAAATGTACCGAAAACACCCAAGTATTATTTAAAACCATATACAGGGTGTTAGTTCATACTTGTATGATATAAAATTGAATGATTTATAACTAATTTTCATCACCATGTACATGATGTAGATACTTCACAATTTATTTTAAAGCACACTTCATTGGCCATCATATTTGTTCTACTTCAATCGTAAGTATATCAAGTTTAGTATTATGGTAAAATATCTTTTTCACTTTCAATTCCTGCATGGTCACATTCTGAATGATCCATCCAGAAAGTGTTCAACATGCACCCTACCAGTAAAACAGAGGATATAACCATAAATCATTAAATTGTCTTTCAAAATGAATAAAACTTAGGAAATGAAATTATGATCCAATATGTATATATATGTAATTGTTCACCAGGAGAGTTAATGTCATGACTCAGGCATCGGCATCACACTTAGGGGGAAAAATTTAACCTGGACTATATCATTTGAACCAATGGTTGTAGAGTTTTGATATTTTATATATAGCCTCATGAAGAGGCATTAGTTTTGGTACCAAGACTTTTGACCATGTGATCAAGGGAGATAGGGTTTTGATATTTAACATAAAGAGGTCTTTATTTTCGTACCAAGACATTTGACCTTCTGACCTTGGACTTTGAACTACTTTTCAAAAACTATAACCAGGGCTATATCTTTTGAACCAAAGGGGATAGGGCTTTGATATTCTGCCTCATGAAGAGACCTTTGTTTTGATACCAAGACTTTGGACCTATTGACCTAGTTTTTAAAAACGTTACCTAGGCTATATCTTTTGAACCAAGGAGGATTGTTGATTGATTGTTTGTTGTTTGTTTTATGTCCCGTTGATAATTTTTCACTTACATTGAGATGTCACCAGCTGTATGTGAAGTCCTACAAATTTTGACCTATGCTTAGTGCTCAGGGCCGTAGTAGTGAGGATTCTTTAATGTGCCAATGCCTGCTGTGATACGGGACCTCATATTTGAAAGACCTGGATTCTTACTTTTAAATGCCGAGAGTTTAACGAAGGAGCAATCACCACCAATGTTTATGCCCTAGGTTTGATGCGGCCAAGGTATGAGTGGGGCTCGAACTCATGACTTCCCAGTTATGAAGCGAATGCTTTAACCGCTTAGCTACCACTACTGGACCAAGGGGGATAGGGTTTTGATATTTCACATATACATGTAGATGCCTCATGAAGAGACCTTTCTTTTGGTACAAATGTATTAGGACTTTTCACCTCTTGACCTCAGACTTTGAGCTACTTTTTAAAATCTGAGCTCTATCTTTTAAACCAAGGAGGTAGTATTTTGATATTTCACAAATAAGATGCCTCATGAAGAGACCTTTTTTTGTACCAAGACTTTTAACCTAGTGACCCAGGGTTGCAAATAACAGTCAAAAGTTTAGGGGCCATGTGGGCCTTCAACTTTACAAATGTTACTAGCCCACACCAATATTTTGGGGCCCACTCTTGAAAATAGGAATTTTATCTCAAACTTGTATATATTTTATTTCAATACATTTTCATTTCAATGTAATCGCTCAAATATAGTCTCTTCATCTTCACCGTCATACTCACTTTCATTGACAGTCCTACATTCTACATCTCCACTTTCATTCTAACTTTCAGTATTCTCATTTACAAAACTGTTGTTCTCAATATCCTCTCAACCCTTTCTTACTCTACTTCAACACTCTCAATCACTCTCTTCCTCTTTCTCTTTGCTTTCTGACAATTTTTTCACATCAAGAAGTTTGTGACTGCATCATTTCTTGATGTCATTAGACAAAAATATAATTAAAAGTATGTGGTTCCAAGAATCCTGTCCTAATCTATTCCTAAAATTAGTCGTCACCATTTTGAGTTAAGAAAGCCCTCTTTCTGCTTGGGCACTTGGTGGCGGATTGATTGATTGATTATATTGTTTAATGTCCCACTTGAGAATTTTTCACTCATATGGAAATGTCAACATTGCCGGTGAAGGGCTGCAAAATTTAGGCCCATGCTCGGCGTTCAAGGCCTTTGAGCAAGGAGGGATCTTTATTGCGCCACACCTACTGTCACATGGAACCTCAGTATTTGCAGTATCAACTGAAGGAACGCCCCCATTTGGTTGCCTCTTATGACAAGCAAGGGGTACTGAGAATATATTCTGACGTGGGTACTGATGGGACACCTGGTCATAAACCAGACTGTAATTTGGATAGAATATTATGTTTATAGCTATATAAACGTTTAAACAATATTTTTTCCATTATATTACATACTGTACCAGTTAAAGCAATTGATCTGGAGTTAATGAAGATTCTTTCTGTAGCTCTTATTTTATAAACAAGAGGAATATTTTTTGTTTACAAATGTAAGGTAAGTATTTTTATTTATTTCATAGAGTGGTTGGACACCCCTTCTATAAATCTCCGCATGATGATGTTTATTGCAGGTTTACCGAGTTTTCATAAATATAACACTGACTAGCATCCAAGTTTATAAAGTGCTTTATTGATAATAAAACATTGAAAACAAAAGTGAAACTAAAAGATGAATTAAACCACAGTCAGATTCCAGAAAAGTTATACAATTTTCTTCTTAAGAAGTGGGCTAGTGGATAATCATAATTTGGTTGCCCACAAGTAAAATTACTCGTATTGGAAAGTGGGTGAGTGGTTATTTGCAACCCTGTGACCTTGGACGATGACCTATTTTTTAAAACTGTAACCTGGACTATATCATTTAAGCCAAGGGTGATTAGGCTTTGATATTTCAAAAATAGATGTCTCATTACAAGGCACTTATTTTGGTATAAGAACTATTAACCTTGGACTTTGACCTTCTTTCAAAAAAGGCTTTAACCTTTTGAACAAAAGGGAATAGGTAAAGTATAGTGTCATGCTTCCAGCAAGCTTTGTTATCTTCTGACAACTTGTGTTTAATGATACATTAGTGTTTACAGTAAATTGGTGTTTCTACAATTCCATGGACCTCAGTAATCGTGTGCTTAAGAAAGTGTCCATTTCAAGAAGCACCATGATGAAATATTAGCTTATTTCACATGATATCTTATGTAACAATAAACAGGTATTGAGATTATCAAATGAATCCATGAGATGATAATGGGGTTATTTTAGTATGTATGTATGTGTGTGTGTGTGTGTATTTCATATACTAATTCTCGGATTTTGTTACATTTTCCATTCCATAGTTCAGTTTCAGTTAGTTGCATAATAGATTATAGAAGGGAATTTATAACAATGATATGTAATGCTCTAGATACCTACACCCTGAATTTCTTCATTTTACAATTGGATTTGTAGCTTTCATTTTTGGGCAAATGAAAAAAATTATTGAATTTTAAAAAATAAAAAGTGCACCAACTTGTAATTTCAAAATCTGGATAACTGTGAAAGACAACTGTGGTTTAATAGAGTTATCTTTCTTTGAGCAGATGTCAATTGGAGAAGTTATGGCAAGCACACCTAGTGACATAGTTCATGTTTGCCAGATTAAATTCGACATACTAATTCCTGTCATTTTAGATTATTCCACAATGGAGAGGAGCAGTACTACAGATGCTAGAATGGTACAGGCATGCAACTATATCAATATCAGTGACAACAGTATGCAATTCCATCCTGAACAATTTTACAGACCCATGTATGATTCACAACAGTCATTAGAAATTGATGGTGAAGTGATGAGTGTAGAAGAAGTCTCCCCTGAGGTTGTCAACAATGACTGCAGGTTCTCGTCTAAGGAGGTAGAGCCGTACAGAGAACCCCTAAGTCTGCCCTCTGTATCCTACCCCTCGGGAATCAAAGCCAAGACAAACACACTACAAAGGTAAGATACATTGTTGAAATGTACTGCATATATACAGGTGACTCTTGATGGCTCCAAGTTCTTGATCTCTCAAAGTGAAATCATTGTCCTAATTTTTTTCCCTCAATAACTAAGCAAACTCCAATGTTATATCTCAAGAAGTTCTCTATCTCTCAAAGTGAAATTTGGGTCCCTTAAAGCATATTTCATTGTTTTCACTCTCCATGACTGGAAGTGGTGGTAGGGTATACCCACCATCATTGGGGTATAATTATTTCTGCTTGAACCTTGCCTGAATAAAAGTGAAAGCCTGGGACTAACTGGGCAACATTAATTAGTTGTTTATATAGGTCACACATCATCTGTGTTCCCTTGTGGGGTAGATAGTTAATGTTTAATTGGTCAATTTAATCTTCCACCAACACTTTGTTTTCATAGAATTCGACTAAAGATCAAATTTATGACTTGTTTAAATTTGACAAGGAGACAGTAAATTTGAGAAAATAATTCAGAGACATGCTAAGGAAACATGTCTGTTATTTGTTAGAATGTGTAAAGCGACTGGAAATTGTGACGATTGTGAGTGTGAAACTTTGTTATGTATGAGTTTGTCTTGTAAATATGTACTAGGATGTATGTTTATCAAAACATGGAAACAAAACAAATAAATACATAAACTTTAAACATCTTTTTATCTATACAATATATAGAAGTTCCATGTTGAAATCAAGTCAGTATTTAAAAATATGAAGGACAACATGTCAAAATAATGCCTGATTGTTGTAAATATGCACTCCAGTGACTAACTTACTATAAATCTTAACCATATTGGTCAGATCTTTAATTTCCAGATTTGGCTCAAACTTTTATCTCTTGAACTCTCGATCACTCAAAGTTTTATCAAGGTGCCTTGAACGCCAGTCATCGAGAGTCATCTGTATTTACATATATCTAATGTAAGTGGGGTTATTGAAGAAATAGATTACCATTTTAAAAATTGCCTTCTGTTATAGGCATATCCTGTGATACCCAAAGGGATTCTTAGTAGATTTCATATCACAGTGAAGTTATTAGAATAATTGTATGCAAACTGAGATGGACAGGAAATTTAATAATATAATATGGCAATAAGAAATTTATATGACAATAACCACTTCCTGTACACCATGATGATGCAATGACCCAGAAACAAGGCTCTCCTGAATCCTTGATAATCTTATGCAGTTCAAAATTTTGTGATTATCATTGAGGATATTTATTTTTCACTGATTACAAGTTAGGGATTTCAATTAGGTTCGGTTCAGAATTTACATACACCAAAACAACAAATTTGGCATACAAGGGATATGTAGAACATGTGGATTCTCAGTAGAGATTTCAATCACTACTGTGCTGGAATTAGGCATTTTCACCTCTCTGATACCAACAGAATATGATCTTGTAGTGTATCTTTACATGACATATAACATTTCTGTCAGTACTGGGGTGAAATCAACATCATAGATAATGACACTGATTAAATGTTTTAATAAATGATATAATAGAGAAGTAAATCGGTAAAGGAGAAGTTTTAAACACTTCCAAACGGTACAATTGTTGAATTTTGACATTAAATGAAAACAATATGTTACAGTTTAGATTGATTATAGATTTGTTTAATTATTCAAAAATTATGCTGCACTTTATAATAAGATAGTTTAATAGACTGGCAATGCTTATTTATTATTATTATTATATCTAAAGTTAAACATGCAGTTGTAAATACAGTATGATGTGTATACATATGGTGACATACAGTTATATAAAACTAAAATTAAATTCATTGTGCTACACAGTGTAAATTAAATTTTTTTTTTACTCTCATTGGTATGTAACATGAACTGAATTGATGCTATTAATGTTCTCATATTCTGAATTGAAACTGAACTAAATGAAGGTAACCCTGAATTGTCCCAGCCCTAGTTTAGATCATGTGTACTGTATGTGCACTAGTTTAGATCATGTGTACTGTATGTGCACTAGTTTAGATCATGTGTACTGTATGTGCACTAGTTTAGATCATGTGTACTGTATGTGCCCTAGTTTAGATCATGTGTACTATATGTGCACTAGTTTAGATCATGTGTACTGTATGTGCACTAGTTTAGATCATGTGTACTGTATGTGCACTAGTTTAGATCATGTGTACTATATGTGCACTAGTTTAGATCATGTGTACTATATGTGCACTAGTTTAGATCATGTGTTCTGTATGTGCACTAGTTTAGATCATGTGTACTGTATGTGCACTAGTTTAGATCATGTGTACTGTATGTGCACTAGTTTAGATCATGTGTACTGTATGTGCACTAGTTTAGATCATGTGTACTGTATGTGCACTAGTTTAGATCATGTGTACTGTATGTGCACTAGTTTAGATCATGTGTACTATATGTGCACTAGCTGATGATGTTGCTAGGATGGCATGTGCTGTACCTTGTTAAGGTGACATACATGGAATCCAAATGCCTATGGTATGGGGTGTAAGGAATGATACAGAAACAGCTTTGTTGCCTGATTTGTCTGGAATACATTTTCCCAGCATCAATATGTATGTTTTCTGCAGCCCACAGAGGCTCCACCCCATAGACATACCCAGTTCAATCTTCCATGCCACAGAATATAAAATGGACCATCCAAAGAGAGGAAAAGCCCTCATCATTAACAACATGAACTACGCTGATGAACAGCAGAGACCAGAGCGGGAGGAATCGATCTATGATGCTTCAGCCATGGAAAATCTGCTACAGTGTCTGATGTTTAAACCAGTAACTCAAAGGACAGGTCTCGGAAACATGGTGGTCACAGATGTATCTTCAAAGCAATTGGAGGAACTAGTTCAAGATGGTACAGAAATACAGTAAAACCAGTTAATAGGGAATTAGGTTATAAAAATTTATCTTTCTAAAAGTTAAATGAGACTTACCTGTAAGTTGAAGTTAGGTTGGAATTCTACTTCATCACTGTCAGGGATCACATGAGATAGCGCTAGATTATCAGACTTCAGTATTGAAAGCCCCTACTCCAAAAGGCAAAGTATTTAATTATCGTGATTATAGACCAGATACAGTGTCACCAATAATATCCATAAAAACTATGTATAGGGTGGGGAAGCTCTGGATGTTGTGGCTTGTGATTCCTCCATTCCTGACAGTGATGAAGTAGATTTCTTCAACTTATAGGTAAGTCTCATTTAATTTTCAGTTCTACTTCATCACTCTCAAGGTCATTTTGAAGCCACATAATACTTAAAAGCAATTTGTCCATTGGATGCAGAACGACACACTGATACAAACACTTCTTCTATTTTATTTGTTTATCTTTGAAAATGCTACATGTAGAATTTTAATACAAATTTTTCAACTACATGTAATGTCTTGTATAGAAATTCAACTTTAATAACACACTGAATTACATGCACACATGCAACACTCATACAAAAAAAATAACCAAAAAAAAAGTATATATAATATGTGTGTCTGTGTATACACATACAATACATGTGTCCCCGACTAAAGCTAAATATTTAGTTATGTAGTCTGATGTAAGTAAACTCCTGAATGTGAAATAGATCACTCAGGATGGCAAAATAAAATGTGTTGACCCAAAGAGTTGCCGTACTTTACAGTAACACAGTTATTGGTTGTCTTCGTACATGTTGCAACACTTTGTCTATAACTCACTCAATGTTTCTGTAGCCATCAACGTATCATGCATATAGGTTGTTCTCCAACGCTATCACCACATGCCACAGAACGCTATATAAGCTGCGAGCACCTGCTCGAGCCATACAATACACACACAGCTGGTCACCTATAATAACACAGTAACAGTTGGGGTTTTCAAGTATTCACTGCATACATGGAAAAAACTTTAATATGTTGGGTATATTGTGTAATACAAATAAAACTGGCTGAAAAAATCACAAAATTTCCCAAACTTAATCAAAAATGAATAATTCACAATCACTACTGTAGAAATGCTCAAAATTGCTAGGTTTTCAATTTCCACACAGGAAAACCATTTGAACACCTGTACTATATACAATACAGGCCCAATAAACCACACAGGTAAAACTCGAGAGACCACATACTGACACAGGTCTTTCATTTTCACACATTGGAAGGACACACCTTCACACTTCCATGGCCTGGTGAGAGCTAACTTGTAGGCACTCACAAACTGGTCTGACAGCGGTGACCAGTTATCTGTAACAACTATATGGCAAGAACAAACTATGGAACGCCATAACAAGAATAATATAATAAACTTAAATTGTGACACTCGTAGACTAACATATGATACAGATTTAAATTGAATTCATAAACAATTCCATGTGTATATATGTTAATGTTTCGTATTATGTGAAGTCCTTCATCATCAGCATAGGCACTTTAGGGGGATATATGATTGATTGATTATTTATTGCTTTCCGCCACACTCAACAATTTTTCAGTTATCTGGTGGCGTCCAGTTTTTTGTTGGTGGAGGAGAGAACCCAGATACAATGTACCTGGGAAGAGACCACCGACCTTCCGCAAGTAAACTGGCAAACTTGCTCACATAACGCCGCGGCTGAGATTCGAACGCGTGCTGACAGAGGTGAGAGGCTTTGTGATTTTGAGCCCGACGCTCTAACCACTCGGCCACGGAGGCCCCTAGGGGGATATAAGTTTAAAGATCACAGCTTGTTTTACACTGCTACTGAATATTAGAACGTACATGTATATTAGATTTGTAGAACAGGAAGTAGTGATACTTTTGATAATAAATTACATTACAGAATGCAGTTTTTTTTTTCTAAAGCTGTGCAAGAGAGGTTTAATAAAAAATAAGCAAACAAACTAAAATCAGGATGAAATATATTTTTAACATGTAGACCACTAGGCAAGCAAAAAAAACCCTCCCCCCTAAGAAATATAATAACACAGATATACAGTGTAATAGGACATAATTACTATTTTCTGTTACATTATTCTGTTGCATTTAACTCTATCAATCTTGTTTATTTAAGTTACCAACCCTGCACTGAATGATTTCAGTGACTGCGATTGTTTCCTTATGGTTGTCCTTAGTTACGGAATAGATGGCTGTATAATGTGTTGTGAGGGAGAAAAGGATAAGCTGATTTCTGTGGAACAAGTTGTTGAACAGTTCAAAGCTGACAAATGCCCCTCCTTGGCCATGAAACCCAAACTATTTTTCATGCAGGTAATTGTATGCAGACTTAATGGGAAAGCAAAAAATGAGAATTTTGATTTATTTCTTTGATGTAACTTTGACCTTTAGTGGTATTTATTTGCTTTACATTTCAACTTTAGTTGTTGGTTGGTTGTATATTGTTTAACATCCCACTCAAGAATTTTCACTCATATGGTGATGTCACCATTACTGGTGAAGGTGTGCAAAATTTAAACTTATGCTCAGCACTTAGGACCTTTCAGCATGAAGAGATCTTATTGATGCCACACCTACTGTGACATAGTGCCTTTTTTGTGGTCTCATCCAAAGGACTGCCACATTTAGTTGCCTCTTAACAATAAGCAAGAGTACTTAAAAGGACCTATTGTAACGCGGATCCCCATGGGATATTTGTTTGAGAAGATAATGTGTAATAAGATGTGTGTGTGTGTGTGGTTTGTAAATCATAAGATAACTCATCCATATAACTTAGAGGAATATTTGTGCTAATTTTATCTTTCTATGCTGTTTACTGTAACAGTCTCTGGAATGTTCCACATTACAATTCTTCCTTTCATTCACCATGTGTTCACCATTAGCTCACTGTTCAAGTGGTGGGAATGTAAAACATTTCAGGGGAATGTATATCATCACTACATTTAACTCAATGTAGGTAATTAAATATCTCATCACTATATGTAAGTAACTCAATGTAGGTAATTAAATATCTCATCACTATATGTAAGTAACTCAATGTAGAGAATTAAGTATCTCATCACTATATGTAAGTAACTCAATGTAGAGAATTAAGTATCTCATCACTATATGTAAGTAACTCAATGTAGAGAATTAAGTATCTCATCACTATATGTAAGTAACTCAATGTAGCTAATTAAGTATCTCATCACTATATGTAAGTAACTCAATGTAGCTAATTAAATATCTCATCACTATATGGAAGTAACCTGAAGCCTTCTACTATTTTTCTGTGCGTTCAGTGTGTGTTGATCATTCCTTCCCTGTACATTCACCGCATGTTCTCCATGTGTTCACCTTTCACTTACCATTCAAGTGGGAAAGAAGAATATTTCAGGGATTTTAAATGTCCAATTCAAGAATTTTTCATTCATTAAGAGGTTAGATTTTAAATGCAGTATTACATATGTCATTTGAAATTGTATTTGGACAAAATGATAAGATTTACATGTTTTGAAAGGTATCTGAGAAGTTTTTGAAAAACAAAATCGAAATTGATAATTTATTACAAAATTATATTTATTTTGTCATACAAAATATTCGGAGTGTGCATAGTGATTAAAATATGACAATAATATAATTATCAAAATAGTCTGTACATTATTTATCACAAAGTATTTCATATCTGTCACATTTTCCTTCAAAACAGCCAAAATTTAGACATGAATTTTCCCAATTGTTATATTTCATTTAATTTCTATAGACTATGGTTATTGATACAGAGCTGTAATTGTGTATCTATAGACTGTTATAAACCATATATATTCATATTAGTATATTTAATACAATGCATGTATATGTTGTATGTCAAAATGCATCATTTTCCTATAAAATCAAAAACTTGATACTAATGGCTTGCCCTACTTTCTCCCTGACTGAATTTTATTGAGGATTGGCTAATAGAAGTATGAAGTCTCCATATTATGCTTAAAAGATTGGAAGATAAACACAAGCAAAAATTTGTTCAAATGGAAATGAACGGTCATTATATGCATGAAGTGCTTTATTACATTAATTCTATTTTGGTCACAAATTTGGCCCTTTGACAATTTTAAAAGCATTTTTAAATCTTCTGAATATATACATGTATGTTTGTATATAATAATGATAATACTACTACTATACGTTTAATTATCTAGTTGTGTCCAGCTTTTACATATAACATAGCGGACGGTGTGACGAGAAGTGGTTCCACACCAATGGAACCAGAGGTCCGTAAGATTCCAACGGATTCCGATATTTTGGTTCAAATCTCTACTCTGCCAGGTAGTTATCCAGTCACACGTATGACCCAGAATCATAAAAGCATTTGTTCTATTTTCTGATGGTCATCTATTGTGTGTCATGCATGAGCAATTTAACGTTTTTAACTTCTTGATAACTACCATTCAAATTCTTTTCAAATTTGTCTTCATGTATGTAAAACATATCACATACTCTTTTGATACTTGATTGAAACTTTGTAGGCACCTATGGTTGGTATGAAGACGACAATGCCCTCTCCTGGTACATCGAAGGATTAAAAGACACATTACAGAAGAACTGTTATGAACCTTTACGGCAGGGTCAAAAGTCACAGGAAATTAATGACATCCTCCTCCATGTGAACAGACTGTATATCAGTAAGCTTAGAGAACAGGGCATCTGTCCTAGTAGACACTACTCAGCACCAGCCATTACATCAACTCTAACAAAGGACTTGTATTTTCTGCCCAAGATAATCGAAGCTCCTTGACAATACTGATGATTTTCAAAGAATATCTTACTTGTACAAATAGAATATTGTTACGTTATTTAACTTCTGCATTGGACTTAATTCCCCTGTCCACATTTTTATGCCCCTCCATGAATAAGGCTGGGGCATATAGTGTGTGTCATGTCCGTCTTTCATTCTTCCGTCTACCCTTCAGTCACTCTGCATTTAGCTCAGTTTCAAAGAAACTATTCAAGATATTCTTATCAAACTCTGTATATGCAGATACATATTGGAGATAACTATTCAACTGCATCAGTATTTTTTGACCTTGACATTTTCTTTGATTTTTTGACCTCAGTTTTCCCTATTTGGTGTTTATTCAGTTTCAAAGCAACTATTGATAATATTTTTATGAAAACTATGACAGTGATACATATTAGTGGTAGCTATTCAACTGGGGTATTACTTTCTGAGCTTGACGTTCTCTGTTACCTTGACCTCACTTTTACCTCTTTGGTGGTTAGCTCAGTTTTAAAGCAATTAATGAATTTTTTTTTTTGCCCCACTTTGAATATGGCGTATGATACTTATCATTGATTCTCTTAACTGTATTAGTGGTATGAAAGAAGATGTAAGAAATTTTATGTTCAACAAACTCTGCCAAATACAAGATTTATCTATTATTGATGAACAGATTTTAATCTGTGGCAGTGACAATTTGGGATATGAAATCAACAGCAAAATTTTCAAAGCTGTTCACAAATTTATATAGAATTCAAGCAGATTTTCATGATAGTGATATGTTTTATGCTATGTGTACATGTATAATCATGGTATTTATGGTGTTAGTACATATCTTTTATAACAATTGTTATCAATTAATCTTAGGTAAGAACCTCGTAAGTTATTAGAACTTGTGTTCAAACCTATTGTATATTATATATGCAAAATAATATGTTCAAATCAAACGAAACCATTAAGGCCTATCTTCTCAAATAAAGAACTTCAGTACCAAAATAAAAAAAAGTTTCTAAACGGAATGAAATCGAGATATGTATTTCGCAAACAGTTTTAATTTTTGTGAATTTACATTGAACAATATTGCAAGAAATTCCTTATCAGTCTGTGGGTACATGTACCAAAATTACAAATTATTATTGCCTTAGTTTGCCAAATACGTGATGTTTATGAAATGAAAATATGTTTTTAGACGATTAATTTTTAGAGCGATCTGTGAAATAAGAAGATGGCGTTACACTTGTTCTTGTCAAAAACACAATACGTTCTAGATTTGAAAGCTCTGGAAACTTCATTGTAATATAAATACACTGTAAAGATAATAAGCACTTGAAAAAGCACTCGTAAGCACTGAGTAAGATTTGGAACGAATTTTGGATTAAACAGTCGATTTGTGACAGGTTACAATGAGGGGGATTCAGCTATGCATTAAACCAGCAACGGGCACTGATTTTATATACCTATTATTCGGTAGTAATTTGTTATTAATATTTTTCTTTCAAAATTGTAAATAATTTGATTAATACCTTTAATTTGACTTTGTGATTAATTTTTGCTGTTCACGGTTTTTTCCCCCTGACCCACAAGAAAATTGGGGGAGGGGGGGGGGGGGGTAATTATCACATTTTTCAAGATTTTGATATTCATTTATTTGATATTTTGAATTTTGTAGTCACCAGAAATCATCATGTTTTTGGTCACAGATTGTCTTGTCTCGCCGAATGTTAAGGTATTTGATGCTTTGAAAAAGGATGAGATTAGCTATACACTTTGGGTTAGAGATTAAATCTTCCTTGTAAAAACGAGATTAGAGTTTAGGCTGCCAAAAAACTTGTACAAGAAGAAATTTTTACAACATATAATTGTTACAGAATTTCAGTTTCAGTTAGAAAAATTAAACTCGAAAAGAGAAAGTGAGAAAATGCAATTGAGAAAATGAAATTCGAAAAAAGAGCTGAGAAAAACACGAAAAGAAAATGAAAGAGGTTAGACAGAGAGAAAACGAAAGTGAAAGAGGTGAAGAGATAGAAATCAAAAGTGAAAGGTGAGAGAGACCGAAAAATAAAATGAAAAAGCTGAGAGAAAAAGAAAATGAAAGCTGAGAGAGAAAAAGAATGAAAGATGAGAGAAACAGAAAATGAACGAGCTGAGAGAGAACATGAAAGCTGAGAGAGAAAATGATTGATTGATTATATATTGTTTAACGTCGTGTTCGAGAATATTTCACTCATATGGAGACGTCACCATTGCCGGTGAAGGGCTGCAAAATTTAGGCCTATGCTCGGCGTTCAGGGCCTTTGAGCAGGGAGGGATCTTTAACGTGCCACACCTGCTGTGACACGGGGCCTCGGCTTTTACGGTCTCATCCGAAGGACTGCCCCATTTAGTCGCCTATTGCGACAAGCCAGAGGTGCTGAGGATCTATTCTAACAACCCGGATCTCCACGGGCCGGAAAAAAAAGAAAATGAACGAACGGAAAGACAAAAAGAAAGTCTTCACAATTTGAGTTCGAAAAATTGAGGTTACATCGCGAATCTGAAATTTTACCTTTTCAGAACTGAATTTGGTGTTGATAAAAATATTAAGCTAATTCCAAAATTTGAAGACAGATCAGTGTATCAATATTTTCGGCACTTTGAGAAAGTTGCAGAAAATTTAAAATGGCCACGATATGTTTGTTCAGTTATGTTACAGTACTAAGTGCGTTGATTGGCAAAGCGGCAAATGTATACTCGGCGCTAGCCATACCTGAAAATTCAGGTTATGACAAGGTCAAGGCCGCGATCTTAAAAGCTTATGAATTAGTGCCCGAAGCGTGCAGAGAAATATTCAGAAAATACAAAATTTGACAATAAAACGTGTTTAATTTGTTAGAGAAAAAGATTTATTTGATCAATGGTTAACATCCACATGTAATATCGGATAATAGATCTAACAGAGTAAATGAACATTCAAGAACGTTTGTTAGCTCGTCCTGATAGACGAGCTCAAGGAGTGTATTCATCAAGATTTGAGAACACATTTAGAAGATAATGTGAGAACTTTTGAGGAAACCACAGTTATTTCAAATATTTGCATTATTTCTCATAAGAATTACTGGACAAAATCTTCAACGATGGATTGATTTGCGTCCCGTCGAGAATTTTTCACTCGTATTGCGACGTTACCAATTGAATTGCCACAAATTTGGACCTATGCTAAGCGCTCAGGACCATAGCAGTGAGGATTCTTTAGCGACACTGGACCTCCGTTTTTAACGTCATATCCAGAAGACCGGTGATTCTTATTTCTAAATGCCGAACGTTTGTCGAAGGAGCAATCACTACCCATGTTTTCGTCTTAGGTTTGACACGAGCACAAGCGGGACTCGAACTCACGACCTCCATGTTACGAAGCGAGCGCTCTTACTACTGAGCTACCGCGATCAGTTAAATCTTAAACAAGTAATTTATTGAAATTTCAGACTCGGATAAAAAGAGTGCTTCAAAGATCCACGTCACCAGTCTCTACCTCACGGTGGTTCCACATCCGGTCCCAGGTCAGGACGTTCTGAAGATTTCTCTGGTGTAGGGCCACTTCCTACTTGTACTTATTGTAAGAATAAAAGTTATCTGATGAGTGAATGCTTTACGCTTAAGAGAAAAATGACCATAGCCATATGCTCGTACTGCATTTAGAAATGATAGGAAAACCTTCGTTTTGTTCTGACACTCCTGATGTTCAGGGTTCAAAGTCCAGTTCCATTAATTCTATGGAGGATTGTTAGTCCTTTTTTTCTTGGGGATTTGTTTCATTCAGTTACTCTAGTGACCGATTCTGGGAGATACTGGTGCCGACAAAACTTTTTTGTTGCCTTGCCTTTGTCTGAGCAGACTTCTATTGATGGGTCAGTTTTATTACAGGGTGTTGAGCAGGCGTCATTGATGTTCCTTTATACAGAATTTATCTGAAATCAAATTTAATCAATGGATCAGTTATCATAGGTGTTTAACCTACTTGTCCGGTTTAAGGCGTTTCTTTGGTGCTAAGCAACGATTTAGTTGGTGGAAAAGATAACCATGGTTTGTGAGAAAATCACCATCGATGAAGACGACGACTTACCAGGTATATATGGGCTGTTACTAGAGCGGTGATCAGAAGAAAAGAAGTCTAGGCAGGCCATTTTCAACCCCTTTTACACTGTTGGTTCAGTGACACTTTTCTGTTGCACTTGATGGCAGTTCACATTAATGTAAACAACCAAACAACATTGAATTTCCACTGAAAAACCACTAATGATGATGGTCTCAATCCGCAGTTAGACCAGGGCAAGGATACTCTTAGTAGAGAGCAGTTAATGTCCAAGCAATATAGGGACCCAGATATTGTTCAACTTGGATACCGCCAAAACCGGAGAGTGCTTCTACACCACAGACGGCATCTTTATGCAAAATGGCGACCACCTGACGCACCTCCGGATAAAGTATGGCGTGTTCATCAGATAGTGGACCTAGTGATAGGGACATCATGAGTTTGGCTCATGATACATGAATGGCAGATCACTTGGGTGTCAATAAAACTTGTGTCAAAATTTTGAGTCATTTTTATTGGCCTACGTTTAGAAAGTATTTTTCTGAATTTTGCATTTTTCGTGTCGTGTTTGCCAGATGGTAGGTAAACCTAATCAGAAAATTCCATCTGCACTTCTCCAACCCATTCCAGCTTTTGAAGAGCCTTTACTCGAATGTTGGTAGATTGTGTAGAACCTCTGCATAAAACTAGGTCAGGGAACCATTATTTACTTACTAATATGTGTATGTCCACTCGATTAACTGAAGCTATACCTCTTAGGAGTATTCAGGCAAATACCATAATCAAAACCCTTACAAGTTACCAAGTTTTTCGGATCAAGATTCGAATTTTCTGTCGGGGTTGTTGCAACAGATAATCCATGAGTTAGGTGTTTACAGTAAAAGTCTACTGCTTATCATCCCGAGTCTCTGAGGGCGCTTAAACGTTTGCATTTATTTCAAGAACATAGTGGCAATGTAGATTCTCATCAAAACTATTTTTCATACAGATGAAACCAGCCATTTATGATGAAACTGTTGCTTGAAAAAATTATCACAGTCACTTCAAAGTGTGTACCGAATTGAATGATTGAATATAGAAAAGTAAAGGCATATATCTTGTTGTGTCATTGCAGGGTAATTCGGCAGGGTTATTTAAGGTCTTAGTATCAAAGGCCAGGGTCTTTCCAATTGGCATTTTCTTGAAATTGGGAAGATGTTTCATACAAAGAAGTAGCGAAAACTCATTCCATTATGGTATAATTTGACTCCTTCTGACTTTCAATTTGGTCAAAACATACTTCATTTAAATAAGCAAGGGCCAAAAAGTTAGGTCTACTTAACAATTTTGAAGCAAAAATTGTAATCTGTGGGCCTGTAAAGGAGATTTATGAGTAATAAGGCTGCCATATTTGATTTCGTTTTCTTTTTGGGAATTGGAAAGCAAAAATTGTGATAAAATACCTTGATTTCAGCATTGTGAATGGAACCATACTTCGGTTCCCGTCAAACCCTAAAATCCCTGAATACACTAGGTGTCTGGTAATTTGCCAAGAGGAAAACCACCTGAATATAAAGAACGTGTACAAGTACTAGAGGAGAGGCTGATACCTTCCAGTCAGACGGAGCTCTATAGTGTACAAATACCAGGAACTAGAGAACAGGCTGGTACCTCCCAGTCAGACGGAGCTCTATAGTGTGCAAATACCAGAAACTAGAGAACAGGCTGGTACCTCCCAGTCAGACAGTGCTCTATAGTGTGCAAATACCAGGAACTAGAGAACAGGCTGGTACCTCCCAGTCAGACAGAGCTCTATAGTGTACAAATACCAGGAACAAGGGGAGACACTCCAAGAGCTTAGACAGGACATCCGCAAATCTGGCGAACCTTACAACTAGGAACTGTTAAAAGTGTATGTGGATGCCGTTGTTGATTTCGAGATGCGTATAAAGGAATCAAAACCTACCGATCTCAACGAGCCAAGCAAGTTGGCCGTTGAATTAGAGACTTACAGTGGAGCTGAACGTAGGAGTTATCTTACAGCTACTTTGACTGAACCGGTCGATATTGCAAACACAGTGTCAGCCATGTTAGCAAAGCTGACAAAGATGTTTGACAAAGTACAGACAGATTTGGGCGAGACGAGGCAACAAAAGGTCTCGTTATCGTCTCCCATTCAACAGAAATTCTTGTGTCAATGAGCGGAACAAAAAGAAACTATTTCTACTGGTATATGTGCTGGGCACGTATGTAGAGACTGTCTTTGAAGAAAGCCATAGAGAGACAAGAACCTACACAAGGTTCTGTTGGTGCCAATAGTATGGGTTGGAAGCTTGAATGTTTCTGAGAGCTAGTTTCCAAGGCATTGACGTTCGATTACTTGTTGATGCAGGGGTAATTCTAACTATTGTGTAAATTGCAGTGGTTGATAGAATAGCGAAAAAGTCTATATCTATACTTTAACCATTGCTAAAGAATGGCTATGATGCAGGGGGCAAAAAATTCATTTTTTCTGGAAAAGGGACATCCGTACTGAAGGTTGAAGGCAGCTATGGCAGATCTTACGGGAGATGGAATCTGGTCTTGACTTTTTGAGTACAACTGCGCTGTAGATATGCAAAAGCAAACATTACCATCGAGGACCATAATAAATCCCAGTCAAATTAGCCCAAAAAAGGGTCAAACTTGCAACTAATTGCAAAAGAATTCTTTTCAATGATTTTGACCTCGCTAATATGTGTACTAAAACATATAAAAAATCTAATGTTTCAGTTGAAGTGGAAATACCATTTTCTGGGGGTCAAAAACAGAGAAAAAACGACAAAAACTGGAAATTAGCTTTCCATCATTAACTATCAAATAAGAATGCAGTTTCTTGATTGGCATTTATAAATTTTTGTAAGAAATAGAAATTGTAAAATTTCCATGTTATAATTTCACCTTTAAGAGGCTTTTTTGGAAAAGGGGGGGGGGGGGGGTAATTCCAGTGAACAGACCATGGAAATCAGTTTGTTTCTTCTTCTTCCTCCGTGTTCCTTGTTGAATTGGAACAACTTGTTCCTCTACAATGGCCACATCCAATAGTACATTCTAGGCCATGTTTTCGGCACGTACACCTCTTTGTGTCACAATTTACCTTGCAATTACAGTGGATAATATTCAGAAGACGATTGGGAGCAGGCGGCAAAGTGTTTTTAAGCGGCATGCATTTGCTATCATCAGTGACTGTCCATCCCCAATCAAGTGGGTTCAGATCAGTGCCGTCTAGTTTTATCCACTGCTGACACTGATAGTATGACCTTCTAGAATGCAGAGCCGCAGAATCAGATGTTGGCGGGAGACTCTGTACCTGAACGCACTTATTGTTAGTGATAGCCTTATTTGTGTATAAGCGCAGTCTCAGAAGTCTCAGAAGATCCAGTCCTTCGCACAATACTCCCCCATATAGGCTAGCAATAATCTGTTCGCCGCTCATTACAACAGTTTCCTGATGGTTTCCAGGCTTTAAGAATTCCTCTATTGCCATTGTAACATTGTTTGTTTTCGAAAGCTTCTTTAAAGCAACACCTTTTCCTATCCCAAATAGGCGGGAGGTTGTATCGCATCCCGTGATTGCGTGTACTACTGGCAGAATTTTGCACTTGTGCATACCAAGCATCCGCTTTGTTTTTTGTATGTCCCAGTGCCTGCACTTATTAGAAAGTTCAGATCAGAAGTAAATGTTGTATCCATCCAGTGATGCATGGTAGCAGAGGAGAACAAGATCAGTGTCTTCGCCAATGACAACGACTTGTGTTGACTGAGCACATGCTACAGCTGTTGAAATGATGAGACAATCTGCATCTTCCTCTGCAAGGATGACCGTGCATTCATTTTCCCGAAGTCTTTGGGCAAGAAGACTTATGAAACGAGACTTGTTATTTGTGAGAAAAAATTCTTTTTTAGATTTGAAGGTCATATCTGAAGTAAATATTACATCAGGGGAGATGATGCCCTTTGAACGTCGAAGGTGAGTCACGTCTTTGGTCGAGGGTTCACTGGAATATCCATCAAATACAATAGTTGGTCTCGAGTATCTTCTAATAATATACTCAACAACTGACATATAGCATTGAATGACATGCCTTTTGTCCATGGGATACGCTGTAGCAAAGAACCGCCATCCAAAACAAAATGTACATCAAGCCATTCCTTCTCTGATACAGCACAATCGCCCATACTCCAAATTGCATCTGAAATGTGAGGCTTACTTGCTGCTCTTGGAAGTCCTGAGGGTTCAAAGATCGATGATGGATGCGTTGATAATTGATATTTGAATATATTTGCAATATCTTCAACAGATTCTCTAGATGAAATTGCCGTTAGTCTTTGAAAAAGCACTTGGGGATCAACCTCAACTCTGCCTTCCTCAACCGTGATAGATGTTTTAGATGACATAGTTAACACCTGCATTGATTTTTGTAAGGAAAAATCAAAAATATTCTGACCAACCATAGAGTCAATGATCTTTTGTCCACATGCTAATGCATTATGAGCGTTGATATTATTGCCTGCATTCACACCGGTGTCAATATTTCGAAGAGGGATGCTCTCAGTAAAAGGGTCACGGTCTCGTAGGTATGATATAACTTTAATTATATCTTGTTTGTCCCTTTCTTGGCGAGAGGTTGAAGATTCCTTGTGCTGCTCACTTGTGTGGTAGCCAACATCTGTCAGATTCTGCATTGCCTCATTTACTGCTGTACAAGAAGGCATAGACAAAAGCCACTGCGACCGCTGTACCTCTGTCATTCCTCGACCTCTCGTTAAACCACCTGATGTTTTCACACTTCTCATTAATGCCTGCTCAATGACAAGATCACACGACAGACCCGCCCAATACCTCTCACTTCATCTCAGTACATGATAACCTTCCATGAACTTGCTGTGTACATCGGGATGAGCTTTTTGAAGATTGATCATTGACATGACATAGATGTATGCTGACTTTGCATACATATTATGCCCAGCTGCAGCAAAATAGGGAAGCATTGCGTGTAGAGTTTGTATATGGAGTAACCAATTGCCTGTTCTTGCAGCTGTGATAAAAGCTTTTAAGAGACTTATCATTTCTAAGTACTGAAGCCAAAGGGCTGCTGTTGTGAAGCACTTGAGAGAGGATTTTGTGTCCGCAAGTTTCCCCAGTACTTGTGTAATGGTAGAATTATTGCACACGTCTTGTGCAGTAGCATCTCCCTCTAGCAACTGGTCATACAAGGCAGCAGCTTTCTTCAGCAGATGATCTTCTTCCAGTTGGGCTGTGGAAACGTCTGCAGATTGAGTAAGGACGTGATCAGGGGCCTCTGTGTCAATGGGTGTTACAAGATAACCTGAAGATATATTTTAGGGCACATCATTATCAGGCAATTCGGCACCAAAGGTTTTAGCCACGAGCAAGGCATGAAGGGCTGTATCAACTAGAAAATGGGCACGGGTTGCTCGAGCTACTGCTTTTCCACTAAGAATATGGCCAACTGCATTTGACGCATATACAGTCTCTAAAACTCCCTGCAATCCCGATTCTCTCATAATGCGCCCGATACATCCTAAAAAGCTCATTTGTGTGTGAAACCCACCTAACCTGAGTATAATGGAGCTTACGTCTTCACACTGTGACTCATGAGTGACAATTGTAACTGCTTTCATGTAGAGAGGCTGGTCAAATGTCAGAATTGGAGTTGTACCATATTTTCTAGCTTGGCGAGACACAAACTTCAGTGTAGAGTAGATACATGACATATCGCTTGCGTCCATATCTATCATCGGCAGAAAGGTGATGGTGGACTTCCCAGGGTAATCTCCATTTTGAGTACACTGCATCAGTCCTGACCAGCTTGGAGTTGGAGATCGAAGAGGCCATACAGCTTTTGAAAGATCTAAACTCAAAGATGGATCTGGTACTTTCTGTTCTTTATTAATTTTGGCGAATTTCATCTGCAGTGACGATTTAGATGGTTGCTTGTAGAAATATATATTAATTTTCCCAGCAGTGACCAGGTCAGCCGATGAAACGTTCAGTTTAGGGACCGGTTTGCTAACCTTTTTACCAGGTGTAGAGCCTACAATAATGCCCATGCCATGAAATGTACCATACCCATCAAGTGTGCGCACATTGTGATCCACGTTGTCAGCAACGAATTGCAGAAATTGTCCATTTTCATAGCTTGGAATATCTGTTCCTTGTCAAATGGCTGCACTTGTTTCAAAACGTTGTATCTCCGAATATGAGGAACAAAATCCTAAGGAATTCAACGTATCAATAAGAAATTTTGATTGAAAAATGGTGATGAAGCTGCACTCCTAAACCTATTTGTAGTGGTGCAATATGCATACGTGGCTTAGCCATCTGCATAATTGTCTGTCCAATCGATGCAATTTTCAAGTCATGGTCCTTTTCTCGGACGAGAATTTTCAAAAAAGTTTGAAGACTTTCAGGAACGTACTGAAGATTCTTTTCAAGTGATTCAATATCTGACGACAAAGGGTACAGATCAGAAGCTAGATGAAGGGACAGGATATCAGATTTTATCAACTTAGCAGCAGTTTTAATGATGTTGAGCTTCTCCAATGTCTGGTCCACTGTTTTAGGCCGATTGTAGAAGCTCTGAAGAATTGATCTTGCCGTTTTTCGTACCGTTATTACAGTTGATTTTCCTTGTTCCTCTGTCATGATGATTTCATCCCCAAAACGCTCATACAATTTCTTTTTCAAGTAAACAGGCGAGTATGCATCATCACCACAGTGGTCCTTCATTTTAGCAACAAGATTTAACAGTTGATGTTGTTTGTCGTCATTCTCCTGCAGATAATTCACCACTTTAAGAAATGCGTCAGTAATATCACTGTCAACAGGTCTGCCTCTCTTGGCTTCCGTCGAAGAGGGTGAGAATATTTTAGGTATGTGTTTGCCTGTGCGAAAATTTACGTTACAAGTTTGATGATAGATGGCATCAGCAGCATGCAAATCATTTACAGCTTCTAGTCTACCATAAATTTGGTTTGCCCAAGCGTCTTGTCTTGTAGAACAGACGGATTTTATACAAGCCTGAAAATCATGAGTTCGCACAGGAAAAACATCATGCCCTCTTTTACTTTGATTAAGTTTGGCAGTTTGTCCACAAAAGAGGCAGTGGTCACGGAATGAAAAGGTCTGTTTTGATCTAAGAATTGGTGTACTATCAGCAGGAGGAATTGACTTGCTTTGTTATTTTTCCCTCAGATATTTGCTAATTTCAATCGCATTTGTAAATAGACGCCTACATTCGGTGTGCACATATTGCCCAGGATGCGTGCGAAGATTGCTACCCCTTTTCTCAGCAGCAGTATTGATACCTGTGCTACCCTTCCCACGAAGACAAACTAGACCATTCTTGTCCCCCCGATTCACAAATTACACAGTCTTGTAATCTTTCCATATTCAACACAAGGTTAGAACAGATATAATTAAAATGGAAGAAATTTTCTACGAACACAACAAAAGGTTAAATTAAATTGGTATCGTATTAGTTTTGCATATTACAGAAACCGCATTCAAGTTGCAACTAATAGCGTCACTTCAGGAGAAAAATTTACTCCGTCGGATAGGACGTTAAAAGGCGCCCCGTGTACCCCAATCAATAACGAGAAAGATGGCTTTGTAACGCGAATGGGTGTCCTTACATAGAAAATAGAAATAAGCAGTGCAGTATAGAAAAAAGCCTTTTCACTTTCTTACTTATTAATTTTACCTTGAAGAAATGATGCTCTGTGACTATTTAGTTTAAAAAAATGTTATTTTCCGTTACATTACGGCACCTTTCCCAAATTTTGAATGAACCCAGTAGGCCTATACGTCTACATGACGACACGTGTTGTGACTTTACCAACCTGTTCTTTTTTTCTAAACTTTTGAGAAGCTTTAGAACGTCTCGTTTGTAAATAAATTTATAGTATTACACCTAGGCTATATTGATTCAAGCGCTTACACGCTTGTATGAACATATGTCATAAAATTCGAGCAAAGACTTTGATCAATGTCTACGTAATGATAATGTATACGTCACGATTTCGGTGAAAGCACGCTATGATAGCGCGACGGTGACATAAAACAAAGGGAGCTATCAGCAAATTTGATGCATCAAAATATATTATTTCTGCACATTAGATAAAATTAGATTTTTTATATGTTGTTTTACTGATACTAAGGAATACTTTGCAAAAAAAATTATTTCTTTTGCAATTAGTTGCATGCGAAATCGTAAATTGACTGGACTAAAAGGCTATTTTGGATGGTTCAGAATAGTGACCCTAAATACTGTAATACCATAATGCCTGCGAACCAAGACGTTTTAGTTCCAGGTAGTTTGCATTCCTGAAGATGAAAGGCTCTTTTGCTCCGATACCATCACATATATCCTGTGATCGGTAGATTGTTAGTTACTAGGACAAACGTGGTACACGTACGCGTGCTAAGTATTACATTTGATCCATAAAGAATTCGAAAAGTACTCAGTTAACCCAGATTACGTCTGTGTATTCTGTGAACAGTGTGCAAAATGAGAACTTATCTAAGACAGAACAGTTGAACGAACAATTAAAAGAGTTTGGTCGCCGCAGCGACGAGTTGTCATGACAACAGATAGTGCAAACACAACTGAAAAGCTATAACAATCTGTTTGCAAAGGATAACTCTGACCTTGGGTCTAATGACTTTGTTGAGCATGAAATAAATGTTGGGAATGCCAGACCAATTAAGGAGCCATTGCGCCGTCTGCCATTTTATTCAACGGAGGCCGTCGACAAACACGTTGAAGAGATGCTCAGAGATGGAATAATCGAACAGTCCACAAGTCCATGGAGGGCAGGAATAGCGCTTGCGCTTAAGACGGATGGGTCAACACACTTTTGTGTTGGTCACAGGAAACTGAATAAGTTGATCATCCAGGAAACGTGTTCACTCACATTGACGAGTCTTTGGATAACTTGTCTTGCAATAATTGGTTCACAACTCTAGATCTCTAGTAAGGTTACTGGCAGGTATCGGTCAAACCAGAGGACTGACCTAAAACGGCATTTATTAGAAGAAACGGGTTGTACATGTATCAATTTAAGAAAATGCCGTTTGGTCAGAGTTGCGCACGCGGAACACACCTTATGGAGAAAGTCATATAGGTCTCCAGTGGGGCATATGCCTTATTTACTTAGACGATGCAATAATTGAAAGCAAAATGTTCGAGGATATGATAAAAAAAAACCTTAGAGAGGTGTTCGACCAACTACTTGAAGCTGGTCTAAAGCTTAAGGCAAAGAAATGTACCCTGTTTGCAAAGACATTATCGTACTTTGGGCCATGCAATATCTGTTAAAGGGATTGCAACAGACACTGAAGAGTTGACAGCAGTTAAAGAGTGGCAATAATGTACTTGGTTTTGCTGAGAGGAAAACCACTGAGAAAGCCCACAGATAATGGTTATACAATGGTGTGGACCTTGATTTCAAGGAATGGTTATGCAAAGCTCCAGTGCTAGCTATGTTAATCACGATTTTATTCTAGGCACGGATGCCAGAAACTTGTCGATTGGAGCTATTTATCTCAGAAGATAAACGACGAGGAAAGACCAGTATCGTGTGCCAGTCGCACCTTGACCAAAGCAGAGCGTCAATATTTGCGACAGGAAAAAACTTGTAGCGGTGGTGTATTTCGTCAAGTACTTCAAACACTATCTGTACAGCAAACAGTTCACCGTCCGCAAGATCACAGTTCTCTACGCTGGTTGCCCAGTTTCAAAAACCCAGAAGGACAACTTGCCCATTGGCTTGAGACGCTTAGGATGTATGAAATGAGAACAGAACACCGTCCAGGCAAACATCATGCAAAGGCCGATGCACTTAGCCGAGAGCCTTGTAGGCAATGTGGCGTAACTAGTGAATGGTAGAACAAGCCTTTGCCAGTGCTTTCACAGACTAAAGACGTAGAATCTGGCGAAATATTCTTGTAAAATCTTAAAGAGAAGGACGGAACATTACAGATTATTGAAACATGGTTAACAGAAGGAGAGAAAACGCGCGCCTATACAGTTAGCTGAATGCGATGCTCCGATGGAATGCCGATATACTTGGAGAACTATCCTTAACAGATAAAGAGAAGAGATGTATCTTCATTGTATCATGATATAATTCTAAGTGGACTGGAAGCAGCGACAGTGGCAAAGATAATCGTTGAATCCGACTAGATTTGGAATGTCATAAGCCATTTTATCACATAAAAATACTGTTTCCCGGTTCATGACGCAGGTTCGGAAAAATTATATGAACTCGTAGCACAGGTAAATAACATTGCAAATTATGTAGGGTCATGTGAAGTCAGCGCGTGCTGACATAGATGCAAAGATTTAATTATAAACGTTCTTCAAGCCTATCATATATATTCCTGTTTCATTTGCTGTTGTTATATAATGACATCGCTAAAAATTAAAATTTTAGGATTGAAATTTCAACTTAGATAAGTACGTTTACGTACTTACTAGATCTTATTTCTTCCGCTCAAGAACATTTTCAGACGATGCAAAGAGGCTGAAAATAACTTCCTTATGGAAAGTAACTAAAATATGCATTTATTGATAGCTGTATGGTAAATAGAATCTTGCACGAGTGCTTATGGCATATGAAATTTATGATATTCGTTACCAGATTTAAATATTTCTCTCGCCAAGGCTCGTGAAATATTAAATCTGGCAATCCATTTCATATGCCATATGCACTCGTGCAAGATCCTCAATCACTCTGACCAAGGCACACAATTTGAGAATCGCCTGTTTATTGGTGAATTATGTAAGTTCTTTTGGAATTGAGAAAAACCCCACAACTCCATACCATCCTGAGTCGGGCGGCATGGTAGAACACTTTAATGAAATATTAGCAATATGCTCAGTGCCTACGTTGATGAACATTAAACTGACTGGGATGTTCATCTGTCGTAAGTTATGATAGCCTACCAGCCAATAGAGCACAAAATTACAGGCTGCACTCCCAATTACGTTTGACAGAGAAATTGCTACACCTGAAATTGTTGTGAAATGCCGCCTAATGTGAGCGATATTCCTCAACTTAATTTGAAAGACGCTGACAATGCAGTGAGACATCATACAGGTCAAGAAATGCACAATCAGAAACGAGATAAGCTTACAGGTATTCACAAAAGATGACAAAGTGTATGGTTTCTTTCCGCAGCGGAGAAGAGGTCATTATCCCAAATGTACAAGCTACTGGGGGGGGGGGGGGGGGGGGGTCCATACACCATAGTCATCTTCTGTACGAAGTGGATTGCATGTAGTCCTTGTGGTAAGACCTAAGTGATCCACGTAGATTGCATTCGACTAAACAAACCTTGACGTTTGGCAGACGAGGTTGACGATTGTGGAGTTAACGACAGGGACAATGATGTTGCACTCCAGTCTGATGTCGGCGATCCAGATCAAGATGAGTGTGAACAAGCGAGTCTGCTTAGATGCAAACAAGCGGGCCAATCCCCAGTTTGGCTACAAGGCTATGTATGCACTAGGCAGTATAAACCAGTGGGTAATTCGATTTATACAATGGTGTATAAATTTATGGAGGGCTAATGTGGCGAGGAACGCCATTTTGTTGTTTTGTATATCTCCCCTTGAATCATTGACTGAAAATGTATACACAATTGCAGATTATTTTCTGATTAATATTTCAGTGATTTCACCTCGCATGAATTATTATTATTGCACATATATCTATTGCGTTTAGGTGATTCGCGAAAGTAAATATGGATGTAAAAACCCTTTCATTAAGTACGAAAGATTGATATAATGACGTTAAAAGTCTGAATCAACAGGCATTGTACGGTTCGTGTGATCGTTGTATTTGTGACTCTCTTAAACAGACGATCGAAGATTTGCTATTATTAGCACCTGCATGAGAGGGAATCCTTTGTGTATGGGTGTCATTAATGCTGAATAAGTGTTAGAGCGCTTGTGCATCAGGGTCATTGGGGCTGAAGTCGTGTCAGTGACACCTTGAGGGTATTACAATTGTTGGCATCTCCTTGGTAGAATTGTGAGTACAGGATGTTGACATCCTCGTGGTCGTGAAGTATAGATTGGAACCTAACGTCAGCGAGAGGTGTTGGTATCCGGTACTAGGTCTCACAAAGGTTCTGTAGACTTGGTGAACGTAAAGCATACTACCCATAGGCCTCTGCGTCTCCTCACACTACCATATACCGCATAACACATACTAAATTGGGATAATGTACATCAGCGATTATAACGCGGCCTAATGATATGTACATAGCGCACTTATCATCAGTGGTTTCGTTTAATAAAAAGCATAGAGTTTCTTAATTGAAGTGAATTTGCAAGGTACAAAATTGGATTATATAAAAAAAAAAAAAAAGAAAAGTTTAATAAAACCTTGAAGTAAATGTTATAAGTAACTTTTCTACTTTATTTCAAGAAAAAGCATGGATTTAGAAAAAACATAGACGAAACAGTGATAAATGATCAATAATAAATTAAAGTCGCAACGTACCTTCGTAGAAGCAAGAGCCATTGTGTGCCTACTACCATTTAGCAATGGAAAAAGTGTCATTTTTCAGTCGATGCCACTTCTTTCTACTGACCCCAATCACCTAATTTATTAAAAGTAGTTGTCGGGAATTCTCTATCACACAGTGCATGCATCGAAAAGTTTGGTTTGTGTAAAAACGAACTCTGGTGGAAATTTGGAGCCTTAGGTCTCAATGAGGTCCTGTGACTGAGAGGAGGCAAGTTATTAGTTGATATCCAAAATGACGGTCAGGCAAATAATTTATATACACTGCGATAGTTGTCCCGGAGGTCAGTTGGACCTATTGTAAATATGTTGCACATATCTGTATAGTTTGAAGTACCCCAATCTCTCTCAGCTGTGGTCCGCTACTACGTAGATCCGGTCCATGGATATACGGCTGACAGAGAGTCGAGTATGACCCTCCACATTCCCGTGGGGTTCGGGTAAGAATAGGTCCTCAGTACCCCCTGTTTGTCGTAAGAGGTGACTAAATGGGACAGTCCTTCGCAGCAGGGGTGGCACGATAAAATCCCCCCCCCCCTGCTCAAAGTCTGTAAGCGCTGAGCGTAGGCCTAAACTTAGCAGTTCTTCACCGACAATGGTAACGTCTTCATATGATTGAAAATTTCTCGAGCGGGACATTAAACAACA
Source organism: Ostrea denselamellosa (assembly GCA_024699665.1). Taxonomy (NCBI): domain Eukaryota; kingdom Metazoa; phylum Mollusca; class Bivalvia; order Ostreida; family Ostreidae; genus Ostrea; species Ostrea denselamellosa. The sequence goes on along the minus strand of JAMZEH010000065.1, from coordinate 6,512,656 downwards.
TCAAATCAACCAGCCAACCCTTACACGTTACAATTTCATCCTTCAACAAAGTTTGACGAAATATGTCATTGATTGAAAACGAACATCGTGACAATATGCATTTCAAATAATCTTTATTTTTATACATGTGTTTTACCTAACTAACGTTACAGATGTTTACGTGTTGACAATAAATAACGGGATACAACATGCATAAACTATAGTTTTAAAAATCTAATCTTGAAAGTGTAGTAACGATAATTTCAATCATTGCGTTGAAAAAAAATTTCTTTTTATTCATTTATTTATTTATTTGTTTTCATCATTATTTTTTTAATTGTTTTTCTTTTGTGTACTTTACTCTGTAATCTACCGTAAGAATAATATAAACATACATACTGTTAATGTCTTAAAATTGTCTGTGGTTGATATATACTTGTAATAAAGCTACATGACATTGACGTTCGCCTACATAGAAAACAAATACACATTCTGATTACCTTAGATACAAGTCTACATGTATAATTAACTTTTTGTTTTTCCTTGATTTAACATTCATTTGTCTCAAGCTTAAGTACTACAATAGTTAAACGACTACTATATATTACCAAAAACGTACCATTAGTATGCAATATGTATCCATCTCGGATAGGTACGTATTGAGTATATCACACATTAGATAAGTTATAGATTTATCCAATAGCCGTTGCAGAAGGTTCATGACTTCTTCTGTTGTTGCACGCGAGTTAAACCACGACAGAGTCGTGCATAAATTGAGTTCAAGGGGTAATCACGAAGACGTGAGCAGAGTATGAAACGTATTTAGTTAGTATGAAATTATAGTGTGATTTTATATATTCACTTAATCTAGCTTCCTCAGATAGTACATATATATATATATATATATATATATATATATATATATATTCTTAGTAAAATGAAAATGAATTATTATCGGGACACGCCCCTGTAATGTTGACATTTTCATGGCGCGTTACATTTACTCTTCAGAAATCCAGGAGTATCAAATCAGCTTTTCATGGAAACCTTCAAACAACGTGACACCTCATCTGAAAGAAATGACATTTGAAAAATTAATAACAAAAGAGAATCACAAGAATTCTCTGGCACAGACTATTACGTTTCGCAAGACTTGTAGAGCGAGCAAACAAACGCACCGTACACCTGGGCAACCAAACTTAAATATAAAATACATTCACCAAACCTTTGGATGTGACATCAAAGGAGGACGAAACAAAGTTGTTTGGAGATGATATTATCTATAGCTAAAACCAAAAGTAAGCACGCGTTTCAATTGTTTGCTGTTGATATTGACATCGGCAATTATCATTAAGGAAGGGTGTGACTGCGGCATGTCGTTGTAAAGAATCCCCGAGAAACACAGCTGACGAAAGCACTTCTTGTGAATAGTTTTAGCTGTAGGATGAGTAGCTACAAATAAAGTTTCTACCGAGTTTGATGGGAAATGAATGCATACTCCTACAGACGTGACCACAACAATGTGCTTTACGCTATACTGCTTCATTTATTGTCTAGCTTCAGAGCGATTCCATTTCGAAAGCTATCCGCAATGATTCACCATTGGATTAGAATATTTTCACTTGTTGCAAGTACTTTGTTTTACTTGATATAGCTTTTAGTGATAATTTTTCAATTTATTTTGCTAGTGATTCATGATACTTTAATATGGAGGAAGACTAATTAAACCCGCCCGATCGCTGAAGTTAACCATATTCATGGATGAAATACATCTGGTTTAGATTGGAGTTTTTGTTGAAATTAGAGACCAATAATACATTCTAGAAGAATGCAGCATTATTTTGTTATGGTTCCCTCCCCAAACAATATTTTCAATTTCCTTTGCATAGAAAGTATATCGACAACATTAATCGTACAACGTTTGTTACGTAGATCATGACGTAACATCAATTTTACTTAATAAATCATATAGAATATTAAATTTCAAAGTAATACCGAGCTATAAGCCGGAAGGATCTTTTTCAACCCGTCAGTTGAACAACGCTCAAAAGGTAACAGGTATATGAAAAAGGGACAAAATCAGCAAAAGAATAGACATTATCACAGATAATGTCTACATACGGTCACTGAAAATTTTGTGAGCCGTAGGGACGCCTCCATGTTGTTCAAATATCAGTATACTTGGCTGTCTCTGTTTTAATTCGTACGAAGCCAGACAAAAAGTTCCAAGTAATCGATTCATTATAGCTGCTTCAACAGTTATTTGAGTCTGAAAATGTCAAAATATAAGACTCTGAAGTGCAATTTGTAATCTAAACACTAAACAAATTGTATAATTGTTATCGTAACAGATGTATAGAAAACAGTAATACGACTAAATTGATGAACGAACACATGGGTTTCTACAAATAAATACATAAGACTTTGTACTTCATCGTAAAATCCGTAGATAAAATAATTTCTTTGGAAAGTACCATAAACATTTTTGATAGGCAGACAAGTTTCCCCACACTTTCGTTTGTATTTTTGTTCAGAGAAATTAGAAATAAATCTATGACAAACGGGATGATTTCAGCATCGTCACCTTTCCATATTTGTGTAGCAACATTCCAATATTACCTGCACATGGTGTATATATCTCTCAACTGATTAGATACGCAAGAGCTTGTACTGTATATGATCAGTATTCAAATCGAGGTAAGCTACTGACAAACAAGTTGACGTTACAGGTATTTCAATAGTCTCATTTATAGTCAGAATGTCGCAAATTCTCTGATCGATATAATAAGTTAGTTTGCCAATACAACCTTTCAGTGGGCCAAATGCTTTCTGACGTGTTTACATACGAATTGGCACTCTGATTCTGACTACGGATTACTCCGTTCACCTGATCAAGATATAGGAATCACAAAGGATGTGACCGGTCGACAGGGGATGCTTACCCTTCCCAGATACCTGATCCCACCTCTGGTATATCCTGGGGTCCGTGCATGCTCAACTCTCTAATCTAGAATGGTAACAATTTGGAGTTATAGTTTTCAAGAAGTAGTTAAAATATAAAACGGACGATGACCAACGGCAATAGGTTAGCAGGATCTACCTCTAAAAGGTTAAGATTAGCACGCGACAAAGTGTGCCTAGTGTGCTTCTGATCAATTGTCAGAAGTCTTGATACCCAGCGGGCTGAAGCTTTCTCACTGCAAGATTCTCTATCGGAATGGAATCTTTCCTGCGAAATCCCAACTGCACTGGCTATATATCTTTCTGTAACTTGCCTGTCAGTCATAACAATATCATGGACTTTATTGACCATTTCTGGGGTTGCAACAGTGACAGGCATTCAAGGACAGGGGTCACCCTCAAGGCTTTGCTTGCCGCGTTTAAATTCCGCCACCCATCTTTTTACTGTAGCACATGAAGGGGCATTTTCCTCTAATGTTGCTAAAATATCGGTACGAATATCCCTAGCTGCTAAACTTATCTTATGTAAATATTGGATCACTGCTCTTTCACCGATTTTGTCCATTTTACAAACGTCACTTGCATTGTTTACTTTAGAGTGGTACCTCGTCGATATAAACCGGCTAAATGACTCCAGTCTCCCGATTCACGACCTTAAATAGTCAGGGAATAGTAGGGTTGAAAAAAGACTTCGATGCTAACCTCTTTCAATACAAGGCTCACAACATATCAATCAGCCCTCGTACAAGGCCAATTGTTATTATTTTTGGTGCAAAGCATTTCTATATTTAGGATAAGAGGTCAATTGATATTGACAATAAATTGTGAAATTTACGACCTTACCCCGGGGCCTCATGAGCGGTGCTGAATATGCTTAAAAAGGCTGTATTTTCAAATGTCGTCTCCCACATAGTAGGAGAAAAACTAAATGCATGGTTATGATGTACATGAAGCCCTCTATCAATATTATGAAAATCGTGGCCCCTGGGGTTCAGGCCGTAGGGCGGGGCCAATATGACCACATAGTGAAAATGCATTGAATCTTAGAAAATATTCTTCTCCACTCCCGTCTATATTTAAGAAAATCCATATGCATGATAATGATGTACATGAAGCTTTCTACTTAAATTGTGAATTTCGATCCCGTGAGGATACGTGTTAGAATAAGTCCTCAGTACCCCTTGCTTGTCGTAAGAGGCGACTAAATGGAGCGGTCCTTCGGATGAGACCGCAAAAACCGAGGTCCCGTGTCACAACAGGTGTGCCACAATAAAGATCCCTCCCTGCTCAAAGGTCCTGAGCGTCGAGCATAGGCCTAATTTTGCAGCTTTCACGGGCAATTATGAAGCCTCCATATGAGTGAAAAATGTTCGATCGGGACGTTAAATAATATATGATCAATAAATTGTGAAATTCGTGGCTCCTGGGCCAGGGGTTAAGGCCCTAAGGAGGGGCCAATATGACCATATAGTGAAAATGCATCAAATCTTAGAAAATCTTTTTCTCTATTCCCATATACATCTGAGAAAAATTAGGAGTCCATGAAGCTTTTTACCTATATTGTGAAATTCGTGGCTCCTGGGTCAGGAGTTCAGGTCCTAAGGCAGGGCCATTATAGCCATATAGTGAAATTTTAATAAATCTTTGAAAATTTTCTTCTCTGCTACTGTATCTATTTTAGCAAACTTTAGCATGATTATGATGTCCGTGAAGCTTTCTAACTGTATGAGTGAAAAATTCTCAAGCGGCACGTAAAACAGTATACAATCAATCAATAAATCTAACTAAATTGTGAAATGAGTGGCTCTTAGGTCAGGGATTCAGGCTCTTGTGCAGAGCCAAATATGGTCACATAATTGAATAGGAATTGTATGTATTTTGAAATATCAAATGCATGTGCACAGAAGACACCAGATCGAGACGTACTCGTACATGAAAATATGAGACTTTCTGTATGGGCTATGATACTCAGGCCCGTACCGCTTGGGTCTCTTGTTAAACTGATGAAACAGAAGATTAGCGACCTAAACAGTCAGATAATAATCAGGTATTCCCGTATTGATAATGTTTAGAGTAGAAGGGTATAATTAATGATCATAGAATCACAGAAAACTGACAAATGAGTTTTGGTAATGTCATGCAACGGTCAAAGTCAATTCTGGTACGAAGGGTAAAGCGTTAGAAAACTAGACCAGCACACAGTCTTGTAAACGAGAGAGAGAGAGAGAGAGAGAGAGAGAGAGAGAGAGAGAGAGAGAGAGAGAGAGAGAGAGAGAGAGAGAGAGAGAGCGTAACGTTTCTGAATTTGTGATTTCATTAATAGGGAGAGAATAGGTCTAATGTTCTTTTGTTATACTTAAACAATGTGGATAATTATCTCATTTTATTTCAATTAGAAGGAAACTACTCTTTTCATCAATTAAAACCTGCATTATGAGATAAGGAACCATATTTTTAGCAGCATACAGGAAGATCCCTTGAAAAGGACACAAGACTACCCCTTTACCAGAATACAGGAAAATCCCTTTAACAGGATACGGGAACATCCTTTTAACAAGATACGGGAACATCCTTTTAACAAGATACAGGAAAATCCCTTTAACAGGATACGGGAACATCTCTTTAATGAGATACTGAACATTCCTTTAACAGGATGTAGAACCATCCGTATAACAGAATAGAGGAACCTCAGTATAACAGAATACAGAAACATCCATTCAACAGGATATCGGAACATCCCTTTAACAGCATACGAGAGCATCTTTTAACAGGATGCGAGAGCATCCCTTTAACAGGATATAGGAACATCCCTTTAACAGTATACGATGACATCCCTTTAGCAGGATAAGGGAATATCCCTTTAATAAGATATGGGAGCATTCCTTTAACAGGTGTAAAACAATCCGTATAACAGAATACGGGGACATTCGTTAATAGAGTACGGGAACATCTCTTTAACAGGATACAGAAAATCCCTTCAACAAGGTACGGGAGCATCCCTTTAAAAGATTACAGAACCAGCCATATGACAGGATACGAGAACATTTCTTTAACAGGATGCAGAACCATCTCTTAATAGAAAAGGAAACATCCCTTTAACAGGAAAATCCTTTTAACAGGATACTAGTCCATCCCTTTAAGAGGATACGGGAACACCCCTTTAATAGGATACAGGAGCATCCCTATCAGAATGCAGAACCGGCCTATAAAAGGATTAGCAAACATTCTTTTAACAGGATGCAGAACGATCCTTATAACAGAGAAAACAGGGAACATCCCTTTACTATGATACAGGAACATCCCTTTAACTGGATACGGGAACATCACTTTAACAGGATGCAGGAGCATTCCTTTAACAGGATGCAGGAATATCCCTTTAACAGGATGCAGGAGCATTCCTTTAACAGGATACAGGAACATCCCTTTAACAGGATGCAGGAGCATTCCTTTAACAGGATACAGGAGCATCCCTTTAACAGGATACAGGAACATCACTTTAACAGGATGCAGGAGCATTCCTTTAACAGGATACGAGAATATCACTTTAAAAGGATACGGGAACTGCATCAAAACAATCCTCAAAGAACATCTTTAAATTGCTGAAGAATTTTTTTTTCTCCTAAAATGTCACGTTCGTTTGGAGAGCTATTTCATAAGTTTGGATAAAATCTCAAAACTTGCGAGAACTTTTAGTGCTTTCGGGTACTTTTGATACTTGTTATGCCCTGAAAGTTCAACATGCAATTTTAAAGCAAATGCGCTTGTAATGGTTTTCTCATTATAAGATGAAAAAATAATATTCCTTTACAGTCATATGCTCTTCCGAGCCCAAAAGCTATTTTCGGCAGAAACGAGAAATAAATGAAACACACTTTACGTAATGTATCTGCCGCACTTCCGTTAATGGTTGTGGAAATTTTGCGTGTTGAATGGCCATTAATCCGGGACAATTCTTGCCGTGCTCAAAATACACCGGGTATCTGTTTATATGTCGATACCTTGTCAGTTCCATGAATCAATATAATTATTAATTTAATGAACATCATGAAGGCAGGGTTCGAGATCACATTAATTCCAAACTCCACGAATCATCACGTGCATACATATATTTACAGCTGAAGCACATCTACATGGTGTATGTATAATGTTTTAGGTGGAGGTGATTCATTTTGAAATCGATCGATTTCACGTACAGGTTACTACATAAGAATTGTTATCAAATTAATTGCTGTATTCGTAGTTTTCTAGGAAACACTAACACAGACCAGGCGCTACATATTTAGATCTCATACTTACAAAAGCCTTCGATTTACGGCGCAGTCTTTTCTGCACATGATCGACGTTTTATATCGCGTATTCTTACATCGCTGCTCAAATATTTGATATAAAAATCGTAACATATTTTCCAGCTATACGTGTATCCAACTATACCTTCATTAAAGACCCACAAGAACAGAGAATTGATATGGAAACAAGATCTCACACTACAGATAATTACATGTAGTTCAGATGTGCAACTTAATCGAGGTTCAGGGTGAGGGTATTCTGGAATCACCTTGTTTGTCCGTCCGTCCGTAGACATAATTTGTCGAAAGGGTATCGTTAACACGCATGAACTGGTTTGATTAAAACTTTATTTAATATCTTACATGAATAATAAAGTTGTACGTCTGCTATTAGAGTTTTTAAAAATTCATTGAAGTAATGATTTTTGATTTTTTTTTCATTTTTAGGGAATGTTGTCATTTTCCGGAGTATATCTTAAAAACCGATGAACAGATTTGATTCAAACTTAGTGCATTATGTATAATAATAATGAAATTGTGCACTTGTCATTTTTATTGAGATTATTTAACATTCAAAGAAGTTACGGATATTTTCATATCATAGGTGTTTTTTCAACTTTATGGACTTAAACATTTTCTTTTAAATTTTGTAGCAGTCTGTTGTCTAACAGAGACTAATGCATTAATTTAGGAGAGGGCATAATGGGATTATCGGTCCATTTGTCTGTCTGTCTGCCCGTCTGTCCATCTGTATATGGACATGATTCTGTTAAGAAAATATGAGTCATTCATTGACTCGTATATGTTGAATAGTTATCCATGAAATAATATTCAGAATTTATATTAAGCATATCTTACATGTAAATATTTTTGATTAACTCTTTACTGCAGAATATATAATTTTCCATTTACATTGATTGCTCTCAAGAGAAACATCTCTTCATTTGAAAAAAAAGGCTAAGATAACGAACAGTATTCAAATTCCCGATTTTCATAGAAAATACAAATCAGAGAAATGAGAAAACACGGATCCCTGGGCATACCAGAGGTGGGATCAGGTGCCTAGGAGGAGTAAGCATCCCCTGTAATGTGGTTATTCAATGAGCACAAATTCACTATTTCCCACTATCCAATGAATGTGCCCTATGGGGGTATTAGTGTCATTAGAACAGTTCTAGTTATCTTTAGTACAGGTTGCAGATTCATTACAGACAAATACACTCTCGACAAAATAAATAAAAATACACAATAACTCTCGACAAATTAAATAGAAATACACAATACCTCCCGACAGAATTATGCACAGTAACTCCCGACAGAATTAATACACAGTAACTCCTGACAGAATTAATACACAATAACTCCCGACAGAATTAATACACAGCAACTACTCACCAATAGATATACTTTAACTACCGACGGAATGAATATACACTACTTCCGGACAAAATTAATACACAGTAACTCCCGACAGAATTGATACACAGTAATTCCCGACAGAATTGATACACAGTAACTCCCGACAAAATTATTACACACTAACTCCCGACAGAATTAATAGACAGTAACTCCCGACAGAATTAATAGACAGTAACTACTGACAGCATTAATACACAGTAACTACTGACAGAATTAATACACTGTAACTCTCGACAGAATTAATAGACAGTAACTCCCGACAGAATTAATAGACAGTAACTACTGACAGCATTAATACACAGTAACTACTGACAGAATTAATACACTGTAACTACTGACAGAATTAATACACTGTAACTCTCGACAGAATAAATACAGAGTAACTCCCGACAGAATTAAAACACAGCAACTACTGACAGAATTATTACACACTAACTCCCGACAGAATTAATAGACACTAACTCCCGACAGAATTAATAGACAGTAACTACTGACAGCATTAATACACAGTAACTACTGACAGAATTAATACACTGTAACTCTCGACAGAATTAATAGACAGTAACTCCCGACAGAATTAATAGACAGTAACTACTGACAGCATTAATACACAGTAACTACTGACAGAATTAATACACTGTAACTCTCGACAGAATTAATAGACACTAACTCCCGACAGAATTAATAGACAGTAACTCCCGACAGAATTGATACACAGTAACTATTGACAGAATTAATACACACTAACTCCTGAAAGAATTGATACACAGCAACTTCCGACAGAATTGGTACAAAGTAACTACTGTCAGAATTAATACACAATAACTATCGACAGAATTAATACAGAGTAACTACTGACAGAATTAATACAGAGTAACTACTGAGAGAATTAATAGACACTAACTCCTGAAAGAATTGATACACAGCAACTTCCGACAGAATTGATACACAGTAACTACTGACAGAATTAATACACAATAACTATCGACAGAATTAATACACAGTAACCCCCGACAGAATTAATAGACAGTAACTCCCGACAGAATTGATATACATTAATTATCGACAGAATTAATACAGAGTAATTACTGACAGCATTAATACACAGCAACTATTGACAGAATTAATACACTGTAACTCTCGACAGAATAAATACAGAGTAACTCCCGACAGAATTAAAACACAGTAACTCCCGACAGAATTAAAACACAGCAACTACTGACAGAATTAATACACACTAACTCCTGAAAGAATTGATACACAGCAACTTCCGACAGAATTGGTACAAAGTAACTACTGACAGAATTAATACACAATAACTATCGACAGAATTAATACAGAGTAACTACTGAACTACTGACAGAATTAATACACAGGAACTACTGACAGAATTAATACACTCTACTAACTCCTGAAAGAATTGATGCACAGTAACTTCCGACAGAATTAATACATAGTAACTACTGACAGAATTAATACACTGTAACTCTCGACAGAATAAATACACAGGTAACTCCCGACAGAATTAAAACACAGGAACTACTGACAGAATTAATACACTCTACTAACTCCTGAAAGAATTGATACACAGCAACTTCCGACAGAATTGATACACAGTAACTTCCGACAGAATTAATACACAGTAATTACTGACAGAATTAATACACAGTAACTACTGACAGAATTGATACACAATAACTCCCGATAGAATTTATAGACAGTAACTCCCGACAGAATTGATATACACTAATTATCGACAGAATTAATACACAGTAACTCCCGACAACATTAATACACAGTAACTCCTGACAGAATTAATACACAGTAACTTCTGACAGAATTAATACACAGTAACTACTGACAGAATTGATACACAGTAACTACTGACAGAATTAATACACAGTAACTTCTGACAGAATTGATACACAATAACTCCCGACAGAATTAATACACAATAATCCCCGACAGAATTAATACACACTAACTCCCGACAGAATTATTACACAACAATTCCCGGCAGAATTATTATACAGAATTAATACAAACTAACTCCCGATTGAATTTATACAGAACAGATCTCAATAGGATTAATACCGCTAAATGCACATTTGCTAGGATGATTTGAATTTTGTTTTGAAAATTAAGCTACACGAAGAAAATCTCTATAAGCTGGAGATGTTTATATGTATGTATATACAGGTCCATTCGTCCTTCAGGAGTCACAATTCAAATAATAAATGCAAGCGAATATGGTGTGAACACAATTCTGTTTGCTACACATATGGATGTATGCAGATAGAAATTGTAGTTTGTGTTCTTTATTAATAGCTTTTTTAAAAATCTTTACTGATGAAGCCGCGTCTAAGACTTTTAACCCTTTCTAGGTTCTTGTCTGGTCTCAAGGAATTTCAATTCGCACGACTATCTTTCTATAAGTATTTCCAATTCTCTTCTCTGAAATCTTTACTCTTGTTGCACCTCAATTCAGAACCACATGGCCACAGGAACAAATTTAAAGTCTACTGTAGATTGACGTTGGAATGCTTTAATCTACTCTAGATCTACATTCTACTCTAGATCTACTTTGGAATGTTTAAAATTACTCTACATCTGCTTTGAAATGATTAAATTCACTCTAGATCAACGTTGAAATACTTAAATCCACTCTAGATCTACGCTTGAATGTTGAAATCTAATCCAGAACTACGCTAGAATGATTAAATCTAATCTAGATCTACGTTGGTTCTACGTTGGAATGTTTGATGTTGTTTGTTTGTTTTACGTCTCGTCGACAATTTTCACTCATATTGAGACGTCACCAGTTTAGTGAAGTACCACAAATTCAGACCTATGCTTAGCGCTCAGGGCCGTAGCAGTGAGAATTCTTTAACGTGCCAACGCCTACCGTGACAAAAGTCATATCCGAAAGACCCATGATTCTCATTAATAAGTGCCGAGCCTTTGGCGTAGGAGCCATCATTACCAATCTTTACGTCTTAAGTTTGATGCGGCCATGGCACGAGTGGAACTCGAACTCACGACCTGCTTGTGTTTGTGATATGTTTTAGTGGTTGCTGGTGTTTGTGATGAGATGTTTTAGTGGTTGCTGGTGTTCGTGATAAGATGTTTTAGTAGTTGCTAGTGTTTGTGATGTGATATTTTGATGGTTGCTAGTGTTTGTGATGAGATGTTTTGATGGTTGCTAGTATTTGTGATGATATGTTTTAGTGGTTGCTGGTGTTTGTGTTGTTTTAGTGATTGCTAGTATTTGTGATGAGATGTTTTAGTGGTTGCTAGTGTTTGTGATAGTGATGAGATGTTTTGATGGTTGCTGGTGTTTGTGATGAGATGTTTTAGTAGTTGCTGGTATTTGTGAGGTGATATTTTAGTGTTTTCTGTCATTGTAGTGAGATGTGTCAGTGGTTGCTGGTGTTGGTGATGAGATGTTTTAGTGGTTGCTGGTGTTTGTGATGAGATGTTTTAGCGGTTGCTGTTGTTTGTGATAGTGATGAGATGTTTTGATGGTTGCTGGTGTTTGTGATGAGCTGTTTTAGTAGTTGCTAGTGTTTGTGATGTGATATTTTAGTGGTTTCTCTCATTGTAGTGGAATGTGTCAGTGGTTACTGGTGTTTGTGATGAAATAATTAGTGGTTGCTGGTGTTTTATAAGAGTGTTAGTGGTTGCTGATGTTTGTGATTGATGTTTTAGTGGTTGCTGGTGTTTGTGATGAGATGTTCTGGTGATTACTGGTGTTTGTGATGAGATGTTTCAAGGGTTGCTGGTGTTTGTGATGAAATAGTTTGGTTACTGGTGTTTTATGAGCGTTTTAGTGGTTGCTGGTGTTTGTGATGAGATGTTTTAGTAGTTGCTAGTGTTTGTGATAGTGATATTTTGGTGGTTGCTGGTGTTTGTGATGAGATGTTTTGGTGGTTGCTGGTGTTTGTGATGAGATGTTTCAGGGGTTGCTGGTGTTTGTGATGAGATGTTTTAGTGGTTGCTGACATATATGATAGTGATGACATGTTTTAGTTTTTCCTGATGTTTGTCAGCGATGAGATGTTTTAGTGGTGTTTGCGATTGTTGGTATTTGTGATAGTGATAAAGTGCTTTTGTGAGTGCTGTTGTTTTCGATAATGGAATGGTGTGTTTCATGATATTGTTTGCTTATAATGGCGGTGTGATGCTTTTTGTTGTCATTGCTGTATATATCACTCAGACTGTTTTGAAGAGAAGACGTTTCAATGTCCTTCAGTTATTCTATACGATTTTGATAATGGTGTTAATTATTTACGATCAATGTAGGTGAATATTAGCTGAAAGTTGATGATAGGGAGATTATATTGCAAAATTAATTAGAAGATGAATCCCAACAAATAGCAAGCAAAAAAGGAGTATGAGATTTGAAAGCAATTTTTTTGCAGTTATTTCTCAGTAAAATGACTAAATGTCCGCAGTGGAAATTCCGAAGCGTTATGTATCTAAATCTTAATACAATTAACCTAAGTTTTTATGACATGCTGCAATTAAGTGAAGTAAAATGAAATTACAGTTCGTGATATAGACTTTCATAAGAAATATAATTCTCATATTGATAAACCACTAAATATTTCTATACTATCTCTGTGCTAACGACCGATTCCCTACTATGGTACATTAATTGGTATAACACTATATTGTGAGACTTGGGTTGCTACTGGTCCCCTGCCGTGGTACATTAATCAAGCACTTTACTGGTAAGACTGGGCTAGCGACTGGTTCCCCGTCGTGGTACATTAATTAAGCACATTATGTGTGAGACAGGGGTAGCGATTGGTCCCGAGTCGATCGCTCGAGGTTTTTGATTTTTTCAAAAGCAGGTGGCTAATTTATGGTAGGCATTGATATGATAAAGAACCATCACAACTGAATGGTTGAAAGTGGATTAGAATATGCGACACTTTCCTCTAGCTAGGGACGTCTCGAAATCAGTAAAAGCTTATGAAAGATACATAAAATTGTAATAAATCGATCATTGGTGATAAGATCGAGGTCCTACTCGAAAACAGTTATTACTGAAGGAAGATATTATACAAGTACTGAGAGAAATAATGTATCAAGAATGAAATGAATATGGAAAATGTAGCATGCACAGAAATTTCCACTAATTTTCTTAAGAAGGATACTGATATATATTGACCCCCATACAACCTACTAGCGATCTGGCAGTGTTAACATCAACACTTTATTACGTTAATCAAACATTAGTAAATCTTTAATAAGAACATTCTTTTATTGGTATAATTATGTTTTGCAACAATTAGAACGAAGATTGTGCAATCAAATAAAACAATTGACAAAAATTACATGACATAAATGACATGGGCAAGGACGGATTTTTAAAAACAAATTTAATTTTAATGAAAGTTTAAGAATTTAATTATAACAATAATAATCTAACAGTATACTAACTGAATGCTTTCATATTATCATCATTTTGACTATACCCTTGTTACTCCAAACTTTTGCGTAGTATTTATGAATCATTATATTGTACCTTTGCAAAACAATTAGTTAAGGGTAATTTACTATTAACGTAACAACTAGGACATAATTCTAATATCAATTTGTTAAGGTTTATGTGTTATCGCTACTCTTTCCAATTGTCTACATACATCGATATTAGCACATAGAGACAGCACCAGCATATATGTCAGGATAGTACATCTACAAAAATATCAGGGTTCACTAGACAACATTGCAGTATATTCCACCACAAAAAGCGATGTAGGTGTGAAAATCTAAGCAAAAATAAAATCACTGAGAAGGAAAGAAAGTTGCAAGGGATTCTGCACACTTGTGTTCTACGTCACACAACAAGGAATGCCTACGTCATGAAATGACGCAAGCTCTAGATCGCTGAACAGCACGAGCCTTGGCCACGAACCTTGCAACTTGTAGTGCTGTGCCCATGCTGTTCTTTCCTGTCACTACTTCACCTTCCCCAGGAAGTCCATTGGCAGTTCTTGCTAGATGTCTGCTAGGAAGAGATTGCAGAAACTCAACATTTTCTTCATACTCCGGATCCGCAATGGTGAGAATTGTTAAACTACCATCAACTGCTCCGATTACTAATGTCTCTCCTTCCATCGTTCCTGCCATATACGTCACTTCTGCATGTGCCTTAAAGTTGGCGATCCTTTTGCCATCAGATATTCGGAACACGCGCAGTGTGCGATGACCAGAGTGATAATACACAACATGTTTGTCGTTTTCTGTGAACATGACATCAATACTAAACACGCCCTCTGCCACACGTGGGATCAACGTTCGGACAGTCTTCCCCGATTTTAGATCTAACAAATCAAGGCCACCTCGGTTTGGAGCATATAGGCCAGTTTTTCCAGTTTTCATAGCCATCCCATTCCACTTCATGACGGATCTGACAAGCGTTTTCTTTTTCAAGTCAAGAATGTTTCCTTTCTCATCATCAATAATTACGATCTGATTTGTATCATGTGGCATTGCACGAATTCCGGTTAGTTCCTTATAGTTTGTGTATTTTAACTGTAGATTGTACAAATGAGTTCCTGTTTTTGCTTGATACACTCCCAACACATCACCACTCTTATCCGAACCAGGCAGTGCTAGAAAATTACCCTCTTTGGTAATGCAGCCACCTTTGAATGTTTTGTAATTGTATTCGATTGAGAATATTGTTTCTCCCTCAGGAAACGTGTACGCCTTGCAAAGTGCTTTATTTCCTATTTGTTTTGATATTGCTATCACACGCATGTCCTCTTCAGCAAAGAAAAGGACGGCGACGTCTTTTTGTTGGATGGACCTGAAAGAAGATTCTTGATCGACTTCCCAGTAGAGGAGCTTCCCGGTTTCTGCTGCCACAACATTTTTACCATCTCTCGTTATTCTGGCTAAGGACACCACTGCTCTCGTTTCCAATGTGTATACCAATTTTCCTGTATTTAGATCCCAAACTCCAACACAATTCCGACTTGTCGTTACGCCATATGGACTCTCATCTGCAAGGTGGATGAATTCAATAGGCTTTTCTAAACGATCGATTGAATATACGTCTTCCAAAATGTTGTCGAAATTCCACACTTTGATGGTTTTGTCAATGGAAGCAGAGATGATTTTATTTCCACCTGACGTAACAGCATCGATTGAGATGATTCGACCAAAATGGGCGTCTAACACTTTCACCATGTTCCCTTGTTTTGTATCCCAGACATACAAATTCTTTCTAACAGCAGCGACAACAAAGTGATTGTGCTTCGTGAAGACCACAAGCGAAATGAGGGGGTTCTTATTTGGAATGTTTCTTGTTCGTGGAGGTAAACTCAATTTCACTAATGAATCTTTCTGCAAATTCCAAAGCTTAAAGCCATTTGCAATTGTAGCCGCAAGATAATTCTCGTCTTCGGATAGAGTTAGTGAGAATATAGCATCGTAATTATCACCCAATGTTCGATCGTATTTCCAAGCGTCATTTTCCCTCTTGTATACAGCAATAGCGTTGTCACTTATAGCAATGCAAGCATACACACGCATTTTGTCTTTAGATACCGCTACTGCGCTGTGGAACTCAAATGGCGATACAGATTTATCGTGCACTTCCAGCGCCATGTCAGATTCTGAATCGGTTCCGCTCCTGACAATCAAGTAAGTCTTGTTATCTGTTCCAAACTCTACGGACAGCAATGGCATTTTAAGTTCAATGACGTGACTGGAAACAAGTTTGCCATTCAGAGTGTACAAATACCATAACGAGGTTGTCCACGTCGCAATGTGCGTCAATGAAACGCACGTTCCAATAATTGATTCATCTTTCTTTTTAATATCTGGAGATAGAATGATGAAATCGCCTGTCATGATCGTGCAGATAACAACTTGATTGTTGTTGGTGTAACTGACAGCGTACTTATCATTTTCACTAATGACGAGATTTTGCATAATGCCACCAATACCGGGTACAATCTGTCGAAATATATCACTGGTAACAAGATCCCATATGATGAATTTATTCGACACTGAAACCAGGTATTTCCCATTGGATGTTGTGCCAATTCCAAATGGCGCGAATGGATGACCTTCTAAAGAATATTGCAACGGTCCACCAGGGGTATGTAGGCAGTGATGCGCCGGAACTAAAGCACAGTGCTCTAAACCGTCACTGTCACATTGCTGTATGAGGCTGCGAATATTTGTGTTCTGTTGGTAGTATGGCAGCAGTCTACCAATTATCTGTGGACCTAACATGTCCGGGTAATGACCAAGAATTGAACTAGAGAGCTTTATTGCATCAGCTATTAGTTTTGCATCCTTTTGGAACACATGGTCCATAAGATCCTCAAAATCAGCTAGAACACTTTGCAGGGGCATGGAATTCAATTTTGAGTGTAGAAAACCGTAATTGAAAAGGCAGTGATTGTATAGTTCTTCGTATTGGTGAGAGCGGATCAAATGAAACGGAAGCTCGTTAAGTTTTCGTAAATTGTATCGAATGACTTCCCCTTGCTCGTTGTAAAATGCCAATGGCTGTTCAGGAACCTTTCGGTCGCTTTCCCCATTCAGGTCTGCTAGATGGAACATTCTGCGTTGTTGCTCCGAGTATGTAAAAGGCTTTGGAACTCCACCTCCCCAGATACCCAGGAAGTATTCGGCTATGTTGGCATGCATACCGCTGACAAAATTCAAATTTTTGAAATATCTTTCCCTTGCGGCTTCAATGAACTGTCTGTGATACCAATTGATGACATTGACGGCATCCGCTTCTCTTTCACTCAAATAGTGTGGAAGGTCACTGCGAATTCGTGTCCAAAGAAGAGGCGGAATACGACGCACAGGTGGTAAGTGATACTGATACACGTCATTCAGGACCTTTTCGTCCAATGAAAGCAAATCCTCAAGTTCAGACTCGGATAAACCGCTTTTTGCCGCTGTAATGTATCCAAGAGCATGTGCAACGAGAGTTTTGCCGTGCTGAATTTCGATTCTTTCATACAGTTTGATAATTGTGTCATGAATTGTGAAATTCAGTTGTGTCTGTTTCAATGGTGTGTAAGACTTCCAGCGGCATATTTCGTCAAATACAAGTTTTACATACAAGGGCAAATTGCACTTTGATAAAGCTTCGTTTACAATCTCCCATTGTTCAGCACTTATGTCTCTACTCGCGTTCTTTAACCAGAACTTTAAAATAGTACCACCTAAGTTTTCTCCTAGTGGAAGAACCTGGACGAAATTTTCCGGCACTTCTACAAGGGCTTGTAGGGTTTCAAGGAGGTTGTACATGCTAGGTATAGCGGACACGATGAGTTTAACATTCTCCGGAAGATTGGTCGGTAGCCACGCTAAGGAATGACCTCCATCAGCTCCAGAAAGCTGATCCAAAGAATCCAATATAATATTAAGCGGGCGCTCTGCAGTGGCGGACGTCAAAAGTTTCTTGAAGTGTTGAACTAAGGGTGAGAGTTCGTCTGCTGGAATTTCATCTTTTGGCTGGCCGTAGATAAATGATATTTGATTGCACAGACTAACAAGGAGTGGAATCACACTAGAGCTGTTGGGTGTAGTTCCGAGAAATCGCAGAACAAGTACCGCCTCCGTATTCTCCGGCCACCAAGACGTTGCCTACGAAAATAAACAAATATAGGATTATTCCAAAAGTTTCAAATTATGATACAACTTGGAGCAGTGCAATATCATTGTAAATTTCTTTGTGAAATCTATAATCTTAATGAGCACTGTACGTGTAGCATTGATGTGACCCTTGATTAATGATAACGAGTTTTTGAAGCGAAGGTATATTACCATGCTAGCTCCTTTAGCTGTCAAGGAAGTTTTCCCACAACCACTTTCACCGTACAAGATAAATGGCTTATTGGAAGGTCCTTGGATGTATGCTTTGATTCTATTGACTATATCATCTCGTCCTTGGAACACTTTGCATGAATTGTTACAAGCGTGTAAATGTTGTAACTGTTCAGTGTAAACAGCGTCACTTGAAAGCTTCTCATACTTTGCCATTGCTTCATCTACAAGACGTGTCACTGATGAATAGAAGTGTTCTTGAAAATTCTTGAGGTATTCTGCATGTGTTTCGGGGTCAATTCCCTCTTTTCCGTTCCAGTCCACTGTGTATTTCACTAAATTAGTAGCTGGACATCTAGCAGGAAGTTTTTCGTCTCGAAGAGTTTTCAACAATTTCTGTGCCTCACCATCTACGTTTCTGGCAGCAAAATCAATGAATTTGGCGGCAAATCGGAACAGGACATTGATGTTAGTGATCTCTCGTACATATGCAAGGCAGTGTTCGGAAACATCTTTGGCTTTTAGAATTCCACGTTCCACCTCTCGCTCAGTCACTGAAATGTAAGAATGAATTAATCAGCAGCAGTCAAAATAATGCTCTTTAGCAGAATTACATGTAGAAAATCAAAGGCCTGTCCGACCAGAAAGGCGTCGAGTACAATATCATAAAAATAAGGGTTCTCGATAGATTTATAGAGTATCAGGTGAAATTAGAGAAAGTAGGAGAAAAATATTTGAGTGCTGCAGGAAGTTTTCCTTATTTTCAAGTACATAAATAAAGCATTAAAATTATTTGTAAAAAGTCAGCAAAATGTGCTAATTTACATGAAAAGAAAAAGAGAAGAGCTTGGGCTGAAGTTGCTTATCTGAATAAGTTCATAACCTCCTCTTGCTAGACAGTATCCCCTCAAAAATAGTTACTTTACAAAGGCTACAATAAATAACTTTAAATTGCAAACGAAAAATGCTGAAAAGAATATCACTGCTTCAGAGAGAGATTACTAGTTTTAAGAAGTTATATCTTCTGTTCATATACGGTACTAACTCTCTGTTTTCAGTAATGTCTAACAATTCAAAAGTTCAACATAATATGACATATTAGTAGAAAGGTTAATAGAAATCTGATCAAGATTCGACTCCTAATGAATGCTACTTAGCTTGGGTTTTTCGCGAAATAACTTATTATTTTCTTCGCGATGCACACGCTACTTTCGTTTTGCTTTATAAAAAATCGGGATTGGAATGACAGAAAACAAAACAGGAAATAGTCTCTGTGTTTTTTGGAGTAGCAACCGAACTGTGATAATGTGCAGAATTTATCTACTATCGCAAGTATTTAGTATTTATATGTTTTTGTTGATCCGAAATAAGGATTCTTGATGAAAATACGAGACTATAAATACAAATGAAAACCAAATTTGAGCAGGTTATTTTGTAAGTATTTAATGATATCATGCGGTAAAAAATTCGTAGGAAAATCTGTTTCGTAGTAAATCCATCCGCGAATAATACATTCTCTTACCAAACAATCGTTATTTGTCTACTGAACAATGAACAATGATATGAAAATAAACAACATCAACAACGCAATTGGTATTCTGTCTTTCAAATATTAATTAAATGTAATGTTTCAAAGCCTTCTTCTTCTCCTCTTGCTGGTCAGTGCAAGGCTACTGTTGTAGCATATGTACTTGAATCGTAAGAAAAAATAAAACCAATAGGCACTATTTTGATTTCGCCCATTGAGATTGGCTGATTGGCTGATTGGCTCGACGCTTTAAAAGGTATCCTATGCAGTAAGTGTCAACTAATAAGTTACGTATGCATTGGTCAGGATTTTCGTTTTGATTTTCCAACGAAACAATGACAAAAGTCTCTGATCAAATCATTACACAAGAAAGTATTAAAGATGGAAGATTGGGACTAACAACAAATGATAAACGCTAAAGAAAATATGCGATCTAAATTACTCTATAGTTTCACTACAAAACTAAAGCGTAAATCGACAGTGAAGCAGCGGTAATGGCTGTTTAATTTCTAGAAATACACAATTTCAAAGTGACCAATAACAGGATATTTACCAAAACTAGCATGATTTTTAATGTAATTTTTTTTGCGTAGAATTGTCTAAGTTTGCAAAATAGGATCAGAAAGATAAAGAATATTTTAGTTTTTGATTTGGCGAATCAAATTGATTCTCATGAAAACTATTGCTGTGTATACCACAGACCTGAAAAATTTATAAAAATGTCTCAGAGTCTACCTCAAATATAGCCATCGTCAACCACAAAATACGTGAACGTAAAACGCATTTCAGGCTGAGTACGTTCTTTGTTGAGTGTTGCGCATGTCACTTTGTTTGAACTGCGTTATATGGCATCCTGCTGCTGTTAGGTACTTTATCGGAGCCGCAATGATACAGTACCCGCAACGACATCCTTCGAAATTTCTATCGTGTATGTATCCTATCGTATAGTGCATGTATTCTATCGTATCGTGTGTGTACGATGTCACGATTCTGCGATGGCGATGGTCCGATATATCGTCCAATAGCCCTCTTCAATACTGTATTTACACGTTAACATGCGAAAGAATGAAAGGAAAACTAACTAACATAAATATTATAACCTATCTATTTTACTGAAATCAAAATGATTCTAACGAGAATAATTTTCCTAAACTATATCAATTTCTGATGAAATGCACGCCATTTCAGCAAACATATTTTACATTATATGTTGGTCGTGCTCGCAGCTTTCTGTATTTCTTTTTCATAAATTCATAAGAGCCAAAATATTGCATAACATTTCTAAAGCTTGTTGACAATATCCTCTTTTACAACAAGCAAGGGGCACTGAGAACATATTTTATCTCAGGTATCCACGGAACATGAATGGTACCACCGTGTCATCGCCGTCGTATTATCGTACCATCGCCACCGTAGTATTATGTCACCATGTCATAGTATCATAGCGGTGATGGTACAATGGAGCACGTGGCAGCAATAGGATTCCATATTGTTGCATTACACGTTGATGTACCAGATCCAACCATATGGAAAAACGATTTCATTTTACACTGTAACATAACGTAGAAACATCCAAGGATCATTGTGATTGATCTGAACTAGTGATTCATTGAATTCCAAGGCTTTATGTCACAATAACAGGTCATTTGCATGTAGGCATTCATACATTCTTCATGCAGTAGCTTCGAGCAGTAATTGACCAAATAGAAGGATACGCCGAATAGCGAGACGAAATTTGTAAGCCATCAAATTGTGCGAGACATTTCATGGTACATTTTCTCACCTGACATGAAATAATTGTGCATTTGATCCTTGTCCAGTTTCCGGGCGATAAAAAGAACCTGGGCAGCTTTTCTCAAAATACGACACAATCGACCAAACGTGTCCCACCACTCGGCTTGATCCGCCTCTTGTAATTTTGCATGTCTCTGAAATATGCAGATGAATACAGTATAAATTTTATGTACATTCCTATATCAGAATGCGGTAGAAAACTATCCTTTCATAGAATAAACGTGAAGTTTGTTAGATACATGAGTAGAGACTACAAACTTCCATATTTATACGATATCACCAGACCGTAGTTCGATTTGATTATAGTTTGATTGATTGATTGATTGATAATATATTATTTAACGTCCCGTTCGAGAATTTTTCATTTATATGATGACGTCACCATTGCCGGTGAAGAGCTGCAAAATTTATGCTTATGCTCGGCGCTTATGGCCTTTAAGCAGGAGGGATCTTTATCGTGCCACAAATGCTGTAACATGGGGCCTTGGTTTTTGCGGTCTCTTCCGAAGGTCCGCCCCATTTAGTCGTCTCTTAAGGGGTACTGAGGATCTATTCTAACAAACCGGATCCCCATGGATTATAGTTTGAAACATATCGCAACTTTAATACTTTGATTGTATCAAGAAAAAGATACTGGAAACAGATTCTAACGATTATGAAATTAAAGGCTGATTTTGACATCGATCCTATGATTGATAGAGACATGACACTCATAAACAGCTTTTTGTAATGTTTGCTTGATCGTTTTACGATCCTTGGAGCCAATCATATCGAGATGGGCATACCTTTTTTAAAATGATGATCAGATAGTATGTAACTCCACGCCAATAACATGATACCACATGACAATCTATGCAATAGTTAATAAAGTGGTTTACCTTGTTGTTGAAGTTCGTAAGGATCGTGCTGATTGGCTGTAATATGTAAACAGGTGGCACTGTGTTCGCGTCTTTCTTGTACCACTTGTCCAACAACTCTACTTCCGCCGGGACATCACGCACACATTCACGCATCATATCTAGTTCCGCTGCATCAATCATCGTTGGTAGGGGTCGATAACCGTATTTCTGACCAAGAAAGACCTAACCAAAAAAAAAAAATCATCATCATCATTTACATTTTAAAGTATCTTCACAATGTTGTGCAATATTTATTTGATTCCAAATATGAATCTTCAGAATTAGCACTTTTAAGCGTGTTATCGCGTGGTATCATATTACATTACATATGTATCATCAATAACAGTCATTAACTGTAATATGAGTAAATTTGGAATACAATGTTTATAATTAATATCAGGTCATGTTTGTTTCTGTTTACTTTTGTTTTAGGTCTCGTCAAGAAATTTTCACTTATTGGTTGGTTCTATATTGTTTAGCGTCCCGCTCGAAAATTTTTTACTCATATGGAGATTTCACCATTGCCGGTGAAGGGTTGCAAAATTTAAGCATTTGTTCAGCGCTCACGGACCTTAAGCAGGTAGTGATCTTTATCGTGCTATACCTGTTGTGACACAGGGCCTCGGTTTTTGCGGTCTCATCCGAATTTAGTCGCCTCTTACGACAAGCATGGGGCACTGAGGATCTAATCTAACCCGGTTCCCCACAGGACCACTTATACTGAGAAGTCATCAGCTGTGGATGTAGGGTCACAAACTTTATACATGTCGTTCAGAGCCGTAGTAGTAAAGTTTCTTGATCGTATCAACGCCTGCCGCGACACGCAGAGACTCTCGACTTTATATATATATTATAATAAAACATCTGTATTCCTATAAACAAACTATTCACAAGGTATCATCACTGTATAAAGTGAAAGAGTTGCTTCTGAACGGAAGGGGACTAATTATCATATGAAATAGAACTTATCATCGAAAATTGTAAGCGATGCTGCTGGTAAAAAAGAAAACCAAGACGGCAGCATGAAATACCTTGAGTAATAGTTTGTTTGCAGGAACGTTTTTCTTATTATATATATTTAAGATGCGGAGAGTCCGTGGCGAAAGAGGATCTCCGTTTTATACGTATCATCCGAAAGAAACGGTCGCTACGTACATATTTTTGTTTAAGGTCGGACGCCTCCAGAGCACGACTAAGGCTCAAACCACAAACTCCTGGTCACAGAAGGCGAACGCTCTAAGCAGTAACCCACTGTAACCGATGTTAGCTATTAACGGAACTCAGAGAACGCTCTAAGCAGTGACCCACTGTGCTCGATGTCAAGTATTAACAGAACTCAGAGAACGCTCTAAGCAGTGACCCACTGTGCTCGATGTCAAGTATTAACAGAACTAAGAGAACGCTCTAAGCAGTGACCCACTGTGCTCGATGTCAAGTATTAACGGAACTCAGAGAACGTTTTAAGCAGTGACCCACTGTGACCAATGTCAGTTATTAAAGGAACTCAGAGAACGCTCTAAGCAGTGACCCACTGTGCTTGATGTCAGGTATTAACAGAAGTCAGACAGGGCTAAAATAGGTTGTGCTTGCTATCCAATCCCTTTCACTATTTGTGAATAAAATTATTATGAATTAAATTAAAAGACGTCATAAGCTACAAACGTATAATGCAATAAGATCTTTATCATTGATATCAGGTGTTGATAGAAGTCTTCGGGCAATATCGCATCTCGATATGATTGATATGCTTACATGTATCAGTGACTTGTTTACAGTTTGGTATGATTAAAGATCTTTGGTGTAGTGCATTTGCAAATCGGTAATATCATTGGTATTTTTTTCTTTATTTGATCTTATTTCTTTGACAAATAATTCATGAATCATGTCGGTAATGAATAAAATGGTGCTTGTTATTTGATATTAAATGTTACTGTTTTATATACCGTGTCATTTAAACTGTTGCTACATGTAATCATATCACGTAAATAGTATACGAAATAAATAAGTACAATACACTCACCCACAAGTACTCATTACTTTTGTTTTTAGTACAATAAAGTGACAATAAAATGACGGAGAGGTAGAACTATTGATCGATTGTTGAACTGGCGACCTCATCTAATTCACTATCTTATAGACGCTATGTTCTTAAATTACATTAATTTTACTTTTATATTTCCATTTCCGTTTCCGGTACATCATTAAACGTAACATGCGATTACCACGGCGATAAAAAATAGTTTCATGACAAAATTCCTTGGTTACACCGATTTACTAATGGATTTCTATTGTATGTGGCCTATTATCGGCCTTTGTTCAGTTTCAATAAAACGATTTTGGACAACCGGCCGGCGACTAACTCTACCAATAAATGTGTTAGAATGCAATCGACCTAAACAGGACGGAAGTGCTAGGCGGCTAGAAAATGGGTTAAAGACATTCGCCAGATTACCTGTATAATGAAAAGAATTTAGAAAATCGACATCCATTCATAGTTGATATCATATGTAATTTAAATATATATGTAGTGTGCAGGGTTCAGTACAATCGATTTTCAGCAGAAGATAACATAGGAAAAGGTGAAGATAACGAAAAGTGATCAATTTTATAATTTCCACAAAGAATACAAAATTAAGAGTATGGCAAATACGTACTCCTGGACACACCAATAGGTGGGATCGGGTGCCTAGGAACAATAAGTACCCGAGATGACTGGTCAAAGACTGAAACCCCTATGATCAGATAAACGGATAATTCGCAGTCTAACAAATTGGTATGAAAGTCGTCAGACAGCATTTCACCCAATGACAGGTTGTATTTGTAAATGAGATCGTTGTAATGACCATAGAATTTGTGAAATGCTGACTTTAATCAAGACTGTTCAAAATATTACAGTCTAGACATAAAACGTGACAGTGAATACAATCTGAAGAAACCTTTACGTAGATGAAGTCTGTGGAGACACATCAGCATTTCTTTCAATATCAAAATATTAAACTTTCTACCTCTTTGTAAAATAATGTTCGCATACCAGGCTCATCATAAAACTCTTTCTATGTAGTGTTGCCAGTTTTGTATGCAGCCTTGTTTAGCATCTATGCGATAATCAATTGACTAGCAGTTTACAAAAGGAACTGTGTGTTTAATTGCAGTGAATCGATTTAATATTGAAGCGCTGAAAATGATTGGCTAACGAACTCGATTCACAGTTTCCCTTTTTATCTTGAAGATACTTCCGAGGTAAACAAGCGCCTTTGTTACAGAGATTAAAACCGCATTAATTCATTTTATACAGCAACAAGTTACGTTTTAATGTTATTTTTTATGTCAATGTTTTATCATGACGCATCATAATTTGTTTCAACATTTTCTAGAAACCAGCGCACCCTTTTCATATAAACCAGAAAATGTCTGTTATTTTCACCGTTCATACTTCCAAAGCAAGATTTAATGCTTTAATGCACAAAATGGTGTAACGTAAATTTAAAACTTAAAATTAAGATTGATAACTTTCACTTTCAAGTCTCTTTCAAAAAATAAATGATTGATAAGGGTCAATCATTTATTTTCAAGTCCCATGGGGATCCGGGTTAGAATAGGTCCTCAGTGCCCCTTGTCGTAATAGGCGACTAAATGGGGTGGTCCTTTGGATGAAAACCGCAAAACCCGAGGTCTCCTCTCACTGCAAATGTAGTACGATAAAGATCCCTCCCTGCTGAAAGGCAACGAGCATAGACCTATATTTTGCAGCCCGTCACCAGCATTGGTTACATCTCTATATGAGTGAAATATTCCCGAGCGGGTCGTTAAACATATACAGCCAACTAGCAAGTCAATGTTTAACATTATATGTTTGTATACTTCTATAAAGTTTATTTGGCTTCTATTTGCTGCAGAAATGTAGCAAATCGGGAGAGGACGTAGAGCGGTAGATCGTATCGTTTTAAAAGCGTTTGATGCTCAGCATAACTTCTGTTTTCTGTGCACGATTCAGCTGTTATACACCAACAGTAATTCCTTACATCACATAATGATATAAAACTATTAGATTTTCTTCTTAACATCACGTATATGTTAGTCGTATATTTCGATGTTGTTAGTCGTATATTTCAATGTCTGATCCTTTAGAATCCATAACAGTAACTAGGCTATTTCTTGTAGTTTGGTGTACCTATATGTCTGACTGCCTCTTCACTAGATCCACTCTACTCATAGAGAGAGAGAGAGAGAGAGAGAGAGAGAGAGAGAGAGAGAGAGAGAGAGAGAGAGAGAGAGAGAGAATACGTGAATGAGTGCTGGATCGTGCACCCTTGGCTCGTGAAAAGGGTCAACCAGTATTTTCCCGCATCACAAAATGATTAAAAACTTATTTGAATGATTCCATGTTGACTAATTAAGGAAGATGTATTGTAGAATGTCTTTGAAAGCTTTAACATGAAATTTCCACTGAAAACCACCTTTCTATGAGAACTTGGAGTAATGGTATCGGACGGCATTATTATCTAAGTTTTCATATGCATCACCAGCTGATGACACCCAAAAAAGAACTCGTACTACCGAGTGACTTCCGTTCAAACCATTTCATTCCGTCAAAAATAAAGCTTTGGCAGATTGTATAATGCATGATAAAATGAAGATAATGACAGTAATCAATCTCATACATACTATAAAGAATATAATAATCAAGAGTAGGACAAACACGGACCCCTGTACACACCAGAGGTACCTAAGAGGAGTAAACATCCCCTGTTGATTGGTCACACTCGCATATATCCCAACACTGCAACAGATAACTCACAGTACGCAAAATAATGTACGCACTTGTGTATCTGCATCGATGTTATAATCTATAATGTACTGATCGCAGTGCCTCGGAGGTCAGTGCCTTTTCTTCATAATTGGGGTACTGATCGCAGTGCCTCGGAGGTCAGTGCCTTTTCTTCATAATTGGGGTACGCGAGTTCGAGCCCCGCTCATGCCTTCACCGCATTAAACCTAAAACATAAACATTGGTAGTGGCTGTTCCTTTCGGATTCGAAAAGCGCGGGACCTTAAAAACTAAAGTATCTTGTCCGTGTTGGCGTTGACACGATAAAGAGCCCTTACAGCTATAGCCATGAGAGTCATGCATATGTTAAATGTGTGGCATTTCATATCTTCCTGTCAAGGTATTGATATGTGTGAAAAATTCTCGAACAGATGTCAAATTAGCACGTATTTGCTCACAGCAAACTTACGAGATATGCACTTGAACACACGATGCGCATTACTATATATGTGACTTTACGATGCACGTCAATTCACACAAGATTTAGGACATGCACATACCACGTACATGTAAAACAGGTAAATCCACATTACATCATAACTAAATACGTACATTGCAAACTGCATACTTACGATAAAATTTGGTCCAATAGACAGTCTTTGGCAGTTGTCGATTTCCTGCATACACAGCTGGGTTGTCATATGATCGTCTGTGGCCTCATCTCTTACACCCCATCTCATGTCCACAACCTGAAACGGTAAAAAGGTTGCTCACTAAAATTGGGGTCACATGTTCGATATATATATATATATATATATATATATATATATATATATATATATATATATATTTGTGTGTGTATGTATGCTAGAGAGAGAGAGAAAGAGAGAGAGAGATTCTGTCGAAGATTCACTTCAAGTCTAAAGCGGTTTCGCCTCACGGCTCTTCATTGGAATTTGAAAAACAACAATAACATTCATTGGTGTCAAAAACAACAATAACATTCATTGGTGTCAAAAACAACAATAACATTCATTGGTGTCAAAAACAACAATAACATTCATTGGTGTCAAAAACAACAATAACATTCATTGGTGTCAAAAACAACAATAACACAGATTGACGTAGTTACTATTAAACTATTGTTTTTCAAATTCCAATGAAGAGCCGTGAGGCGATAGCGCGTTTGAGTACATGGGAATTCTTCGACTGACTTTTTTGTACCCGCGCCGACTAGAGGTGAGAGGCCTTGTAATTTTGAGCGGATGCTCTAACCACTCGGCCACGGAGGCCCCAATGGTAAGATGAAATTTAAAAAAGCATGGCATCAGTCTCTGAGATAAATTTACTACCGGTCATTTCACACATTGCTACCTGAAACACTGCAAGATCAGGTATAACATTCTGTCTTAGTCCTGGTCCCTGTACATGCAGTGCATTTGAATTAGAAATTATTTACCTCTGGCTAACTCCTGATACGTAATGAAAAAAAGTTTGATAATCTGGTAAATTACTTTTCTATAGACAAAGTAAGAGTAATCTGATAAAGACAACCTGATAAGTTGTATCAACATGCTATTATGGTGTTTGAAAAATCTGATGTTATGAATTACCCTTGCTGCTCTTTGTGTAATATACAAAGCTTGTTTACATTTTCAGTTATATTGGATTGCAACATATAGTGCAAAGATACGTAAAATGTGGAAAAATCTATAGTAGTAACGAGGCATTACATCTCATTTTACACATTTTAATCGAGTGCTTTTTAAAACACATATCGATAAAATAATAAAAATCATAACAATACTGACATTTTTTAACATTAGGAATGCATTAATTTGCTCTCAGATGCGCTTTAAAGATCATCAGGAATTCAATGGTTTCTTCATTCTGAATTGGACATTTTACATCACGTGATTCAGTATGACAAACACGTGTTGTGCAAAAACTTATTCAAATACCCCTTAAAAGGGTCCACACTCGCTTCTCGAGTTTGGGATTATTTCCTGTTTCTTATAATGAAGTAATTATAAATCATTACTATAACAGAAAACCTTTCATGTCCCTACAACTAGATAATGTTTTTTAAGCACGCCACGTGTTTTGATAAAAACCTTTTAAAGCCCCGCGTGCGCGTCTCGTAGCTAGGGGGTTATAGTGATATCCCCACGTAAATTCTAGTGGGAGTATGTGTTGTATCTCGTTCTATTTAACCCTTTTCTCGCTTAAAGTCAAAACTCTGGGTTTAGCCATTGTATGCTAACTCTCTCTCTGGATTATTTATCCTCCGTACGAATGTGTCCGAAGACCGAAAGAGGAAGTCTCAATGGTGTTAAAAAAGGGCCTTCAAAAACTATTAATTTTTACATTTAAATGAGAATTTTCAACTGTAGAAATGTGTTATTTTTGCAAAGTTTATACATTTACGATTTTGGAGCAAAATGAGCTGTAGTGTCTCTTTAAAAATCGCATCGTTTGACATAAAATAGCTTCTCAATTTCTTTGAAAATCTTGTTCATGAGTGTTTCTATATGACTTTTCCCGGACAAAGTTTTATTAACAATGATACCAAGTAAATTGACTCCTCAACACATCCTATGACTCCTCAACCACAAAATGCAATGTTCGACGCTTTGACAATCTTTGTACAGATCCTACAAACATACAGTTTTATACAGATTTATGCTGACTGTATTTAATAATTGCATTTATTCACCCAAAATCTTTCTTTTTTCTTCGTTTTGGCAATTCATAAAATTTTCCAGGACTTCATTATTTCATTTTCATATATCCATGCACTGCATAAGGGATGCAGGCACGGATCCAGTTTTTTTCATCTGGGGTGGGGGTCCAAAATTATTCCTACCATTTTAACATATGGAGAAATTGAATTTTCATATTATATTATGACATTGAATTTTGAAATCGTCCCCAGTGAGCGAATAAAGTCGATCGAGAGAGTTGATGAAGCAATATTAAACGCGATGCTAGGGTGAAAGATGACTATATTTTCTTTCAGTTGGAAATTCCAGGGAAAGGGGGGGGGGGGCGGTCCTGACCCCCTCCCCCTCTAGATCCGCGCTTGGGCTGATCCCTCCGACCCAGTGGTATTTACATGTAATCACAATTCTGCACCGATCTCCTGCGGTAAATGAATATCTTTAATGTGCATTTTTTTTTTTTTTTTTAGATATGAGACATTATAGCTTCTTCTAATTATATCTGAACCACACACCTACATTTCATTATTTTTACACTTCCTGTATAGGCCCTGTGTTCATTATAACTATGTATCCATTAGTGTTTAGATGTCTCAAAAACGTTTTCAAAAATATATTTGGCCCCACTCAAGGTTGGGGGAGGGTGGGGGTTACTCTCCTCTAAGTCCTGTGAGGTTGATACAGGAATCAAGTATATATTGCATCTTTAAATGTTTTACCTCATTCCTATTGTCTTAAGGGTACGGACGATAAATTATATTTACAGAATTTGTTATCCTACTTCTAGATATACTATACACAGTTAAAAACGATGTTGAGTTGTTAACGGACGCCCACCAACTGCATTACGTCACCTGAGGAAAGTACTTCTAGTCAACATTTTATATTGTTTTCATGTCAGAAAAACATCTTGGTCCTTTTCAAATCAAATGTTTTCTTTTTTAATATACAAGATGCGGACGTTGAAAAAAAACCAAACACGCTACCTCACATAAACTTCGCATAGTGGATTTGGCTGGGCTAACCAATCATTATTAGTAATCGCGTAATCAAACCTCAATTGTTAATCAATTTTGCAGGAGAAGCCATGTACAGGAAATGGAAGGATAATTTGGATACCCCATTATGATTTATTTTATTAATCCCGTCTTCGTAATTGACCTGTTCAAAACTACGGCGTCATGATTCACATGCTGATAATGGCAGAATGCTACACTTCCTGCGACGCAAATGGCAATAGAATTTCCGGACGGAATATCGTAAACTTTCATTTTCTCTCGAATTCATTCCTTTATTATTTCTGTCTTGTTTGAAAACAAAGTAAATAAGATTCATTTTGGATAATTTATAAGTAATCAAAATACATGATGTTGTGATAGAAAGATAAGAGGAAATGGCGTGGTTTCTAAAGAGAAAAAATAAAGTTAACATCTTTTTTCATCCATTGGCATCGCATGAGAAATGCTATCAAACTACAAACGTTTATTATTATTAATATTATTTATTACTGTTCATTTTTTTTAAATCACGATAAGAAACATAGAAAATTGACATCGACATCCATATTTTTTTTAAATATATAATTTTACAGTGAAATTGCATCGTCCATGTTTCCTATTAAATCTGAACACACGATCAGCCACGTGTTGCGATCGACTTAGTTACCACGTTATTTTGATTGGAATTCAATATCAATGATCAACACATGTTTATCCCCATGAGCTCCTGCTGTATTATTGGATAGAACACGTTCTTAAATCAATGAAATGACCCTCCCAAAATTAGTTTTCATAACAAATCCCATTAAATTTCAGGCAGATTTAGATTATAGAATTCCGGAGTTTGCAATGTCCCAGGTCAAGTTCAGTCATGAAAGGCCAGGACGGGTGATCCAGACCACGGCAAGGTTTGGTGAGAAAATTACATACCACATAATGCCATATTACTCACACCATTTCCTTGTATAAAAATGGCGAGGAAATCAGTTTCAACTGAAAACTAGTTTGTGTTTTCAATTTTAAAGCAACCAACATGGAGATGTTAGAATCTAACTGAGGCTGTATTCTAAACGGGTGGAGGGGTAAAATTAGGAGGCTGGTGTTTTAGATAATCTGAAAATTCCAGGGATGAGACAATCTCCCACCCCTCCCACCAGCTAAATGCATGCATCACCCACGTGTACCCACCCCTACAACAAAAAAATAAAACAAAAACAACACAAAAAAAAAAAACAACACCCCCCCCCCAAAAAAATCACCAAAAAAACAAAACAAAACACAAAAAAAAACCAAAAAAAAAAAAAACAACAACAACAAATAAAAACAAACAAACAAAAAACAACCAAAAACAAAAAAAACAAAAAAACAAAAACAAAA
Organism: Ostrea denselamellosa; assembly: GCA_024699665.1. Classification (NCBI taxonomy): domain Eukaryota; kingdom Metazoa; phylum Mollusca; class Bivalvia; order Ostreida; family Ostreidae; genus Ostrea; species Ostrea denselamellosa. The sequence continues at coordinate 6,480,117 of JAMZEH010000065.1, read as the reverse complement.
AAAGAAAACGTGAAAGAGAAACTAACACTCCACTTGTCAGCTCTCTTTATTTCAAGTCTTGAGAATCTTTAAAGTCAGTAAGTACGGACCCTTATCGATTGTCTGTCGCACGGTATGGTTACTTTATGCGACTGCTGATAAAAAGTTAGTTTTATGTGACTTCTGATAAAACTGCAGATAAAAAATAATGTACGGTATTTGCATATTTCGCACGGTTTGCTGGTGACCGCTGAAATTTATTTTTATCCAATAACTCTGAACAGTCCAATGGTCTGCAGTGATTGTACTGCGGAGAGTACGAGTGCTTTCAGTTTTGCAATCTAGGGGGAAATAACTCGTTATTTTTTTTTTAAAGACTTGAATACGATTGACGAAACTGACATTTGAAACACACCTCCATTCACTTGAATCGGAACAAATCAAATCCCGACTCACCTTATTATATACTTCGACCTCGAACCTTTTTTAGTTTAGTTTTAGTTTTGCATTCGAGTTCGTACCCTTTTTAGTTTAGTTTTAGTTTTGCAATGTGCTCAATTAGATACTTTTAAACAAGATAAAAAGAATTAATAATAATAATAATAATATGATGATGATGATGATCAAGATATTTATCAAATGGAACGGAAGATTTGGAAACCGGCGAATTTTTTATGCATGTGTATCATGCACGGATATAATGTGCAGGGTGGGGATACCTGTTTCGAAGTTCTGGAGAGAACAATACTTTGCTTTTCTTTTGTTGTATGTTTGTTTTGAGCAAATAAAATTGGAAATCACTGTGTGTATCGTCGCACATAAATGTTGGATTTTTCATATGAATATGAGCAGTTTATCATAATTTTTTTGTTGTTGACATTGCTATAATTGAAAATCAAGCGATAAATCTAAAAGGCTAGAAAAAATTAAACTCGTTTGAGTGTTTATTACTACAGCAAAAATCTTACTGGAAAACATTGGCTGTGATTGACGTGCGACCGCGCCTAATACTACTAGCCTGTTCAAGACGAGAGGATAACAGAGGAATTACAGTCTTTACGTGCACACTTTTCTACGTTGCAGCTCTGTGCTATCTTTACATTCCCAATGTTTTTGCCTTTGATATCTTTATAAATTGTAATGCTAGTCATTTCCTCATGAATGCATCACAGTTATGAATATGCTTATATGAAAAAGCGAATATAACGAACAGTGACCAGTTTCATAACTCGTATAAAGAATACAAAATCTAGAGTAGGGCAAACACGGACGACACCTGGACATAGACATAGAAGGGGGGGGGGGTGCCTAGAAGGAAGAAGAATCCCCTGTCAACGGATTACACCTGCCGTGAGCTGTGTATCTTGATTGGGTAAACGGAGCAATCCGTAGTCAAATTTTGTATGCAAAGAACAGCCGAACAATTGATATGAAATACTCAGACAGAATTTTAGCCTATCACACAGGTTGCACTGGTAAATAAGATCGTTATAACGACCATAAAATCTGTAGAATTCTTATTTAAAAAGAGACTGTAGAAATTCCTGTAACATCAACTTATTCATCAGTAGCCTGTCTCGATTTAAAAAAAAATGATCACACACATACGTATTGAATAACTTGTGAGATATAACACCAAATGCGGGTGATAATGAAATATTGCTATATAAATATGGGAAGGCGGCAGTAAGGAAGCTGAAGCCGTTTCTCACAAAATTGAGTTGTTAGTTTGCCTTTAACATCTATGTTAAATAAAGTATCTAAGTATAAAGGGAGCACAATTCCTGTCCATTGGAATTCCAACAGACTGTTGGAAGACCTGATCACGAAAGACTATGAAGGTATTCAATTAAAAACTCCAGCATCTTTTTGATTCCAGCTTCAGGGTACTTCTGCGTAGAATCAGAGTGATGTTTATAAGGTAATTTTTTGAATGACCGATCACAAGATATGAACATTTCCGTTTTCCATTTTTTTTTTATTGAAGAAGCAACTGTCTAAGATGTCAAAAAGTCTAATCTTTAATTTATTGTGAGGAATGAATCTTGATAAATATAGTACGTTTATTTTAACGGCTAACACGCTTCAAGAAGTATACCGGCGTGAAGCGTTGAAAATTCGATCATGCCCGCATATATTTTGAAACATGAAAGTTTTACGTAAGCATTGATTATTTGACGATTTAAATCAGGAGTCGATATCATGTACATCTTTTATAGGTGTATGTTTCTTGAAATATCTTTGTTCAAAGGTACCCTTTTCTAGAATGCATATATTGTCACATCCTCTGGTAAAAAACATGGCTGTGAGAAAACTTTACAAGCTATTATTGACTGAATATCAGGAAATAAATGCCTTTGAGTAGGCTCCATCATAACATGTACAGCATTGTCCAACGGATCACTCTTTCACTGACAGTCAAACAGGAGGTCACGGCATAGGTCACAACATGTGAATTTGTTAAGCATCATGTGATTGGTGCGTGCTGAAACCGTACTAAACAAGTGTCAGTGCCGACCAATCACATGACATGCTACAAATTCATATGCTGTGATCTATGCTGTGACCTTCTGTTTGGTTGCCATGCCAGTGGAAAAGAAAGCCCTGCCCGATCAATGCACGCAGAATTGTGACAAATAAAAGAGATGAGATGAGTTTTGAGTTGAAGAGACATGCAGTATGATATCTTCCTGACCTGATGCTCGCTAAAATTCTTTAGGTCGCTGCAATTACCTTGGAAAATGTGACCCGAAGCCCCCTTGTTTGTTTACTAAAGTTTTTTTTCTTACCTTGTGTTTTATTATACAGGTAAAAGGCCAATCTCTAAAGCTTACAGAAAGTATGAAACATTACATCAATCAAAAGGGGGATGAGATAGACAAAGAGCCCACACATTTTGGAGACATTATCACCGCAGGTAAACAACCAGAAAGGTGAGGAGTGATGGTGGTGGGGTGATGGGGGGTGGGGGGTAGTTCCATACTTCAGGTACCTGTGCCTTAACGTGGCAATGCTTGTCTTTAATCAAACATATTTATAGATCCATTTGATTGTGTTAATCAAAATACCTTTTGACATCGTCTCTTTCAATCACTGCCATACCTGCATTTTGTTTAAATTATCAAAAACTGTTGCAGTCCGATTTTCTGTGTTTTGGCAAACTTCGCTCAAAAGGAGACTATCACAGAACTCAGAAGGAGGCCCTCAACAGGGAATAACAAAATAATAAAAAATAAATTATCTCGGTCATTCATCTAAACCTTTGTCATAAAATCTAATTATACTTATTTGCCCGTTATTGAGTGTTTAATCAGACACATTATCATCGATCCTGTACCTTAATAAACGGGTACTACCAATGCAGCGGTCTACTTCATTTCAACAAACTAAATATGATTAGTGACTCGTCCTGCAGAAAAGGTGCCGTTCAGGTAAACTGGGATTATGAATCAACCATTTGAAATGCCATTTGAAAAAAAACCCAACTTTTCCAACAGATGTCATGTAATATTTATATTTTCGGTGTACTGGCCTTCGATACATGCATCTTCATGAAATATGCCGGCGTGAAGCGTTGCAGTTCATACCTCCATGCATTTTCAAAAATGAAATTTATTTCTTAAATATTAATGTCAATGAGGACAATACGACATTGTTTTCAAACGCCCGTAGCAGAAAACAGAACAGAAACTTTGCAGTTTATTTTACAGGAGACAGGAGTCTCGGGAGATGCTCAACTTCTAAAGAATGAATGAATAAATAAATTTAATGTTCATTTCTAGACCATAGTTCAGTGACTAAACAAATTTGTTTCAGCACGTAACAGACAGATATATAAATATTTAACATTTACATTGCCCCTCTTTACAAAAACATGTCCTTTTGTATTCCCTGTATAACTTGGTTTGTTATTGACAGATGTTGACATGTAAAAATTTCTCGATATCTATCTTACCAATAATGCATACACAATTCGTGACAGTAGCAAAGCACAATATTGTATCCGGTATATGCTCACACTTGAGACTGGGAGAATCTACCTCTTTTAGATGTAAAATAATCCCAAACGATCTCAACTTTCTTTAAATCTGACGCACAAATATTAACAGTCCAAATATTGGTAGTTTATCTCGCCTTTTGTTTTGTCATATTATTGATTAATACATGCGATTAATTATTAATTGTGAGGACTTTGTTACACAAAGGATCAACCTATCTAGGGTGTGACGCAGAATATAAGATTGATTAATTTTTCTGAACGAAGAAAAGACAAAGTCCCAGAAATACGTGGGGACAAGGGGCGGCGCACATTCTCGTCATGCTCGTTTTATAAATGGACACGTTGATCTTCTGATATGTGCTAATGCCAAAAATAAAAATGTGAAATAATGGTTCTATTTACATCAAAGAGTAGCATATTGGATAACAATGTGATGTATGGTAAATTAATATGTTGGGGGAATCTATTTCTAGAAACCCTCGGTCCAGATTTTTATGGGGATTTTTTTTTCTAATGGAGTAAAAATAAACTGGTGTCAATTATGAAACATATAACCATTTAGAAAAAGATCAGTTAAATGAATTGATCTCTACCAAAATGAGGAAACTGCACATTTGTTATTTGGGTTAGAGGATTTAAGGTTTAAGCCTTGTGACCTGTTGATGTACAAGTTGTCTTCAAAGGGTTACACAGTGCAGTTGGGCTCAAATTCGGCCCCGTGTCCAAATTCAATAATATTTCTAAAAAAAATTCATAAGATGTAGGTTTTCATAAATCAAATAGCTTGAAAATATCAGAGAAGAGGAGAGTCTGGTGGTTTCATCCAAATGATATTTAGAAATTCAAAACAAAAACAAAAAGAAAAAACAAAACAAAACAAAATTAAAATGCAAAAAAAAACCAAAAAAAAAAACAAAAACAAAAACAAAAAAACAAACAAACAAACAAACAAAAAACAAAAACAAACCAAAAAAAAAAACAAAAAAAAACCAAAAAAAAAACCCAACAACAAACAAAAAAATAGATAAAAAAAATGATGAAGAAGATCGTACAGTACAGATGAATATTGAACAAAAAATTCAATGATATAACGTAATTTTATTTACAAACTTCAAATTATTAAAATCACCTTTTAAGTAAAGGGAAAACAGTAAACTAAGATTTTGGCAATGAATTTACCAAACAAAGTGTGATTTCATTGATCAATTGCTCATTTTATACGCCCGTCTTAAGACAAGACACAATACGGTACAGTGTTGTCTGTATGTCCGTCATTCTTCCATTCACCCGTTCTTTCGGTGTTTCCGGTGGGTGTTTTCCTTTATAATTGGTGTTACATTGTTATTTTAGAGTTTTTCTTTGTTATTAATTTCTTTTTTCAATTTCTGTGAACACGATTTATCGGATACGTGTCGACCAATTTTTAAAATTTGCAAAGGAGATCGATATTCACTTGAAATCGATTGGTATTTTTCCAGTTTTTATTACGTTGATATTACTTGAAATATTTTGACTGTTTTTTGTTTGTTTGTTTGTTTGTTTTTTTATCTTTTTTGGGGTGGTGGTGGTGTTTATTTGTTTGGTGTGTGTGTGTGTGTGTGTTTTCGATATATATTTTTAGAGGGTCAGTTTGATCCTGAGTGTTCTTGGAAATCATTCAAGATACCAAGTTGAATTTGTCAGCAATGTTTAATTAATACATGTAGACGTACCTAGCAAACAAAAGAAGGGCTCGAAAAAGAAAAGCGCCATAACTTTTAACAACATTTTTATACACATTATCTACAATATCTATTTATATACAAATGATTTGAAAATGAATATTAAGAAAATTTGTAGATAATGACGAGGCCTATTCGACGATATCAAGTTTTAGGTGCTATACCCTTAAAAAGGGACTGAGGTGGGTCAAACACATTATCTAAATATCTTTAAAAATTAAAAAGAATTTGTTGAGCATCATTGAAGCAAAGTTATTTGTTTTAACGGTTTGCATCTGCGAATGTCAGCAAAATTATCACCAATTACGTAATAAGGGATTTCTAGGGCAATAATATACGAAACTTTGATGCTTTTTATCTCTAAACGAAAGCATTATACTACATAACTTGGTCAGAATGTGACTTTAAACAATCTTCAAAGTTGACTTACGTCCACTTTTAAGGAAATCAGAAAATGACCCTTAAAACTGAACACCCTTTGTATTTTGAAAACACATTTTGTTGAAAATTGTAGCACAAAACTTGTAGAGAATGCAAAGATTTATTTGACGATATCAAGTTTTAGGGACGAGTTCCTTGGATAAATAACCTAGAAGGGTCAAAAGTATTTTCTGAATATCTCAAAATGCAAAACGAATTTGTTATGCATTATTCCAGTAAAATTGTATGTTTTAACGTACAGCAAAATGGTCATTGATTACATAGTAACGGATTTCTAAGGGAGTAATGCCAGAGAAATTTGATGCTTTCTATCTCTTTTGTAATGAATTATAGAATATAAATTGGTCAGAAAGTTACTCTAAATAATAGGCCATCTTGAAATTATGTCTTACTTCCACTTTTAAGGAATTCAGGGATAGCCCTGTATAAACGTTATGGAACAAAAGTTGTAGAAAACGAGAAGACCTATTTTGACTTCATTAAACTCCTGAAAGATGAGGTCTAAAGGGCCTATAACGCTCACCTGTTGAACATGTACAATTTTTACATGAAAAGGTTTTGTATACAAGAGATGTATAAAATGATAATTTAAGTTTGTAATGTCATTAAAGTTTGGTGACTCAGTACCTTTTCCCATCATTTAGATGATCATTTTAATGGTTTAATTTTAAAACAAAACGAAATTACGTAATATCATTTTTGACAATGTCTACGTAGTTATCAATAAATTTTTATAAAATCTGAAGACATCTAAATCTAGAAATGATTAGTGTCTCTCTAGAGCTTTTTAACTACACGGTTATCTGATAGAGGTTGTAACTGAGTGTACGCCATTGCCAGGTAACTTCTTTCAATTTAATATAATGGAAGAATATGTCTGTATTTTGATAGCCGTCCATGTCTACATTAATAAAATCCTCATAACCAAACGATCCAGATTACTTGGTAATGATTTAAACTCTAAAGATCGTTCTCAGAATGACCAGGTCTTGAGGCCGTTAATCCCCGGCTTTCCATTCCTGACCGATAAAAGAGGTCACCGTGCCAAGATTTCGGGATATACACATAGAAACCACGCAGTCCTCGGAGTCATTAAATACAAGACAAACATTTTTCTGTCTTACAATCTTGATATAAATAAACATGTAAATAAACCAGGTCATAGTGTCAATCAATATCAAGCAGACATGTATAAGACATGGTAAGATATATATTATCATTATTGTTATTCCAACAGAAGATCTCGTTATTTTTATCATTTTGGGGGGGGGGGGGGGGGTTGAAAACAACACCAAAAAAAAAGACATAACAAATTATGAATAATTAAATTATTGGAAATGAAAAATTAAAGGAAGTTAAAAACCAAATGATTTCGTGATAGATTGAGAAATTTAAAGCTACGGTTAGAGAGGAGAGACTTCTAGAATCCGCCTGTATATTTGTAATATTAACTTATATACTGGAAAAATCAGGATTTCTTACTAAAACATTTTTTTTTTTTCAATTAGTTTTACTAATCTAACGACAAATGATACCGATATCAAAACTCCAGTTTTAGGGGCAAATGATACTATTAGCCAAGTTAGTCCTTTCAACAACAGTGCTAATGCACGGTAAGATATTCATACCTGGATTTGAAGTATTTTGGAATGTTATCTCAAAACAAAAGATGTCTACGTGGGCCATTCCAAATAACAGAATCAATGACCACGCCCGTCCAGCAACCCAAATTGTGTTAGGAAATTTCTCTTCTTTTTGACAACACGAAACGACCATGCTTGAATATCAACCCTCCGACTGTCTATTATGTAGTTTTTCTCAAGTTTGAAACTAATATCAAGATGTTATATGTCATAAGATATACCACGAAATTACTTGTAATAAGCTAGCCATGATCAATTGACCATTTTACTCCTTCTCCATTAAATGTTAAAGCGATGGCCTTCTTCTTTTTACAGAGCATTGGTAAGTGTATTCAAGATGTGCATGTGGCAAGAATTTTGATTTTCGTCAATTTCTAAGTAAACAATACGGTGTTGAATTTAGTCAGTTTCGAGGAAATATTAAACAGAAAGTACAAGATTAGTTCGTCTAATAATTGAGGATCTTATTTTACAGAGTGTTTTATGGGTATTGAAGATGTGCACGTGGTAAGATCTACAATTTTTTTCAGAAAATGACACGTTGTTGAACTTTGTCCGTTTTTAGGTAATATTAGATAGTAAATGGCTTAAAATCATGTGCCGTATTAAACAGTATTTGTTCGATTGATTGATTGTTGTTTTCCGCCACATTCAACAATTTTTCAGTTATCTGATGGCGTCCAGTTTTTATTGATGGAGGAGAGAACCCAGATACAATGTATCTGGGAAGAGACCACCGACCTTCCGAAAGTGAACTGGCAAACGTTCTCACATATATCGGCGCGTGCGAGAATCAAATCTATAGGTGAGAGGCCTTGTGATTTTGAGCTCGATGCTCTAACCACTCGGCCACGTAAGCCCCTGTATTTGTTTGATGTCAAAAAGCAGACCGTATATTTTGACAGTATGATAAACTATGAAAAATTATATGATTTAATAATTTCAACAAATTATATACGGATATTGGTCTACTTAATGTACGGGGGAAACGGTGATTCTCTAATGTGTGTTTATAAAGGAATGACGTTTATGGTGGATGTGAGCAAGCGTACAAAAAATAATATTAGAAACATCGTTTGCGATGAGGATTTTGTTTACAGTATGTAATTGTACTGAATGGTAATTTCAGTTTATTAAACATGAAATTTAACTTCTCTTTCGTCACTAAAAATGGTTTTCTTTATCCTGTTTTCCGTCTGGGGGTTTTTTGGGGGTTTTTTTTTGGGGGGGGGGGGGGGGGGTGTTGTTGATAGTCCTGCCTGCAGGCCGTCCACGCTTTCACGTCACCATGTAACCATGTAATTGTTTACCTTCGAAATTCCGCGTGCAACGTCACGTGATCGTGAAAATTAGCGTTCACTATCCGATTCGGAGAATACATTATGAAATAGCAAATTAGTTTGATTAATTTGTAATCTGATTGAGTTAAATTACAAAAGTTGCATAAAGTATATTACTTGTGTAGCTTGGTATAAAACACATATTTTATTTTTTATTCGTACGATAATATCTAAAGATTACGGCGTATATATAGATTATAGTTATAACTTTAAAAAAAATCCTTTAAGCCAGGACCTTTTATCTTAGATTGTATGATTATTACAGATTAACAAACATCCCCAATATACAAGCACATGCGATTGACCTTTTATATATATATATATATATATATATATATATATATATATATATATATATAACTGTGAATAGTTTACAGAACGACATATTCAAAATGTCAATGCAAGCATTAACATACTATCTTAATGAAAGTTCTACAACTGCTGGCATTTTTGCCATGTTTGCTAATCAATGTCACAAAACAAACATCTTACAATAAAAACACCCTCTATAACCTTATCACAGGCGTATTATGAACCGTTAGTACTCTTATTCAGAATGTTTATGATTGCAAACAAATCCCTCTCTACTTTGCTATACACCGTCTTTCTGGTCATTAGATATGAGCTCGGTAGTATTTGATTCACACATTTAAAAGGTTTGTCTGTCTTTATTTTTAAATTGGTTTTCGATTTCATTATCATTCATATTGTCGTATCCCATATTTTCTCAATTACTTGTGTATAATCTTAAAGATGAAGTTTAAAACATTTAAAACAATGTTTCTGCTTAAAGGACTCGCCGTAGAAAATGATCACCGATGTGGATTTAGGTTACGTAGGTGGTCCATTTCATCCCACGCATGTTCAATCGATATCAAGGGAGAACAACTTTTGCAACATAGAACTGTTACAATGTGTCTGGAATTTTGTATGAAAGGCAATGACAACTGCTAAAAATGAAATTCCTTATACGAGTTCTGTAAAATTCCCGCCCATGATCTCCCATGTTTATTCATTTACAGTTATACCTCTCCATACTTACACAACACCCACTACACTAAAACTGTACATCACACAAATACGTTCTCCATCTTCATTAGCCCCGTGAGGACTCAGGTTATAATAGGTCCTCAGTACCCCTTGCTCGTCGTAAGAGGTGACTAAATGGGGCGGTCCTTCGGATGAGACCGCAAAAAACGAGGCCCCGTATCACAGTAGGTGTGGCACGATAAAGATCCCTCCCCGTTCATAGGCCCTAAGTGAGGAGCACAGGCCTATAATTTGCAGCCTTTAACCGGCAATGGTGACGTCTCCATATTAGTGAAAAAATCTCAAGCGCGACGTAAAACAATTTACAATCAATCCAACTTCATTACTGTGTAGATGTGCTCTATTTTGGATTCTAAAATGTTGTTTAGACCAGGATGTCTCCGTACGTGGCGGATCACTTGTGTAGCGGGCAGAAGTTTTATGTTCCTGCAATCTGCTAGGAACGGTTCTTGAACTACAATCCCGGAATTATTCTAGCTGTATATAACCTAAAAACTAAAATCAATTTCGTAGATAAATATCGCATTGCTTGCGTGACGTCACATGCGGTCAACCAGAAGGTGGTAGATCTTGTGTTTTTCCAAATTGACGGTAGCAACTTCAAGGTGACCTTGCGGAGTTCCGATGTAGTTTTCAGTAACTTTGGTCTTGGTCATTCCAGCTCCCAAAATACTAATGACGTCAAAAGGTGAAGCATCACAATTACCTAAAATTTTTCCGATCCAGTAACGCTAAATAAGATTTCCAGTTTTTTAAATAGCAACTAAGAACGTAACAATAAAATGACTGAAGATATGGCGAAAACACAAAATGGTCATTAAAATGACAAACCATTGTGTAATCAACACAACAGGTACAGTGTTTCAATTGTGTGGAAGTTGTCTATTTATAATGCAGTTACTTTTCTACGTGAGTTAATTTTTTTCAGTTGTGTTTTGAAAGGAAGCTTGAGAGTGTGTTCTTCCTGTTTTCTGATTTTGTAAAGATCCCCACCACCACCTTAAAACAATAAACTAACGCAATCCCCAACCCACATTATCAAGATAAACTAACGCAATCCTCAACCCACATTATCAAGATCAACTAACGCAATCCTCAACCCACATTATCAAGATAAACTAACGCAATCCTCAACCCACATTATCAAGATAAACTAACGCAATCCTCAACCCACATTATCAAGATAAACCAACGCAATCCTCAACCCACATTATCAAGATAAACTAACGCAATCCTCAACCCACATTATCAAGATAAACTAACGCAATCCTCAACCCACATTATCAAGATAAACTAACGCAATCCTCAACCCACATTATCAAGATCAACTAACGCAATCCTCAACCCACATTATCAAGATAAACCAACGCAATCCTCAACCCACATTATCAAGATAAACTAACGCAATCCTCAACCCACATTATCAAGATAAACTAACGCAATCCTCAACCCACATTATCAAGATAAACCAACGCAATCCTCAACCCACATTATCAAGATAAACCAACGCAATCCTCAACGCACATTATGATGATAAACTAACGCAATCCCACATTATAACAATAAATTAATGATCTATGTTATAAAATCACGAATTTCTTTAATGCAAGGGATAGGAAAGGAGAATAAACCATGCACGTGCAAATTGGTGTACGATATTTAAATCATCCGTTGTATACTAATTGCACGGACAATAAAAAAACCTACACAGATTATTTTTGATGAATATTTCCTCAACCTAAAAGTATATTGATGAATAATGTACGTACATGTTTGTTGCCTTAAAGCAAACACTACAACTTCTGTCTATTCAAGTTATTCATTTTCACCTGTGCCCAAACAAAGCAGTTCATAAGAATTACTGAATGCATGTAGTTTAATGAAAGAAAATCAAAGATCCATATAGTATTTACTAATGAAAATCAAAGTATCCTTTACTTAATCAGACTGAATAAAGATATTGATTGTTAATTCAAATATTTCCATTTTAATGTTTACTGTGAATTCTATCGCTAGTCTGAGAAATGTTTTCTTCCTTTGGCTGATCAAATTCTCCATTGGCAAGTATTTACTTTAAGGTAGTCAACGTTCACACCAGTTATTGTAAATCACCTATCATACAAAAGCTAAGCACAGGATTCATTTGATTTGTAACTGAAATATAATGAAATTCATTATCATCTACAGAATGGATACCCAGAGGTATAAATTCAAAATACAATAAGGTGTCTTTCGATTATAATTTTTTTTTTTCTGAAAGGAAAAATTCCACGAGAGAGAGAGAGAGAGAGAGAGAGAGAGAGAGAGAGAGAGAGAGAGAGAGAGAGAGAGAGAGAAAGAGGGGGGGTCGCTAAGACGAAGAACAAGCATTTTTCTGACGAAATCTCGGCCAATAATTAAAAGTAAACAAATTTCTTGATAAGAAATATTTGTCCAGGATCTGCCCCTAATTAAGATTATACTGGCGGTCTATCAGCCGTCGACAGTCGATTAAATATTTGAAAGCATCGATTTGCGAGGTGTTTCAAAGGGAACTGACTAAGAATTGTCAATATTCCTCCGGAGCTGGTTACTCGGTGTTACTGTCTTCTGTACTTGATTTGTGTAGGAACAACAAAGAGGTGTTCCGAACTGAAAACGGTACATGCATTCGTATATTTTGAATTGATTTAAAAGCACGTAAGAATATTGATTTAAAACTGTGATATTATGTCCCCACAATTTCTCAGAATGCACATGTACATGTAAAGTTAATTCCTTTCCTCGCAGAATTTTACCCACAAACATAAATTTATGCATATATCTTAAAAGTTCTTAGTCTCGGCCCACAAGACCTTGATTTACAGTAGTTAGATGATAAACTTACGTGCAGTTGTTGGATTGTTTTTGTATAACTACATTGTTCAGAATTATCGAGTTTTCATCATTTCTAGATATTCTATTATTTTCACACACACACACACACACACACACACACACACACACACACACACACACACACACATAAATATATATATATATATATATATATATAGGGGGGGGGGCCTCCGTGGCCGAGTGGTTACAAATCACAAAGCCTCTCACCTCTGTCGGCGGATGTTCGAATCTCGGCCGCGGCGTTTTGTGAGCAACACCTGCTGTGACACGGGGCCTCGGTTTTTGCGGTCTCATCCGAAGGACCCGGATCCCCACGGGGTTATATATATATATATATATATATATATATATATATATATATATGCGACACTAAAACCTCTACGACGGCAGATCTCAGCTTTTCATTTGAGGCAGTTTGATCTTCTACCTGGTCTAGATTAGATCTATTGATTTCACTAAAAATCATTTATTGCTGGTGTTACATTACATAGAAATTATGAAGTTTTCTCTACGTAGTGGTGGATCAAGAGGAAGCAATGGCGTAGTTGGTGGTGAGCACTGGTGGTCATGATGAATTCTGAAGTACCGATAAGGGGACTGTGAGATGGAGGGAAGAAGAGAAATAATGTGACATATGTAACGTATATATGCATTTTTTTTTCTCTTCAAGAATAACAGTATCAGAAATGTAAAATATTCATTCAAAGCTACATTTATATTGGAATGTACATGCGCTTGAACTTAATTATATCATGGTCGTCTTGTGTAAAACACTGTCGATCATACATTGAATACAGTCGTCAGTGTGTAACATTCTATAATCATACAGTGACTACAGTCATCAGTGTGTAACATTCTATAATCATACAGTGACTACAGTCGTCAGTGTGTAACATTCTATAATCATACAGTGACTACAGTCGTCAGTGTGTAACATTCTATAATCATACAGTGACTACAGTCGTCAGTGTGTAACATTCTATAATCATACAGTGACTACAGTCGTCAGTGTGTAACATTCTATAATCATACAGTCGTCAGTGTGTAACATTCTATAATCATACAGTGACTACAGTCATCAGTGTGTAACATTCTATAATCATACAGTCGTCAGTATGTAACATTCTATAATCATACAGTGACTACAGTCGTCAGTATGTAACATTCTATAATCATACAGTGACTACAGTCATCAGTGTGTAACATTCTATAATCATACAGTCGTCAGTGTGTAACATTCTATAATCATACAGTGACTACAGTCGTCAGTGTGTAACATTCTATAATCATACAGTGACTACAGTCGTCAGTGTGTAACATTCTATAATCATACAGTGACTACAGTCATCAGTGTGTAACATTCTATAATCATACAGTGACTACAGTCGTCAGTGTGTAACATTCTATAATCATTCAGTGAATACAGTCGTCGGTATGTAACATTCTATAATCATACAGTGACTACAGTCGTCAGTGTGTAACATTCTATAATCATACAGTCGTCAGTGTGTAACATTCTATAATCATACAGTGACTACAGTCGTCAGTGTGTAACATTCTATAATCATACATTGAATACAGTCGTCAGTGTGTAACATTCTATAATCATACAGTGACTACAGTCGTCAGTGTGTAACATTCTATAATCATACAGTGACTATAGTCATCAGTGTGTAACATTGTATAATCATACAGTCGTCAGTGTGTAACATTGTATAATCATACAGTGACTACAGTCGTCAGTATGTAACATTTTATAATCATACAGTCGTCAGTATGTAACATTCTATAATCATACAGTGACTACAGTCGTCAGTATGTAACATTCTATAATCATACAGTCATCAGTGTGTAACATTGTATAATCATACAGTCGTCAGTGTGTAACATTGTATAATCATACAGTGACTACAGTCGTCAGTATGTAACATTTTATAATCATACAGTCGTCAGTATGTAACATTCTATAATCATACAGTGACTAGAGTCGTCAGTGTGTAACATTCTATAATCATACAGTGACTACAGTCATCAGTGTGTAACATTCTATAATCATACAGTGACTACAGTCGTCAGTGTGTAACATTCTATAATCATACAGTCGTCAGTGTGTAACATTCTATAATCATACAGTGACTATAGTCGTGAGTGTGTAACATTGTATAATCATACAGTGACTACAGTCATCAGTGTGTAACATTCTATAATCATATAGTGAATACAGTCGTCAGTATGTAACATTCTATAATCATACAGTCGTCAGTGTGTAACATTGTATAATCATACAGTGACTACAGTCGTCAGTGTGTAACATTCTAGAATCATACAGTGACTACAGTCATCAGTGTGTAACATTCTATAATCATATAGTGAATACAGTCGTCAGTATGTAACATTCTATAATTATACAGTCGTCAGTGTGTAACATTCTATAATCATACAGTGACTACTGTCGTCAGTGTGTAACATTCTATAATCATACAGTGACTACAGTCGTCAGTGTGTAACATTCTATAATCATACAGAGAATACAGTCGTCAGTATCTAACATTCTATAATCATACAGTGAATACAGTCGTCAGTGTGTAACATTCTATAATCATACAGTGAATACAGTCGTCAGTATGTAACATTCTATAATCATACAGTGACTACAGTCGTCAGTGTGTAACATTCTATAATCATACAGTGACTACAGTCATCAGTGTGTAACATTCTATAATCATACAGTGACTACAGTCGTCAGTGTGTAACATTCTATAATCATACAGTGACTACAGTCGTCAGTGTGTAACATTCTATAATCATACAGTCGTCAGTATGTAACATTCTATAATCATACAGTGACTACAGTCGTCAGTGTGTAACATTCTATAATCATACAGTGACTACAGTCATCAGTGTGTAACATTCTATAATCATACAGTCGTCAGTATGTAACATTCTATAATCATACAGTGACTACAGTCGTCAGTATGTAACATTCTATAATCATACAGTGACTACAGTCATCAGTGTGTAACATTCTATAATCATACAGTCGTCAGTGTGTAACATTCTATAATCATACAGTGACTACAGTCGTCAGTGTGTAACATTCTATAATCATACAGTGACTACAGTCGTCAGTGTGTAACATTCTATAATCATACAGTGACTACAGTCATCAGTGTGTAACATTCTATAATCATACAGTGACTACAGTCGTCAGTGTGTAACATTCTATAATCATTCAGTGAATACAGTCGTCGGTATGTAACATTCTATAATCATACAGTGACTACAGTCGTCAGTGTGTAACATTCTATAATCATACAGTCGTCAGTGTGTAACATTCTATAATCATACAGTGACTACAGTCGTCAGTGTGTAACATTCTATAATCATACATTGAATACAGTCGTCAGTGTGTAACATTCTATAATCATACAGTGACTACAGTCGTCAGTGTGTAACATTCTATAATCATACAGTGACTATAGTCATCAGTGTGTAACATTGTATAATCATACAGTCGTCAGTGTGTAACATTGTATAATCATACAGTGACTACAGTCGTCAGTATGTAACATTTTATAATCATACAGTCGTCAGTATGTAACATTCTATAATCATACAGTGACTACAGTCGTCAGTATGTAACATTCTATAATCATACAGTCATCAGTGTGTAACATTGTATAATCATACAGTCGTCAGTGTGTAACATTGTATAATCATACAGTGACTACAGTCGTCAGTATGTAACATTTTATAATCATACAGTCGTCAGTATGTAACATTCTATAATCATACAGTGACTAGAGTCGTCAGTGTGTAACATTCTATAATCATACAGTGACTACAGTCATCAGTGTGTAACATTCTATAATCATACAGTGACTACAGTCGTCAGTGTGTAACATTCTATAATCATACAGTCGTCAGTGTGTAACATTCTATAATCATACAGTGACTATAGTCGTGAGTGTGTAACATTGTATAATCATACAGTGACTACAGTCATCAGTGTGTAACATTCTATAATCATATAGTGAATACAGTCGTCAGTATGTAACATTCTATAATCATACAGTCGTCAGTGTGTAACATTGTATAATCATACAGTGACTACAGTCGTCAGTGTGTAACATTCTAGAATCATACAGTGACTACAGTCATCAGTGTGTAACATTCTATAATCATATAGTGAATACAGTCGTCAGTATGTAACATTCTATAATTATACAGTCGTCAGTGTGTAACATTCTATAATCATACAGTGACTACTGTCGTCAGTGTGTAACATTCTATAATCATACAGTGACTACAGTCGTCAGTGTGTAACATTCTATAATCATACAGTGAATACAGTCGTCAGTATCTAACATTCTATAATCATACAGTGAATACAGTCGTCAGTGTGTAACATTCTATAATCATACAGTGAATACAGTCGTCAGTATGTAACATTCTATAATCATACACTGACTACAGTCGTCAGTGTGTAACATTCTATAATCATACAGTGACTACAGTCATCAGTGTGTAACATTCTATAATCATACAGTGACTACAGTCGTCAGTGTGTAACATTCTATAATCATACAGTGACTACAGTCGTCAGTGTGTAACATTCTATAATCATACAGTCGTCAGTATGTAACATTCTATAATCATACAGTGACTACTGTCGTCAGTGTGTAACATTCTATAATCATACAGTCGTCAGTGTGTAACATTCTATAGTCATACAGTGACTATAGTCATCAGTGTGTAACATTCTATGATCATACAGTGACTACAGTCGTCAGTTTGTAACATTCTATAATCATACAGTGACTACAGTCGTCAGTGTGTAACATTCTATAATCATACAGTGACTACAGTCGTCAGTGTGTAACATTCTATAATCATACAGTGACTACAGTCGTCAGTGTGTAACATTGTATAATCATACAGTGACTACAGTCGTCAGTGTGTAACATTCTATAATCATACAGTGACTACAGTCGTCAGTGTGTAACATTGTATAATCATACAGTGACTACAGTCGTCAGTGTGTAACATTCTATAATCATACAGTCGTCAGTGTGTAACATTCTATAATCATACAGTCGTCAGTGTGTAACATTCTATAATCATACAGTGACTACAGTCATCAGTGTGTAACATTCTATAATCATACAGTGACTACAGTCGTCAGTGTGTAACATTCTATAATCATACAGTCGTCAGTGTGTAACATTCTATAATCATACAGTCGTCAGTGTGTAACATTCTATAATCATACAATGACTGCAGTCGTCAGTGTGTAACATTCTATAATCATACAGTGACTACAGTCGTCAGTGTGTAACATTGTATAATCATACAGTGACTACAGTCGTCAGTGTGTAACATTCTATAATCATACAGTGACTACAGTCGTCAGTGTGCAACATTCTATAATCATACAGTGACTACAGTCGTCAGTGTGTAACATTCTATAATCATACAGTGACTACAGTCGTCAGTGTGTAACATTCTATAATCATACAGTGACTACAGTCGTCAGTGTGTAACATTCTATAATCATACAGTGACTACAGTCGTCAGTGTGTAACATTCTATAATCATACAGTGAATACAGTCGTCAGTGTGTAACATTCTATAATCATACAGTCGTCAGTGTGTAACATTCTATAATCATACAGTGACTACAGTCGTCAGTGTGTAACATTCTATAATCATACAGTGACTACAGTCGTCAGTGTGTAACATTGTATAATCATACAGTGACTACAGTCGTCAGTGTGTAACATTCTATAATCATACAGTCGTCAGTGTGTAACATTCTATAATCATACAGTGACTACAGTCGTCAGTGTGTAACATTCTATAATCATACAGTGACTACAGTCGTCAGTGTGTAACATTGTATAATCATACAGTGACTACAGTCGTCAGTGTGTAACATTCTATAATCATACAGTGAATACAGTCGTCAGTGTGTAACATTCTATAATCATACAGTCGTCAGTGTGTAACATTCTATAATCATACAGTGACTATAGTCATCAGTGTGTAACATTCTATGATCATACAGTGACTACAGTCGTCAGTGTGTAACATTCTATAATCATACAGTAGTCAGTCTGTAACATTCTATAATCATACAGTCGTCAGTGTGTAACATTCTATAATCATACAGTGACTACAGTCGTCATTATGTAACATTCTATAATCATACAGTGACTACAGTCGTCAGTGTGTAACATTGTATAATCATACAGTGACTACAGTCGTCAGTGTGTAACATTCTATAATCATACAGTGACTACAGTCGTCAGTGTGTAACATTGTATAATCATACAGTGACTACAGTCGTCAGTGTGTAACATTCTATAATCATACAGTCGTCAGTGTGTAACATTCTATAATCATACAGTCGTCAGTGTGTAACATTCTATAATCATACAGTGACTACAGTCATCAGTGTGTAACATTCTATAATCATACAGTGACTACAGTCGTCAGTGTGTAACATTCTATAATCATACAGTCGTCAGTGTGTAACATTCTATAATCATACAGTCGTCAGTGTGTAACATTCTATAATCATACAATGACTGCAGTCGTCAGTGTGTAACATTCTATAATCATACAGTGACTACAGTCGTCAGTGTGTAACATTGTATAATCATACAGTGACTACAGTCGTCAGTGTGTAACATTCCATAATCATACAGTGACTACAGTCGTCAGTGTGCAACATTCTATAATCATACAGTGACTACAGTCGTCAGTGTGTAACATTCTATAATCATACAGTGACTACAGTCGTCAGTGTGTAACATTCTATAATCATACAGTGACTACAGTCGTCAGTGTGTAACATTCTATAATCATACAGTGACTACAGTCGTCAGTGTGTAACATTCTATAATCATACAGTGAATACAGTCGTCAGTGTGTAACATTCTATAATCATACAGTCGTCAGTGTGTAACATTCTATAATCATACAGTGACTACAGTCGTCAGTGTGTAACATTCTATAATCATACAGTGACTACAGTCGTCAGTGTGTAACATTGTATAATCATACAGTGACTACAGTCGTCAGTGTGTAACATTCTATAATCATACAGTCGTCAGTGTGTAACATTCTATAATCATACAGTGACTACAGTCGTCAGTGTGTAACATTCTATAATCATACAGTGACTACAGTCGTCAGTGTGTAACATTGTATAATCATACAGTGACTACAGTCGTCAGTGTGTAACATTCTATAATCATACAGTGAATACAGTCGTCAGTGTGTAACATTCTATAATCATACAGTCGTCAGTGTGTAACATTCTATAATCATACAGTGACTATAGTCATCAGTGTGTAACATTCTATGATCATACAGTGACTACAGTCGTCAGTGTGTAACATTCTATAATCATACAGTAGTCAGTCTGTAACATTCTATAATCATACAGTCGTCAGTGTGTAACATTCTATAATCATACAGTGACTACAGTCGTCATTATGTAACATTCTATAATCATACAGTGACTACAGTCGTCAGTGTGTAACATTTTATAATCATACACTGAACACAGTCGTCAGTATGTAACATTCTATAATCATACAGTCGTCAGTATGTAACATTTTATAATCATACAGTGACTACAGTCGTCAGTGTGTAACATTCTATAATCATACAGTGACTACAGTCGTCAGTATGTAACATTCTATAATCATACAGTGAATACAGTCGTCAGTATGTAACATTCTATAATCATACAGTGACTATAGTCATCAGTGTGTAACATTCTATAATCATACAGTGACTACAGTCGTCAGTGTGTAACATTCTATAATCATACAGTCGTCAGTCTGTAACATTCTATAATCATACAGTGACTACAGTCGTCAGTGTGTAACATTCTATAATCATACAGTGACTACAGTCGTCAGTGTGTAACATTCTATAATCATACAGTGACTACAGTCATCAGTGTGTAACATTCTATAATCATACAGTGAATACAGTCGTCAGTGTGTAACATTCTATAATCATACAGTGACTACAGTCGTCAGTGTGTAAAATTCTATAATCATACAGTGACTAAAGTCGTCAGTGTGTAACATTCTATAATCATACAGTGACTACAGTCGTCAGTGTGTAACATTGTATAATCATACAGTGACTACAGTCGTCAGTGTGTAACATTCTATAATCATACAGTGACTACAGTCGTCAGTGTGTAACATTGTATAATCATACAGTGACTACAGTCGTCAGTGTGTAACATTCTATAATCATACAGTCGTCAGTGTGTAACATTCTATAATCATACAGTGACTAAAGTCGTCAGTATGTAACATTCTATAATCATACAGTGACTACAGTCGTCAGTGTGTAACATTGTATAATCATACAGTGACTACAGTCGTCAGTGTGTAACATTCTATAAGCATACAGTCGTCAGTGTGTAACATTCTATAATCATACAGTGAATACAGTCGTCGGTATGTAACATTCTATAATCATACAGTGACTACAGTCGTCAGTGTGTAACATTCTATAATCATACAGTCGTCAGTGTGTAACATTCTATAATCATACAGTCGTCAGTGTGTAACATTCTATAATCATACAGTCGTCAGTGTGTAACATTCTATAATCATACAGTGACTACAGTCGTCAGTATGTAACATTCTATAATCATACAGTGACTACAGTCGTCAGTGTGTAACATTCTATAATCATACAGTGAATACAGTCGTCGGTATGTAACATTCTATAATCATACAGTGACTACAGTCGTCAGTGTGTAACATTCTATAATCATACAGTGACTACAGTCGTCAGTGTGTAACATTGTATAATCATACAGTGACTACAGTCGTCAGTGTGTAACATTCTATAATCATACAGTCGTCAGTGTGTAACATTCTATAATCATACAGTGAATACAGTCGTCAGTGTGTAACATTCTATAATCATACAGTCGTCAGTGTGTAACATTCTATAATCATACAGTGACTACAGTCGTCAGTGTGTAACATTCTATAATCATACAGTCGTCAGTGTGTAACATTCTATAATCATACAGTGACTACAGTCGTCAGTATGTAACATTCTATAATCATACAGTCGTCAGTGTGTAACATTCTATAATCATACAGTGACTACAGTCATCAGTGTGTAACATTCTATAATCATACAGTGACTAAAGTCGTCAGTGTGTAACATTCTATAATCATACAGTGAATACAGTCGTCAGTGTGTAACATTCTATAATCATACAGTCGTCAGTGTGTAACATTCTATAATCATACAGTGACTACAGTCGTCAGTGTGTAACATTCTATAATCATACAGTGACTACAGTCGTCAGTGTGTAACATTCTATAATCATACAGTGACTACAGTCGTCAGTGTGTAACATTCTATAATCATACAGTGACTACAGTCGTCAGTGTGTAACATTCTATAATCATACAGTCGTCAGTGTGTAACATTCTATAGTCATACATTGAATTTCATTATTTATTTAAACCGATACATCTTTCAAGAATTTAAGAATGATATATATTTATGTAGCTATATATAATCACTCAAATCCAAATACTTTGATCTTTGAAACTATTTTCAAAGTAACAAAGAATAACAACTTTTCGATATTTACAAGTTGTTAGAGTCTAAGTGAAATCCCTTCTTCACCAATGTTGATTTACATTATATCATCTACATTTCTGTGTATTTCTATTCTACACTATAATGCGGTTCAAAATATGAGAATAAAGTTCAATATCATGGACTAATATATATGCTGGTTTCCCCTAGACAGTAAGTAACCGATATTGATCTTGAGTTCAAGGGTCAATCTACTTTGATATCCTTGATATTTTTCATATCTTTTTAATTTCAAAAAATATTTTTAAAAGAAAAAAAATCGTTTTCCTAACTACTTATCATATGCCTTTTTTTTTTTTTTTTTTTTTTTTTTTTTTTTTTTTTTTTTTTTTTTTTTTGTTTACTGGGGGCAGGAAACAGGATTTTATTATTTTTAACTTCAAAACAAAATAAAAATGAAAAAGAAGAAAGAAAACGCACACACACACACACACACACACACACACACACACACACACACACACACAGTAGCAGTAGTATAGTTAGAGTAGTACAATCACGAAACAGTCATAAAATAGTTTTAAGAAAATACACAACATTTAATCAGATAAAGACGTGAAACCTATATGGTCTCTATAAATATTACATTTTAAACCCATATATTTATTTTTCAGGTGGAAATTTCATATGGTTCATTATTCTGATAATCTATTGATGACGTAACCGATTTATATTACAGAATAATGGACGCGGCAATTCTTCGATCTTTGCAATCGTTGTAGAATAACGAATACAGTTGGTGAATCGGTTAACAGTTGACACGTTTTGTATTGTATGACGATCTGTGATTGTTGAATGCTGTCCGACAATTAGCTTACTGGAATGATTAAACCGATTGTTTTTATATAGAAATGAAGATAATCCCGCCGTTCTAGTACATTGTTAAGTTGTTCAATAAAATTGTTCACGAGTATTTTAAGAAAATGATTGAAACTAATGTTGACTGCCAGATAGACATGTTTGATAAAAATATAACACCTATATCATTGTATGTATTTGAAGTATTGGGTATTAATAGTATAGAAAATATACATTTGAAATTTTTAAAATTAATACGCAGTCTTAAAACAGCCACTCCGAGCTGTATGATTTATTATGACACTAGACGGCGCTTGTTATCATTTTTTGTCAAAATAGAATGGTGATGTACGGAACTAAATTATCGATAGCCATAGTAATAAACTATCAAAGTTTATTTATTTTTATATAATGACCAGTTATTTGTGACCCGTGCCTTAATGCATTGTAATGTCTTCAACTCATTCTAAAACTTTGAGAAGATATCTTAATTTCTGACAAGAATTCGTTCACCTACAGTTTTTTCTTCTTCTTTTATATTCTTAAATTACTTGTATACCTGATAAATTCCGTTCCCTTATGACACTCCTACACAACGTTTATATATACTGTATGATATCAACTGTACACTCGTACACTTGGTTTGAAGGATAAAAGTCCTGGGTCCAGTCATTGTAAGTTTTACGAATCAATGGTTAAGTTTGTTAAAAATTAGGAGAACGCATAGGTGACTTTGATTAGTTAATCTGAACAAAATGTACCACTGATACTGATATTTAGAGCTAGAGGGTGGGTTGGGGAGTATTGCCATCTTTGGCGCCGTCATTACAACTGTTTATGTTCATGAATATACAATGTTCCTGCCTCCAACATCTCTGCAAATCTTAATGATAACCATTCCCCCATGAATGCGCTGCATCTGTAAACGGTGCGCGGATCAATCTTGATAAATATAGTACTTCTTACTTAACGTGGACATTCCACGGACAGAGAGGAAATAAAACGTAAATATAAACATTTTTGAAAATACACGAAGGAAACACGTTTTATGAAAATTATGTCGACGTGAAGCATTGGAGTCCAGGCCCTCATGTATTTTGAAAAATAAAATGTATTTCTCTTTATGATAACTTAAAAGTACACAAATGTATATGTACATTTCAATAGATACTTATCACTTACGATGAATATCCTCTATATTTATCATATTCGTTGATTTTTGGTTTGAACTTGGAAAAAATACATCAATTCATTCCGAAATATCACATTGTTTTCTTAACCTGAATTTTATAGCTAGTGTTGAATATTGGGAAATACGTGAACAGGGCTGTATATACACTTGGACGGTGATTGCGAGTTTGCTTAAAAACCGAGGGCGGGATTAACCTAATAACCTTTATATTATGCACATTAAATTCGTGTGATTTCAGCTCCTATGGATCTAAATATACCGTTTACAGTTATTTCTTTTCTCACGAAAGGTGTATATGACGTAACAAGTAGACCCCATGATCAATCGCTTGTAAATGAATCCCTGTCTGTAGTTCATGATTCAGTAGTATTAAAGAACAGATATTCAAACCACTTCCTTTTTCTGGACGATCAGACACTGATTATATATGTACAGTCTCCTCCACTTATATTGAATTCGCTTATATCGATTTATTTGTTATAATGAAGTAAAAATAAATCCCCAGTAGTATTTTTATATAGTTTAACATTAGATTGATATACTGAATTTGGATGAAAAGTCTAAGACAACTAACAGTATTCAATCTCGTAATTCATATAGAAAATACAAATCAAGAGAGATGTGTACAGTGAATACATGTAATTCAGGTCAATCCCCAGAATGAAAACGTGAAGAATTTCAATATATCAGGATTAGACTGTAGAACGTACCTGGAATTCCAGACCGTAATTTTCTCGGAGATATTCTTTGATTTTCGGATAAACATTTTCCATGAGGGAATTCCTCTCAATCGTCGTGTCTAAAAATAATCAAAAGAATTCACCTATAACGGTAATATCATAAGTACAATGACAAATGAATTTGTTTGCTTGAACGAAATGATAATACAGTAGTCCAGACCTGAAGGGTAGGGGTTTGAAGGGGGGGGGGGGGGGGGGGGGGGGGGTAATCACGCGCTGCTTGAAATAACACGATTTTATGAGAGTTATTTCAGTGAATTTTGAATTCAATTCAATGCGGTTTTAGTTTTCGATACCGATAGTAAGATTTATAAATTCACTCTATTTTGAACAAAAAGAAATATACAAACGTATGATTGTATGTAGGTTTTTGTGAGGGCTAAACATACGTAATGTCGTACAAACAGTAATGCTATACGTACACGTGAGGCTGTGTAATCTTTTAAGGGTTAATGTCATCCGTATGTCACACCACTTTCATACATACATTTTTTGTAAAATTGGATAGTGCTAACATTATGAAACACTTGTAAAAGGTTTAAATCCTTTTAATTTTATATTCATGATTTCTTGAGATATTATATACCTGAATAAAATAAAATGAAATTGTATGAATATATGAAAGGCTTATATACGTGCATGTATGTGGATAAATGTATAAATAGACATACGACAATATTTACAGTAATTTTCCAATCTTTTCGCATTTGATATCTTTAAAAATTATAAGGATATCCATTTCCTCATAAATTCGCAGCAGTTGTGAACAAGGCGCGTATGAATCTTGATAAATGCAGTAAGTCTATTTCAACAACAGGGAATTCCAACAGAAATGAAAGTAGAATGTAAATATAAAAAATAGATTCATTTTCGAAAATACATGAAGGTATGAATTGCATGGCTTAATTCACGCCAGCATACTTTTCATGAAGCGATAGCGCGTTAACTTCGTGAAAAGTATGCCGGCGTGAAGCGTTGTAGTTCATATCCTCATGTATTTTCCAAAATGAAATTTATTTCTTAAGTACGTTGGTAGATATATGAATGTACAGGATATATACTGACAAGAGTCTTGACGGATGTATGTACTCAAAAGGATAAAATCTCACTCATTTTAGGTGCATCGCTAGATAGCAAATTTACATTCATGTTCTTTAAATACACCGTGTCACTTGCCGCAGTGCGTTCTTCAGCTGATTAAAACTTAGATCAAGTTATCCCAAGAAACGTATCATTAATCACGTGTCGTTGAATATTAAACATTGATTTAGAACCTTCATTTTTTTTGCACAAAACCTTTAAATGACAATTAATCACGGAGGTTAAAGTCGATATATATGAATAAATGACACTTAAAGCCCTATCCCATAGAACGGAGGGGGGCGAAGTAAAACACTTATAATAATGCTTCTACTCGATTTCAAGGTGTCGGTTTACAAATTTGGAATAATTTATAATCCAGGTAGCTTCTGAATGCTGATAACACGAGAAACATTGTTAGTGCACTCTCCTGACACTGGGCCGTTTCTGTATTCAATCCCTGTCACAACACCGTGACAGGGTCGCACATGTAATAATGTTACATATTCACGATTTACTACAATGGCCTTCAAGTACAACTCTCTCTCTCTCTCTAGTGAATGACCACCCTCCTTTTTAATTTATTCAGCACCTCGCTTTCATACTAGAGGCCCTGGGTTCGATAGCCACCTCGTCATCTCTGTAGGGCAGTTTCAATGTATAGCTAATACTGAATTACCTCTTAGCGAGACCGATACGGCACTGACTAACATAACATAGGCCTTGGGTTCAATTCCCGCCATCGTAATAATTTATTTTCATGTGATAAACAGAAACTACTTAATAAGTACACATTTTTCTTCCCATTCAGTTGGATATTGTGGAAGTACCATGATACACTGTACATAAAGGTAAAGAGTAAAACAATCTCAAGGAGTCGTCACCATGGCTATCGCGGGTTTGAATCCAGCAGGTGTTTTAACTTTTGTTTATAGATTACTTCCTTCTAAAACTGCATTTGGACTAAATAATGTACATTTTGAAAGTTTTCAATTCTAAAATATTGTTGTACATATTCTAACCCAGATCCCCACCAGAAAGACCACAGATTTCAGGATGTCCATGTGTAATAATCTTATCGTATTACAAACATCAGACCCACAGGCGAGAATATGTGGATCCTGTACTGAAAGTACCCATAAATGACTTAACTCATTCAAATGAAAAAGAATTCGACATTTATTCTGAAGGAAATGAAAACATATTTCGTAATATGCGCTGACGATCACGAAATTCTGAGCAGCAAACGAGTTTTCAGCAAACGTTATGAATTATTTACCTATTTTAATTTAAAACTTCAAAATGGATGTTTAATCTGTGCTTTAGAATACAAAACACAGTATTAATTTCAAATTCATCTTCTAGAGACATGCAGTATGTAATGAACTTTTACACTACATTTTTATTTAACAAACTGAAATTATTTTTCCATCATTGAATGTATAAATAAATCAAAAGAACTGTAGCTTTATGAAATAGTGGGATGAGCTCGAAAACTACCCACCCCCCACCCCCGTAAAAACCTTCCACTTACGGCATTTTTTTCTGCGCACAGCCGAGGTCTTACATGTATATGCATGTAAATGCTTTCTTGCATTGCTGTCTCGTTATTTTTATGTTAAAAAATCGCAAGATTCCGTGTTTATCCAATGTTAGAATACTGTCTTTATTTTGCGAAATGAGATATGGAGGGCGTCAGTATAGGCTACAAAACCTCGCCCGTAGGTCTGATATTATCGGGTTATACATTTTTACTGCAATGTTTTGTACCTTCATATTTCGTTTATAATTAACAAACCAAAGAAAGACACTTTATTATTTATATATCCCTGTATTTGTTTTAAGTATAAATACTTTTATTATGTAGCAAAGCAGAAATTTAGTGTACATGTTTTACATTTCTGATCTTATCTTTGTTCATATATAATTATGCAAAATAAGTGCATTAATAAAAGTTTTACAAATATCTCTAATTACAAAGCTATTAAAAGTGTCTGTGTTGCATTATTCTTTTATTTTCTATATTTAACTATTTTCCCGCCAGACTTATGGCGAGTGATTGGTCTAAGCATGTCACGTGACTTGGACCGGTGGACAGGTTTTACTAGTTTTCTTGGGGTGTTCTCACTTTTGTCTCGTGTCTCTGAAGAGCAAGGTAGCTCATGATTTATTTATAACTGAATCGTTGATAATGTGTGATCAGCATATGGGTATGTTTGATTTTAAGTTACATGGATTTATATGGAAATTCATTTAGTATTTCTAGCAGTGTGGTTAAGTTTCTTAAGCTAACAATTTGCATGTTCGATTCTATATTAGTATATTAGCACAGCACACTTTACAAAGAATGATGTAGAAAACATAAAGGCCTAAAGTCCATAATTTTGGTAAGTTAAATATGCTTTAAATAATTATTGTAAATAATTTTAACTTATAATTAAATTCATAAGTGCTTATATGATATATTGAGGAAATATGTATAGATTCGTATTGTGAAGTGAATAGTGAAATTTTTATTATTATGTGTACTGCAATATAAATATGTCCTGTATTCTGTATATTTTTCTAAGATCGTGTTTATTTGATATTTTTGCAGGGCCATTTATATTGCCATAGTACTAAAAATAGAAAGTTAATAAACCCTATTCTACTAAAAATAGA
This sequence comes from Ostrea denselamellosa, assembly GCA_024699665.1. Taxonomy (NCBI): domain Eukaryota; kingdom Metazoa; phylum Mollusca; class Bivalvia; order Ostreida; family Ostreidae; genus Ostrea; species Ostrea denselamellosa. Next base: position 6,450,935 of record JAMZEH010000065.1, on the reverse strand, counting down.
TTCTTTCCTCTCTGTAAGGTATTTTCTAGTAGAATGGGGTTTATCAACTTTCTATTTTTAGTATCGTAAGGTCTGTAATAATTTATTTTAGGAAAACATTGAATTGATTTCCAGTGCCCGTATTCTATAACTGTTCAAACATTTCTATTAATTATAATATAGCATAGTGCCATTTTCAGACAATGAATAAGCTTCACGCATACATCAAGGGAGGTTTTTTTTCTTCATATTTGTAGTGCTATAGTTGTAACCGTGTTCAAATCAATTGATATTATTTACTGTTATTCACCTTGTCTTTCAAAAGTGTTAGGTTAATAATTATGCCAATAATGATAAATTATAACAAAGCAATTATAGCCTTCTCGTATCGTCTCTACATGTTTTTATCGCCCTGATGTGAGTACATACCTGATATACTTTCATCAGGTCAATAAAAATATGTATTGACCTCATCAGAAGACTATAATTGTATATTAAGAACGTAAATTAAGATATTATTGACCTCAACTTAATTACACGTACATTGTAACAGCTGAAAATCATATGACTTTGACTTGTCTTCATATTTGGTAATAATTTCAATGTTTGAAAGATGTTAAAGGAAAAAATCCAAGAAGGGCAAACTATGAATGCATAACACAATCAATCGTATAACGTAAGTAAGCGTCATCTTATTATTCTAAATTCAAATAAAAGGTAAAGAATAAACCAGAAAACATATCCCTCATTTCATTAATGCCGCGAATTGTTCGTCCAATGTGAATATTCACACGCAGACAGCGAGTCTTCATAATGTGTACAGAAATTGAGGAGGAATACTATACCAGAAAAATTATATGAATGAAAGGTGGACGTTACACAGAATAACATTAAAGTTATACAGTATAACGAAGATAATCCCTAAGATCTGGCTCGTGAGGATCCGGGTTACAATAAGTCCTCAGTACCAGCTGCTCAGTACCCTTTGCTTGTCATAAGAGGCGACTAAATGGAATGGTCCCTCGGATGAGACCGCAAAAACCGAGTTCCCGTGTAACAGCAGGTGTGGCACGATAAAGATCCCTCTCTGCTCAAAGCGCTGAGTATAGACCTAAATTTTACAGCCCTTCACCAGCTATGGTGACGTCTCCAAATGAGTGAAAGATTCTCGAGCGGGACGTTAAACAATATACAACCAACCAACCCTAAGGTTCGATGTTTGAGAGCATACCTACAATGAGTGTTTTGTATAAATCGCCATTGCGTCATATACGCGGACACGGGAACGATGACAGCCGAACGTATAATAGGGTTGCTGAGACCGAGGTCACACAAAGGTGGAGATTGACGTGAGTAACTACACATTTCGTTTCTTTTAAAATATTACATCGTGTTATGAATGACTTCAAGAGTATATATGCAAGAAAGTAATTAAATTACTCAAATGTGCCAGTCAGATGAAATTTTGATAAGGAATTTGCTATAAAATTGGCATATTATATTGTTTACAAATCTGACACGTGTGCAGTGCCTCTCTTTCGCATTTTAAAGAACTGGTGATCCGCCAAGGTCAATGCACATTGGAAATTATGAACAGAAATTACTGACGGGATGGCAATAATTCATGAATGGACATTTACAGCTGACAGGCTTATTGCTTCAGATTCACTCCGATTCAAGGAAGTTATTTATATTCAATCGCACATATGTTACTATATTCTTATATTTTTCAAGTTATTTATTGTCAGTTATACAGCTTGCATTGCTTTAAAGTAATGTGAAAAAATTTAAAATCCCTACTGGACTCGAACTCGCGATCTACAGTTCAACAGGCGACATGCTGACTTACTAAGCTATTCAGCTAGGTAATTAAATTTAAACGGAATAGACAAATATTACTGATATTTATATTTCCATTCATGTTTTGAAAGGAAGTCAGCCATTATGGCGATGTAATATACATTCTTAAGCAAAATACAAATAGTGAATGTAACTATTAATTACATTTCCAAATTTACCTTCGATATCTTCACAAGACCGGTCGCGGTGGCTCAGTGGTTAGAGCGTTCGCTTCGTAACCGGGAGGTCGTGAGTTCGAGCCCCGCTCATGCCATGGCCGCGTCAAACCTAAGACGAAAAATGGGTAGTGGTTGCTCCTTCGCCAAACGCTTGGCATTCAGAAGTGAGAATCACGGGTCTTTCGGATATGACCTTAAAAACGGAGGTCCCGTGTCACGGTAGGCGTTGACACGTTCAAGAATCGTCGCTGCTACGGCCCTGAGCGCTAAGCATAGGTCTGAATTTGTGGTACTTCACCTACAGTTGGTGACGTCTCAATATGAGTGAAAAATTCTCGACAGGACGTAAAACAAACAAACAAACAATCGATATCTTCACCAATTGAAATGGTGGTCATTTCCTCATGAATGTGATCAATGTGCGCATGAATCCTGTGATTACAAATGTTATCTCAACTCCCATGCGAAGCTGAGTAACTCAGTCGGTTAACATATCAACCGCTGGTATGTAACTCACGGGTTCGAGTCCAGCATGGAATTTTTTTTTTTCAAATTTCTTTCTACTGATTGTTTTTACTACATAGAATAAATTTGAAAGTTTTTAATTTCAAATTATTAATGTACATATCCTCCACTTTCCATCCATATCAAAATTTTCGGATTTTCTGGTGTGTTGTTCCTTCTTTACACCAAAAGCAATGACCAACGAAAATACAAAAAGCCCAAACCAATTAATCATTTCATGACGGCCATTACCCGGCGTCTGAAAATGCACCAATCAGTGCTCTAAACACCGTCTTTCTTTCTTCGCTTAAAACTTCGTCTAAAACGTCTATTTCTACGTCCTCAATCATTTATTGAGGCCACCATCTACTACTGACTGATGTGAAATCCAACATAACTTTCACTAGTTAATAGTTTTATAAGTCAAAATTATTATACTTTGCGTGTCATGGGGAAAGTGCTCATGGACTTTTAAATGACTGTATCGATTAATAAATGGTTCTCATCGTGCTGCACCTTCAACCAAAGTCTTTTCTTTAGTACTTCCGGGACACAGTACTTCAAATCTCAGCCAGTGATCGTTATTTAACATGGTTTCGTAAATGCTTTTATTTGTAAAATAAAATAAAAGCACTATAAACCGAAGTTAGACACGTCCCGCCCACAATATTTTTGATGTTTTTTGTATGTATTACAGTTATGTCATTGCACTCTGTATCCTGATCGTGAAATGTCAGTCCTATAAACACGTGGTAAATAGATTTCAACCTGTCATTTCCACTATCCATCGCTTTGTACAAATTTACAATTTCAAATAAAATTTTCTGTATTACAGCAAAGTAAAGAAGCATTTTAAGTATAAGTTAATTTGAAATTTACATGATCAGTCGAAAATTGCCCAGATATCATTTTCTGTTCCTAGCCAATACAAGTACATCTGAGATATATTAAATCATCTGTATATACATACATTCCACACTTTTTCTACATTGTGCCATATAATTTAATAGCTATATACAACATCCAACAAAGGAAGCAGTAGGTTCGAAACCCTGGAAAATGAATTGTATTTTTTAAAAGTTGAACGCAAGGTGGATAAATGAAGTTCAAATTCTGCAAAGGACACCGCCCAAAATAATGACTGTCATTCTGATGTCTTGTTGTTCGGTATTTATCTCACGTGAAACATCTGGCATTATGCTGTTATGTATTGGCGTTATTTGATGGTTGCCAGTGTCCTTTTTTTGAAACTGTTATCATCCTCGCACGTTTTTGGGTCAACACTGACAGGCCATCAAATGGAGTCCTTCTATCTAATGTAAAGTCATTCAGTGTTCGAAAACACACCCATGTGAGAGCCTTTGATTCTGCGATAAAATGTCATCTCTCTATCAAACTGTTATCTTTACTGAATTGTAGGACACCCTAGTGGCGATACCAGAGGACAGACTATTGGAAAAGCGGAAACAGTACGCCATATCGGAATAACATGTATGGAAAAGACTATAAGTAGGTTTGAAAAAAAAGTGGGGGGGGGGGGGTAAGTTTAGTTCATATTAATTTTGTACGATACACTTTTAGTTTCATTAATGATATTTTGGCAGTATTATGTATATACATAAGGTTGAATATATCCATTCTTGACATTTTTGTTTTTGTTTTGTTTTAAGTTACACATTGCATATAACAAAGCAAATGTTTAGTAATGTATACACATCATCGTATGAAACCTACGGAGATAGATCTAAACACATAAGTAATTAATTTAATTCTAAACGAAATTCAGGCAATCAATTATTAGATAAAGAATATTGCTTTTTCTTTGCCCTGTTATAATCCTTGAACTCTTATTGTTTATAAATATGTATGCCTCAGGTGTTCTATGACTGCTTGGGGAGTAAGATAGTTTGTGATTTGTTTAAAAATAAAAATAAACATTTCAATTCATGACAAAATTTACACGCACAAAAAAAATAATAAATAAAAAATAAAATATATAAATAAATAAATTCGAAATAACACATGGCATACAGTTATTTATGAGAGAGGTGGGAAAATACCACTACAGTTCTTACCCGTGAAAGTGGAACTGGTGAATATCCGGACGATCTTGGAACTCAGGGGCGGTAGGTCGAACAAATTTCCTGTAAGGACACGCCATAGTTTGTCCTCCTCCTCCGTGTTTACCTCCACACCAACTTCAGACCCTGTTCCATCCGAGCCCTCCATGATTGATTTCGTAAGATACACTCACTCCTTTAGTAGTTCATGATGGGTTAAGAAATCAGTGTGTACATAATTGAGAGCCGTCACAAAGTTTAAATCCCTCGAGTCCAAGTATAAACACACAGTACCATCCAATACGATTATAGATTTATTAAATTCGATTTGTGAAAGGTGCCTGCACACTTTTTAGTAGTTGTAATTACAGATTGGAATATGAATTTAAAAACCACCAAGATTGTACCACGCCGCAAGGCAAACAGGTATAATTGCACAATAAAGAGCTGTACAAGGTTCACATTTCCACGACAGCAGTTCGACCAACTTTATCAAAATATCATATGGCCTCAGCGCACATTTCGAAAACGTTCGTGTGTTCTGAACATAGCTCTGTGTTATGTGGCACCTAAAAGAAAAGAAAACAAAAACAAAAAACAGAGATGATGTTAAGAAACTTGATTTTCACGATTAGCAGGTCGTTGTGAGCTTTGCTCATGTGATACTGCCAAAAATGGACTTGGCTTTTAATCGCTAGGGCAGACTGTATTTTCTTTCATTTTGTTAGCTTTGTAATGAAACCGTTTCGTAAATTTTTTGTTGAAGAAGAGAATAACTAAGTACACTTCAATATTTTCTCACACTGCATTAAACATTGTCAAGCTTTTTTGTCCAAGGTAGAAAAGTAGAACATAACGATTCCTGTATTTTTTCTTCTTCTTCATTTGGCCGACGTAAATCGATTTAATGACATGAAATCATTGTAAAGTAAATGGTAAAAATTTCTAATAAATTTTTTTTAGAAATCAAATATGCGCCGGTTTAAACACCCCTATTTTAAAGCTTGTATTTCATTAACAAAGTTGAGACTAACGCTCTCCTGTTAATTTCGTACAGGTAATATCCGGGTCTTGAAATATACCAGGTCATTATATTCAACTTTCAAAAATAGCACATGGTAATTTTACGTCGAACAACAAACAATTCGAATATTATAAATGTCGATAATCTATGACATTAAACATTTATATTCCAACGACTGAAGGGCCAATTCAAATAGAAAAAAGTAGATCGGATCATGTTTTAAATATAATAGCGTCAATCGAAAAATCAATCAAATATTTTTGCTGACTTACGAACTGTTGATGTTCAATCCAAGTTATACTAAATTCCTTTGACGTATCGAGTCCTTTAACACGAGGTAACGATAAGATTTTAAATGGAACTAAAGAAAACCCGCATTGAAAAATAAATACCATATCTTTCACTTACCACAAATTGCACTATCAATGGAAATTAATTCCTAATTTTTTATTTTGGTCAATCCCAGTTGAGAATCTTTTAAAATGTCGGAATTTTGTCCTTTTCTTTCCCTTGCAGTTACACGTCCCGCGTGTTATTTCTCGAAGTCCAACTTAACACTGTAACCAACGGCTCTTGTCCCGCTATCGTTTCTCTGTTGGATCATGACGGACGATCGAATTCTACCCATTGACGGCAGCCGCGCAAAGATCAATATGTTTTAAAACTGTTTTCTATAATTACGGGTACCATTAAAGACAGGAATATTGGAATCCACATAGCGAAATTTCTCAGCCGATTATGTTTAAAATAGAGAGCTATTACTCTCTCTCTCTCTCTCTCTCTCTCTCTCTCTCTCTCTCCGGAGGGAGGGAGGGAAGAGGAGTTTGGGACTTTAAAAAATTGAGGTGATTGGTCATGGCCGGGGACAGTCAATACTGATATTGTGGGTACATAAATTGAACGGGGGATTAAAGAGTTTTAAATAAGTGGAGCCAGCTGGTTATAATTTTTGAGGTTTTATTTTAAAATAAAGGTCTTAAAGATATGACGATTGAGCAAATTTGAACGATGATGTTTCATAATACTGGTGTGAGTTAATCTAACACCATCTAACCTGCTACAAGGTTGTACAAGAAATGATGTATATTTCGGAGAATTGTCCTGTGAATTTTGTTTTCGCTTCCATTTTTCAAAGAAATATATATAATACAGTGTACACGTAACAGTGTTTATTTTTAATCAAGCACACTGATGCAACTGCAGTCGTTGCGTGTGAATTGTAAAGAGAGTTGTCGTTCTTTGATAATCTACTGGAGCTTTAAGAAACTTGAGAAGTTCAGTCAACAACTACACGTAATAAGATATGAAATATAATATTAAAGCAATTTTCGATATTATTCTCCCCAAAACCTTTTAAGATAATGAAAGGAAAATAGTCTTTTTGCATGTGAATTGTTAAGAACTCTAGTAAGTCGGAGATCATGCTTTCAAATAATTCATCATTTCATGAATTACCATTTACAATAAAATATACATATGAAGTTTCGAATATAGATATTTTGAAAATTTGATTCTTAAAATTTTTGATGAAAGTCAAAATACCGTAAGTACGATAGTAAGATACAGAAATGGTAACAGTAATTAGGACAATTAGTAGAGGTGAATCAGTGGTAGAACGTTCGCTTCGTAACTGAGAGGTAGCAACGCGAAATGTAATGACCACACGGAATCTTGCATTTAGAGTTCAACGCAGAATATAATGTGTAATTTATTTATATATTTATTTATTTATTTTTTGTCTATTGTCTCTTTTGAATATCATTATATACACATTAAAACCTAACTGCTATTTCAAGACAGCCACCGATGCAGATATCATAACCATAAATTTCATGTTTATTACATTTTTAATTGATCTCTACGTAAATTGTATTAACACAACATGTAATAATTGGGATCATATATTAAAAAACACTACAGCTATTTTCCTTCATTTTAATCAATAGTTTTTTACAATACGTACATGTATCCATGGAATGGTAAAAACCATATCGATATTGACAATTTTGAACAATATGAATGCAGCAATTTGCTCTTAACTGCGCTTTGAGGATTATCCTGAATTCAAAGGTTTTTCCATGCTGACTCGGACTTTTAAATATAATATCACGTCATATGATTTAGAATGACAGCAAATGTGTTATGTAGAAACTTATTTACGACCGTAAGGGGGCCACATCGCTTACCAAGTATTTGAATTATTCTCTACTTCTTAAAATTAAGTAATAAAAATCACTATTCTTACGGAAACCCTTCCATGTCCCTATTAACTAAACAATGTTTTTAAACTAACACGTCACGTGTCCAGATAAAAATAGCGCTTACTTTTAAAGCCCTGCGTGTGTTCTCCTGGCTCTTAGTTTATCAACCAGTCATATTGATCCCCACGTTAATTTTTGTTCGCGTATGGGTTGTATCACATTCTAGCTTTATCCCTTTTCTCGCATACTCCGTCCGCAAAATTCTGGTTTAACCATTGTACGCTTTCTCTCACTGGAGGACATGCTGCACTGTTTACCGTCAGTGCGCATGCGTCTTTAAGTTACTATTATTATAAACTTTCAATTTCATCTCTTCTCTTTCCTTTAAAAGTTTGCGGATATATATATATATATAACACTACTACGCCGTTAATTTTCAAATTCTTCGGGTTTTATTTCTTTACTCAGTTAAATCAATAGAGCAATTGTTAGAGATGAAATTATTGTTCGTTTATAAATGAAATTGAAAGTATATGATAAAAGTGTATAATAAAAGGTTAAAGACTCGTTTTCTGTCGCGGTCCGCCAAAAAACTCAGTCATCATATTTTAAATTTCCCATACAAAGTCTATAACCTAAAAATATTCAAACTAAAATTCAAAATTCTTGATGGGATCTCTCACATGAAAGTCAGAAACTTTATCTACTGAGCCATTGAGGTAGATTATAATTTCCGAAAATATCAAAATGATAGATATTTCATTTGACAAAAACTATATTACGTATAATGATGCTATTTAATAGTATTTTAATAATTTATGGAAAGAATTCTCTAATATGAGTAACTAATAGATCATTTTAAACTGAGGGTATATCCTTGTCCCTCCGCATTTCTTACAAGCAACGGACTTGTGTTCCTTCGCGACCTCGGCTCTATTACTTTTAAGGAATGGAGAGCGACTTGCACAGTAACTATACAGAGTGTATTGCCATATTGAATTAAATTCTCTGTTATGCTGACGTTTAACAAGTTTATATCATCATATTTATAAAGTATAAAGTGAAGCTTCAGTTCCTTCAAAAGGGAATAGAGGACTCTCTTTAAAAATTTGCATTTCATTAAAACTGTTGGGTTAAGTGGGGGGGGGGGGGGGGGGGGTTTACTGAATTTACTGAAATACAATAAATTAAATTAAATATTGGGCAACAGACACTTGGAAATACTTTTGTAACATGCAAAATAAATAAATAAATAAAATAAAATAAAAAATAGAACAAAATAAAAAAAGTACTTTTTTAACTTTAAAATATGGTATGTATATGTAATGAAATTGTGAGGACGTCCTCACTACACATGTCATGGATCATCGATCGAGATCTAGAGAGAGTTTATATATATATATATATATTAGTTGAATATTTAGTTGCTATAATCCTTGATTGAGTGAATTAGAAAAGAGTTGTCTCTCCTTAATCTGCCCAGAAATCCTTCATAATTCAGGTTTCTGCAGTCATTAATTGTTTTTATGCTTTCTACCCAAAAGTTCGTTCCTAAGCGGGTGCAAAAAATGCAGGACAGCGTCAGTGGTACAGGCTGGGAACCAATCGGTCGAATGTAAGTCAACTGTTTGAGTAACGAAGTAACCACTTAACTAAGGCCTGCACGCTTTAAAAGCAATATATGAAATATATGTATTTTCCATAACGTGAAAACCCTTGTCTTTACATGATACATGTATAAATTTTAGATTATCCAAGTTTTAACATACAAGTTATTAAACTCTCAGTATTCAATATTTTTAAACGTCAATAAAATATCTAATTTTAAGGATGATCATTTCGTCCTCATAGGCCGAGTGAATCCATGGCATATCAGGCCAGTCAAGGCGGGCATAATGGTAGATCCACTCCTCTCTGCATGATCTTGTTCAGTACTTTTATGATTTTAGCCTGAAATCAGTGTCTTTCTTTTTAATTCTTCTGTTTCAAAAGATCGGTAATATACATATGACAGAGTGTATGCACATGTAAACGAAAGAGTGCAAAAGTATCAAGTTAATGTATATTCAATAGTTGTCTTTCTTGGATCATATACGTACTGGACATGCAAGAAAATTATAGTGAATTTGGAAGTAAAAATTCAGAGTTTTGAAAACCTTAATTTGAATAAAAGCATAAAGTACATGTATTATCAATTACAATTGAGGGTTTGTTGTGATGATGATTATTATTTTTTGTAATTATTAATTTTTATTATGTTATTTTTCTTCTTTTTTTTTGTAATAAAAATTATTTTTTAAATATTTTTTAATAATTAATTTTTATTTTATTAATTTATATATATATATTATTTTTAGTTTATTCATTTATTTATCTATTTGCCCCATGGGGATCTGGGTTGCTAGAATAGATCCTCGGTACCCCTTGCTTGTCGTGAGAGGCGACTAAATGGGACGGTCCTTCGGATGAAACCGCAAAAACCGAGGCTCCGTCTCACAGCAGGTGTGGCACGATAAGATCCCTCTTTGCTTAAAGGCCATAAGCGCCGAGCATAGGCCTAAATTTTGCAGCCCTTCACCAGCAACAGTGATGTCTCCATATAAGTGAAAAATTCTCGAGCGGGACTTTAAACAATATATAATTATTATTATTATTATTATCTATTTATTTTATTTTATACTGGACCAAAAAAAAAGTTAGAGATTGTGGACATTTTAGTTTGATAAAGTTTTTGGGAGAAATTTTTAGTGAATTACTACCGATTGACAAAACATTTTGTGGCTTGAATCCTGCTCACTGTATGCTTCTTCACAATTTGCACGTGCCCATGAGCCACACGATAAACATGTGGTACATTATGGGTTGTTGTGTAAGGCAGACAGTCATTTAGCAGACATCACTATATTATTGGTAAAGTGAATGAACTTAAGTAAAGGTATGCCACCACAGAGACGTCATTTACAGACAAATGAGCGCAATCAAGCAATCGTAATGCTTCAGTCTGGACAAACCCAGCGAGATGTTGCTATCCGGTTTGGTGTGTCCCAGAGTGTCATCTCTAGAATCTGGACGCAATTTCAGGGGACTGGTACAGTCAAAGAGAGGCCTAGGAGTGACAGACCCCATGTCACACCGCAACACCAAACCGTTACATTGTAACGTTGGCCCGGAGACAGCGTTTTCAACCTGTTCAAGACTGACTCATCAGTTTAATATTGCCGCAGGCCTGCACATTACATCCCAGACTTTGAGCAACAGACTTCATGCTACTAATCTCTGGACTTACAGGCCAGTAGTGCGTCCCAGGCTTCTCCCACGTCATCAACAAGCATGCTTGGAATTCGTACGTCAACATGTGAACTGGGATAGACGACGGGAATCGGTCTGTTCACAGATGAGTCCCGATTATGTCTGTACTTCCATGATGGTCGAAGGCCCTAAAGTGGAACGGGAGGGGGCGGCGGCGACGTACCTGGACTTAAACACGAATGTAAATGAAGGGTGAGTGGGGAGGGAAACCGATTGAAGAATTCATTGGTCTAATACCTAAGTTGTACAGTCTGTTGTACGATTGCATGGAGAAGAAAACGGCCAAAGTAGTCAAAAATCTGTAATTGGCAAACACCTAAAACACATGGCTTATAAGCAAACCATATTTTGATCATTGCTCCATGCGTCATTTCATGAATATGATCAGAAGGTACAACCATAAGCCGTTTTCTGAATCTGTATCTAAAACAACGCCAAAACCTTATGATGATAAATGGTTCGTTCAAGGAACTGGGCGCCACCAGATAACTGAAAAATTGTAGAGTGTGGCGTTAAAAAACAAAAATCAATCAAAATCAATAAATCTAGACTCTGACATACACACCTTAGCTCATGGTCATTACAAAATCACACCATTCGATACAGCTGTGTAAGACCATGAATATTGTAAATATTATATCTAACAAGACATATCTGAGTTTGCCACACAGATTTATTGATTTTGTACATGTTTGTGTGATACATTTTGTTACACAATTTGTAAATACATTGTCATCATATAACAAGTCAATTAGATAATAAATAATTGAACTTAAAGAAGGACTTTGTTTTCTTGTTTCATTATATAAAATAACTTGTATGTAAATTATTCATCCATTTCCACGTCGCAGACTCTTCCTCGGTATTGTCCTTGTAAAAGCTATCATCGGCCTCCAACAGATAATCAAACTCTTGTCTATATTTATTAAGATCACAGGAAACTACCCTTTCCAGATCTATATCCTTTTTCTCTATGAGGGGTGACACTTGTTTCTTGGTTTAAACAATATTTATTCAAGAAAACGTGATCAGCTAACAATATTATGATGTACATATGTAGACAGGGATTTGAAAAAAAGCAAATCTGCTTATATAAATTCATCTCCCTATAATCAATGCAGTTAGATAATTGAGATGGTCATTTGTAGAAGTAAGGAACGGGTTACACAAATTTCGGTATGTATGCATAAAAAATAGAGAAGAATTCTATATGAAATAAACCAACAAAATCTTACAGACTTGTTAAAGAACGAACATCAATAAGATACATACTAATAATGAGGGGTCTAATAAGGATATGGTACAAATATATGAAATATATCATGCAATGAGTGTTCACAATATAATAATTCATCATAGGTACAAATTGAGATACGTGAGCACATAATGATTGAAAGTCAAGCAAATCTCTTGGTATTAATTTTATTAAATTTTTGGACACTTATAAATATATTTTCATTTTCAGTGTACGGTAAATTTTGATTTCCATATAGCAATAGATCAAGGGTTAAAGGATGATTTATTTGGCTTTGTAGTAAACCTCTTTGGGTAGTGTACTGCTTACATGATAGTAAGAAATGGGCGGTTGATTCAATCTGGTTGCACTTACAAAGAGGATTAGGTTCAATATTCTTTTCATAAAGATGTTGTTTGAGAGAGCTACAGCTCATGCGAAGTCTTGCATGTAATATCTGTCCGAGACGACTACCAGCGAAATAGTACTTGGGAACTTTTGAATGTTGCACGGAAATTGCTTTTTTGAAGGATTCAACAGAAGTCATTTCTTTAATATGTGGTGGAAGATTGTTCCAAAGGCGAACACAAGAAGGAAGAAAACTATTATAATAATGAGCACTATTTGAACTTATATAAACATAATTTTGAGCGTTGCGTGTGTTGTAGTTGTGGATATTATGGTGCTGTTCAGGGATTAATGATGAAAGATATTCAGGTGTCAAACATTTGACCATTTTGAAATATTGTACCAATTTGTGTTCTTCGCGTCTTTTTTCTAAAGTAGACAAGCCCGACTCGTTATAAAGTAGTTTTAAACTCGTTAGTTTTGTTGCACCGGTTATTATTCGTGCTGCTTCTATATTAATTTTCTCCAGTTTCTCTTTAAAAGCTTGGGTACAATTATCCCAAATAATATCTGAATATTCGATAACAGGCCGAATAAATGAAAAGTACAGTGCCTGGAGAGATTTCCTATCAATTTTGAATTTTAGTGCTCGCAGAAGCTTAAGTTTGTTAGATGCTTTTTCAAAGATAAGATCAATGTGACCCTTCCATTGACAGGATGCATCGAATAAAAGACCAAGATGTTTATGTTGAGAAACTTCTTGTATAGGATTATTATTCATGAATAAGGTCGGGTGGTGAGTAGGAGCCGTTTTTCTCGATATTAGTAGTGTTTTGGTTTTTGGGGGATTAAAGTTAACCAACCATTTTTTAGACCAATTGTGAATTTTGTCTAGGTTTTGATTTAGCTGAATAGCATCAGAAAGTGGGTTGTCTATGATCATGTATATAGATGTATCATCTGCAAATAATTCAATTGAACAATCAACTTCAAGCACTATGTCATTAATGAAAACAAGAAAGAGAAGGGGGCCAAGAATAGACCCCTGAGGGACACCGGCATTTATTGACAGAATATTTGATTCCTTGCCATTCAAGAGAACTTTTTGTTGTCGTGAAGATAAGTAATTTTCAATCCATTCTAACATATTGCCTTTAATTCCCATTTTTTTAAGTTTATAGGTTAATCCCCTATGCCAAACACGGTCAAATGCTTTGCTAATGTCAAAAAAAATTACACGAATTTCTTTTCCATTGTCTAGCGCTTTAGAAAACTCATTAGACAAATACAAAAGTTGATTTGTCGTTGAGTCACCCCTTGTGAATCCGGATTGGTGAGGAGTTAATAGATCATTACCCACAATGAAATTATAGATGTATTTGTAGACACATTTTTCCTAAATTTTTCCTAAAATACTTAGCAAAGAAATAGGTCGATAATTTCCAACTTTACTTTGGTCGTCTTTTTTGTGTATGGGTATAACATTGGCAATTTTCCAAGCAGAGGGGAACTGCTTTGATTTCAATGATAGGTTAAAAAGTTTGCATAGGTGAGAGGTTAAAACACTTGCAGCTTCTTTTAAGATTTGGGGACTTATAAGGTCGGGTCCTAGTGCTTTGTTTATATCCAGGTTCATTAATACATCTTTAACATCATCGTGGGTTAAGGTAACACTTTCTAAAGATTGAGACAAGTTATTAGTTATGGGTGGTAGTGTATTTCCTGTTTCGATTATTGTAGATTGAAGACAAAAGAATTCGTTCAATAAATTGGCTTTATCAAAGTCATCATGTATAACATTACCTTCGTCGGTAGTTAATATTGATATAGAACGCGTTGTAGAAGACCCTGTTAGTTGCTTCATTATTTTCCACCAATCTTTAGACCCAAATTTGTTAGAGTTTAATTTTTCACATATTTTGTCAAAGTAAGTTCTTCTTGCATACCTTAGGTTGTTTACGACAGTGTTACGGATTATTCTGAATTTGGATCTATGATATTCACTATTAGTTTTATTTGCTTTCTTTCTTAATCTATTTCTTTTTCTCATTAATTTTTTTGTATTGTTATCAAGCCATGGTAAATCGTTCTGCCGTACTGTTATAATTTTGTTAGGTATACAATTTGATGCAACTCTTAGTAAGGATTCGGTAAGATTAGAGACACATGTGTCAATCGATTCTTCTTCATTCACTATGGAATCCCAATTTAGTTGTGAAAGATCATTTCGGAGAGCATCAAAATTCCCTCTTTCGTATAGCCACACCTTCCTTTTATATGAAGATGCATTAGGTTTTTTTATTTTTATCAAACCAACGATTGGATGGTGATATCTAATATTTACGTCGAGGAATGGGTCGACAACGTTACAAAAGGAAAAAAGATTTGGATTATTGGTAATCAAAAGATCTAGAAGAGTAGCTGAATTTTCAGTAAAGGAAGTTGGTTGATTGATAAGTTGATAAAGCCCTAATGTTTGAAGTATTGTTTTCATTTTGTGATTTGAGTTACTAAGGAGATTTTCATTGAAATCACCGCATATGATGATATTTTTAATGCCAGAATCTATTGCTAGTTCGAATGATTCTTCTATCAAATTCCAAGTGTAAGAGGGGCTATTTGGAGATCTGTAAAAGGTACCTATTAGTATAGTAGTGTTCTTTACCTTAATTTCTACCCAAACACATTCTAAACCATTGATCTCTAGGTCACTGCGTCTTTTACCGTGGATTGTTTCTTGATGTCACGATGGAGTTTGCTTCGATTCAATTGCACAAAAATTAAAACAATTCTTTTGTACTTAGTAGCAAGTTTCTGTCCTTGGGTAACATTATTTCCCTTACTTCCTATCTCTGGTATTTTTAAACAGAACTATGTACTGACTGTTTAAACTCATTGTTCAATTTTCTTTTCCTTTGTTGAACAAATTCTCCATGATACAGATCGCACTAAGGTTGCGATGGTGTGCACCTTCTGTTATCAGCTCACAGATCTCCTTGTCCTGGGTTGCATCCTTCATCATGTCGTCAGTGATCAAAAGAGTTCTTCCCGAAGGTTGATAACTGCGTCAGATTTAATATTCTCTGTGATACCTTGAATAAATATTATTGCCCGAATCCAGTACTTCAGTTCATCATACAGGGGTTGCCATCACTTCAGTTCATCATACAGGGGTTGCCATCCCTTATAAATCCACACGGTTCTGTCTGGTACTGGCCTTATTAGTTGATCATTGTGAATTAATACTTTCTTGATCCGTGTGGATTTTCCCTACATTGTCGGTCCAGCGACAATCATTGTGAAGGGATGGATGAATTTAAACTTCTCATCTTCTGATGACTTTTTGGAGGAGATAAGTTCTGAGGAGGAGGAGGCAATTCTTGAGGGAAAAGAGGGGGATACGCGTCAGTGATCTGAAGATATGGTTGGTTTTTTCCATGAGCATTACGTTCATGTCTCGTGTTATCGTATCTGGAAAATGTTCGCTGGCAAACAGAGCACGATGTCGAACGTATGACTGCCTTCGATAGAATGATTAAAACTTCACTTTATCCTCTTTATATATAAATTAAATCATGTATCTATGTTTCGTGATTTATTTAATGATACACAGAATAATCATGGATAAAACAGTTTACAAAATCATCATTGGATTGAATGTCTTTAGAGAAAAAACGTAAACATGATTTGACGAGTTTTGCAACACAATTGTGCAATCAAAAATACCAAGACATAAAGACCACACATATCGGAATTCCGAGGTTGAAGTCGTATACACTTAAAATTAAATTGTACACTGTTGTTCCTCAAAACCTTGATTGTAATCAGCCGGTGATTTTCCAAGGCTGTCGAAAAACTCTGCTTGGGACGAACTGCGCATGATTATTGTCACCCAGTGTTCTCCAGGCATTGGCAAAGGTTGTGTATTGACGATAAAGACACTCGGATACTGTGTAACGATTTGAGGCAATGTATTACTAGCAAATACACCTTTCACATAACGTCTTAAGCAGGAGTCCATTTTCACCACATTTAGCAGCAGTGTTGAATTCATGGCTGACTGTAGTCACGTGACTTGTCGACTTCCAGTAGAGATGAAAAGGTAGCAAATACAATTACGTTAGCAGGTTTAGTGGTTGCTTGTTTAAAGGATCGATGGTAAAAACAAATAGCGAATATCCACTCCCGAAATTATCACGAGTTTAACAGAACGCTGAAATCCACTCGCATCTTGGCCATTTTGTTCACGGTGTCCAGCAGTTCTAATTTTGAAGCCGGTGAAGATTCTGCAGACATTGTGATAAAAGGGGCACTGAATCTAAAGAGTTTGATGTAATTGTCTACTCCGTTTATCAGATATTTATCTATATCAAAGATGTCTTCCATCAGGTTTCTTTCCAACTCAAATACTGCACTTTGTTGTGTTCATCCATACCGCTGGACCAGCCTCCATTGTATGCATTGGAGATACCGAGATTTCCCTCGTCTTTAAAAAACAGCTCAGATTGTTTTTGTGAATTGAGTTCGTCTTTCCCGCTAAATAAAATGGTATTGAAATAGGTCTTCCATGGATAGTTGTTTGTATTGAAAGAGATTAGTTTGTTCTTCAAGTAGACATCCACCCGGGGCAACATACTTTGAAGCGGTAGATTTACCTGGGTTTGTTTTTCATTATCAGCCAGCGCCATCCCATCTGCTTTAAAAATCTGGGCTTTTACGTACAATGTTCTTCTTTTTAAATCAACATATCCAGATCCTGAATCAGACTCTATGATTTCGATGGGTGTATCAGACACTTCTTTGCTAGACATCGGTCTTGCTTCTGTAAAATACACTTTATCGACCGCTACTTGGTATGTTGGAGATGCAGAAAGTGACAGATCCATGGGTTGAGCTATGTCTTTATTATCCATGCTTAAAAAGGTCATTTTTGCTGGTTAAAGATCCTTCTGTAACTGGCGATCATAAACTCTTTTTCTTTCTTGATTGCGTTTTCTTGTCTAGTGCTCCGCGCTGTTTACTCATATGGAGACTTCACCATTGCCGGTGAAGAGCTGAATATTGTCCCTGGTTTCCACGTTTTTACAATGTTATATATGATTATATTGATTATACATTGTCCCTCTCGAGAATTTTTCACTTATATGGAGATGTCACCATTTCCGGTGATGGGCTGCAAAATTTAGGCAGATGCTCGGCGCTTAGGGCCCTCGAGCAGTATTCACCTGATTCTTTTTTATTACGCAATAATTCTGATTACTACATTAATCTACATGCAGAGCTTTGAACATCTCCTTGTAAAACATCAAACGTATTCTGATGGATTGTTTCCTTGGTGATTTCCTTCGATATTGTAAAATTTCTTAAAAAGATCTTAAAGATCAAATACGGTGAAAATAGATTTAAATTTGAAATTTTCATTAAAAACACTTTTAAAAGTTTACTGCTTTTTTTAATTGCAGATAAATACACGAATACCTATTTAAACATCGTAACTTGTATATGCAGAAACGAATGACGGAATTATCGCCCCTTCGCATTACGTCATCTGAGGCAATTGTATTTATTTACATCACTATATTATCATTTTAATATCTGTGACAAATAACCAATTTTAAGCGACACCATGGATAGTGACAGTGAAATAGCGGAGATGGGATTCAACCTTATATGTTTGAGCCTGCACCTGTTTCGAAACCACTAGCTAGTGAAACGCTTGACGTTATCTCATCGGAGTCAGGGACGGAGACTCGGCTATAATTTATTCACCGGATATATATATATATATATATATATATATATATATACATATAATGGTCGTTTGGTCGTTTAGAAGTGAGAATCGCGGGTCTTTCAGATATGACCTTAGAAACGGCGGTCCCGTATCGCGACAGGCGTTAAAGAACCCTTAATGCTACGACCCTGAGGGCCATGCATGGGTCAATATTTGTACTTTGTTTATGACGTTGCGTTACTGGTGACGTCTTATATGAGTGGAAAATTCTCAATGGGGCGTAAAACAAATAATAGATAGATAGATAGATTACAACAGCAAGTTGAAGAGTCGAATCACATCGAATTGATAGGCGCGGACCGTCAATTCAAGGAGACGCGAAATGTTGAGTTTGATCCGATGATCTGTGCTTGTCAATAAGACGTGATCCAACACTTCGTATCAAGTTACTGTAGTAGTGATAGATTTATTATATAACCGACTATGTATTTTTAAATTCACGTTTATAAGATAATAAATATATTCCAGATTATCAAAAAACATAAACATACTGTGAAATTATTTTTGTGTACGCAGTTTTGTTCGTGACGCAGTCGTTATTTTCCACAAAAAACGTTGCATTGATGCATTGTGATATCATCCGTTTCAGAGAGTGTTGTATGGCTTCAGAAAACCGCAGTATAGTGATCCGAAAGGTCGGATCACACTCTGTGAAATAAACATTATCAAAACACGGATTATTGATGGGTATATAATAAAAACTAGATATTAAAATTACGTAGAAATAAAGTCGGACAGAAGGCATGAAATCTGTAGTCTAGAAGCTGAAACTGAAACTAGTTTATTTGATTAAAACGCCTAATTTTACATACATGTATTTACTGGCGTTGTACAATAAAATAGTAAAAGAGATGATATGCATAAAAGGTAACAGTAGAAGCATAAGTAAATAAAACATACAAGTACATACATTCTACATTATATTCAAGTACATACATTATAGTCTAACTAAAATTAGATCCTTAAATTGATCTGCTCACTTACTTGTGGCGATCGTAAGTGAGCGGATCAAAGGATCTAATTAGATTGAGCAATCCGATACCCAATATGCAGTGCCTAGTCATAAATGGGTCATCATCTCATTTTTTCACTATATATTTCATTTAATATAAATGTTATTGGTAGCTCATTAGCTCATTTTTTATGGATATGATATCATAAAATGCAGAATTGTTCGTAGTTTCTTCACATATTGGAGCGGGGATATTACATTTCAAATTCGAAATTGAAATTTTATGGCACAAATTTGTTAAGGAATGTAAGAAATTGTGGCCTTGATGATTCATAAAGGACATCTCACGTTTTCCATTCAAAAGTGCCCTTAGAAATCGAAAAAATAAAGTTATTGTAATAAGGTTATTAACTTTATGGTATGAATCATTAGTTTGTTAGGCATATGGAATTTTCTTAAAAATGATAAAAGATGTTAATAAACAGACGATATTTGGGGTAAAACGATGAATTTTATAATGGAAGTCTATGGAAACAGGAAAAGTTTTTTCTAGGGTCTTTCTTAGGGTGATCAAGATTTTCCCTTTGCATGATAACTAGAATGAACAATATACACAACATATCAAAACGGCTCTCTTGATCACGGGGGGGGGGGGGGGGGGGGGACGTACTTCTATAGCCGAAAGAAATTGCAAATCAGAGGAAATTCGAACCAGAGTACACCTTTTCAAATAGATTTACAGTTATATCGATCTCTGGGCAATAAACCGAGGTTAAACCAATTATTACGTATGTTTATATCTTTTGGGGGATCGGGTGACATAAAATATGAGAGGATTTAGCCAATCGGCAGTGAAATTCAACGTGCCAAAGGACACAATTTTTATCTACTTTAGAAATATCGGGGATAAGACTTTCTTTTGTTACACCCTGTAGCTTTTCCCTGGCCAATCTCGAACGACATTTACAGCATAAAACACATCCTGCATATGCATTTATATTTCTATTTTGTAAATAAGAAATATGCCAAGAGTGAGACTTTTCATTTAAAATAACCCGGCTATTGTACGATTTTTTTGACTTTTTTGTGTTGTAAGAACAGAACACACACTTGTCCGATATTTTGACAGCAAGTATAGCATGACGTGAAACACGTGGTATTTCAATGATTGAAGCCGATTTAAATGTTATCAATACAGGTAAGTTGACAAGGTAAAATAGGCGTACAGTACGGTACAAAAGCTACGGCCCCATAATTTTTCATTTCATTAAAAAGTTTGAAAAAACCACACATGATGTTCGAAATTAAATTTTAGTGATATTATATAGTGATAAGCATGTTTCCTGGGTGAGCTGGTTAAAAAAAAACTTTTGGAAACGACGAATTTTACCGCTTCAGCCATTGCAAATATTGGCACCCCTACCCTCATTCGATCTGCATAATTGTTAAAATTAGTCACTGACTATGGTAAATTAAAGTCGTACCTCGTCTTAAAGATTAGATTTATTAATAAAACCTGTATTTTGTATGATTTACACGATATAACGTACCAAAATTCATACTTCAAAACAGGGCAGATAACGTATGAAAACGTGAGATGTCCTTTATTTTTGATAATCAATGTATCAATTTGCTTAGCAATTTACGAAAAGAAATTTTGAACAATTTTAAAAGTGAAAAAATAATGAAAATTGGACTAATATTGACATGAAAATACAGATATTTCAATGGAACATTGCAATTATCGCAAATACCGTCCCCTTTTGACACAGCAAATTCAATAATCTACCCAGGGTAGATAAAGAAAAACTATTCGATATAACTGCATGATTTTAAATGAAAAATGAGAGACGTGAAATAAGACGCGTATATTTCTGCATCATTGTTACCTATTGACTGAATATTAAACACTTCTAACTAAAGGGTCCGGGAAAGTGTTCTTGTCTCAAATCAACCATTGAAAATTATCCTACACGATTTTGAAATTGTGATATATATGCCTTTAGGTTTCACCAAATGTTGAAACAATGAATTGACATGTCACAGCCAGACTTCCCAAAATAGCCTTACTCTTGTTATGTGTTTTGAATCACTTCAATATCATCAATCTATATCCTCCTCAAAACTAATCGTGTGATTATTCATTATAGGATATAGTCATATAAATTCCCTGTTATTCTTGATTTAACAGAAAGTGCCTTTAAACAGGTAAGTGAAACATGGTGGTTTTTTTGGTATTATAAAATTATACAGTGATTGACATTACTTTTAAAAAATATAACATGTTTGGAAATGAGAGATTTTGTAGTGATTTTGGAAAGATATCAAACTCCCGAACTTGTAATACCTTTCTACAGTTCCTTGTCGGTTTATTTTTTTTTTTTTTGTTATGTTTGTTTGTTTTTTGTTTTTGTTTTTTGTTTTGTTTTGTTTTTTTTTTTTTGTTTGTTTGTTGATTTTATTTTATTTTTGATTTTTGTTTTTTGGGGGTTTTTTTGTTTTTATTTTTTTTGTTTTTGTTTGTTTGTTTTCTTTTTAAACTTTGTAGACTTTCATGACAACATTATTTTCAAAAGCATTGTGACTATCATATTGTTTTCTAGAGGGTTTTGAACTGTCACTGTCGACATGAAGCTTCTGGTATTGGTAGTATTTTGTGGACTATGTAGTGCAGAATTGGTTGATAAAGACACTACCAAAAGTAATTGGTTTTTATTATTTATTTAGATTTTCATATGAACGTGCTAATTAGGTGCTTTGAATTGAGAAATAAATTATACAATTTAACAGGTATTTGTATGAAAAGGTAAAGATAACGAGCATTGATCAATCTCAAAACTCATATCAAGAATGCAAAATTAAGAGTTGGGCAAACGAGGATATATGGATATATATGGGATTAGGTGTTTAGGAGGAGTAAGCATTCCTTGCAGACAGATTACGCCCTGCGTTAGCCTTAAATCTTGATCAGGTAAACAGAGTAATCCGTAGTCAAAATCGGAATGGTCTAACATTTGATATGAAATACTCGGACAGCATTTGACCCATTGAAATATGTAGTGGTAAATTAGTTTGTTATAACGTCTATATAATTTGCAAACTCCTGACTTTAAAGGAAACTTTTGAAACCTTGTATCATCCACTTATTTGTCAGCCTGTCCCGATTTAAAAACTGATCATATTGAACACGCTCTTGTGTATCGAATTAGTTGAGAGACATAAACGCTATATGCAGGTGATATTGATTAATTGATTGTTTGTTGTTTTCCGCCACACTCAACAATTTTTCATTTATCTGGTGGCGTCCAGTTTTTATTGGTGGAGGAGAGAACCCAGATAAAATGTACCCAGGAAGAGACCACCGACCTTCCGAAAGTAAACAGGAAAACTTTCTCACATATATCGGCGCGAGCGAGATTCGAACCCGTGCCAACTGCTAGAGGTGAGATGCCTTGTAATTTTGAGCGCGATGCTCTAACCACTCGGCCATGGAAGCCCCTTATGCAGGTGATCAGCTAATAAAAGAGCACAATTGGTGCCCTATGGAATTCCATCAGACTGTTGGAAGACCTGACAAAGGTATTGTCAACTTTGGAGTATTTGTGCGTAGAATCTCAGAGTGGCATTTTAAATGACTGATCACCCCCCCCCCCCCTCCCATTTTCATTGAAGAAGCAACTGTCTAAGATGGCAAGTCTATAGCCTTTATCGTGAGGAATGGTTGTGTAAAGTGTTGAGAAGTCATATGTTTTGATGTTGTTGATTTGAGAAAAGTGTTGTGATTTCAAATTTATTGAAAGTTCTTTAGAATTTGTTTTAGAATCCACTTTTGGTTTAAGTCATCTCTGGCATATATGTGCACAATACATTTGAAATTTCTCCTTCAGATCACCTAATAGTTTCATTAGGATCAAAGATAGAGACTTGATAGAACATTTACTAGATCCAGCAATGTATCTATGTTTATAAGGGATTTTGTGAAATTGTCAAATCCACGTTATGTATAGGTACGGTATCTTGCGTTTAAAAATAAGAAAATAAAACTGTATGATCAGTGGCAAGCTACAAAAAAAATTAATAATAAGTTGCTACAGGGGTTTCAGCAGTCTCGTTTAAAGTCAGGATTTCGCAAATGGTATGGTAGTTACAGCGATCTAATTTACAAACGCAGCCTGTTGTTGAGTCCAGTGCTGTATGACGTGATTCAGACCAGGACTCGCGGTGGATGTGACCGGTCGTCAAGGGGTGCTTACTTCTCGTTAGTACCTCACCCCACCTCATGTGTGTCCAGGGGTCCGTGTTGGTCCTTCTCTTAATTTTGTATTTTTGTGGAAATTATGAGATTGATCACTGTTATCTTCGCATATTCAGGTTCGATATATTTTGAATAATTCTCTCGAAGTTTTAGGATAGTTACTATGTTCTTAATATTTTCGCGGAGAAAAGCCGGGCAAACATTTTGTTATATTCTTATTCCTCAACTGCCCTGTATAAGTTTCAAACATTTACAATCCACTTTCTTTTTTTAGGCGTAGACATTTCTGTGAGAACTGATCTCTCAGTTCTAATAAACAGTCAGTATGAAAATTACAGCGCAATTGCCTTACAGCTCCTAACAACATGTAATAACTCCGTCAATGCAGCCGTGGCATTCTGTGACAGCAACTGGTATGAATTTTAACTAGTTTATGAAAAATTAAAGAATCATAGACAAAGATATACCGTAGAGAGAGAGAAGGGGGAGGTAGTGAGTATCCAAATAAATTTCGGTATTTTAAAATAAAAATACTTCAAATGCAATGTGTGGACATTATGTATTTTCGATTCTCTGCATTGCCACTGAAAGTATGTGCAAAATTATCGTTGATATGACAATTCATTGACTGTTATTCCTTTTAAATTATGCGTTGTATCGATTCTTTATCTTATATGATAGTTAAACACAATTTTGAACTCTATAAGATAGTTCAAATAAAATTATCTTCTTGAATTTACGTCACATGACACATTGACTTTCTATATATATATATATATATGTGTGTGTTTGTGTGTGTGTGTGTGTGTGTGTGTGTGTGTGTGTGTGTGTGTGTGTGTGTGTGTGTGTGTGCAACAATCGATTACAAATGACTTGAAAAACTGATTCACTTCAGTTTAACTTAGTCGGCGTTGCAAAATGTGGTCGTAAATGGCACCAACAGAATCTGCAGAGTGTTACTGTACCATATGTATAATTTCAAAGTAAATATTCTTTTCTTTTTGAAACAGTCAGAGCAATGAAGGCGGCGGTGGAGACCAGCTACAAGCGTTGCGTAAGTAGCACATAGAATGAATATTCATGTAGTAAGTGGTACATAAAATGAATACCCATGTAGTAAGTGGTATATAAAATGAATATTCATGACTATTCGTGTAGTAAGTGGTACACAGAATGACTATTCGTGTAGTAAGTGGCATTTATTCAGTTAAGTGGTACAAGGAATGAATGGTTAGTAAGTTGTAAATAGAATATTCATTCGGTAAGTGATACATAGAATAAAAAATTATTCAGAAATTGGTACATGGAATGAATATTTATTGAGTAATTGATACACAAAAAAATAATCTAAGTATAGAATGGATATCAGTGGAGTGAGTGCTACAATAAACTTTCACTCTTAATAATGGAGATGTCGCATCCTTTAAGTTAGCACGTTTATTTTACATTGTTTAATAAAAAGATAACCATCTTCAGTTGATTTAAAAGCTATTAGTTCTTTAACTCGAAAACTACTAGTCCGTATCTTGCTGAACTCTTTTTGAGAAATACTTTTATATATTTCAACTTCATAAAATTACGAAAGTAAATTGATGAAATACTGGGGGAAAAAAACCCGGAGTAGAATAATAATTAAATTTTCAAAGCAACACTTTCAAGACCTCTATTTATATTTAGAATTTTTTATGAAAAGTATTAATAGATTTGAACTGATTTTTTAATGAGCAGTTTTCATTATTAATTATATGATATAAACTAGTATTGCGAGCTATTCTTTTCCTTTAGTCTGCCTATAATTAACATTGCGAGAACAGATAATCATTTTTTTTATGATATTGTGGTTTTTAAAGTTAAAAAGAATAATGGAATTCAACACATAATTACAAATTAAATCAAGAAAAAGTCAAGGAAGGTATCAATCATACTTCTGCCCCTATCTCAAAGCGTAGAAGTGCATGGAGCCCTTGTTGACCCCTACCATGTGACTAGGACTGTGATGGATTATAAGTATTTATCGAGTAAGGGATGTCGATTCATGTGATGTAGAAATGCGCTCGCAAAGCTTGATCATTTATACCCATGTGTGCCAATATTTACCAAAAATAAGTCATATGACCCTATATTATTGAATTTAAATATAAACTATATTTATTTTACGACGATTAACAAACAAGGTCTGCAACTTATATTAATGCTTCTCGGCGGCTCAGACTTTGGCATCTTGGGGTCATTGATGTGGGAGGAAACCGGAGTACCCGAAGGAAACCCACGTGTCCGAGTGGGTGACCATAATACTCTCTCACATACAACCACTGCCGATCCGGAGGAGCAAACTCGGGTCGCAGCGGTAAGAAACGAGTGCGGTTTTGTTTTTGGTTTTTTTGTTGGTTTTTTTTGTTTTTGTTTTTTGGGGGGTTTTTTTTTAGCCCGTGAGGACCCGGGTTAGATAGAATAGGTCCTCAGTAATCTTGCTTGTCGTAAGAAGCGACTAAAGGGGGGGGGAGGCTTTCCTTCGGATGAGACCGCAAAAACCGAGGTCCCTTGTCACAGCAGGTGTGGCACGATAAAGATCCCTCCCTGCTCAAAGGCCCTGAGCACCAAGCATAGGCCTAAATTTTGCAGTCCTTCACCGGCAATGGTGACGTCTCCATATGAGTGGGAAATTCTCGAGAGGGACGTTAAACAATATATAATCAATCAAACATATTTTTTATTAGGAACGAGTGCGGTTTTTTTTTAAATATCTTTCATTAGAAGAGAGTGCGTTAACCACTACGCTACTCGGACACCCTATATTATAATTAGATATGTAGAGAATGGAATGGAGATCTATTTCTTCAACGATACAAAGAATGAATATTTATTAGTTAACACTATTCTTTGAGTAAATGGTACGGTCACATAGCATCCGTCATAATTAATAAAGTAATAAGATAATGTAGTAGCATTGTGACAGTGGTGAATAGAATGGTTTTTAAATGATTTTATAATGCCTAGCTTTCTGTTTGGCTGATACCCAAAATACTAGAAAAAGAACGACGTGCCTTCGATGTAAATATGCCCCATGGGGATCCGGGTTGTTAGAATAGATCCTTAGTGCCCTTGCTTGTCGTAAAAGACGACTAACTGGGGCGGTCCTTCGGATGAGACTGCAAAAATCGAGACCCCGTGTCGCAGCAGGTATGGCATGATAAAGCGCCGAGCATAGGCCTAAATTTTGCAGCTCTTCACCGGCAATGGTGACGTCTCCATATGAGTGAAAAATTCTCGAGCGGTACATTAAACAATATATAATTAATCAATGTAAATATTACATTTGATCTTTTCATAAAAACGGGCGAAACTGAATGACATTATCTAGAAATACACAAATTATACGATTGGTTACTATTTCTGGTCGCCCAATGAAAACTCACATTTCAAATTATTCTCCACTAGGCCTTACACTCTGACTGTAAATAAGGATGACCGATTACGTATTGTGTTGTAGCTCTTATAGCCAGTTTCGATGTTTCAAATTTTCTAATTATACAATACAGTAATTATTGGCATTTTCTTGGTCAAAATTATTATTTAGCTATCTGAGTAGTACAATATTTGCCGAGTCTTCCAGACCTTGATGAATACTGTATTCATCAAATAGCTACATCAAGTATTGACCTGAAAATGTTCAAACTGTATATCACAATATACATATTATATGTTGGGTACTAGTTGATAAAGACGTAGCTCGAAGGGTACATGTATTCATATAGAATCTTAGCTATACATCTGTTCACAAAGACGTTTGTTGAATTTTACATCTGTTCACAAAGAAGCTTGGCAAATGGTGCATCTGTTTACTATATAGCTTGGTAAATTGTGCACTTATTCCTAAGATAGCTGATAAATTGTGTCCCTCCTCAGAAACAATGAAGCGATCATTACCTAGATTAAATCCCCTTTTTATTCCATAAAAAGTATTATATATTTATAATTATCTGTAATGATGGAAATGAACATATCGCTGTGACTCTCCAGTGATTTTACAATTTCAGTAAATCAGTTACCGGGTTGTGTTGAATAATAAACACGTCTATACGATACTGAATTTCAAATGCCTGAAACGCTCTTGAAAATAATATCGGATGCCCACAATTTCTTCTGAGATGGTATATTTCATCAAATAGAGTGGTGAAGGTTCAACAAATATATCGTTGACATACCCCTTTTCTGCAACATTTGTTCTGTCTTTTTTCTTTACATATCAATACTAAACCTGTGTTTTAATTTAACAGTCTGTTAGGTACTAGACTGAATTACATATTAAATATTTTCGTCATCATATCTTACAGTATAGAATACAATTTTAAACCTTTCATTTCATATTTTATACATCGTCTTTAGAAGCAGCATTGGGTTCACAATTCAACAAATTCAAAGGTACGTGTTTGTCTATATTTGTCATAAGAGAATGAGTGGATTCAATACACTGTTAAGAAATACGTATTTGTGTCGTCGATAATGTCATGATTTGACGGGCTTTATATACATATGCATGTTATTTACTCGTTATATATTAATTTTTAAGGTGAAATTAACAAGGCTGGATCAAACATAAAGTCCAAGTTCAGTTCATTCACCAGTAAGTCAAACCTCCATCAGTAAGTAAATCAAACCTCCATCAGTAAGTCAAACCTCCATCAGTAAGTAAGTCAAACCTCCATCAGTAAGTCAAACCTCCATCAGTAAGTCAAACCTCCATCAGTAAGTCAAACCTCCAACAGTAAGTCAAACCTCCATCAGTAAGTCAAACCTCCATCAGTAAGTCAAACCTCCAACAGTAAGTCAAACCTCCATCAGTAAGTCAAACCTCCATCAGTAAGTCAAACCTCCAACAGTAAGTCAAACCTCCATCAGTAAGTCAAACCTCCATCAGTAAGTCAAACCTCCATCAGTAAATCAAACCTCCAACAGTAAGTCAAACCTCCATCAGTAAGTAAGTCAAACCTCCATCAGTAAGTCAAACCTCCATCAGTAAGTCAAACCTCCAACAGTAAGTCAAACCTCCATCAGTAAGTCAAACCTCCAACAGTAAGTCAAACCTCCAACAGTAAGTCAAACCTCCAACAGTAAGTCAAACCTCCAACAGTAAGTCAAACCTCCATCAGTAAGTCAAACCTTCATCAGTAAGTCAAACCTCCATCAGTAAGTCAAACCTTCATCAGTAAGTCAAACCTTCATCAGTAAGTCAAACCTCCAACAGTAAGTCAAACCTCCATCAGTAAGTCAAACCTCCATCAGTAAGTCAAACCTTCATCAGTAAGTCAAACCTCCAACAGTAAGTCAAACCTCCATCAGTAAGTCAAACCTTCATTCAGTAAGTCCTTCATCAGGAAGTTGAGTCTTTTCATGGTAAATTCAGTCATTAAAATCTGCACATCGAACCATGCAATATAGTAAACGTGTTCCCTTATTCTATGTTTATCAATGCAAAACGAGTTTGTGTATAATAGGTCATTGATCAGGAAGGCCTGTGATAAAATTCAAGTGGCTAGATTATAATATTATAAATCTTAAAGGATTGCTTAATTATTCAAAACATTCCAAAAACCAATGTATGATTTTCTCTCTCTCTCTCTCTCTCTCTCTCTCTCTCTCTCTCTCTCTCTCTCTCTCTCTCTCTCTCTCTCTCTCTCTCTCTCTCTCTCTCCACGTCTTTTCAAATTATGTATCATTTTTATTTCAGACTTGGTAAATAATCTGGCCAATCTACAAAATACAGGCGAAGGATTAAAAAGTAGGTGTAGATCCAAAGATATAGATATGAAATCATTTAGTATGTAGACAATGATTGCAATACAAACGTTGATGCCTCTGATTTGATTTTTGCATTGAAATCTCCAAAATTACAGCTTCAAATATTACTCATATGCCACAGACAAAGTGCTGCAATTTAATATTTTGTGACTATTTATGAATGCATTTAAATTTTCAGAGACATTTTCAAATTTGGGCAATAAAATCAAAAACGGAGTCTCGTCTATTTCAAGTAAGTACTAGAGCAAGAAAAATATTAATAATTTTTGTTAATACTTACTATAAGAACCCATTTGATTGACTGGAACAGCTTTATTGCTGCTTTGCACATATTGCATGAGAAAGAAAATGTTTAATACTTGTATAATTTACCATACCTTACTTCCGTTTTCAGACAAAGCTTTGGGCGATTTGAAAAAATTAACAGGTAACGATAAATCAAATTAATCACTATTAATTGGATAATGGGGCTAGATATATATATTTTTCATAAAAATCTGTATGTTCTCCAATGGAAAAGATATGCTACTAAAGTCTAAAGCGAATTGATAGTCTTTTATATTTAAATTATTGCAAGACAGGTATTGTGTTTCATTTTTCTGATCAGCAAACCTTTCTTTTGCAATAAATATTAGTCAAACTAGCCTCAAAAGGGATATGATTGAAAGAAATTTACTGTTGGAAAAATCTAAATATACATATTTCTCTCATGAACAATATACAATCAATCTCACAAGAACAATTGCTATAATAATTTGCTAAAATAAATATGCAAGCAAAGATCAGATCCACAGAACGTCAGGAGTCCAGAACCCCCCCACCGACATTTGTCAAAAATATATAGTACTAATCTATGTATTTTTGCAAATGCTGGAGAGATTTAGTCTAGGGCCAGGGAGATAGTGTCCAGGGCTCAGTAAGACATAGTCCAAGGCCCGTAGAGATTTAATCCAGGGACCGTAGAGATTTAATACAGGGACCGTAGAGATTTAATCCAGGGATATTGTCCAGGGCCTGGAGAAATATAATCCAAGGCCCGGAGATATGCAGTCCGGTGCCCTGAGAGATATAGTCTAGGAACCAGTGAGATATATAGCCCGGTGCCCGGAGAGATATAGTCCTGGGCCCGGAGAGTCATCGTGTAGGGCCTGATAGATGTAGTCCAAAGCCCGGGGAAATACAGTCCAAGGTCCGTTGAAATATAGTCCAAGGCCGGGAAAATTATAGTCCAGGTCAGGGAGTTCATAATTTATACCATAATACAATAGGTAGAAATAAGGATGAAATGATCTAGACTACATGTTGATCGTCTCAAGAGCAACATCTTCAATGTGCAACCCACAAGCACTTATATATACCATATATATACCACAAAATGTAGTCTGTTTTGGTAATGTTTTCAACCCCCCATTAACTAGGGACACCGTACCTTCACCCACGTTACGAGACGAGGCTTCATTTTCTTTTTTCCCTTTGAAATTTATAAATCCATTTTTGTATACTACCATGTTAAGTACCTTTTTTCCAGGTACAATCGGACAACATGCGAAGAAGTGGGCCGGAGGAGCGAAAAGTGAGTCATGGTTGTTCTCAACCCCCCCCCCCCCCCCCCCCCCCCCCCCCCCCCCCCCAGTCATTCCATGGTTAATAAATAAAAGCAGAGCAACCTTAGATCTGCATAATAGAAATATCTTTGATTAGCGTGCACTTGTTATAGAGCATTTGAGAACGCAAAACACACACAACATTCCAGGTTATGATTCATTGTTCTTGGCTTTATAAGTTTGAAGTATGAATTCCTGACAAATACACGGTGATGTGTACTTCTCTCACCGTCAAAATGCGTTTCGTTTTATAATTGCCACAAAAATCTGATCCATTAAATGCTACTTTTTAAATTAATTTACTAGTATCAAAGGAGGTGTTTTTGTTTGCTAGAGTGGTTTGAAGATACGTTTGGAGGAAGGAGGAAGCGAGCCGCATTGTCTTGTGATCTCTGCTCTAAGATTTCTGCCGCCAAAGAAGGCCAACTCTTGGAAACCGGTAAACATATAAAAGTAACAGAAATCAGTCACATACATCCCAGCATTCTTCCCTTCACACATGAATGTATCGGAGCATCTGTGAGAGTCACCCTTGCTGTGAGAGTCACCCTTGCTGTGAGAGTCACCCTTGCTATAATGTTAAGTACATTACAAGCACCACTACTGTTGGTTTTTTTAACTAACCAAGGATAAATTATGTTATAATCAGTACTAAAAACTCTGAGAAATTAAACTTTTACGGTCCATCACATATATTCCGCCAGACTTTAATGTCGCGAACTTGTCTTGTTATATTTATCAGCGACTCACAATCGCCAACATTCAGTTTGTTCATCATAACATTACACGTATCAT
Source organism: Ostrea denselamellosa (assembly GCA_024699665.1). NCBI lineage: Eukaryota > Metazoa > Mollusca > Bivalvia > Ostreida > Ostreidae > Ostrea > Ostrea denselamellosa. The sequence goes on along the minus strand of JAMZEH010000065.1, from coordinate 6,419,059 downwards.
GTACGAGGGTTCTTTTTTCCGTGTATGAAGAATTCCTCAAAAATTGAAGTCCTTGCGAATAAAAATGTATTTAGAGTATGTAGTTGCTGCTCTAGTGTATTTAGAGTATGTTGTTGCTACTCTAGTGTATTTAGAGTATGTAGTTGCTACTCTAGTGTATTTAGAGTATGTTGTTGCTACTCTAGTGTATTTAGAGTATGTTGTTGCTACTCTAGTGTATTTAGAGTATGTAGTTGCTACTCTAGTGTATTTAGAGTATGCAGTTGCTGCTCTAGTGTATTTAGAGTATGTTGTTGCTACGTTAGTGTATTTAGAGTATGTAGTTGCTACTCTAGTGTATTTAGAGTATGTAGTTGCTACTCTAGTGTATTTAGAGTATGCAGTTGCTGCTCTAGTGTATTTAGAGTATGTTGTTCCTACGTTAGTGTATTTAGAGTATGTAGTTGCTGCTCTAGTGTATTTAGAGTATGTAGTTGCTACTCTAGTGTATTTAGAGTATGTAGTTGCTACTCTAGTGTATTTAGAGTATGTAGTTGCTACTCTAGTGTATTTAGAGTATGTAGTTGCTACTCTAGTGTATTTAGAGTATGTAGTTGCTACTCTAGTGTATTAGAGTATGTAGTTGCTACTCTAGTGTATTTAGAGTATGTAGTTGCTACTCTAGTGTATTTAGAGTATGTAGTTGCTACTCTAGTGTATTTAGAGTATGTAGTTGCTACTCTAGTGTATTTAGAGTATGTAGTTGCTACTCTAGTGTATTTAGAGTATGTAGTTGCTACTCTAGTGTATTTAGAGTATATAGTTGCTACTCTAGTGTATTTAGAGTATGTAGTTGCTACTCTAGTGTATTTAGAGTATGTAGTTGCTACTCTAGTGTATTTAGAGTATGTAGTTGCTACTCTAGTGTATTTAGAGTATGTAGTTGCTGCTCTAGTGTATTTAGAGTATGTAGTTGCTACTCTAGTGGTTTGAAATCGGATTTTCAGTAAACTAGCAAATAGTATAAAGTTCAAAACTCTCTCATAAGATTCCTAAAATGCAGGTTGAGATTTTAGTGTTCCCACGAATTGAAGAACATTTAGAAGACCGTACATATAAACACGACTGTAAGTACTATAATTTTATATTTACTATCTTCTTCAGTATGTGGAACAGACGTTACAACCAAAATATATCTCTATACAACAATGCTTGATAAAATGGCTGTTATGATGTCATGGATAAGCGAATTTCCTCTGGTTGATGAAGTAAGTATCTTAAAGCCATCTTTTGATATTTTCTTCCTTTCGTCATTATTTCATAAACAACAATTTTTGTTGCTTGTGTGGTTGGATAAAACTACTGAATCTGTGGAAAAAATAAATATTTGATGTGATCCATGGTTTCATAGAGGTTTATTTCTTAAAAACTAAGTATGGAAGAGTCCCTCAGAGGTAAGCATTTGATTACGAATTAAAATTATTACTAATGCTTAAATACACGCCAATCAAGCAAATCCCCCTCCCATCCCCGCCTCCCCAAAACGCTAATGGGTTGTTTAATTATTTCTGCCATATTTTCTATCTCCTCGATATGAAGAGCTCAATGGTTAAATCACCTAACTAGTCCCAGGTTCATTCTCCGATCTAAAGCAATCTTACTGATGCCTATACATGTATGTACTGACTTCTGCAATACATTACAATTGTTATTTGTCACGATTTGGAACTATCAAATTATGTTAACAATAAAACAGAAAACAGACCATTTCTCAGCCGACATTCTCATAATCAGTCACATAAATTTCGTTATTTTCATGGTTAAACAAAATCACAAAATCTAGTGTACAGTTAATAAGAAATTGGACTCTTAAGTCGTGCATTGCACAGGAAAGAATTTAACAAAAGTTTTTATGCAATATTTATTTTTATTAAAAAGGTCTCCTGAATGTTAATTGTATTTAGAATATCCATGCGATGGTATTTACTACAGCGTATGTATAATAACAGAAAAACTGGCCTTCGTGCACATATAGCAGAAAACAAAAGAGTTCTAATATGACTAATGATAATACTATTTGTCTTCGAGATTTCTTTTGAACACACAACACCCATACTTCTCCATTGAAACCATTACATGTACATTATACAGACATTGTACCATTACATGTACATTATACAGACATTGTACCATTACATGTACATTATACAGACATTGTATCATTACATGTACATTATACAGACATTGTACATTACATGTACATTATCCAGACATTGTACCATTGCATGTACATTATCCAGACATTGTACCATTACATGTACATTATCCAGACATTGTACCATTACATGTACATTATCCAGACATTGTACCATTACATGTACACGTATACAGACATTGTACCATTACATGTACATTATACAGACATTGTACCATTACATGTACATTATACAGACATTGTACCATTACATGTACATTATACAGACATTGTATCATTACATGTACATTATACAGACATTGTACATTACATGCACATTATACAGACATTGTACCATTGCATGTACATTATATAGACATTGTACCATTACATGTACATTATATAGACATTGTACCATTACATGTACATTATACAGACATTGTATCATTACATGTACATTATATAGACATTGTACCATTACATGTACATTATCCAGACATTGTACCATTACATGTACATTATACAGACATCGTACCATTACATGTACATTATCCAGACATTGTACCATTACATGTACACGTATACAGACATTGTACCATTACATGTACATTATACAGACTTTTACCATTACATGTACATTATCCAGACATTGTACCATTACATGTACATTATCCAGACATTGTACCATTACATGTACATTATACAGACATTGTACCATTACATGTACATTATCCAGACATTGTACCATTACATGTACATTATCCAGACATTGTATCATTACATGTACATTATACAGACATTGTACATTACATGTACATTATACAGACATTGTACCATTACATGTACATTATACAGACATTGTACCATTACATGTACATTATCCAGACATTGTACCATTACATGTACACGTATACAGACATTGTACCATTACATGCACATTATACAGACATTGTACCATTGCATGTACATTATACAAACATTGTATCATTACATGTACACGTATACAGACATTGTATCATTACATGTACATTATACAGACATTGTACCATTACATGTACATTATCCAGACATTGTACCATTACATGTACATTATCCAGACATTGTATCATTACATGTACATTATACAGACATTGTACATTACATGTACATTATACAGACATTGTATCATTACATGTACACGTATATAGACATTGTACCATTACATGTACATTATACAGACATTGTACCATTGCATGTACATTATACAGACATTGTACCATTGCATGTACATTATACAGACATTGTACCATTACATGTACATTATCCAGACATTGTACCATTGCATGTACATTATCCAGACATTGTACCATTACATGTACACGTATACAGACATTGTACAGACCCTGAAGCGTACTACTACACCACTTGCACGGAACGGAACGAAACAATTCTTTCACGGAACACTGAAAGGCTTGCACGGGACGCTGAACAATTTGCAAAATTGCAAAGGCTGGGTTTGCACGCTTTGTGAACAGTTCTGAATGGTTGAGATGAAATGGTAGACATGACCTGCACGCTTCGATATTCGGGTCTTTACAGTGCCATTAATCCATAATAAATGAATAAATATAACACTAAACTTTGGGGGGAAATGGTAAAGAAAAAAATTGTATTTTAAATGAATATCATTCCAGCTTAACGTGGTATTGTTTTCGTTTTGACCATTTTTTATATAGAAAAAACTCGGCGTTATAATGTTTCACTCGGAGACATGGTCTTCATTCGCGCTGTTCACATCTTTATAAGCGAAACAAATCTATTTCATGAAAATTACTACAGAAACGTAAAATAGCTGAAAATTTGACTTTTAAAATATGTACAAAATAAATTATTTTGAAACAGACAAATAAAATCCGTACTGCACCTCGTATGCCACCTTTCAATGTCATGTCACGTGCTAAAATAAGCTTCTGTTGGTTAGACAATGATTTACCACTAAAACGTTAGTTTCCTACCCTAAATGTTTATTAATATTTTTAAATGAAATGCCAATGTGAGATTTTGAAACAACTTTTCTTGGGTAAAAGAAATACATGTGATAAGACAGCGACCACCACATGTTTCACGAAGCCATTGTTGTGTACACTGCGCTTGTACCTTGATTTTGACAGATACCCCATCAGGGTAAAGAAATACTCTAGAGTATTTTTTTCTCAAGCATTTCATTAAGTAAAAGAATCATGCAGAATGTCACAGACATAAATTGATATACTGCCCGATTTTCGCAAGCCATCTTCTTTTTCATCCAGTTTATTCTGATGTTATATTCTGTTGTTATTTTCCGACACACATTCTGTTGTTATAGTATGACACATATTCTGTTGTTATATTCTGACATATATTCTTTTCCTATATTCTGACACATATTCTTTTGCTATATTCTGACACATATTCTGTTGTTATGACACATATTCTGTTGTTATATTCTGACATATATTCTGTTGTTATGACACATATTCTGTTGTTATATTCTGACATATATTCTGTTGTTATGACACATATTCTGTTGTTATATTCTGACATTATATTCTGACATATATTCTTTTGCTATATTCTGACACATATTCTGTTGTTATGACACAAATTCTGGTAACACCACTAACCCTCTTTGTCTATTAAGGGCGTCAACACCATAACTCCCCTAACTATGCCTCTGTTGACAATAAGACGAGGAACTGATCGTTAATTTTTGTTGTAGATTGATACGGACAATACTAAGTATAAGGTGGTGTCCTTCAATCCTCTGACTGTGGAGAGTCCATTCGTCTTTGTTAAATACACGGTGAACGGCACAACGACCACAGCACGCTCTGACGCCAATCCGCCGGATATGGTCAACCTAGCATCTACCGCCTCCATTGCAAATGTTGTTACGTCTGAAATTTACAAGAGTTACCTTGCACCTTAATGCATGGAAAGCGCAGTGTGTGGCTATGCTAATTTCGGAAGCCATTTTGTTAATACATAGCAAGTCTTTTTCGGCTCCTTTATTTCCCTTAATACATAAAGCTTTGAAATTACCTTTACCATCACAATTAATAATAAAAAATATCAGCTTATAACGATGTTGTTTTCTATATGGTCCATGCGAAATTTAATGACAAATCATTTCGCCACGAAAGTTGGTGTGACACATTCCTCGGTTTTTGCAATCTCATCCGAAGGACCGTCACGTTTAGTTGACAGATCTTATAATTACGACAAGCAAGGGGGTACTGAGGACCTATTCTAACCCGACGTTATATAGTGAGACTTTTTCCCATAGTGGACTATATAGACTGGCTATATAGTGAAATTTCCACCCAGAAGGAAGTCTAGATGTATAGATTGATTGAATATGTATTGTTTAACGTCCCGTTTGAGAATCTTTCACTCACGGAGACGTCACCATTGCCGGTGAAGCTGTATAGAAAGACTCTCCTCCCACCAGACACACACACACACATATTATATAAAGTGAGGCTTCCTTCCTGCTTGCTTGGTCTGGATAATACAGATATTTCTAAATTTCCACAAGAAGACTGGTTATGGTATTTAGTGAGTTATCCTCCTTAGAAGGGTGGCTATATCCCCTAATCACAAGAAATAATTTCTGCAGTATGTAGACGAAGTTTCACGACACTTGCCTCCATTCCTGGTCGTCACCCGGTATTACATCGACAAGAGTTCCGATTGACAAGTTCACAACTTTGCGAACTGAGGTACGTGTAACACCGGTATCGTTTCTGATTTTCTTTAAGCTCTGGTACATTTAAAGTGTAAATTAAGTTTCTTCCGCTCAATTCCTTCACCTTGCAAGAAATCAGAAGTTGAAATCAATCGGGTAAAAACGGTGTTCCGGCGGTAACTCGAAACTCTGCTGAAGGCCTCGGGCACCAGTCCACCTTTTTTGCAACCATTTGTCAGCGAGGGGTAGAATGGTTGTCGAGGAAACTAAAAACTTGCTTCTCTGTGCACTGTATATCCAGTACGGGTTTTAATTTTGATGCAAAATTTCATAACGTACATTTAGTACTACATGCAGGATGCATATAAACTCCTATAATGCATTGTGAATTCATGTAAATAAGGTCAAACAACCGACCGGTTTCAATTTTATCACGATTATTGGAAAGACAAAGGAATACCGCAGTCATTATTCCTCGATACACCTTCACACGTAATAACGGATTAGGAGAAAATTGATACACACGTCATTGGAACTTCGTGTTTTGCTAATAAAAAAAGAAAGTCAATACTTTATAGTCAAAATATGTTGCAAAACAATTTAATAAATGACTGAAGAATATTTGTCATTCACTGTAAATCAACTATAATTCTTGCACACTTTTCTACTGAGTAAAATGACTACTTTCAACACGAGGGCTGATTGATGTTGTGAACCTCATGTGTAAGGGTTTGAATTTTGGCAGACATATTACATTATTTTTCAACACAATCCTCTTCAGATAAGTACACTTTTGTAAGCGATGTTAAAGGGCCTCAATGCCAATTTTAAAGACGTTCTTTCCTTAACCGTTCAGAAAGTCCTCCATTGTATGTATGACGTCATCATCTGACTGAAAGTGGGTACCGGAAATGGCCACTGTCAGTTTTGGAAATAGATGAAAGTCTGATGGAGCGAAATCAGGCGAATAAGGCTGATGATCAATCAATTTAAAGCCGTAAACGTCAATGGCATCCATGGTAATGCCAAACTTGTGAACAGGGTGATTGTTCTAGTGGAACAACACACCTTTACTGAGTTTTCCGCGGCGTTTGAGTTTAATATTCCCCCGTGGCTGGTTAAGAAGTGATGCATAGTATGTGTCGTTGATTGTTTGCGCCTTTTGGCACCAGAATACCATCAGCATCCAAAAAATCTGAAGCCATAATCTTTCCACCCGATGAAACAGTCTTTGCCTTCTTGGACGGGGAGTGAACCATCTGTTTAACTGTTGTTTGGCCTCTGGGGTGAACTGATGGAGCCACGTGTCATCCATAGTAACAAATATCTGCAGAAAGACAGCAGGATCTACCTCTAAAAGGTTTGGATTAGCACGCGACAAAGTGAGCCTGGTGTACTTCTGGTCTACTGTCAGAAGCCTTGATACCCAACGGCTGAAAGCTTTCTCATTGCAAGATCCTCTGTCAGAATGGAATGAACTCTCTCCTGTAAAATGCAAACTGTATTGGTATATATCTTTCTGTAACTCGACTGTTAGTCATAACAATATCATGAATTTATTAACCAAATGGTTAGGGTTGCAACAACCACCTTTTTAATGTATCTCGAAACCAGCCTTGTTCGTGGCGGTGATGGCTATTGCTCGGAAACAACAGGTTACCATCATCATAAAGTGAATCAAATATTAAATTGTCATAATGTAAATATCAAACACACTGTATGAATTCGCCATACTTCCGAAGTTGCAGACGGTATTTTTAAAAGATAAAACAACTGAACGGTATGTTTAATGTTTCTGTTTTATTCCTTAATGAAAGTCTTGTTTGTTTACATAATAAACTCGATGTAATTATTCAGATGCGTTTTATTTATTTCGTCATTCTGTTATGATGTCAAGACAGGTGAAAGTGCAGTACAATTGACTCAAATACAGTTGAAGCGGTGATTGTATTCATACGCAAGGAAAAAGTCTGATCACGTGACTAACTTCATGTTATTGAAAATTGAATGTCAATTTCGTTAGTAGTGTCATATAAGGCAAAACATTGGTAAATGTAAATATTGATGTTTGCAAAAAAATTTCGAAATCTTAATCAGTCGAAAACAAACCTAGAAGTGGCCGGCCACCTAAAATCAAACCCCGGGATTATCGGCTGTTGGAGAGGATTGTGAAAAATAATCGCAGGTGTTCATGTTCCGATATTACGGCAAAGTTTAATGAAGAGGGATGTTGCCAAGAAGAAACTTATCATAAAAGATTGATTGATTGATTAAATATTGGTTAACGTCCCGCTCGAGAATCTTTCACTCATATGGAGATGTCGCCATTGCCGGTGAAGGGCTGCAAATTTAGGCCTATGCTCGTCTCATCCAAAGGACCGCCCCATTTAGTCGCCACTTACGACAGCAAGAGATACTGAGGATCTATTCTAACAACCCGGATCCCCACGGGATTGTCATTAAAAAAAAGTAAATCGGAAGAAACGACTTGCTTGGTGTTGGGGGGAGACAGTGGACTGTAGACAACTGGAAACGAGTGATATTCTCAGATGAAAGCAAAATTATGATAGGACATGATGAAAGAGTTCGGATTTGGAGGAAAAGAGATGAAGGATGGCGACCCGATCTCGTTCAACAGCACACGCCTCGCGTTAAGTATGGTTGATTATATTGATTGATTATATATTGTTTAACGTCCCGCTCGAGAATCTTTTACTCATATGGAGACGTCACCATTACCGGTGAAGGGCTGCAAAATTTGGGCCTATGTTCGGCGCTTATGGCCTTTGAGCAGGGAGGGATCTTTTACGTGCCACACCTGCTGTGACGCGGGTTTTTGCGGTCTCATCCGAAGGCAAGCTAGGGGTACTGAGGAACTATTCTAACAAACCGGATCCCCACGGGGTCGTTAAGTACGATTGATTGATTATTTATTGCTTTCCGCCACACTCAACATTTTTTCAGTTATTTGGTGGCGTCCAGTTTTTGTTGGTGGAGGAGAGAACCCAGATACAATGTACCTGGGAAGAGACCACCAACCTTCCGCAAGTAAACTGGCAAACTTGCTCACATAACGCCGCGGTCGAGATTCGAACACGCGCCGACAGAAGTGAGAGGCTTTGTGATGATATGGGGTGCATTTGTTGGGAGGGTGTTGGAACTATGACGCCAGTGAAAGGCAATATCAACGCTGCTAAATATCAGAACATTTTACAGGGCAACCTGTGGCCAGTTTTGGCAAAACATTTTCCGCAAAATGAATACTTTTTTCAGGACGACAATGCACTCGTCCATCGAGCCCGATCAACTCAGGAATATGTGGCCCGAAATCATATCAACTGTGTAAGCTGGCCTGTCCAGTCACCAGACTTAAATATAATTGAAAATGTATGGCTTTACACTAAAAGCAAACTTCAATCCCGCACAGGTATTGTAAAATTGAAATCTGATTTGATCGAGGAAATTCGGCGCATGTGGACTACCATCACACCTGCCTACATTCATAGCTTGTATGGCTCTATCCCGAGACGCATTCAACATATCATAAGATTAAAAGGACATCTCATGAAGTAATGTAAGTAGTTCACTTTTTTATTCTTCGTGTATGTTATTATTTGCTATGTTTTTCATTCAAAACAACAATTTTTCATAAAGTTGGTGTAACTTTATTTTTCACAATAATTTTATGTAATAATTACCAATTTCATCAGATTTTGTTGAAATTATTAAGCATGTCTGATATAAATTGATTTTAAAAATTCAACTTTTGATTCTAAAGTATAATTTAGAAGTTAATGCAATGCATATAATTATATACACTCAATGCTGAAATCGGGCGCAAATGGAAAAGTTATGATTAAGCTATGTTGTTTCAGAACCATGCAGTACGTATAACATATCTCAAATTACGGGTTAACAGCAACTTAAAGGATTCTACATGATTGGTGAAAATTTCAATAAATTTTTATGCAAAGTAAGTAAAATAAGCGATTGTTGAAAAATTATTTTATATGAATATATAGCAAAAAAATTTCGAGAACAAACTTATGGTCAACTACTTTAATAAATATACTTTGTCTTTTTAGATAGGTCTCTGCTTGAAATTATAATATGTCTCTTGATGATACCTAAAATACGATAAAAATTCCATGTTCAGGGGATGAAAATAGGGTCAAACGGGATATTCCTATTTTGAGGGGGGTGGGGGGGGGGGGGGGGCAAATATATAGTATCCCACGTGTTCCAGTTGTTGTTTTCCTGTAGCTGGAAATCTCTGCTTTGGAAGTGGACAAAAGATTCTGCCACTTCTTTTCCACTTCATCCACTGTTCTCTGTGCACTAAAGCCGGAGGCATTCAGTCGCTCCGCCAACCCTTCCCAAGCTTCCTTCTTCATTCTTGACGTTAAGTTGGGGCCTAACTTTGACCGCAGGATGCTCTTCTTCTCATTCACCATGGTCACCAGCATGAGACATTCGTCTTGCGTCCAGTTTGCCTTTCTTTTCTTTCCTCTCTTTTCGTCTGTTGTTAGATCCGCCATTTTGTTACTATCGTCTGTACCGAAATCTATTTTTAAACACGGTTCCCTCCCCCTTTTCAGCACTTAAGAAATATTTAAGTGTCGCGTGTCATACTTAGTTAAGTATAACACTTAGTGTGTTTATGAATTATACTTAAGTAGTTTTACTTAGCTAAGTATTCATTTAGTACTTAAGTAGACTTTTAAGTGTAAAACTTAAATATTTTTATGAATACCGGCCCAGCTCTTCCTACATACAGGCCATCCCTCTAAAGAGTCATAATTTTATTAATGTGGTATTTTTATAAATTTGCACCTACTCTATTTGAAGCAAACCGGTGTACTCAATTTTGCATTTAAAAATTGCACCATTTTATCAGAAATCTGTAACAATGAGTTGTTAATGACGTGAAATATACATCCAATAAGATATCCTGAAAATAAACAAGCTTATTGCCCACACATTTCAGTGGGAACATTAATATCGGACATCGCGGGACATATGTCCCATACTACAATTGCACCCCCAAATGATCAATGATTGGCAGGGGCGCGGGGACTAGACTACTACTGTACAGGTACCTGTGCAAATAAGAGGTTAATGGGTGGGGGTGTTAAATTGAAACCCATATGGGAAATTGATCCCTCCCCCAAAGCAAAGGAGTACAATATACTAGTATTTTCTTTCTTCAAAGATACTTTGGTCAATATTTGATATCCGGAATAATAGATCCGTATCGAGCGACTTTGTACTTTTCCTTGCAATTTAAATTTCCTACTGAGTTTTCTGCGCGTGGTCGTGGTTTGCATTTGATTTAAATGCAATCGCGTAACGATGAATGAAGTGAAAAAGAATTCTAATCTCTATATAGAGGCAGCGAGTGTTCTACATGAAATATACAACAAAAAAGGATCGATCAAAACCAGTGTGCATCGATCTTCATTCCAGGTAGGCCTAGTTAGCAACACAAGGGACGTTTCGTCGCGAAGACGGTTCGCCCCATTTGCGCGAATTGCGGTGCAAAACGTCTTGGGCATTTTCCAATGGTATCATACGGCACGGCGTTTAATATGATTGTGTGTATATTAGGCGATGTTTCTTTAAGAAATTTTACTTATTTCTAGTGTCCGACCCACATACGCAGATTTTTATATTTTAACATGTAACAAGGTGTTTATATGACCATAATTGATTTTTTGAAGGTATATTTATGTTTTTGATTGAAAATTCACCACTAAAACACCCTATAACATGTCTTACAGTGTGACCGTTTGGAGGGTGAAGCAAAATATTTTGGCATTATCTATAGCAGGATAAAAAAAATATCCAGTTAGCACCAAACGTGCGAAGACAGAGCTTAACATTTGGTTATTTGATCTGCCTATTCAATGAACACAGGAAATATAATGCAAATTGATGTAAATAGTGCATTTTTACATCACACTCAGTTTTAGTGTTTAACAAATTTACAAACAGTTGTGTTAATCGAGCAGTGATTATATGATAAGAAAATATGGTTTACATGCTTTTATGGATTTTATGCAGTGGTGTAGCTGCCATTGACGCCAAAACTCCTGGGTGTACACATCAATTTGACAAAAATTATTGTTAATTTTTCATTTTTTTATGCATGATTTTTTTAGCTAGAAAAAAAACAAAAATGTAACCTAAAATGCCTCAAAACTCATCAGCTTCCGGGGCCTTCACCCAGTGGGCCCCTACCAGGGCATCGTCCTGGACCCACTGGGGGCCTTAAGATAGTCCCCAGTCTATTCTGGATTTGTCACTGTGTGTACACTTCACTTCAAGGCTAGCTACGCCACTGTTTTGTAACATCTCAAAACAACATGAACTTCGGTACATGAGATTCAAAATGGGGGAAGTACGTGCTAACATTTGAATTTACACCATTTGACCAAAATTTTCAAGATCGATAGGCATGGTTTAATTTTTCAACAGTTTTCTATCTTTTCATTTTAAACATGAATATACATGTTACCTATAGGGGGAACTCTGCTCTTATGGACTGAAGGGCCGTGAGAAGGCTTTGCCCTCTCTAATCAATTATTTATATCTCCCATTTTTTCATGTATGTTGCAATTTTTTTAAATAATGAAAATAATAGTCATTTCAAGTTTTATTTTAGGATTATAGCATAATTTTGGTAATAAAACTATTCTGACCTCCAGAAGATTGACTATGAGAAAAACATGAAAAATTACCAAAAAATTGAAGACCTTATACAAAATCACTATTTTACAAAAAATAATGCAAGTATTTTACATAATTTACTGCAAATGAAGTTCAACCCTTATATTTTTGTTTAGCACAATACTTATTATTACCACCCCATCAGAGATGTTGCTCTTTGATAACTCTTGTGCATCATTGGTAAGAAAATGAAAAAGTCTCGAGAGCAAGTGCAAGATTACAAGGACATTGGTAAAGTCAAAACATTGATAACTTTAGTCCCCCTTTTTTTGAAAGGTCATGTTAACCTGTGATACAAACGTCTTAAAATTAAAAACAAAATGTAGTTTGACTGATGGATTATTGGAAAGGGGGGGGGGGGGGGGTATGTGCACTTACAAGTCCATGTCATATGAACCTGGGCTAATTGTATGATAAAGTAAATTATCTTCATAGTCTGACAGAATAACTTTAAAAGCTTATGAATCCATTATTTTCAAGGAAAGTTCTTGTTTGATGTGCGTAGGTTTTCCCAGTACAGTTGTTCTTGTGAATGATGATTTATTGTATCAGTCAGATTTTACAAATTCAGTCCCTTTGCTCCCTCAGATAGTTTAACAAGTTCATTTTTTTTTTCTTGTTAGGACAATTAATTCCTTTTAACATTAGAATTTTAATCCATGGTATGGTTTGCAGTCGATTATAATTATATCCATTGCCATGTTACGTATACCTAATGTTTACGTTGTCCCGGTAGCATGACTTTGTGCGCCTTAAATTTGAAGAGTTCCGCTAATGGAAATAAAGCGTTTTGTAAAAAATTGAAATAACGTTAGGCTGAACACTCCCAACACAAACATCTTAACATTGGAACATAAATTTTTTACGTGAGATCCATTTTGAAGAAAATTATCAACAAATGTATAAAAAATGTTCCCAATCAATGTCACCTTATGTTGTCTTATTTTGGCTTTATCCAATATATATCTGCCGCATTTGTCCTGTTCATGGGTGCCATCTTGTGTGAGATATTACAGAAACCTCAGACTTGATCAACATATTTTAATATTTAATGACTGGTAAACAAAATGAAATATCAAGTGGTAGGTATCTGTTTCATTTAATATGTTCATTAGAATACTTTTATTAATTTTCAACACTTTGCAATATACACCGAAATGTCCGGACATCGTCTCTCTAGTCACATGGTCTAATGAGGTCCAGATACCTTAATTTCGATGTTGACTAAAGTCTTACTTGGTTTCATAAACCTATAATGTGTACTCAATTCTTTTCATTATCGTATGAACAAGAAACATCTTGCAAGACTTCTATATAACAATTACCAACACCTTGGACCACAGGTAGTACACTCAACCAGTGGACCTCAATTTTTTCATTTGTTATATTTTAAGAGTGACAAATTGAGAAAGTTTTCAAAGGAGGATTGGGGGGCCTCCGTGGCCGAGTGGTTAGAGCATCGCATTCAAAACCACAAGGCCTCTCACCTTTAGTCGGCGCGGGTTCGAATCTCACTCACACCGGTATATGTGAGAAAGTGCTAGTTTACTTTCGAAAGGTCGGTGGTCTCTTCCCGGGTACATTTATCTGGGTTCTCTCCTCCACCAATAAAAACTGGACGCCACCAGATAACTGAAAAATTGTTGAGTGTGGCGGAAAACAACAATCAACCAATCAAAGGAGGATTGCAACTTAAATTTTTACCTTTTCTGCAAAATAGATAAGAGGTGACATAGAGGGTTCTCAATTTACGTGTTTGACCTTCAAAAATTTAATATATTGCATATTTTGAAATACAGTGAAACTTCTCCAAACCGGCTGACTCTTGGAAGAAATAAAATGGTCAGTATAGAGAGGTGGCTGATTTACCAAGACGTTAGTCCTCTGAGAAATTTTAGGCTGAGATTCATGATGTTTTATTAGATTGATTTTATCACCAAGTGATAACTTAAGACATTGATACTTTGCTGGATGAGACATGTTCAATGCAGAAATTGCAAATTAGCTGTATTTATGTAGAAATTTAGCATATGTTTTAATAAACAAAACAAACACATAGTGTCTGAGGGACAACCAAGTCATATTACTGCAATTAATACACAAATTGGTACTGTTCACTTTGATATGGTGGACTATAAATAATTATCAACAGAGATCAAATTAATCTACAGGTAATTATTACAAGAATATTTTGCTGCAGTCATCTAATTTTAAATTGAAAATCTGTAAATAGAGTACATGAAGAAAACACAATGAGGTTTGTCTGTGGTAAGAAAGCAATCTTTGTACAATAGACGATATATGAAATATCAATGAATATGTGAAAAACAAATTTCCCAGAGAGCTACAGATCTGCAGCTATAGATGGTTGTACGATTTATTTCAATCTAAAAAGACGGTATTACAGTGGATTACATGTACTATGAAATTGATATCTGAAAACATAAAAAGAAAATTTGGAAAGTCTGAAAATGTTATTCACAAAGTTTATGAAGTAAAATATTTATTAAATCTGAAATACTTGGACACTGTGGAGCATCAAATGTTTTTTTCAGACTTGATAATTATTGATAAATTGATTTAGGACAAACAGATGTTGACAGCCTTAGTTAGCCAGACCCTTAGGTACTCAAAAATTCTGGAGACAATCGTCAAACGAACCAGGCTTCTGGAGACTAATCCCCTACTGTGGAATGATGAGATGCTGGCCAGGGTGTTATTATATGACTATATGATTGGGCCTGGGCTGTATAAACCCGGGAGATTAAAGGTATCATTTATCAATGTCTCATTTACATTTAGCTCACCTGGGATATAAGCTCAAGTAAGCTTTTCTGATCACCTTTGGTCTGTCTGCCCATAAATTTAACTCATTTTTAGCTCACATGAGATGAAAGTCTAAGTGACCTTTTCAGATTAACTGATGTTTATCTCTAAACTTTCACATTTTCAGCTTCTTCAGAACCATTGAGCCAATTTCAGCCAAACTTGCTAAAAAGCATTCTTAGGTGAGAGGATTCAGTTTTGTTCAAATGAAGGGCCATGCGCCCTTGAAAGGGGAGAAAATCACGAAAATACAAAAATAGTGTGGAGTAATTTAAACCTCTTCTTCTCAAGAACCACAGTGCCAGAAAAGTTCAATTTTATGTGGAAGCTTCCTGACATAGTGCAGATTCAATTTTTTTTTTTAGTGATGGCCCCAGGTGGTAGGGTGGGCACAAATAGGAGATTGAAGTTTTACATTTGAAAATATATCTTCTTCTCTAGAACCACTGGACCAATTTTAATCAAACTTGGTACAAATCATCCATGGGTAAAGGAGATTCAAGTTTGTTCAAATGAAGAGCATGCCGTTTTCAAAGAGGAGATAATCACAAAAATAGAGTGGAGTCATGTAAAAGTCTTCTCAAGAACCACCTGGCTTGAAAAGTTCAAATTCACATACAAGCTTTCTGACGTATTGCAGATTCAAATTTGTTAAATCATGGCCCCTGTGGTAGGGTGGGGCCACAATATGGGATCAAAATTTTAAATGGAAAAGTATAGGAAAAAATCTTCTCCAGAACCAATGTAAACTTTCTGTAGATATTGAGATACTGACAGCAGTGTAAACATTCTGTAGATAGTGAGATGCTGACAGCTTTAATGTAAACTTTCTGTAGATAGTGAGATGCTGACAGCTTTAATGTAAACTTTCTGTAGATAGTGAGATGCTGACAGCTTCAGTGTAAACTTTCTGTAGATTGTGACATACTGACAGCTTTAATGTAAACTTTCTGTAGATAGTAAGACAATGACAGCTTCATTGTAAACTTTCTGTAGAGAGTGAGATACTGACAGCTTTAATGTAAACTTTCTGTAGATAGTAAGACAATGACAGCTTCATTGCAAACTTTCTGTAGAGAGTGAGATACTGACAGCTTTAATGTAAACTTTCTGTAGATAGTGAGATATTGACAGCTTCAGTGTAAACTTTCTGTAGATAGTGAGATATTGACAGCTTCAGTGTAAACTTTCTGTAGATAGTGAGATATTGACAGCTCCAGTGTAAACTTTCTGTAGATTGTGAGATATTGACAGCTTCAGTGTAAACTTTCTGTAGAGAGTGAGATACTGACAGCTTTAATGTAAACTTTCTGTAGATAGTAAGACAATGACAGCTTCAGTGTAAACTTTCTGTAGATATTGAGATATTGACAGCTTCAGTGTAAACTTTCTGTAGATAGTGAGATACTGACAGCTTCAGTGTAAACTTTCTTGTGATGCCTGGGTTGGTTCTATTTCTCTTTGTTTCTAGTTGGGTATATCTTTTGAGAATGTTTAAGAATTAAGCTTTGTTTCCTTCATTATCAACTTATAAAACTTTTAAAATCTTGCTTTCATTAGGTGGAAGAGATTGATTTGATAATGATTAAAAGGAATACTATTTCATGCATAGTGTATTTTCTAAATTGGGATATTGAATAAAAAATAAACTCATTTCGATAAAACAATGTAGAGAATTTTGACTACTAGGATTTAACTGAGCCTGTAATGCTGTGTATGTTAACTTTCTTTTTCTTTTTTCTTTTTTTTTTTTTAATTTGGTTGTTGTTTTGTTTTTTGGGGGTTTTTTTTGGTTTTTTGCTTGTTTGTATGTTATGAGTTTGCTTTGGTTTTTTTATTTTGTTGGTTTTTTTGGGGTTTTTTTTTTTGTTTTTTTTTTTGTTGTTTATTTATTTATTTTTTTTTGGTTTGTTGTTTTGTTTTGTTTTGTTTTTTTTATTTTCTTATAATTTTTTTGGTTTTTGTTTTTATTTATTGTTTTGTTTTGGTTTTTTGTTTTGTTTTTTAAACAAAAGTTGAGGATATCATCTATTTTAGGTGGTTGTTCAGAAAAACAAGGACTGCATTACAAGTGAATTTGACAGACTGCTGACAGCTTATGGTGTTCAACATTATGCAGATCTACCCTGCTCTTCAACAGAAGGTTCAGCAAAATAAAATATGTCCCCTAAAGATTTTTTCATTACATCAATACCATCAGCCAGAAGATTAAAGTTTGTAGAATACTGTACAAAAAAAAAAAAATCAATTTTTATTTTGCACATGTTCTTTATAACATTTGATCAGCATTTTCCTTTATTTGCAAAATATTAAGACGAACATATATCTTCAATATTTCACTGCAACTTTAATGAAAATGGAATTCATCAAAGGGATTTAATTTTAATAAATAGATTTGAAATAATAATGGTTCCAGAAAAAAGCTTGGTAACCAAACTGTAAAATTTGGTTTAAGCTCTGCCACGGTATGTTAGAGTGAACCTGATAAAGGCCTCTGTGGAAGAAATGATAGAATCCTTTGCTGAAGAGGGATGGAGACTGATTCCTACCCCAGCAGCTGTGGACAGGTACACACACTTTGTAGCAAACAAATGTTAGACGATTGAATCTTTTTAAACTACTTTAGGTTGTTATAAAGGAGATTATTAAGTCAGTCTTTAGATGAAAGGAGACCATAAAGTCTTACTTTAAATTAAAGGAGTTCATTAAGTCTCGCGTTAGATTAAAGGAGATCCAATCTAATTGAAATTAGATGTTATGTTAGATCCGCTCGCATACTCACATACACAGGAGATGTGTAAATTATGAATGTGAGTGTGTGAGCAGATCTAACATAACATATAATTTTAATTCTATTGAAGGAGATCATTGTGTCTTACGTAAGATTAAAGGAGATCATTGTGTCTTACGTAAGATTAAAGGAGATCATTGTGTCTTACGTAAGATTAAAGGAGATCATTGTGTCTTACGTAAGATTAAAGGAGATCATTGTGTCTTACGTAAGATTAAAGGAGATCATTGTGTCTTACGTAAGATTAAAGGAGATCATTGTGTCTTGCGTAAGATTAAAGAAGAAATTGCATGAATAGAGGGTAAGAAGACTTTTTATACTTTTTTTTCTTTTTTTTTTTTTTTTTTTTCTCTAGCTTCATAGAGACCTGCAGGAATCTGGGCGAGTCTGAGTTTGTAAAGGACTTCCATCTTCATGATTTGTTGGTATTTCCTGCCCACACAGATTTCCACAACCACCATCTAGTGATGAGCAGCAAGGTTATTCTGCAAGACAAGGTACAGAATCAAATGTGATCCTGTGTAGAAATTCACTTTGTTTGAATATAAAATGAGGGTAAGGGTTTGGGAATAATTATTGATTATATTTTCAAAAAAAAAGTTGAAATGTCAAGAGATAATGCTCATGTGAACATGCTCGATAAACCTTATCACATTTCTTATTAGTGTGTTCCCCAAACATATTTTGAGAACATTGGTTTTACTGGAGTCATATTGTTTTTGTCCTGTTGGTCATTCTGTAATTCTGTCAGAAACTTTAACTGTCCTAATGACTTTTGAACAGTAAATACTAACACATTGATATTTCGCTTGAGTATTCCTTGTGACAAGACATTTCTTTTAGTACCAAAATGTTTTATCTTTGTTCTTGACCTTTGTGTTTGACCTACTTTTTAAAAACTTTAACCTTGGCCCTAATTTTTAAATGTTAAATACTAGGGTTTTCATATTTCTCATGAGTATTCCTTGAGGCAAGACCTTTCTGTTTGTACCAAAATTATTTACCTAATGACTTTGACTGTAACTTTGCCCAAACTTTGAAATAGTAGAGTACTAGGGATTTCACGTGGGTGTTTATTAAGACAAGATTGTAGTATTGGTACCAAAATTTTTGACCATGCAACCTTAACCTTGGTATTTGACCCACTTTTTAAAAGCCCTAACATTGGCCATTACTTTTAAATGACACATGAGTGTGTTAAAATTTTTCTGTTGGTTCCAAATATTTTTGACCTTGTGACCTTGAACTTGGCATTTGACCTACTTTTAAAAACTTGAACATTGCCCATAACTTTTAAATGGTATTTAGTAGTGCATTGATATTTTGCATGAGTATTCCTTGTGACAAGACCTTGGTGTTTGACCTACTTTCTAAAAAGTTTAACCTTGGCCATTACATTTAAATGGTATGTACTAGAGCTTTCATATTTCACATGAGCATTGGGCATAGGTCTAATTATGTGGTGCTTCACCTACAACTGATGATGTCTCAATATGTTTGAAAATAACAAACAGTTATCAATCTCATAAATCCAATATAGAATACAAATAAAGTTTCAAAGAAACAACACAAACGTCATATGACAGATTCTAAGTATGGAAATATATTTCAGGTGTATGGATTTCTAAATCTTTGTGACTATTTATGAGATTCTGTGCACAATTCTGTGTAAAATTTTCTATTTTGTTTTGATTGTAAAAATTCACAGTGCTGTGGACTTCAGTGATGTTTTTTACACATGTCCACTACATTAGTCATGGTAACATTAGCTCAAGCTATTGATTTGGAAAAGTTTTTGGTTTGATGTTATCTTTTTACAACCACAGTGGTACAGTGTACTTATTTCAGGGTTTCTAGGCCTGCATTTCTTTAAATAAAATCTAAAGTCAAAACTTGGAATTAAGTCAGAAATTTTACTCAAACTTTAACTGCTCAATAACTTCAGTTTGAGATTGTTTCTAGAAATCCAAGCCTGTTGTAACATCAAGTACTGTGTGACTACATAATAATTTTCCTCCAAATTCTGAGCATTTGTAAATCGTGGACTGTTAACTTTAGTCACTTTACACAGGCTTAATGCACTAAAATATAAATCCCACTAAAAGAAGCACATGCACACACACAGAATATTCTGTATCCTTGATTATTATCTTCCTCCTTCCACCTATTCCATTGTTGACAATGGAGTGCAAATGAACTCTCAGGTCCTTCAGGCCTTTGATCTATAAATGTCTTATGGCAAAATGTTTCATTTCATACCATGACCTATGTGACCTTGACATTCTCTCAGAACAGCAAGGTCATGTAAGTTGTATTTGTGATGAGGCATCACCATGTTGTGTGAATTCATGTTCAGTTATGTAGGGACCCTTTGAAATTGTTCATTGAATAAAGATTGGAAAAAAAATATTTGAAGATCACAACAGCTGAGCTAAGGTGACTCAGGTGAGTGATGTGGCCCATGAACCTCTTGTTTTTCTTTGTCCATCCGCTTTTGCCTTGAGTGCTTTGAAATAGAGATACTAGATTTTCAGGGTAGCCTTTCGACTAATTTGGGTAAAGAGAATTCATTTTGTTTTCAAATGACCAGCCTTGGGCCAAGAGGGAAATGATTAAAAATAGGATAGGGGTGTTTAAATTCTTGCTTGATAGCTTTCTTATTTATTAAGATCAACAATTTTTAATCTCTTTGGACTAAGGCAGGACAACAATATGATTTTTAAGTCTTGAATACACATACGAGTATTTACAAAACAATTTAACAAACATCCTCATATAGTGTTAATTCAAACTTCTTCAAACCAAGATGACATTTGATTTTAATAGGGCTTTGTCAAATTAATGATCATCATGTAGAGTAGCATCAAAATTGCTGACACCATTACCTTTAGGGCAAAGGTGAACCACAATAGGATGTACAGAATTATAGATGTAAGATTATGTATCTTATAAAATCATCTAAGAGACATATTTTGTGATATGATTAGGGGTTTTCTAGTATTATATAAGAGTGTATAGTCTATTGTATTGTTTAGGTTAGAATTTCTTAAAAGTAGGTCAAATTCCAAGGTCACTGTCACAAGGTGAGAACAAAATTATTGTCACAAGAAATGCAGTTGGGCCCTTTCATGCACCATTGAAAAGTTATGAGCAAGGTTATTATAGTTTCAGATAGACAAACACCCACCCCCGGGGGGCATGAAAAAAATTGAATCTTCACAATTAAGAAAATTTTGCATTTTGCTTGGCTTTAGTGTGGTTCTGCATAACTAAAGAAATTGTTATAATTAATTTCCTATATATCCCCATAAAATAAAACTTTGATCCCCTAGTGTGGACCCACTCTACCTGAAGATACTTGCATAATATAGATATCTAATGTTTTCAAGAACTAGAGTATACATGCAAGCACCTTATATGTTCAGTATTTATATAAACTTGAGTTTGTACAAAACCTTGGCAAGTCATTTATTCTTTGTCACATGTCTTCTCAAGAGATGCAGGGCATAGATTTATTTTTAGAAATGGTTTTCTTTTTAAAAATACATGAGGGTGTGAATTGTGATGTTTCATGTCAGTATACTTCATGAGGTACATTCATGAAAAGTATGCAGGCTTAAGCAGGGAGCAGTGCAGTTCATAAATTAATAGACATGTACCATTATGTGTTTTCAAAAGTGAAATTTATTTCTTACATTTATGTTCTGCTTTCATTTCTTTCAAAATTTCTAGTATTAAAATAGACATACTGCACAATGTTTTTCAAAATTCATATGCACATTGTTTACAACAGCAGTGCATTCATGAGGAAATGACTATCATTACAATTTGTAAAGATATCAAAGGCAGAAACATTAGAATTGTAGTTAATATGGAAGCACCCTCTTGTAGTGTTTAGTTTAATCATGCCGGGGATCAATCTTTAGAGAGGAAATAAGATTGAAGTTATTATAAGTTTATGTAAGTGTATAAGTTACGTAAGGCTTCTTGTTTCATGAAATATATTTGTATCTGCTATATGTAGCTGCTATTTTTTCATTGAGAATGTTAGACTAGCAAAAATAGAATATTCTCCATAAAATATATTTTAGGCCAGTTGTCTCCCTGTTCACATACTATCACCACCAGAGGGAGCTGTAGTGGTGGACAGCTGTGCAGCCCCAGGCAACAAGACAAGTCAACTGGCCAGTTTGATGGGAAATACTGGGTGAGAAATACATGTAGCACAATATGTGAGATTTGCAGATCATGGAGGCCTTTAATATTTTCAGTGTCAATATGCTGGAATAGGTTCATTCTGTTTTATTTCAGTTATGTATTAAATGTTATCACCACCAGAGGGAGCAATTAAATGTTATTTTTCTCTTGTTTTATAGGGCATTGTGCTAATATGCCCTTTACTGGCAGAGCACAAATTTGAACAGGGTGTGAATATTTCTAAGCTTACAGTAAATAAATGTTCCATGATTGAATGCAGACAATCAAAGGATGGTAATCAATAATATTTTCATTCGGACATCAGAAAAATCTTGAATAAATAAAAGTATAATCTTTTTTTTTTTATGGGAATGCTATAATCCAAATATTATGCTATGGAACATGCATAGACAACTTAGATGATTAAGTCACCTGATTGACTCAGGTGACCTAATCATCTGATTTGGTCAAAGTTTGCATGTTGCTATTGCTACTGGTCTGTGTCCTTCATCTGTCTACAATTTAACATTTTTAATTTTGTCTTGATAACTACTTTCCAATTCTTTTCATATTTGGTATGAAGCATCTTTCAGGACTCCTGTATCCCTTGGACAGAATTTGTCAAAATGTGACTAATTTTTGGAAATCTCTACAACTGCACATGTGTAAGAAAAGCTAAAGCATACTGTGATGTAGAGCAGGAAGGCCTTTACCAAATTGTAAATTCCATGATCCCCAGGGTAGAGAGTCAGGGGTGTAACTGATTTGAGTTGCAGAAAATTTAACTAAAATCAGTTACAAATTGTGTTGCAAGAGTTGTCTTTCCTTGTAAATTCCAGTGAGCAAATCACCAAAATCATTTAAATGGCTACAAATTGCAAAATAAAGCCCTAATTTGAATTCCTTGTGAAAAGTGAAGCTTAAAAAATGTGTATACAAATGGGACAACGCTCATCCTGATTTTTTTTTTTTTGTATAATGGATTTCAGTTAATTTTTACCACCAAATTGTAATATCCCACATGAAAATTCTGCAAGCATGGTTAATTTCCAATTCAAAAAAGGGGCCACTAAGGGGCATGTTTCACTGATTTATATCCGAAAAAATGAAAATTCTATTTTTCTGTGAACATTAAACTCCATCTTTGCAAACATTATGAAACATGGGAATACCAGAGGCCTTTGCAAAAAAACAACACAAAATACGAATAAATTGCGTTTAAAGTTGACTTTTCAGTGATCATTGGCAAGACACAAATTAACGGTTTTATGTTATATTTTTCAATAACTAATATCAGTTATGCCCCTGACTAGAAGAAGTTCTGACACCAGGGTAGGGCCAGTGTGTGTATGTGTGTGTGTGTGCAGCACCAGTATATATATGATAGGTAGAGGTTCTGACTTCAGGGTAGAGCCAGTACATATATGACTAGTTGAGGTTCTGAGTCCAGGGTAGAGACAGTACATATATGACTGGTTGAGGTTCTGAGTCCAGGGTAGAGCCAATACATATATGACTAGTTGAGGTTCTTACTCCAGGGTAGAGCCAGTACATATATGACTAGTTGAGGTTCTGACTCCAGGGTAGAGCCAGTACATATATGACTAGTTGAGGTTCTTACTCTAGAGTAGAGCCAGTATATATATGACTAGTTGAGGTTCTGACTCCAGGGTAGAGTCAGTACATATACTGACTAGTTGAGGTTCTGACTCCAGGGTAGAGCCAGTACATATATGACTAGTTGAGGTTCTTACTCCAGGGTAGAGCCAGTACATATATGACTAGTTGAGGTTCTGACTCCAGGGTAGAGCCAATACATATATGACTAGTTGAGGTTCTGACTCCAGGGTAGAGCCAGTACATTATGACTAGTTGAGGTTCTGACTCCAGCGTAGGGCCAGTACATATATGACTAGTTGAGGTTCTGAGTCCAGGGTAGAACCAGTACATATATGACTAGTTGAGGTTCTGACTCCAGGGTAGAGACAGTACATATATGACTGGTTGAGGTTCTGAGTCCAGGGTAGAGCCAATACATATATGACTAGTTGAGGTTCTGACTCCAGGATAGAGCCAATACATATATGCACTGAATATAGTGTTTGATGTAAAACATTTAAATGACATCTTTAATGCTGTTGATACTAAATTGAAACTAAATAAATATTTGTAAGGAGCAGGTAGCAATTTTCCAAAATTGTAAATTTCATGATCCCAGGTGCAGTGAATTTAGTACCAGAGTGGGACTAAAATGATTAAATAGTGATTAGACATGTGTGTTAACAATTGAACATTTTTATATGCTCATCTTAAGATGGGACATATTATGGTACAGCAATGTTCTGTCTCCAGGGCAGGGCCAAGATATTCATACAGTGAAAATATACTTAATCTTAGATTTCTTCCTCACAATCCATGCACATTTAGAAGATAAACTGAATAACAGCTAGGAAGAATAAAAAAGCAAGAAGGCCTCAACCAAATTTTATGTTTTTCATGACCCTCAGGTAGGGGAGAGGAAAGGGTTTACCTCAGGGCAGGGCCAAAATGATAGTGAAAAATGAATTCAATCTTTAAAAAAAAAAATTCTCAACTTCTACACATCTTGAAGATGAATGCATGGTTAGGAAGATCAAGAAGCTCCCTGTCAAAATTTTCAGTCTTTAAAACTTTATTTTCTAAAACAGCAAGACTATTCTTGTAATTTTGATAGTAAAGTATCTCAATGTTGTGCAGATTCAAGTTTGACTATTTAAGTCTTGACCATGTGGGCTAGGGAGGGATCATAATTTGTGATCAAAATTTTGGTGAAAATAAAGAGGGCAAAATCTTCTAATGTAGAATAGCAAGGCCTAGGTGATTCAGGTAAGTGTTGTGAGCTATGAGGGTCTTATTTTTTCTTTTGTTTTTATTTCAGAACGATCTTTGCCTTCGATCACAAAGAAGAACGGATTGCAATATTTCAGGAGCGTATGGAGGCAGCAGGGGTGACCTGTAAAGTTGCAAGGTGTATGGACTTTCTTAGAGTGAAGACGGACAGCCAGACCTACAAGAACGTACAGTACGTTGTGGTGGACCCATCCTGCAGTGGATCAGGTCTGATGTCATTTATTTTATGATACCAAGTACAACAGTTGCTAGTGCAGTTTGAGTTTCTTATAGATACCATCTGATGTGTGTTTGGGGCTATCTGAGTGGAGGTTAGATACCATCTGATGTGTGTTTGGGGCTATCTGAGCAGAAGTTAGATACCATCTGATGTGTGTTTGGGGCTATATGAGATGAAGTTAGAAACCATCTGATGTGGAGCTATCTGAATAAAAGTTAGGGATACAAACAGTTGAGCTTGTCAGTTAATAGATATGGGGCACTATGAAATTTATCACAGTATATTTTGTGCCTTAATTTTTAGCTCACCTGAGCTGAAATTGCAAGTGAGCTATTCTTATCACTTTTTCTCTCTGTCCATCCATCCTTAAACTTTTTCTTCTTCTCCAAAACCACCTGACCAATATCAATATATATGATGAGACCTTTCGTTTGGTACTAAAGTTTTTGACCTTGTAACTTTGGCGTCACTGTTGCAAGCCACAGCTGAAATGTACTCTTCTCTCCCTTTTCACCCGTGGCTCTCTGCATGAAAATTTCTCATAAATATAGTATATAGCTGTAGTGTCTCTTTAAATAACATCTTTATTGTTATTGAAACTGAATGGATATATAGAAGAAATAGGTAGTCCTTTACCAAAATTGTAAATTTCATGATCCTAGGGGTAAGAGCCAAAATTGTTACAGTGATTATTGTCTTTATCATTTGAAAGACTTCTTCAAGTTTGCTGATGCAGTATTAAAACTAAATGCATATTTAAAGAAAGCAGAAAAGAGTATACCAATATTGTGAATTCACAACCCAGGGTTTTGACTCTAGGATGGTCTAAATTAGTCATACCATGTTAATGCTACATATTTTATGTCATGTAAGTAAAGTCTTGTATCAGTTGAGGTACTTTTGGAGGCATTGAAGGTTTAAGAACACATCTTGTTTTATACTGTTGTCAAATATTAAAATTTAGCTTAGATATGCAGAATAGGATTTTTTTTCTAGATTTCATAGTCCTTGGGATTATGATACTTTTAACTAATACTAAGGTGACTGATAAGGCCTGTAGGCTTCTTGTTAAAAATCTTTGAAATACAACAACTGGAAGGTGACTACTTAAATGATATTTGATTGTTGATATTGTAGTTCTTCACAGTGTAAATAACCCATACATGTTAGAATCTTGGGCTGTTCATTCAAATTGAAAGTAAATGCTAGTACTTATTATTTCAATTGAGTGTTCCTTGTGACAAGACCTTTCTGTCGGTACCAATTTTTTTTTACCTTGTGACCTTGACCTTGGTGTTTAACCTACTTTTTAAAAACATTAACCTTGACTCTAATTTGTAAATGGTAAGTACTAAGACAGTCATATTTCACTTGTGACAAGACTTTTCTGGTGGTACTTTACATCTTGACCTTGGCAATTGGAGCTACTTTTAAAAAATTTTAACATTGGCCATAATTTCTAAATGGTAAATGCAAGAGCTTTCATATTTCGCATGAGTATTTCTTGTGACTAGACCTTTCTATTGGTACAAAGATATTTAACCTTGTGACCTTGGCATTTTACCTACTTTTTAAAAACTTTGACATTGGCATGGTCATCATTTGAATTTGCCATTAGCAGGGGCATTTGTGTTTCATAAACACATCTTGTTTTGATATTTAATGCAAATTTTAAAGTACATTTACATGTACAAGTAAAGAAAATACATGTAGTTTAGTTTATTTATGATTAATGTTTGGAATACTGATTATAGACGGCAGACAACCTCTGTGTCATCTCAGCAATCTGCTGTCCGGTGTGAATTTAGATCAGAGATTAAATATCCTTGAGGTCCTTGCAAATTTGTTTGTTTAAGTTTCAAGCCAAAGTAGTGATATTGTAACCACATATCAGATTTGACTAGTGAAGGCAGGCTTTTGTGTTAGATAAGTGATAAACCTCAGCTTTGACAGGTGTTTCTGTTTTAGAAAAGTGAAGTATTTATGCACAGTAATAGATGCCTTTATTTTATCTAGGTATCGTTAATAGATTAGACAATTTGACTAATGATGACTCATCAACGTCCAAGCACCGCCTTCAACAACTGCACAAACTCCAGGCTCAGATTTTAAGGCACGCCTTTTCATTTCCAAATGTGCAAAAGATTGTATATTCCACTTGTTCTGTTCATGAGGAGGAGAATGAACAAGTCTGTGAAGAAATCTATAACCGATTCAAAGACAGGTATGCAGGAGGAAATGAATTCACAAAATCAATTTCATTTTGCTATCCTTATTGTGAAAACAAACTTTATGTGTACTCTTCATTCTAATTCTTCCAAATAGTCCTCAAGAAAGAAAAGAATTAATCTCCCTTACTCAGTGATTGATATCATTACTTTACCGTCTTTTGTAACCAGCAGTGGAGGCAGGTAGGTTTTGACCAATGGTAATATGTATGAAATGTTCTCAAGACATGTATTATTTTCAGATTTAAAATTCATAAGGTTATGAAAGATTGGCCTGAAAGAGGAAGGGATGGCTACCAAAAAAGTCATCGTTATATCCGGGCATCTCCAGAGAAAACGCTGACCAATGGATTCTTTGTAGCTAGCTTTAAAAGACGGAAAAATAAACATGAGGAAAATGAGGAATATGGAATGGAATGCGGAACTTCGAAAGATGGACAGGATGAAAGTTGTAGTGATAAGGAAGAGGATAGTGTGAAAATTAAAAGAAAGGAAGAAAAAGAAATGAAAGGTTTAGGAAAAGACCTCCCGAACAAGAAAAGACAGGAAGGAGGGGAAGTGGGAAAAAGGAAAAGAGCAAAGAAAAGGAAAAAAGACCAATATATGGAGGAAGGAAAAGAGGATGTAGATTGTATGGAAGAGGAAAGTGAGAAAATTAAAAGACCAAAAATGACTGGACCAGAAGAGAACATATTTAACACAGATATGGTCAAAAGTAACCAGTCTAGTGTTCACAAAGATACTGTAATTAGCAACTGCAATTTAGATTGTGTGAATAATTCAGTTGGGAAAAAAAGCAGAAAGAAGTGTAAAAAGAACAGACTTGTAATGGCAGAATAAAGTTATGAATATGATGTGTTATTTTTAAAGTGGAAGGAAATGTTGATTTAGTAGGTGTACAAACTTGCAACATCACTACAGGTACAGATCAATACTAGTAGGTCTACAGTACTAGTCGGAAGTTAGCAGCTTTCAACATCATTGCATGTATCGATCAGTACTATTATGTATACAGTAGTAGATGTGATTTAGCAGCTTACAACATCACTGCAAGGGAACAGACACCATTGGAATTCCAGAGAACTTCCCCAAGTCACTGAAAAATGTAACAGATTTGTCATGATATTTTACCAGTGTCATGTCACCAGGTGAAAGTCACAGTACATTTTGATGTTGCAATCTGATTAAAACAGACGTAGATTGCTACACTAATGTGTTTAATTTAACCATATTTAACTAATATGTTTTACGGTGTGACCGTTGAGGCGAGCAAAGACCCACAGCATCTTGCAACACGACTTTAGATATTTATATTTAGTGCAGGAAATATACCGTGGTCGGTGTAAACAGAGGATTGTGACGTCGTATTAGCTGCGGTTTTTTTTATACGCCTCTACCGGTCGCGGTGGCTCGGTAGTTAGAGCGTTCGCTTCGTAACCGGGAGGTCATGAGTTCGAGACCCTAGTGAGTTCGTCAAATCTAAGACAAAAAATAGGTAGTGATTGCTCCTTCGCCAAACGCTCGGCATTTAGAAGTGAGAATCACGGGTCTTTCGGATATGACCTTAAAAACGGAGGTCCCGTGTCACGGTAGGCGTTGGCACGTTAAAGAACCCTCACTGCTACGGCCCTGAGCGCTAAGCATAGGTCTAAATTTGTGGTACTTCACCTACAGCTGGTGACGTGAAAAATTCTTGACGGGACGTAAAACAAACAATTACATGCCTCTAAGGTAGGACGTGATCCCGTCCGTCCGTCCGTCTGTCCTGCTTCATGTCCAGTTTGTAACTTAAATACTATGAGACCTAGAATAATCGAACTTTGTCAGATGATACATCTTGGGGAGAGGATGGGTCAAACTATAAAGTTGGGAAACTGTGACATGATTAAGACGATATGTCCAAGTATGGTAAAATCCTGTCTACCTCGTAACTGGACAATTATTTGGTCTCGAATCTTTAAAGATGGTCAGTTAATACATCTTTGGAAGAAGGTGGGTTGGACCTATGTTAAGGTCACTGTGACCCATAATTAAAATGATAAGGCCATATATGGCATAATCCTTTGTGGATAAGAGTTCTAGAGTCAATAAACTTTGTCAATTTGTGCCTCTGTATAGAAATGTAAATTGTAGCTTAAAAGCAGGTCATTAAAACTTTAAAATGGTAAGTATAAGTGTGTGTATATATGTGTATATTTCGACCGTGTTACCGGTCTTCGTCAGTCGTGTTTATTGATCATAGTAACGTAACACAAGACTACATGCACAGAGTACTATGACGTCACAAAGAGTATTACAAATGAAACGTAACGTCAGAGTTAATGTTGCGGGTAAAACATGGAAAAAGGCAAGAGCCCTCAAAATGAATATGTGTACAATTTCAAAAATATACGTTAAATGAGGTACTAAGACTGTACACAAAGAAGTTAATTTTTTGCCGAAGTGAAATACAATCAGATACATTAATTATCAGTAATATTATATACTTATAAAGGCTAAAGCCGTAAATATATATGTAAAGGTAATAATACCAATTTAAGTGTATATATATTTGTACATGCGTATATTATTAAAAAATTCTTTGCATAACAGACATGATTCTTAAAGAGAAAAAAGTTCCCTTTTGTTTATTCCGAGTGGCACATAAGTGTTCCATAATTCTCTCTAAAGCGGCGGTAAATATATCTGTAAAGTTTATCAATACCTATGATAGAATAATCGTTTATACTGTGGAAATCTGTGTACAAATGAATCGCTGCAGGGTCATCAGTTTCTCGTCTAATAAATGACAAATTCAAAACATGCCTTTGATGTAAAGTTGCTCCAGTTTCTCCCACATACACAATTTTATTGCATTTTTTGCAAAACACTCGATAAACTACATTGCTGGATTTACAATTGATATAATTTTTGATATGATATTTGTTACCGTTACAGTCCTCAAATTGATTTGTTTTAATGACATATTTACATAAAATACACTTTTTAGAACCACATGGTTCGCACAAATGTTCCTTTTTGAAAAATAAATCATTGTTTATGTACTAGAATGTCGTTCAAATTTCTGTCTCTTCTAGAGGCGATGATTGGCATATCCTTAAAAGCACTTTTGAGGCAATCGGAGTTTTCCAGAATTTTTTGACGGTTTTTTTAAAATCCTATGGACATTAGGAAGTCCTTTTAGAATAGTTTATCACGAGAGGAACATGATTACTCTACCTTGTCATTGTAGTTTAAGAGGTTCAATCGGTCGAGTTTATCTACTTTTTCAAGTTCTTTTTCTACATCGTTATCAGAATAACCTCGCTTTCGCAAAATGATCTTTATTTTCTGTTGTTGAATTTGGTATTTTTCTTCTGTGGAACATATTCTACGTGCTCGGAGTCCAAAGAGAATAGATTTTTTTTTGTAGATTCAGGGTGGTTGGAGCTTTTATTAAGGTACATATGTTTGTCCGTAGATTTGCAGTATAAGTCAGTAGCTAGCATTCCGTCTGTTGTTGAGATGGTTACGTTAAGGAGGTCAATTTTGGTGGTTGATGGACGCAAGTCGAGCTGAATATTTGAATGTATTTCATTCGCTGTCTTATGAAATTGTTTTAGTTCTTCCTCTGTACCCGTCCAGATGCCAAAGGTATCATCAATATATCGTACATAAAATAATGGTAATCTTTCAAACAGAATTTGTTCCCACCCTCCCATGTATGCACAGGCGTAATTTCGCCCAAGCTTTGATCCGATAGCGGTTCCTTCGGTCTGAATGTAGTGTTTGTTGTTGAAACTAAAATTATTGTCAAGAGCAGCATCCAACATTTTCAAAATGCTTTCCGTGTCTACTTTCTTTTCATGACATTCTTGTAGCGCTTTTTTCATGATGTCGCGCGCTTCTTTCCTGGGAATAGTGGGATAGAGTGCTTTTACATCCATGCAAAATAAAATGGAGGAATCTTTATTTTGCACACACACATATATGTGTGTGTGTGTGGAGGTATGTATGGAGGTAATCCCTACATATATAAGAGAGTGATGCATTTACTCTATTCAGTAGTTTTGACATCAAAAATACACATTTTTACCATAAAATGTGGCAATATAACAATATGAATACTTATTTTGTTTCTAATATTAATGATATAAATATATGCCATATTGTACTACAAAATTTGCAAAGGCTTAATTAGTACAGAACAGAGGAATTGGGAATAGTATTTCAGTGTTCGGCTGGAGATTCAAAGACCACATTGATATGATTGATTATGTGTATTGTTTAACGTCCCGCTCGAGAATTTTTCACTCATATGAAGACATCACCATTGCCGGCTGCAAAATTTAGGCCTATGCTCGGCGCTTAGGGCCTTTGAGCAGGGAGGGATCTTTATCGTGACACACCTGCTGTGACACGGGACCTCGGTTTTTGCGGTCTCACCCGAAGGACTTCCCCATTTTGTCGCCTTTTACGACACGCCAGGGGTGCTGAGGATCTATTCCAACCACCCGGATCCCCACGGGTTGTTTTATTGTTGATATAGATCTATAGCAGTGACTGAGACATTTTTCCCCCTAATGAAGAGCGAATCAAGTGAGTCAACTCAAATATGCTATCAATTTATATCTCGCTATCAGTATCCGGTGAAGTTCCGCAAAACAGATAGTACCGTCTTGCATTTTTAAAACCTGCATCAGTTCAGTGCTGACCGCCCATCATTCTCTCACCAGAGGGCGCGTTCAGCAAGCTTCACTAACACCTCTGTCAACGCTTAGAATCTGGTGACGTCACAATAAAAAAAACCAACCAATCAATCTTGATTTAGCTGTTTATCTCTTATTTTTCAAGTTTTATCGTGTTTTTACAGCCCCTCCCCACATTCTGTTTATATATATATATTCGATTCAATGTTTACATCACACCTTCATCTCGTGAATATCCTATATTCATACGCGTATTCAAAGTAGTTCCAAATTCATGATTAAAAATACAAAGAAAGAAACCACCCAGCGAGTTTAAACAATATGCAGTAAACATATATTTAATTGCACCAATAGCACTTCATTATATGACTAAATACTCAGTCCAAAACATAAATGATGCGTATTAAAGGGTTTTACAAGATTTCTGTAAAAAGCCGTTGACAGGGCAATCGGAACCCCTCGCCCTTTACTTCTTTTTACGAAGGGCGAGGGGTTCCGATTTGTTGACAGAGGTGTAGTGAGAGTAGCACACGGAACACTGGGTAGAGAATGAAGGCCCACAATGCATTTAAATAGGGTTGACCCGTTATAACCGTTTTGAACGTGGAGACAAATAGCTGGTAAAAATTAATATGATCTCCCAAAACGGTATATTGTGAAAATGACGGCAACCCAATTCTCGGAAGGAAACTTTTAATGCATGATCACGATTAATGCCGAAGTTTTTACTATGACGCCATTATGAATAATACGTTATGACGTTGAGATTTGTTTAACTTTAATTGTTTGTGACGTAATGTCGCTGGTATGTTAACTAAATTTTAATGTAGGTCGCGGGTTTACAGACCATTTTCTTTTATTTGCTCGACGACCCCATCCCACCTGAAAATTTGACAAACATATCTTGACAATCTATACACTACTGTGTGAAAATTGTTTCTTTTTTAAACAGCACAGTATTTTAGTAATGCCGTCTTAAACATACCATTGTTTTAACAGTGGTGAAACTTTTTTTCCGTTGAATTATATAAAAATGATAGTGATTGACTTCACATATTGCATAATTCAACTTAAAATAGATAGAATTTGGTGCTGTATTGATATCAAAACAAAAACAATTTGAAAACTATTTTAAATTGTGAAAATAAATGGGGTAATCGAGCTCGTATTTACATTTCCCAATGATCTGTCTTGTATGACACTACTAACAAAACTGACAGTCAATTTTCGATAACATGAAGTCAGTCACGTGATCATACTTTTTTCTTGCGTATGAATACAATCACCGCTTCGAAAGTATTCGAGTCAATTGTATTAGGTGCCTTCACCTGTTTGGACATCATAACGGAAACAAAATAAATAAAACGCATTAGAATATTTACAGAGAATTTATTTTGTAAACAGACAAGAGTTTCATTAATGAATAAACCAGAAACATTCACCATACCGTTCAGTTGATTCATCTTTTAAAAATACCGTTTGCAACGTAAACTGCAACTTCTGAAGTATGGCTAATGCATACGATGTCTTTGATATTTACACTATGGCAATCTAATATTAGATTCACTTTATGACGATGGTAACCTGTTGTTTCCGGACAATAGCCATCACCACCATAAGCGAGGCTGGTTGCGAGCTCGAAACATATTGTTCAAGTCGGGACACCGCTGCGAGTCTTTATCTAAATATTACAACAGAAATTTCTCGATTGAACCAAAAGTCTCTTTCAGTTTGTGTTTCTCTTCTCTTACACACCATAGAATAAAAAAAAATAAAAATAAAATACAACGTACCTGTAATTCGTAAAAATCTGTCGGTATAATGCTACAACCACGAGTCCTAACGATGAACATGCCGTTGCTACCTTCCAAAAACCTGACGTAGAACTTAACATCAACTTGATCCAATTATCCTTCGTCATCTCTCTTAGATCCTCAGAATTTCTATCGAAATCTATGTTGAGCAATTGCGTTTACAAATTTAAATGAGGTAGGAGACCGCCACCGTTTCTCCATCACCGATTGACCGGATGTAGTTACTCCGCGCTTCTTGTTTTCAATTGAGTTAACTTGACGCTCTTAATTATCTTTATTGTACACTTGTTTCATCTTTTTTAATCCTTCTAACATAATTATTTATATTTTATATTCTCCTAGATATTAATCGATCAAACTTTAACGAACTATATCTTCTGTTGTACGATCTTCTGCCTTCAAAAGTGTGGAAGCTTGATGATAACACAAATCGAAACAGAAATATAAATATAAGAAACAAAACATCTTTTTTTTTTTTAGTGTTATTGGGATATGACATGAAATTGATACGTGATCAAATCTACAATAACCCCCTTCGGGCGTATTTTATTTCTAAACAAAAAGAACTCAGAACAACGTTATTAATTCTTTGTATGAAGGGGAAATCAAATATGTAAGGACAAAATAATCAATTGTTGACAAATTATCAATAAATAGTATCATATATATATATATATATATATATGTATATATATATATATTTATATATTTATATTGCGCTATACATATTAATTATGTTGCGTGGCTAAAAATAGGCCTAAATTATTTCTTCTTCTGCGGTCGCATGATCGCCGTGACAATGAATAAAATGACATAATGGTAATTACCATAATTTGCCGAATATAACACGCAATTATTTTTAACCAACCCCCCCCCCCCCCCCCAACCTTTTGGCCCTGAAAATTGGGGAATAAACGCACTACATGTGTAAATCTGAACAAAGCGAAACTTTGCTGTAATTTTTACTGAATATTTCTGCGGAAATAATGAATTCTAAACAAAGAATAGGAATTTGCAAATTGCGCAGCTAATGCATATAATGGTCCTCTTGACTTTGTACATCGCGGTCATCTTCACTGAATATTTTCGCAATTATCGTGTTAATTTCAGTAAAGCACGAGATATTTGTGGCATTAAAGCTGTATGATCCGATGTTTTAACAGATTCGATATATCCTTTGTTGAAACTGAAATCAGTTAAAATAATCTGTTATTAAAGGTCATATGTAACGATTTCTAACAGTGGCATTTTACTTTAGAAACATAAAGATAGGTATGAATCAAAGTTAAATAGCGTTTAATAAAAATTTATTATCTTTACATTGAAAAGAAATAAAGCTGTAAACTTGCATATAGAATTAATTTGTTACCCGCTTATCGTTCTTGATTCTGTGTGTTCGTGACGTCAAAACGACCCATCCATGTAAACACCGCAATAAAATTAGTGTATATTGTACACCGTATGTTTAACGAAATCTCACACTAATTCAGTGGATATGGACGAATTTCTGTTTTCTGACGAACTGCCCAATTTTGTGATTCAACCATATCAGCTTCAGCTTGAACCAGTCAGGAATGACGCACAGCAAGCGAATCACCTTCCTCAGAGGATGACCTTGAAGAAGAGCTTGCGGATTTCAATACCCTTATGATATCAGATACTTAAGTTTAATTTTTGTGTTTTAAAAAGATTAAAAGTCTTATGAACTTGTGTACATTTTATTTATAATTTATCGTTTAAAAAAAAAATTCTAAAACCTGTAATGGTAATCCCATTTCCTTTTTGATACAAATAACCACAAATGAAGTTGAGCTACAATATTCTTGTACCACAAGTTGTAAGTGCAGAGTACCCTGAATGTGGATCATCATGGATGTCATCTGTGCACTGGCGCACGGTACTTTATAATCAGCTGGTGAATCCTCGTGTGCCCAAAAAATGTCAAATTTACAGATTGTTCTATCTAAAAATAATGGGGGGGGGGGGGGGGGGGGCGGTTTAATTCTATATTTTTACATATTAAAAGTTATTTCTAAAATTTGCCCGCCTTTCATTCTATAGCATGTATTGTTTTTACTTTCTTACTTTACATTTCCGCTGTTCAAATATTGTTTTTAATAATAATAATAAAGAAAAAGATGATAAAAGTTTTTTTAAATAAATATGTACGCTCAATTATCAGTACGGAATACGAGTTAGAGTTTCTGAATGATACCTCGTGATTTTCGTATATTTGAATTTCAGAATGAAGGTTTATTTACAATTTTAATTTAACTGTATTATAATTTATCTTACAATTTTGATTTAAATAAATAAAAATTGCGAGTGTAGCTACATCACACGTATTACAATTAATAAACATGAAATTATACGAATATCGTTAACTGATAGAGTTTGTAATGTAGATCAAATAAGAAAATTGAATATAATTTTATGTAGGCTTAGATTTATTCAAAGTTAACATTCATTGGTGGGATGTGTTTTTGTGTAATACTTCCAGTGCTCTTCGCTTTAACTAAGTGGTTGACTTTTTACGTTCATTTGTTTCATTCTATGGAATCTGATTTTAAATTGATCTATTTGTGTGCACATTGTTTGGCTGCCGACGGATGTACTGAAGTGCAGTGTTCGTGGCAATAAGTCAATCGCATAGGAGATTTTATACCCGATATTTTTTCTTCTTAACTTTGAATCCTTGGGAAGAAGTACATCGTCACCTCCCTTCTGCGACCTAATACTGCAATTCAATGCAGCACAATGTGGCAATTTTCAAAGCTATGTAGTATTTTATACTTAGTTATACTAACTCTTGTTTACATCAACAGTGGGTCTTTCTGACGTCATCGGCAAGGGAGATAAGCCGCGATCACCAAATATCATTTTCGTGATCGAGTACATTTGATCAAATTTTGTGACGTTATCTTGCATTTAAAAAATAATACTAATGATTTTTTATTTAATAAACTTTGATTAATGAATCCCTATGCTTAACTTAATTTCTTCAGAGCATCGTTTCATATGACCTTTAAAGTAAAATCAAAATATTAAACTAGTATTAAATTTGTTGTAATCAACATTTCTGAACATAATCGATTCTCTCTCTCTCTCTCTCTCTCTCTCTCTCACACACACACACACACACACACACACACACACACACACACACACACACACACACACACAGACACACACACACACACATATATATATATATAACCTCAAGTCAAAGTTTCGCCCCTGTGCAATTTAATTCCCATGGGGTTCTGCAAATGTTTCAAAAAACATTTCCAGCAGGATGCATTGAAAATTTGTTTAACAGCGCATCCCTCCCAAACGGCGTCATTTGTTCAGTGTTAACCAATCTTCATGAATTTGTGTGATAAGGTAATTGAGGACGGGGATTAAAATTATGATTTTCAAATGGCCGCCAAACACGTATCCTATTCTCAGTAAGTTGTCCCGAAAGGATAAAATGTATTAGCCGAAATTTTTCATTGAAAACGAAAAGAAGACTTAAAGCATGATCCACTTCGATATAATATACTAACTTTTGCACAAATTTCAAATAGTTGTATGCATGTATGTGGATTTTTTTAAACAAATTAAAAGAAAAAAGAAAGAAAAAAAGAGCTTCCTCCTGTATATATCATCAATAATTTTACCTCTCCCACACCCCACTCCTTGTATGGAAATTAATATAATGGTAATTTCAATTTTAGAAAATACATGCATAGTACATGTTGCTACCTAAAACTTAACAAATTTCCTTCCATTATTGTAAAAAAAGTCAATTGAAAGTACCTACACGTTGGTTTAAAATTCCTGAGAGAACCCAATCTTTGTGATTTGATAATTTTCTAATTATTTGTTATCTCCAAATATAGCTCTAAATATGTAATCAAAGCAGAATATTGAAGGATTGGTCAAAAGTGCTGTTAGAGGCATTATGACCTAACAGTATATATGGCAATATGCCATAGGCAGACTTATGTATCTGTAAAAAATGTTTAAAAAATCATGAAAACTGAGGAAATCTTGTTAATAAAAGTGCTTTGTATGTATTTACTGTTTAATGATATGTATAACAAAATTGATATCTTGCACACGTGTAATATTACTTTTTGTATCGAATGTGATCTCCAAATCGCAGCCAACTTTTTGCCGCCATTTTAAAGATTACGTCAACAATAACTTTGACGTGACGTTGACTTCACAACATTCGTTACAACTTAGAAAATATGGCAGTTTTTCACATTGGGGTTGTAGTTGCGACGTTACTTGCACTGCAAACATTTACACATTTCACTTTTGCCATGACGACGTATTATATGGCTGATAGCTCCGGAAGTTGTAGTAATATGTCTAAACAAATTACTGGAATTAGTGCAAAAGTGGTATCTCAAAATGGTACCGCTAACGTGGATGACGAAAATTGTACCACCACGTGGAGTCCAGAATCAGGTATTTACCATGTTCATTGTAGCAAATGTTAAAGTAAATGGGAAAAAAAAAATAAAAAGGAAAGAAAAAAAAACACAAAAAAAAAAACCAAACAAGGATTATATATTTAGATGAAGATAAACTTTGGACTGTATTAAGTATTGTATAAATCCAAATATTATGACAGATTGGTCCAAGGCAGATGTGTGCTCAGGTATAGCATACGGTCAAACAAAAGAAAAGTCTGAACTTTCAGGGGGGGGGGGGGGGGGGGGGGGGGAGATACTGTTGATGAATGTTGAAGCCAAAATTTAACATTACTACTGCCAGAAGGGTGATATATATATTCGACAGAGCAGTGAAACCTTTCTTATCTGTTTATTATGGTCATATATGGGAATATTTGATCACAGAAACACAATGTGCAACTAAAAATCGATAGACCTGCTAAGCGCTTACTCGAAGATTATAAATTGTATTACTTCGACGTCAATGGCGGAACAATGACGTCAGCTTAACGTCACAATTATATATACGTTTCATGAAGCGCTAACGCACATCATGACGGACGTCACCATTCACCCTACTCTATTTTTAAGAAATAAGATATAATTTTTAAATGTTATTGGGATATGACATGAAGTTGGACACGTGGTGAAATCCTATAACGCCCGAAGGATAGGATATATAATGATATATATATATATATAAATTTTATTAAAAGTCAAAACAAAGAGATATAACTCTATACTTTTGGAATCATATATTTCACTCTAAAAATCAATAGAAAACGGAAAATAATTTTAAAATCTCCCCCCCCCCCCCCTTCCCCAGTTAGAAACAATTTTTTTTCCAGAGGTAATACAAATTGTCATTTGGTAAATTTATGCCAAATCTTTGTTGTTTCGTATGGGGGGTATGTTTACAGACCACAACACGGTGAAAATATTCACTCTTTGATCAATTGCAATGAGGTTAAAACTATGAAAAATGAACATTAACCATTTTTGCTCAATAATATAATGTAATTTGAAATATGGTTATTTATTTATATTGATAAGCATCTTAAAATATATGACGTTTTAAAACCTGGTGTCATGATACAGATTTTCCTACCCCCTAATCAAAAGAAGCTGTAATTAAAAGCAATTAATCAATTAACTCTGGTATTATTAAAGTCAATAATCAGTTATTGATGGATATTAATTTGCATTTAACAATTCTTATTAGCAAATTTGCAAAGCTTTTAAAATATACGAGTTGAAATGTAGATGGAAATACAGATTTTTAGACCTGTGCTTCGCACTAAGGGAGCAGTGAGAGTTCTTTAACTTGTCAACAGGACCTTCGTTTTTAAGGCCATCTCTGTAAGACCTATGATTTTCACTTATAAATGCCGAGCGTTTGATGAAAGAGCATCACTACCAATGTTTACATCTTGGGTTTGACGCGGCCATGGCACAAGTGGGGATTAAACTCACGACCTCCCAGTTATGAAGCGAACGCTCTACCACTAAACTACCGCAACCGGTACAAAAGAAAGGTCTCGTCATAAGGAATATACATATGAAATTCCTAGTTAAAAGATGTTTCAAAAGTAGGTTAAACTCCAATATGAACGTCAAAATTTAGCCATACCGACAAGATCTGTGATATCTTCTTCTGGTTGTTTAATCTTTCGGAAAGCTTGAAACATTTGCTACAATTTTTCTTTGGATAATATTTAGGTACGGGCGAATTTCACAGGACATTTGTTCAAGAAAATAATTTATGCATTTTGCAATTTGAAAAGAGAAATGATGCACTTTGACGTCATTTGAGAGTAGACCGTGTGTATATTGTTTAAGTTGATTATAACGATACATGATTAGATCTACGTGGAAAAGTGTAAATTTACTAAGTAACATGCATTAGAACTACTGCTATACCGTATGTCATATCAGCCCGAATGGTCCCTATCAGCACGAGGGCCAAAGGTTCTAGAGTTGATATGGAGTTTGAGGGCTGGTATGACATATAAATGATATGGATTTTAGCATGTCATATGCTGGATTTTTCATACTAGTTAACTAATATTGTATACATACAGTATAGTATTCGAGAGAGAGAGAGAGAGAGAGAGAGAGAGAGAGAGAGAGAGAGAGAGAGAGAGAGAGAGAGAGAGAGAGAGAGAGGGGGTAATCTGAGATGGGATTCTAGGGCCGATTTTACATTGTTGTATTCTTTTTATCACGTGCGGGTTAATTTATTGCATTTTACAAGTAGAGCTAGGAATATTTGATACGTTGCCTAACTATGGTTAAAAACATTGCTCCGTACATTGATTACTACAATACATTGATTTACTATAATGATAATACTTTGATACATTGATTTTCTATAATGATAAAACTTTGATACATTGACTTACTATAATGATAAAAACTCAATACATTGATTTACTATAATGATAAATACTTGATTAACAATGGAAAATAACTTTAATTTGATACATTGATTAACTATGATAAAAGCCCTTGATACATTGATTTACCATGGTAAAAATAACTGTTACGAGCGAATATGTAATTTCGGATTGATATCCACTTTTGTGCGCCAATTAAACTGGTACCCTGTTGACCTCACTGCTCTCGTGTAGCACCAATCAACGAGGAACCAGTTTTCGCGCCGGTCTGATAATTATTTGATATGAGCTTTTGGACCGGTCGTTTTTAACGGCTATCATGACGTCATCTGTAGAGAGTAGTGCAAAATCCCCTGGAGGGGAAACGTTGTTAACAATGATGCTTTAGATTAAGGTAAATGTTGATGATAATATTGTTACGAAAAATTAATCTTTACTCAGATTCTGGTATCTGTTCATATTATTTTGGCTTATCCAGGTAATGGTACCATTGTCATCGTATCATTTCACTCCCAGAACGACTCGTGCAAAGAGCGTTTAGAATTGTACGATGTGGCCAATTCCTTCAACTTGACGAGTCTTTGTGGAAACGCCAATGGTAAGATTTAAAGCTTACATGTAAGTAACGCATAAAGTAGATCGCGGATTTACTGAACTGTACAGTCAATCTAAGGTCTTTCATTCAAAACGGAAAACCCTCATAAGAAAACAGGGTGAACACAACTTCGTTAGGGAAAAAATAATACTACTAATAAGAAGGAATAATACGAAAACAGAAAATGGAGAACTTAATGATAATAAGACACAGAGTAAAAACAATCTGTTCCCAAACGTTTGGAAAACGTAATTAAGGTTCATGACTCTGTCACTTTGGCCATGCAGTTCTTCAGAAAAAAAATTACCCTCTTTAATCCATGACAAATTTTGATCCAGTATTGACCCCACCCTTGACTATCTCTAGTGTTGTGAAATTCTAACTTTGATACACCCCTTTCTAGAAAGCTTTTCCTCAATATGCATTATTTTTTATGAATAGTTTCAGCAAAATTAAAAAGGTTTTTCAAATGATAAGGACACTATGACCGTTTTGGCTCCATCCTGGTACCAAAACCTCTACACCTGGGGTCATGAAATTCCAATTTTCGTAAAGAGATACCTGTTCCTTTTAAACATCCATAATGATTTAGTTTCAATTTAATATCACTTGCATTAAAGAAAATGTTATTCAAATGCTTTACACACAAACACCATAATTATGTCAAGTTTGGTCCCGTCCTGGAGACGGAACCTCTACCTTGGAGATCACGAAATTTAAATATTTGTTAGATGCCTTTCTGCTCTACATGACTATGCATTTAATTTTTAGCTCATCTGAGCTAAAACTTTCCATTGTCCGTCGTCGTCGTTGGCGGCGTAAACTTTTCACATTTTCATCTTCTTCTCCAGAACCACTGGGCCAATTTCAATCAAACTTGGCAGAAAGCATCCATGACTGAAGGGGCGCACTCTCACTTATTTAACCCTTATTACCAAATGTCAGACTTGCGTGTTGCAAATAAATGAAATAATTTTCTGAGATTTTTTTTTTCACAATTAAAGGTTAAAACTTAGTGTTATTTGAAAAGCATTAACAATTTCATATTTTCACGTTTGATAAATACTTCAATTTTGATTTTTGTAGGAACCGATGAAGTATATGTGTACTCCGGTGACATTAAAATTGTTTACGTAGCAAACACTACCTACAATGGCTGGGGCTTCACAGCGGTTTTGACATCATTTACAGAATCCTCTGGTGAAAACTGTTCCGGGTCTCAGTTCCTCTGTGACACTAACAGGTATATATAGAATGATCTGTTTATATAATGCTTATATTTCTAATGTTTTCGCCTTTGATATCTTTACGAATTGTATTATAGTAATTTCCTCATAAGTGTGTTGCAATTGTGGACAATGCGCATATAGATAATAATACATTTATATATTACGTCTATTTTTACTGGTGGGAATTCCAACAAAAACGAATGTAGAGTGTAAATAAAAGGAGTAAAATTCATATTTTTTAAATACATAAAAGTGTTAACAGTTTTTCAACGTCTGTTAAATCAAAATTGACCCAGACCGTTAACTACCTCCCAAGCGTGG
Organism: Ostrea denselamellosa; assembly: GCA_024699665.1. NCBI lineage: Eukaryota > Metazoa > Mollusca > Bivalvia > Ostreida > Ostreidae > Ostrea > Ostrea denselamellosa. Next base: position 6,375,809 of record JAMZEH010000065.1, on the reverse strand, counting down.
AATTTGACACTTGTTAAAAAAGATACGACCCTCAGAGATCATTTTTGATTGGGAGGGGGGGTGTCAAATTTCAACATTGACATATGACCCTAAATGTATAAAATGTTTTGTACAGTCCATATCTCGGACAATTAGTGGGTTCTTTGCAATCCATATCTCAGTCAGGTAGTAAGGGTCATATTTCAACATTGAAAAAATGCTTCAAATATACAAAAGCAGTCTTCGCGAAAAAGAAAAATCATCACAGGACATTCGGACAGACAGTTTAAAACATTTCACAGGACCGAGTGAATTTTCACCAGTCCAAAACTTTTTATCATTTTTAATGACCGACACTACTCTATTTCATGAGATTGTAAATCAATGAACTGACATCAGTTATAAAAAAAACCATAACACAAGTAACAATTACAGAATTCAATTTATTCCTCTCTATTAAATTCACACACCTTTAACCAGTTTATTTCTTCTGAAAAATAACCGTTTTGTTTCTTCACTTTTTTCCCAGGTATGGCCCCATCAAAATATTTCAGACCCCACATGGCCTGAGATGACCGCAAAACTTATGTATATATAACTTGATCGTAAAGACGCTTCAATTACCTGAATCTAGAGTATCATATGCAAACGTCTAAATGATCGAGTCTAAACTATCAAGAGCAACAAAACGTTTTATATAGCGTATTTTTGTATTAGTTAAAGCGTTTATACGATCAAATAGACACTATAAATGTTAAAACCAAACCCAAACAACCCTCGGACAAACGGACTGATTTCAGGAGTTAGAACATCGGACCTACAACAATTTAACCTGTTTTGTCCGACGGACCGGTGCTTTTGGGAAAGACTGCAAAAGGTTGGTTTGCTGTATATTGTTTAAAGTCCAGCTCGAGAATTTTTCACTCATATGGAGACGTCATCAATGCCGGTGAAGGGCTGCAAAATTGAGGCCTATGCTCGGTGCCTAAGGGCTTTGAGCACGAATGGATCTTTATCGTGCCACATCTACTGTGGCTCGGTTTTTGCGGTCCCATCCAAAGGATCGCCCATTTAGTCGCCTCTTACAACAAGCAAGGGATACTTAGGACCGATTTCTGTCAAGTGGTCTTTTTTCAACAGTGAATATATAAATATATATATATATATATATATATATATATACACACACACACTCACACACACTCACACACACCAACTTCCAACAAGATCCCATGGGGATCCGGGCTACAATAGGTCCTCAGTACCCCTTGCTTGCAGTTAAAGGCGACTAAATGGGGCGGTCCTTCGGATAAGACCGTAAAAAACCGAGGCCCCGTGTCACAGCAGGTGTGGTACAATAAAGACCCCTCCCTGCTCAAAGGCCATAAGCGCCGAGGATAGGCCTATATTTTTCAGCCCCTCGCTGGCATTGGTGACGTGTCCATATGAGTGAAAAATTCTCAAGAGGGACGTTAAACAACATACAACCAACCAACAACATCCCATACCTATCAGTGTCGGATCCACAAGGTGGATGCGAGGTCAAATACAAGAATTTTACAAATCTCTAAAACGACCAACGACACGGACAACCTGATATTGTCAAATTTTTGGGACGACCGATCCCTTCATCAGGAAAAACGAAAAGATTTACATAAGATGGTTAAAATCAATAGAAAAAAAATAGCACTAAAATGACAATAAATCTACTAGATACATGTTGTTTTTGGCTTGCAAATTAATGTTTCGTACGGTTGATTGATTGATTGTTTTTTGTTTGTTTGTTTTACGTCCCGTTGAGAACTTTTCACTCATGGTGATACGTCACCAGTTGTAGGTGAAGTCTTATTGCTTAACTCTCAGGACCGTAGCAATGAGCGTTCCTTAACGTGCCAACGCCTGTCGCGAAATGTGACCTCCGTTTTTCAAGTCATATCCGAAAGATCCGTGATTCCCATTTCTAAATACCGAGTATTTGGTGAAGGGGCAATCCCTCTCTCTCTCTCTCTCTCTCTCTCTCTCTCTCTCTCTCTCTCTCTCTCTCTCTCTCTCTCTTGATTGACAATCCATTTTAAACATTTACATTATGTATCTAACATAGCAGTTAACTATAGCCCCATTACTGATCAAAAGTTAACCTTGATCACTTTTCAACGACCATATTTGATTAAAATTTAAATTTTGATCGGACTTAAGTTTTAACGTTAAGAATTTTAACGGGATTACGATTTAAAGAGACATTACAGCTCATTTTGCTCAAAAATCGTAATATGACAATTTTCTAAGATCTTTCTCTATTTTTTTTTTTTTTTTTTTTTTTTTTTTTGCATAGTTGAATGAAACTGAGATAATAACATACTTTTATAGTTGAAAATTCTCGTTTAAATGCAAATATTAATAGTTTTTGAAGGCCCTTTTTTAATAACATTGAGACTTCCTTTTTCGGTCTTCGGACGCATGCGTACGGACGGTAAACAATCCAGTACAATGGCTAAATCCAGAATTTTGACAGATTATGCAAGAAAAGTGTTAAAATAGAACGAGATACAACTCATACGCGAACTAGAATTTACGTTGGGATATCACTATGATTCTCTAGCTCACGCAGGGCTTTAAAAGTAAGTGTTATTTTTATCAAAACGTGGCGTGTTTTTTTTTAAAACATTGTTTGGTTAATAGGGACATGAAAGGTTTTTCATCATAATAATTATTAGTAATTACTTAATAATAAGACGCAGGAAATAACCCCATATTCGATTAGCGAGTATGGACCCCTTTAAGGGGTATTTAGATAAGTTTTTACACACACTTGTGTTGTTATACTGAATCACGTGATGTAAAATGTCCGAGTCAGCATAAATAAACCATTGCATTTCGGATGATCTCTAAAGCGCAGTTGAGAGCAAATTAATGTATTCTCAATGTTCAAAATTGTCATTATCGCTATGGTTTTTATTATTTCATGGATTCGTGTTTTAAAAAGAGCTCGATTAGTAAGTAGAAAATGAGCTGTAGTGTCTCTTTAATGTTACACCGGCATACCTTCCATGAAGCGCTAACTAAAAATACATCATGACATAAACTGTGATGCCTCACGCCGGTATACTTCATGAAACGCCTTACAGTCCTTGAAAAGTTCTACTTTCCAAAATGAATGGTAAGCGAAGGCTGAGTGAACATTGAATGCGACTTGGTGAACGGTAAACGAAAGGAGCGCAACGTGAACGGTGAACGCAAGATGATCAGTTTATTCGGAATGTATAGGGATTTTCCTGCATTGTATTTATTTCATAACCAGTAAGAAAAGATTGATTGATTGATTAAATATTGTTTAACGTCCCGCTTGAGAATTTTTCACTCATATGGAGACGTCACCGTTGCCGGTGAAGGGCTGCAAATTTAGGCATATGGTCGGCGCTTATGGCCTCTGAGCAGGGAGGGATCTTTATCGTGCCACACCTGCTGTGACACGGGACCTCGGTTTTTGTGGTCTCATCCGAAGGACCGCCCCATTTAGTCGCCTCTTACGACAAGCAAGGGATACTGAGGATCTATTCAAACAAACCGGATCTCCACGGGGTTGTAAGAAAAGAAATCATTTATAAGGAATAAATAAATATCATCAAACTAAATTAAAAGTTACATATAGCTTCTCGTGAACACTTCCTTGCAATGTTGTGAAAAATATTATACTTATGTACCGGTGCATACTCATTGCTTGATTATGCACTTATGTTTATTCAAACGCATTGATTGGGAAAGCCATGTGCCCTGTGCTATAGTCCCATTCAGATGAAAATTGGCGCATTAGATTATCTAATCCATGCGCCAAAGTGCGCATTCATTATCGACTGAAAGTTGTAACTTGCGTTTTCTAGCCAGAAGTGAATGGAGAAAGACTTACTATTTTTTGTACTTTCTTTTTTTAATTCCGATGTATTTTGATACACCGATTCTGATTGGTTGAAGCAATACACAACAAAATAGATAACCAATAAACTCTGTCCTTTTACACCATGTGCTTTTCTTCAGCTGTAGCGGATCAAGGAATTGCCCCCTAGAGATGGATAATATAAACTGATAATAAATATTTTGATGTAGAAACGACAGAAAGTGAGAAAACAAACGGAGAGAATAGCACCAATGAGAGATCGTTGTCAGATATTGATCAAGGGTGATAAAAACAATGATAACATTGAAACGGGGACTAAGGAAAGACATTTTCAAGAGCAAAATAATGTTTGTATTTTAAAGACAATAAAATGTTGGCCTTTCAAAATATATTGATGGCCCATTAAGTTGGCTCATTACATCAAAATTTTATTTAATGGCTCGTTAAAATACTTCATATGAAGTATGATTTCAACGTCGTAGATTTAAAAAAAACTGGCATGATCCAAACTTTAATGTAATATCCAATCATAAAAATTGACAGATGATTTAACAATTTGATATGGTAGAAAGCCGTACTGTAATAAAACGTCATAAAATTGTCATTGAAATGGGTACATTGAATTCATAATATTAAAAATGAATTATTTTGTAATATATATACAAGGTCATCATTTTCTTTATGACAATGATCACATCCAATTTTTAATCTATAAGCATTTTGTTGGCTTAATTATTTTAATTCTGTTAGCTTATATCCATACAAACAGTTTTCGCGTTTGATCTTGGACTATTATTACGCTATTCCTTTGGTTTGGTTTGCAGATGCGTGGATAGTAACGTAACATGTGATGGAGTGCGAAATTGTGTAGATGAAACAGACGAAAGTAACGCAACTTGTAATTCCGAGACAACCACTTCTGTTTTAACCACCTCCTCAGACTTATCATCAACTTCCGCCATTACAACTATTTCCTCCAACGACACTAACCAATCGACCACGGCATCACAAACCACCACTTCGTCTGATACAACCTCTTCATCTGACGTATCATCGACTTCTACCATCCAAACTGTTTCCTCTACGGGCACTGACCAATCCACCACGGTATCACAGACCAACACCTCATCTGATACAACCACCTCATCTGATACAACCACCTCATCTGATACAACCACCTCAACCACCTCATCTGATACAACCACCTCATCTGATACAACCACCTCATCTGATACAACCACCTCATCTGATACAACCACCTCATCTGACTTACCATCCTCGTCTGATACTTCTGCTATTCCAACTGTTTCCTCCACTGACCAATCAAGCACGTTATCGCATATCACCACCACCACCTCATCTGATACAACCTCCTCATCTGACGTATCATCCTCAACAGCCACCCAATCTGTTTCCTCCAACGAATCAACTACGGTGTCACAGACCACCATTAATGTTTCATCAGTTACAACCTCATCATCTGACCTATTATCCACAACTTCTGCCAGCCCAACTGTTTCCTCTGCGGACACAACTACGGTATCACAGACCACCACTAACACCTTGTCTGATACAACCTCCTCTTCTGACTTATCAGGTTCCACTTCTCCCATTACAACTACGTCCTCTATGAATACCACGGTATCTCAGAATGTCACCAACACCACTGGAACACTTGCTGCTGAAATAACGGTAATAAAGTGACTTAGGAGATTTAGTCACATATCAAATGCTTTTGTATTGCAATGAATTTATTGAAATGGTATCTTAGATTTTCTTATATTTATATATGTGATCAATAGATAATGAAATCAATAATTTCCATATTATATTTAATTGATTGATGAATGACCTAAAAAAATTACATTTTGTATGTCTCACCTGGGTCAGGTATGATTTGTACATATTATATAATGTGTGATGTAATGTGAGGTACACGATTGTAAATCTAACTAACCACAATCATTTTGATTTGACATAATCAGATACATTTCAGCCGACTCCATCTGTCCTAGAAAACACAGGCGTACTAGTGGGCATCATCCTGGCCTCAGTAGCTGTCGTTGGAACTATTGTCACCGTTATCATCTATTTCGCCGTCTGCAAGAGCAGCAACGTCATTCACCCTGCGACAGCGCCAATTACGTCATAAGGACTGAAAAGAACACACACTAACACCCAAGTGACGGAAAGATGTCGCCCCAACTAGCCAGAAAATATATACGAGTATAAAAAAATAAATATTGGACGAAAGTTTGCTGCTTTTCTTGTACATGACCCCCCCCCCCCCCCGCTCTCTCTCTCTCTCTCTCTCTCTCTCTCTCTCTCTCTCTCTATATATATATATATATATATATATATATATATATATACATATATATATATATATTAAGAAGAAAATTCTTATATACATAACAAATTCACAAATCAAATCAAAAGCGCTTTCTGATATTTGACATCCATATTCAGATGTACGTACAGTGGATACGGAATTGTTTACCTTGGGGACGTTTATCATGCCGTTATGAAAGTCTTTGTGATGAGGAAATAGATTTATAATGTCATGTTTAAGATTTTGAAAGTTAAATTTCGGGAAAAAATGACTTTGACAAAACATAGTAGATTTCTACCTCTTAAGGCTGATAAAGGCAAAGCTAATTTTACATGTATTAACTAATGCTTGTTCATATAGTTTCTTTAACAAGTCCAATGAAGGTTGATTCATTTTTAAGTTTATAGAAGGGAAGTACGTTGAAATGTCCCGTAAGTACACGCATCTAAATGTTCGCTACATGGTATTTCCTGCGCTTGGATAATTCGCTGGCGGTCGACACTCTTCCTAGCTGTTAGCTGCAGTTGTTGCATGTGATGCAATACTTTGCTTTTTTGCATACATTTCCGCATTTGAAATTGATAGATTCCTATTTTTAGGAATGGCACGTGCCCATCTTGGGTCACCACATTTAGAAATATACTTTTCCAGTGTGAATTGAAGAACAAGGCTAAAATTGGCCTTATCAAGGAAATTCACCAAAATGCTAACTATGGTATTTGAGAATGTACAATTTTTAAAATTGGCCATTATTATTTTCTATTCTCAATAGAAACGTACATTACAAACGTTGTATAATCGAGCGTTGATTTGAGATGTCCGACATCACAGGAAAATAAAACTTGTACCACATTTAAAAGTAGAAATCTTAAATAATAATGATGATAATGAAATCACGTGTAAAATTATTAGTTTTGCACTAATTTGAATAGTATAAAATAAAATCCAAGGAGATTGCACTCTATCTACCAGCATTAGTGGTCTGAGAAAAACAAATATAATGTACTTGAACTAGCGCTTTCAGTTTTTAAATCGAAGCTGGCTACTGGTAAATAAGTTGATGTTACAGTGATTTCAGTAATTTCGTTTAAAGTCAACATTTCGCAAATCCTATGGTTATCATAACGAACTAATTTATCAATACAGTCTGTCATTAGATGAAATGTGCGACATTTCATACCAACTGTTAGGCCGTTCGTCACACTGGTTTTGATTACGGGTTACTCCGTTTTCCTGATCAAGATATAGGGCTCACGGCAGGTGTGACCGGTCGACAGGGTATGCATACTCTTCCTAGGCACCTGACCCCGCCTCTAGTTTATCCATGGGTCCGTGTTGGCCTAACTCTTAATTTTGTATTGTTTATAGGAGGTATGATATTTATCATTCACTGTTCGTTAACTCCACCTTTTCATGATCCCGCTTTATAATCACTTATTTTTAGATTTCCTGAGATGCATTCATATATTTCTGATTGTGAAGTGTCAAAACTTTGAAAGTTTCATGGTCTGTTTCCTAAGAGTATGCTGTGGAATTTTCATTGCTGAAAGCACGAGTTTTTCCGGATAATTTTTTTTAACTAAAATTTAAAACAATTTCACTTGCGCCAGTCTTAGGTTTTAGCATTTTCAACTTTGTCAAATCCTGGCCAGATTGCATGAATATACCTTTTAATGTTTGTAGGATGATTGACACGATTTCAAATTTAAATATTCGTGTGTATCCGTTGTTTTGAAAAATATATCACTAAAGATATTACATCCCCGCTTTATTATGTAGCGTACATTTCGACGCGTGTGTTATGGAAAATTACAGCATGTTTCTCTTTTATAAAGTTTACCTCCATGAAACGTGTTAAAGAAAACTATTTCATTTAATTGTTCTATCCTAATTTGAACAAGCATGTGAAATTAATTTTTTTTTAAAAGTTAGTTATCACCGTAAAGAGGCAGAAATCCATTATCTTATGTCCAAGTCATTTTCCCCGAAGTTCTGATACATAATTTTTAAATTATAATGAGATCATCCAGAATCTATTTTCTATTCGCAAAGATTCGTGTAAGGTCATAATAGGCGTTATTACGTACTCAGTTTCATAAATACTATATGGAATACAAACTAAAGAGAGGTGGGATCGGGTGCCCAGGAAGAGTAAACATCCCCTGTCGACCGGTATTACCCGCCTTGAGCCATATATCTTGATCAGGTAAATGGAGCAATACGTAATCAGAATCAGTGTGCCAAGAACGGCTTAACAACTCGTACGAAACACGTCAGACAACACTTGATAACGAATAATTAATTTTCTGGTATTTCTTAAATATTCTAAATTTTGTAAGCATACCATAAATTCTGGAACTTTTTTAGGGATTAAAATCAGCTTTGCCGAAGGGGACTAATAGTTTGCCCTCGGTCTGTCCGTCCGTCATTCGCCTTAAGGTTTTCCGAACTTTATTCCGCATTGGGTGAAGATATTCAAATGAAATTTTATACATGGCTTTGTCTTGGATAGCTATAGATCAAATTTGAGTTTCCATACGCTTGACCTACCTTTGACTAAATTATCTTACTGCTATGAGATTTAGTATTGTCTGCAGTACACCCAGAATGCTTGTTTTCTTTGTGATCCCCTGAATATGTATCCTCTCTGTCATTTGACACATTGTCGTGATGAAATGACGAAATGGCTATTTTTCTGGGTTTTCTATAACTCAGCAATTTTCCAGTTATCTGGTGGCGTTCAGTTTTTATTGGTGGAGGAGAGAACCCAGATACAACGTACCCGGGTAGGACCACTGACTTTCCGAAGGTAAACTGGCAAACTTCCTCACATATATCGGCGCGAGCGAACGTCGAAACGGCACCTCACTAAAGGTGAGGTGAGAGGCCTTGTGATTTTGAGCGCGATGCTGTAACCACTCGGCCACGGAGGCCCATATATATATATATGTATGTATCTCCAATAACAAACGTCAAGAAATACGAAACTCGAATAACAATAAGATGAAGGGTAACACTACCAAATCGTCTGCGATTACACCATATCAACTCTTTGTTTTCCTTGAGGTTGGTTGGTAGTTTGTTTATTTTATGTCCCATCGAGAATTTTTAATTCATATTGAGATGTCAAATTTAGCCTATGCTTAGCGCGAACGGATTTTAGCAGTGAGGGTTCTTTAACAAACATACCAAAGCCTGCCGCGACAACGGGACGTCAGGTTTTAAGATTATTCTCAAGACCTGTGATTTTCACTACTAAATGCCGAGCGTTTTATTTGGCGAAGGAGCAATCACTACCTATGTTTACGTCGTAGGTTTGACGTAGATGGCCATCATGGCACGAGCGGGGTTCGAACGTATGACCTCCCGGTTACGATGCGAACGCTCTACCAATGAAATATCGTCCTCTAGAGTTATTTCTTGGGGGCGGGGTGATTATACTTTATAGTCTGTTCTCAAAGGGGGTTGGGTGGTTTCATTTTTACTCTATCCAGTTTTTCAATAGAATAACATCCTCTAGAGTCAGTTCTCCGGGGGACGGGGCGTTCCTACTCTAGCCAATGTTACACTAAAATATCCTCCACCGGAGTCAGTTCTCTAGGGGGGGGGGGGGGTTCTAATTTAGCCAGTTTTCCACTGGAATATCTTCCCATGGAGCAAGTTCTCCGTGGGGTGTTTTTATTATAGCAAGTTCTCCGGGTTTGTCAGTTTTCCACTAGAATATCTTCTTCTGTAGTCAGTTCCCTGGGGGTGAGGATTGTTGTTGGGGGGGAGACAACTTTGTAATACCAGTACAGAAAGAAATATAACGAGATGCGAGTCAGTAAGTAACCAGCCTAACTTATTTCCGGTTGAGATCCACCTTTTCTTTTTAGATGTAATTGCCCTCTAGTGTGATGCACTTTGACGAACAGTGTTCAAGTGTCATCAGCCCAAAACTGAAAAAGTCAGGGGCATTTCCATTGACCCACTCCTCAACTGCCGTCACGATTTCTTCGTCAAACCGGGAATGACGTCCATGCATAGCCTTTTTCAAGTTTGGAAATAGGAAGAAGTCGCTGGGAGCTAGGTCAGGCGAATAGGCAGGATGTGGTATTAATCTATACTCGTTTTGCTCTACACCATCCATTGCAACATTGCAAGTGTGGACTCCCGCGTTGTCCTTTTGCAGCAAAACACCTTTAGAGAGTCTACCTCAGTGTTTTTCACGGATGGCGGTTCTCAGCTGGTCTAGAAAGTTTGCATAGTACACTCCAGCTATTGGGTAAACGGCCAACATAATAACGCCTTTTGCGTCTCAATACTGTGACTATCACTTTGCCAGCAGATGGTTGCGTCTTGAACTTCTTTGGCCTCGGGACCCCGGGCCCTAGTCACTGAGCGTTATTCTCTGACTCATAATAATGAACTCAAGTTTCATCTAAAGTCACCAGACGCAAAATAAAATAATCTTTTGACCCAATACGCCTCAACAAGGCGCTCTATACTGAAGCTCTGTTTGCTATTTGCTCATCGCTATGGGATAAGTTAGGCTGGTTACTTATGTACTCCCCCTCATTAGTATTAAAGAAAAACAGTCTTTGAGAAAGTACAAACAGCTTTTTGTTTATACTAGTTTAATGTCAGACTACTTTGATATTCTTTTGCTGCTAAAACGTTTTCTCTCTTTCACGTCAGTTTGATCACTTGGCCTCGCTGTAAGGACTTTGTAGCAGACGAACATAGCCTACTAACAAACGTCACTTCTTCCCCCTTCACAAGACACTCTGATTCACCTTAAAAATAAAAAAGTGTAAATGTAAAATACACAATAACAAAACGCATGTATCATATTATAAGTAGGGGCGGATCCAAACATTTCTGAACGGAAGGGGGATAGTAAACGGCTGGGTGTCTGGTGGCGGTCTTCAGGCCCCTTGAGTTCGGTCCAAATAAGATCGATATGATAATTTTTTTCAACAATTTTCTCGAAAAATATAGTCTTTTTTAAATCAAACTTGCTTTTAATTGAACTAAATATTTTTAAGATAATGAATTTAATTTGATTTTAGTTCAACACTAGGTATAATATATATTACAATTATATATCGCATAAAATTCTGAAGCGATCGAGTTCGGTGTGTATAAAAGGTTTGCCTCATTCGTGATCAGTTTATAAATGTAAAGGTTCGTACATGTACCGGTATCCTGTGGATTAGTGTTGAACACGAGGAGATACAGAGAAATAAAAAGACTGAACCCCCCCCCCAACCCCCCCCCCCCCCCCAATAAAAACTAAGGTGAAGTTTATTATCTAGTACGAGGAATTAACAGATTTATTTCATAATGTATAAAATTACTAAAAGGCTAAATGAGAAATTGAATTGAATTTGAAGACCATCTTGTTATAGATCATTAGAAAAAACTGCTACTTCTTATTTGCGATTGGAGTGCTGCGCTCACTTAAACGCTGTTAGTTAAAAAATAATCAAAAAAGACCATGAATTATCGTTGTTTTATATATACCATACTCCTTGTAAATGCACACATACTCTGTGTAAATGCATACATGTTCGTTAAAGACGTTCTGCCTTGAAGGGGGGGATTCTTGAGGGGAGGGGATCCTTGAAAGGGGGGGGGGGGGGGGGTAAAAGCCCTGTGTGTTCTTTCCATTGTCACTGCTCGCTAACACCGAAATTACAAGATTGTAAAATGCTTTGTTAACTCTTATCAAATATTTAACTTGGCTTAATAAATTTATGGTGCAGAATTTTCAGATAAAATTGTTTATAACCGCTTGTAAATAAATTCGTAAAATTTCGATCAAAAGAAAACATATTTTCCGGATTGTTGGTGTTTTCTTATCTACATTAATCATTCTAATTTTTTATTTTCTTCTGCTCCGTTTTCCGTTCTGCGTTTTAGCAACACGGATTTAATATCAACGATAATGTTGCATGTAAGAGTAAGTTTGCATGTAATAGAAATCTATAAGTTTGAAAGCCGCAAATTATTGCTCTGAAGACTTACTTTGGGTACGCCGTCAACAGTGCAATTTCCCGTATTTTCTCAGTCTGTCGGAGCGACTTTAAAGTCGATCTATAAAGGGCAGCAAAATATGCATTGCATGCATGGCCTAAACATATTTTCTGTTGTGAAGTTCGTAGTAAAATTCACCTTCAACAACTACGTGTACAATTTTGATAAATAGGCTCCGTAGAACTAAGATGCCTTGAACACCGATAGACGATAGATTTCTATAGCGCTTCTTCAACAAGAAGTGGTTGCTAAGTTAAAAATTGCGCGGCTCAAATGATTTGTATCTTTCATTATTTATGTGCATTTTCATAAACAAATATTAGTACTTTTTCTCTTTTGGATTAGATTATAAGGAATGAAGTGTATATATATCGTATATTCTTATTTAAAGAAACTCACGCTGGTATAATATCGAGAAACTATCAATGTTTCACATACATATTCCATGGCACATATTTTAAATACTCCTTATTTTGTCCATATTGACATGATGCAGTAATGTTCGATGTATCGTTATGACGTCATCAGTTTACTGTCATATTGACCTCAGACACAAATTACACGACAGCATTAGAACATTTCATATTTCTTTCAATCTTAATAGATTCATGACTTATCTATGAATACAACATCAATGAAAATAACATCGGAATTATATATATATATATATATATATATATATATATATATATGCTTAACGATACACTTATTTCAATTATTACGTCACATTGTGTGCGGATTTTGTTCATCAAAGATTTTCTTTACTGTTAGTTATCTTGGCCTTTTCATGACCGTGAAACGTGGATATGTATGTATATATGTATACAGGCAAGCTTTATGTGAATTTTGATTTCAATTGGGGGTTTATTTCGTGATATAGTCTGTACTACCCCCACCCACTCCCCTAAATTAACACAATTATTGATTGATTGATTATATATTGTTTAACGTCCCGCCCGAGAATTTTTAACTCATATGGAGACGTTATCATTGCCGGTGAAGGGCTGCAAAATTTAGCCTATGCTTGGCGCTTATGGCCTTTGAGCAGGGAAGGATTTTTATCGTGCCACACCTGCTGTGACACGGGGCCTCGAATTTTGCGGTCTCATCCGAAGGGCCGCCCCATTTAGTCGCCTCTTACGACAAGCAAGGGGGACTAAGGACCTATTCTAACCCGGGTCCTTGAGGGATACAAAATTATTGTGTTTCTGCTTTCAATCAAGTGTATGAATTGTGCAAGAATCTAAATGCAGCAGAATTTTAAGAAGGAAAAATTATTATCCAATGCAGCTTTTTTTTTTTTTTTCATTAACATCAATTTTCAATCGTTGAGTGCAGATTCCCTTTTGAAAGCTTGTAACTGCAACTAAAAGTTTCAGATATGCATGAATTTGCTGCGTTTCAGTGTTACTACATGATGTTTGAAAATGAAGACGAAAGTAACCTTTAATAACTGCTGCAAAGTGTTGGATTTCCTTTATAAGACCACCAGTGTAGCGAGTAACTGCATTTTGCCAAATCAGATCTGAGTGCATTCCGGTCTCGTCCCATAAATTCAGCTGTGATTCTTTTGGGTTTTCAATAACTGCACATGCTTTGGTGCCTAAAACCTTCATGTAATGTAAAATTTCAACATAATTCAATTTCTTAAATCTACATTTTTGGTGAATTAATTTGTATTGAAGACCATGTCAACCAAAAAGTGAAATCTCATTACGGTGGTCTTTTTTTCTAAACCATCATTAGATACCTCGTATCTCTGATCATATCCGTATGAAACTCCTCTAAAGTTTTCCACAAATCCCATCAAACCGCTCGGAAACTTCAGTATCACATTGACGCTGTCGTAATCACCACATTCTTTGATCATGGGACTTTGCGCATGCCCAAATGCAAATACTGAATTAGGTCGTTCTCCCGCCAACCACACTAACAAGTCCAAATCATGAACCACACTGTCTATCAGAAATCCACCTGTTAAAACATTAATTATTTGTAATATGGTGAAACGTTATGTAAAAAATGACAAGTACGTAAACATATGGGTTTCTATAACGAGTGAGAAATTTCGTATTTTTAAAAATAAAAATGAACTCCGTTTATTATCCACAAAATGGTATTATCCAAAACGTAATTGGTATCAAAAATGACATTTTCAAACATAAATGACGGTGGGAAAAAAATTTTGAAATAAGAAATAAATATATTTCTAAAACTTGTGCACGTGTCAATGACAGGTGATGCTACCAGATGATAGGATATATTCCTTTGTGCAAGTAGAAGGCAGCTCTCTAGCACACAGCTTAATGGATCTAAGTGTTCCTAAATCACCGCAGCGAACTCTGTCATGTAGTTTCTCTATGCTAACATCGAATCTTCTACAAAACAAAATTTAACACGCTTTCATTTAGTATATGGTGGCTTCAATAGCTTTATAAAATCATTAAAAACACAGTTTTTCCCGAAGGTAATTGATAATTTCCATTATATTAAAAAAATATATATGTTCTTCTTGTTCTTCGAATACATTTCAAACAAGACCCCTAGAACATGGCACAGTTACATGCAAGAACACAATATATTTACATGCAAGACCCCCTAGAACACAATATATTTACTTGCAAGATTCCTAGAACACAGTATAGTTATATGCAAGATCCCTAGAACACAGTATAGTTATACGCAAGACCCTTAGAACACAGTATAGTTAAATATAAGATCCCTAGAACACAATATATGTACATGCAAGACCCCCTAGAACACAATATATTTACATGCAATACCCATATAATAAAATATAGTTACATGCAAGAGCCCTAGAATAAAATATGGTTATATGCAAAAGTAAACATGATTACTGAGTACAGTAACAAACATCATGAGATTATGAGGCCATCATGATCATAAGATTGGCAATTTGCCCGTTATCTGCTTGTTGCATTTGACTTTGAAATTTCAGGAAAATAATTAAATATATGGAATCCTATTGCTGCCATATGCTCCACCGTATATACACTATCACCGCGACGGTATGATGACAAGATGGTACGGTGCAACGGTGGAGATGATACGATGCTGCGATGACATGATGCTACAATGTCGATGGTACGATGACATGATGTTACGATGGCAATGATACGATAATACGATGGTGATAGTACAACACCTTGTTATCGCCACAATACCGTCACCATCTTATGATTCGTGACAACAGACAATACCCACAATGTCAATGCACGTAAGAAATAAACCTTTAAACCAATATTCAAAAGACACCCAAATTGAGATTTAATATTGTAATTTTGTGATATCTCATCTAAAATAATACAGTCCTAATTTAATGTTCTTTTTGTGCGATAGTAGGGTCGTAGTGGCATTTGCAATATATAGTAGTTTTAAGGCATCTTCGTAGGAGGAGGGAACTAGGCTTTTAAATTTAATTTCCTGTAGAAATAGTAAGACATTTTTTCGAAGAGAAAAAGTGCCACTCCCCATCCCTACTCCTGATACTACTATATCAAATAAAATCACAGAGAGGTGTAGAAATGCTTAATGAAATACAATTATATTGAAACATTATATTTGACCCATTTCTTCAATATCCTCATGTAGTAGCTCGTGTATGCATAAAACACAAATTAAGGAGGGCGATGGTACGATGGCAGCATCGTACATCTTGTCATTGTCATTGTGGCATCGTATCATCATGTCATTGTAGCATCGTACCATCATGTCATTGTAGCATCGTATCATCATGTCATTGTAGCATCGTACCATCATGTCATTGTAGCATCGTATCATCACGTCATTGTAGCATCGTATCATCATGTCATTGTAGCATCGTACCATTATGTCATTGTAGCATCGTATCACCATGTCATTGTAACATCCTATCATGTCATTGTCGCATCGTACCATCATGGCATTGTCTTTGTAGCATCGTACTATCATGTCATTGTGGCATCGTATCATCATGTCATTGTGGCATCGTATCATGTCATTGTAGCATCGTACCATCATGTCATTGTAGCATCGTATCATCACGTCATTGTAGCATCGTATCATCATGTCATTGTAGCATCGTACCATCATGTCATTGTAGCATCGTACCATCATGTCATTGTAGCATCGTATCATCACGTCATTGTAGCATCGTATCATCATGTCATTATAGCATCGTACCATCATGTCATTGTAGCATCATATCACCATGTCATTGTAGCATCCTATCATGTCATTGTCATTGTAGCATCGTACCATCATGTCATTGTAGCATCGTATCATCATGTCATTGTAGCATCGTACCATCATGTCTTTGTAGCATCGTACTATCATGTCATTGTAGCATCGTATCACCATGTCATTGTAGCATCCTATCATGTCATTGTCATTGTAGCATCGTACCATCATGGCATTGTCTTTGTAGCATCGTACTATCATGTCATTGTGGCATCGTATCATCATGTCATTGTGGCATCGTATCATGTCATTGTCATTGTAACATCGTACCATCATGTCATTGTCATTGTAGCATCGTACTATCATGTCATTGTGGCATCGCATCATCATGTCATTGTCATTGTAGCATCGTACTATCATGTCATTGTAGCATCGTACCATCATGTCATTGTAGCATCGTACTATCATGTCATTGTAGAATCGTACCATCATGTCATTGTCATTGTAGCATCGTACTATCATGTCATTGTAGCATCGTACCATCATGTCATTGTAGCATCGTACCATCATGTCATTGTAGCATCGTATCATGTCATTATCATTGTAGAATCGTACCATCATGTCATTGTCATTGTAGCATCGTACTATCATGCCATTGTAGCATCGTATCATCATGTCATTGTCATTGTAGCATCGTACCATCATGTCATTATCTTTGTAGCATCGTACCTTCGCAGCGATGGTAGCATTGGAGCACATAGTAGCAGTAGGATTTCATAAATTTTCCCAGTACGCAAGAAAGCTTGCTTACTTCAAATTAAATGTCTTTATGTTTTCTTTTATTTTCACATTAGGACGATATTAGCTCTGGGGCTCGTTTTATTAAGGGACTGATATATAACTGTATGTAACAATAGTTCGTTTATGAAATACGCATCTACACGTCTATTACTTATTAAATCCACATTGTAGTATCTTGTTGTTTCTTGTCGCTGTCCTGTAACATTCAGCCACCTCTTCCTCACTTAAAGCTAGCGGCTTCTCAGCAAACACATGCTTCCCTGGGAAAGTGAGACTTTATGGCATCAGCACACATCTATATATGTCCATAATGTTTACTTTATTTTTAATTCATTGATTTTCATACAGATTATCCTATAGTTCAGTTTCATACTCACCCGCATTTAAAGATCTCGTGATGAGATCAGCTCGTCCTTGCACAGTAGTACAAATGATGACGGCATCAAGTCTACAAAGGAATTGCTGATTGAACGTATGATCATAAATATTTGTTAGCTGTCATTGTCACCGTAAAGCTATCATAATTATAATGTATAAACTAGTACAATAATCAAGTGTAAGCTAGAATACTCATCTATAAGCTATTTCATTAGTCGTGTACACTATTACAGTCGTTTGTTTGTTTGTTTGTTTGTTTTATTTATAGTCGCCTGAGCAATTTTTCAGCTATCCGGCGACTGTCACTATTACCGGTGACGGGGCTGCAAATTTAGACCTATGCTTAGCACTAATGGCTTTTAGCAGTGAGGGTTCTTTTACGTGCCACACCTGCTGCGACACGGGACCTCCGTTTATAAGGTACAGTCGTGATACAGAAACTGTAATAACCATTTGTAAGCTATTACATTAATCATGTATGTAAGATATAATACCCATGAAAATGTGAAGATAACGAACATTGACCAATCCCATAAATCCTACCGGTAGGGTAATCACAGACCCCTAGACACACCAAAGGTGTGGACAGGATCAGTACTTGAGCGGTCACACCCGCCGTAAGCCCTACAAACGGAATAACCGTAGTTCATTCTTTATTTCCTTCCATGGGAGATTTCATAAAGAATAGAGACATTACGTTATTAGAACATTACACATTTAAATGTATAAATACATATCATAATGAGAAATGAGCAAAGAAAAAAGGGGAGACAAAATCACACAAGATGAGAACAAGGCTACTGGGTGGAGCGTGGTACAGGGGATCTGTAGATACCGGAGTAAGACGTAGTTTACTATTTTTATCTATGACGCAACATTCTGTTGTACTATGCTGCTATATCTCTTTGGATTGATTGATTATATATCGTTTAACGTCCCACTCGAGTACTTCTCACTCACACGGAAACGTCGCCATTGCCGGCAAAGGGCTATAAAATTTAGGCCTGTGCACGGCGCTCATGGCCTTTGAGCAGGGAGGGATCTTTATCGTGCCATATCTGCTGTGACACGGGGTCTCGGTTTATGCAGTCTCATCCGAAGGACCGCCCCATTCAGTCGCCTCTTACGACAAGCATGGGATATTGAGGATCTATTCTAATCCGGATCCCTACGGGTTTATCTCTTTGGAAGTGAAAATTCAGAATATGCAAGCTGGGTTCGTCATAATGAGAAATAGTGTTTGTTAGCATTCTGGCACCTAACAGAAAAAGTCAAAAGTCCCCTGAGGACAAAGACCGCCAAGTTCGACGCTTAGTACAATATCGTGGTCAATCACAGTGATCCACCAAGCATCTTAGTACAATATCGTGGTCAATCACAGTGATCCACCAAGCATCTTAGTACAATATCGTGGTCAATCACAGTGATCCACCAAGCATCTTAGTACAATATCGTGGTCAATCACAGTGATCCACCAAGCATCTCGACTGTTCCCAAACAAGTGGTCGAAATATGCTTGAAAATGTTTATGAAGTTTTTGCCACATATAAGAGAATATGTCGGCGCAGAGTAAGGAAAAGTCCATAGTTTAGTAAGAAATTTACAAATTTATATGTCATGGACGTTAAAATGAATTTTCCAGATAGTTTGCTGAGGTCTTCCTGCTGTAATAGTGTTGAATTGTAAGAAAGAAAGATCTGAGAGCATTCGTTGACATCTTGACCCTATATGGAAATCAGTGATGGCTGCTTTGACACTTTGGAGGAAAGTAACCATCTTGTAGATAGAGTAGAAGATGCTGATGGAGGTCATTTATTGCATAAAGGATATACAAATATAAAATGTATTGCAGACTTGAAAATTTACACAAATCAATTTTTGCTATAAAAACCTCTTGTCCTCAATCAAGGAATTCTTCACGGCACATTGTGCAATTTTGGCGATACTAAAAAACAGAAAACAAAGGTAACTCTTGCAACTTTTTTATATCGAAACTTTAAGGATTTTGTCCGTTTCACAATGATTGCAATTTTTTACAAAATGTATTGTACCCGATTCACTTAGAGACTGCCTATGTGAATATGTGCTATACCCGGGGACCAAGTGATGGACTGTGTCTATACCCGGGGACCAAGTGATGGACTGTGTCTAGATGTGTTTGTCCACCGGGTTAGCCAGTGTTTCAGATTTATTTTTGTACCTATAACACTATCTACAATACTTTGTAACACCCTGTTTTGTTTTGTACAAGTTTGTAGGTAAATATGGTTTTTTTTTCATTTAAAAAATACTTTGATACTAGTATATAAATATATATTTGATAAATGTATGTAATATGTAAGAAAACATTATCAACTTTGTCCAATATCAATATATAACTTGAATTACGTACACAGAACAATATTAATATATAATTTAAATTTTGTTATTGACATTTATATCCCAGTATGATTATTATTGATTTAATTCTTTGTATTTTGTTTTTATAAATAAGTAAAAGATGGGGGGGGGGGATGTCTTTCATAATTTTCAAAATACCAGCCAATTCAAAATGGCTGCCCACAAAAAATAATAAATTTAAAAAAAATCAGGGTTGTCAGATTTCAACTAAATTTTATTTCTGGTGAAATTTTATGACACCGAGTCCATTTCCAGCACTAAACGTTTTCTGTGCCGCCATTTTCAAAATGGCATCTACATGTATATACAAATATATTTTAAAGTGTTAAAATATCTAAAATACATTTACGTTCTGGGATCATTTGATTGTCCATCGTTCATTCCTAGCATCAGTATTTCTTTCCATTCCATTTTCAAATGTTTCGAAATGACTGCCATTTAAAAATGGCTGCCAAAATTATAAAAAAGTTAAAAGATTTCAGATTCCAATGACATTTGGGTTTTATGGAGAAATGGTTGACTTGAAAAACATATTTAGTACAGTTCGGAAAGGAAGCTGCGTCATAGTTGTTTTTATTCTGTCCAGTTTCATAGATTCTTAAATACGGGACAAGCAGAGGAGTCTCATGAAAGCATATCGCCGGATTTACATGCCCTTCAAAATTGGACCTGTACAGGTTCCACTTAATAGACAAACATACCATTTGCGTCAAGAAAGAGAAAACTCAATAGAGGGTGATTTAATACTTTGTATTTTGTTTTTATAAATAAATAAAAAAAAGATGGGGGGAAGGAAAGAAAAGGAAGGACAAAAGTGAAAATAATTACATCCTAAAACAAAAGTCTTTCGCGCATCCTCTTTGTCGAAGTGACCCCTGCGCTGTGGCCTTTGGACACTAGAGGACCGATCTCTCTGCTCATTCTGTAGGATATTAATCATACTTGTCCTTCAAGCAGAGTGCGTATTGATACAGTGTTTTTCTACCTGCCTATTCAACGGAACATTCTTCAAAATCTTCGGCCGTCGAAAGCATATGGGGAGATGTTATAGTGATTTTGTGATGGCATTTCAACACAGTTATAGCATGTAATTTTTGAAATTCTATTCATGTTTTATTCTGCATATTTTATTTATATTATAGTTATATTGTTAAAGGGTATTAATGGAACAAGTTGAAATGTAAAACTTAAAATGAATGTCTTGTTGAGAACTCACAACAGGTGTTCCCGTGGTCTTGATTGGGGGGGGGGGGGGGGGGGGGGGGGGAATTGTTACATGTATTCATATGCACAAATTCAACTACGAGTATATATACTCTATGCATGTTAAATAGATTTTCATAAGTCTTTCACAGTGTTATCAATACAGGAAAAAAAGTTAAATTAAATGACTTCACATCGATATGGACGCTATATTTTTACACTACCATAAGTAATACGTATAAGAATAGCCAAGCATATGTAAACGCTGACGACTAATCCCCTTCTAATCACTATTGGTGTTTGTCAAGGGGATAACGTGAGTTCTTCATTATAACTTGAGTTCTTCGTTATTTCAAATATTCATCATGATTTTCCAGCATATTTGGATCAATGTATTGATGTCCCATTCCATACACAAAACTGTTAACTGTTTGATGTGTGCAGATGACATTGTCGTTTCATCATCGGCAGCAGCAAGGGTATACAAGCAACTAACCTTGAAAACTTGATTGTTGTAAATATTTTTAAAAAATAATAATAAAATCATGGTTTTTAATAGAGCTGGTCTAATTTTAAACAATAAAATATTTTTATTCAAATTGTGTGTCCAGCAACAAATATCTAAACTTCCATGTAGTAAAATCAAATCTGTATCAAAAGAGATTTAAAAAACTTTTCTATATTAATTACTCCGTTAATTTGAATCCTGGGATTAAACCAGCATGCGTGTATTTGACCATTTCTTTTGTATAATACAGTTACCGGATGTGAGTAATATTTCTATAGTGTGATAATCTTTAAAAAAATAAAAATAAAAAAGATAACTGCATCTACTTTGTGAGAATCCATCATAAAATTTGTATATAAATATATTTCCTTACTGTCGACAAAAAAAAAATACAATTTTGCAGTATTGCGTGAATTGAGAAGGCTTCCTCAACTCGGTGACATTGTTACAACGCTACTTAAAAGATGGTATAGATTACAAAATCTGTTTATGAATTTCCTTTACTTAAGAATGCATAAAAAATCGTGGTTTTCATTTATATATAAAATACGAAATATACTGAATACTAACTTGTTTGTGATGGGAAACATAGATTTAAGTCTGTCTGTAAAAATATTGGATTAGTATGTGAAAGATAGGTATCAAGATTGCAAAACTATACTGATGGCAAATTAAACATATCTTTGAAACCCAAACAAAACTGGGGTTATACTAATTATATATCTGTACTCGAGAATTTTCATACCGTGAGTTGAGCCCACTAAAATGTCGATGAATTCTCAAGAATCTTTTATGTGTTCAATGTAGACACATTTTGAAGTGTGTTACACGTACAAAATATAGAGTATTTTAAAAGAGAGTTCATACTGAAGTGAACATATAACCCAAGGACAGGATTCCCAACTACTACGTCTAAATATGTACGAGAAATCTGAAGCTCATTAATGAAGATGATAGACATGTACTTACGCAGAATCACTCAGGATTTTCTGTGTTTCATCGGGTGAACAGACGACAGCGTCTTTCAATGAGTAGCTGTTAATCATGATCCGAATTTTCTCATGCATGGCTGTTATGTCAATTAGGTAAGCCACATCGTACAAACAACTTTGCACTATGTGTCTCAGGTGGATCGTTCCAATTCGCCCAAGACCGAAAACAGCTACTTTGGGACGGAAGAGTTTCCCTTCTGCCATTGTAACGTTTCTGATTTACAATGTGTTACCCTAGACAGGTATGTGTTGTCAATGCTAGACAGGTATGACTGATAAAGACGTGATAAAGACTGACTTATCACACTACAATATTTACATTTGCCACATGTTTCCTGATATGACAATACTACCGAAATGGAATGTTTATGACATAAGGCTATTTACGTGGTCAGCCTTACTTAAGTATGTATACAATCACCGTTTCAAAAGTATTTGGGTCGACTACTCTTGGTACTTTCACTTCGTTTCTTGCTATGACATCGAAACAGAAACAAAATTTAAACACACACACACACACACACACACACACACACACACACGCACACATCAGAATATTTATATATAGCTCAAATAATATAATTCAACCTAGACTCTATCATCTCGTAGCACATTTACTGATCAGTCCCATTCAAATGACTTTGCCCGTATATTGAACCAATTGTTTTGTGGAAATATTAGGCAGTCTATGTAATAAATCAGCTACTGTGCGCCTACAGTCCTGAATGTGTCTTTTTGGAATAGATAAAGAAAGTCCGTGTTCTCTAACACCCCGATCCATTTCAATTTTTGACATGGTTAAAAAACCGACTTTTCTAAATTCACTAAAAGACCTATATATTCTAATTAGTCTTTTACAATACGTTATCAAAAACGACTTTTCATAAGACCGAGCCAATCCTAATCCTTCGTCTAAATACAAAACGATATTAAAACCTGACTGCTTCCATTATTTTACCATTGGTCTCATACACTTCATATAAAAACAAACGTAAAACGAATTTTCTCAAGAAAATCCCTTGAAAGTATGTTTTGCTGAGCAAATACCGATAACCAGGTCTAAGGTCGAATCAAAACATGATACCATTCTTGCAAACGCTGCAGTGCTACTTTCCAATCCTCATATTTTACTTTATTGCTTCAAAACACTCAAAGCAAGAATAAACTTTCCTTCCAGACCTGTTCATTGCTACGCTACATTTAAGTGGATTTACCATAACAGACTTGTTCATTGCTACGCTACATTTAAGTGGATTTACCATAACAGACCTGTTCATTGTTACGCTACATTTAAGTGGATTTACCATAACAGACTTGTTCATTGCTACGCTACATTTAAGTGGATTTACCATAACAGACTTGTTCATTGCTACGCTACATTTAAGTGGATTTACCATAACAGACCTGTTCATTGTTACGCTACATTTAAGTGGATTTACCATAACAGACTTGTTCATTGCTATGCTACATTTAAGTGGATTTACCATAACAGACTTGTTCATTGCTACGCTACATTTAAGTGGATTTACCATAACAGACTTGAAATGAACTTGTAAAATACAGCCTGATGCTAACAAATCCGAAACAGTCTCTGAAACAAACTCGGCATTAAGCAAAGTAGACGTATTATTTTTCATACGTATTTACACAGGAGGCACAATAAAAGGAATCACGTAACCAGTGCTTATAGTTTTAATAATATAATCACCTACATCAATAGTATTATATTCAGAATTGTAAAGCTTCCCAAACGATGTTGAACTCCTTACGAGTCTCGATAACTTTCTAAATTACTGAGATATAATTGATGCTCAGAGATTCTATCATAATCAGTACTTTTACCAGCCTTGTAGTTTTCATGAGATCAGTATCATCATATTTATCATTTACTGGGTGACCCCGTATTGCTTGGTTGATAGGCAGTGTTTTCCCTTCAATTCCCAACTGATTTGCAATTGTCAGAGGATGATGGTCAACGTCTTTTTGCCACGAGAAAGCTGTTGCTGACTTCTGGTCGCCATCACTATAATGAGGAGCACTGTAATCAGGGACGTGTGTAAGGATGGCAGCGCCTCTTCTATCTGATAGTACGAATTACCTTCCTGAAAAACCTAGGATCCATTCACGAAAACTTTGATAAGTACTGACTAAAAATCTGCAGCTTTTCTACACTTCTAAAACTTGACATTTTCTATTTGAGGTACAAATATGTCACACCGCTAAACATGACCGGCGGCACATTTTACACTGTAGCTATTATTGTTGATTCCCAATACAGATAGGAGTGTCATGAGAGAAGATGATGTGACTCCGGCTATTTTGTACCTTGCAATATAATTTTGTTCCTTTATCATTGATGTACTTTTCACTTCGATGAACGTATTACTGAGTTTGAATAGTTCTTAAAAACTTCTGAATAGTTAATTTTTAACATATCAGGAAATGTTTGACAGCTGTAACTCTCTTCAGTTGTCTTTTTGACTTGGAAAAAGCAGTCGGCGAGCTAGTAAAAGAACGATAACTCTAATTTGTTGTTAATATCTGAATCCTGCTAAAACGGACTTCTACAATATCCAAGTTATTATAATTTTATTGCACCCCCTTCCCTCCTCCTCACTTAAAATGGAATATTGTGGCTGATGATTATTATCTTTTCTTACTATTTACTTCTGGTGTCCAAATGTTTCAATAATATGAAATATCAAATGAGAATGAGTGGTAACTCACCGTATATAGTTTACAATGTGCATATTAGCATGTTTTCAAGGTTTGCAGAAGATAGCTTTGTGCAGTAGCTTGTGGTCATATATGATGCTGTGGCGGTCCTTTCTAATATTGAGCATGGTGGCAGCGGTATCACGACACCGCCGTTCCTTCGACGTCATGGACCGAAGTGAACGGTCTAGCGCAAAATATTATCTGGGTGGTAAAGGTTTCTCATTGCTTATCCAGTAAGTATCGATTTAAAAAAAATGAATTTAGTGTGTATAGACCAGTATATGTTATAAAAACATAGTATATGTTATAAAAATCAAAGTATATGTTGTAAAAATCACAGTATATGTTGTAAAAATCACAGCATATGTTGTAAAGTCACAGTATATGTTGTAAATATTACATCACAGTATATGTTATAAAAATCACAGTATATGTTGTAAAAATCACAGCATATGTTGTAAAAATCACAGTATATGTTGTAAAAATCACAGTATATGTTGTAAAAA
This sequence comes from Ostrea denselamellosa, assembly GCA_024699665.1. NCBI lineage: Eukaryota > Metazoa > Mollusca > Bivalvia > Ostreida > Ostreidae > Ostrea > Ostrea denselamellosa. Next base: position 6,349,903 of record JAMZEH010000065.1, on the reverse strand, counting down.
TCACAGTATATGTTGTAAATATTACATCACAGTATATGTTATAAAAATCACAGTATATGTTGTAAAAATCACAGTATATGTTGTAAAAATCACAGTATATGTTGTAAAGTCACAGTATATGTTGTAAAAATCACAGTATATGTTGTAAAAATCACAGTATATATGGTAAATATTACATCACAGTATATGTTATAAAAATCATAGTATATGTTGTAGAGTCACGGTATATGTTGTAAAAATCAAGTATTTGTTATAAAAATCACATACAAGAGTTTTGATAATGATTCTTTATCCAGGGCTTCCCGAGAAAATTCAGTGTAAAAGTCTATCATTGTATCGCGGGGATTGATTGATTGTTATTGTTTTCCGCCACACTCAACAATTTTTCAGTTATCTGGTGACGTCCAGTTTTTATTGGTGGAGGAGAGAACCCAGATACAATGTACCCGGGAAGAGACCACCAACGTTCCAAACGTAAACTGGCAAACTTTCTCACATATATCGGCGCGAGCGAGAATCGAACCCGCGCCGACTGGAGGTGAGAGACCTTGTGATTTTGAGCGCAGAGTTAAGCTGTATACTACCTCGTTACCCTCTGTCTCTCTCATATATATATATATATATATATATATATATATATATATATATATATATATATACACGTAATAGGTACAAGCAAGTGTATTAACAAAGTATGAAATACAATTCTAACAATTGTATAGCGCCCTAACTAATAGAAAACCTTTAAAGCGCTTCACATTAAAAGCATACAATCACAAGTTTAAAAAAGTCTTAAAGTAGTATAGTCGGACAGCTTTTAAACTATTCTGTATTTGGTTTGAAGCGGTGAAGGGATGGTAAAGTTTTATAAAACATATATTTGTGCTGCAAATAGAAAGCACGGAAACTAGCACTTACATCCTTTATGAATCGGAAACAGCCCATTACATGATTCATAATACTTTAATTCGTATTGTGAAGACTGAAGGCTCAACAGTTTCAAGAGGCAGGTCGGCCACACGAACCCTGTCGTATTTACAATAATGGTAGGTACATACATTTTCTATCATTTAAGAAATGAAATTCGGAACCTATTATAAATGCCTGAAGCAAACTACTATACTCACGTTGAAGTAACAAAAAGTGGCTAAGCATTGTTCTTATCAATATTTGTTGAGTTTCTACTGAGAACGTATATTCTGTATTATTTTGTAGGCGAACGGACATTTTCAAATAATATTGTTATTCAGTCTACTGTATTTCACCCAAATTACTACTGGGTTTCTTCCGACAAAATGTTCCGGAAGTGACGTAATCATCTGTTACAATCAAACCTATATTACCCCCTGGAGTTTTCCGTCCTCTATGGTAGAACTTCAAATTTCGTCATCGGACATTGTGAATTTGCAGAAAAGACTCCTCCAAGATCTTACCAAAAATTCTCCTTCCTTGAAAACCTTTAAAATTCAATCATCGACTATTAAATATATGCACACATGTTCATTGTCGTCTGTTTCTAACATGAGTCAAATATCGATACAGGATTCCCGCGTTGACACGATTGTTCAGAATGCATTTTCTGACTTGAAATATATCCAGAATATTGAATTCATCAATGTTGATATTAAAGAAATTTCCAAGTTAGCTTTTCATGGAGTCCAGGGGGTCGAACGGTTTAAAATGGATAGAATTAGAGTGGAGAATATGAGATATGCTTCCTTTGCTGAGCTTGAAGATGTTAAAGAACTACAGCTGACAAACTCTTACATTCAGGTGATGGAGCAGCAGCCCATTGTGAATCAGCAGTCGGTCTCGTCCTTCATAATCAATGGGAATACAGTAAATTCGACGCTTTGTGGATTTGATTCACTTCTTCAGTCAGGCATGATCTTCACTAATAATAATATTACATGCAATACTGACACAGATAACAATTTGATTTCTGCAGGAAACAACAATTGTTTTCGGAACTTAGCGGGCAGTTGCCCGCCAATGAAAGATCCCAATGTAGTGAAGCACAGCTACGACTGCCGAGCCATTGCACAGGATGAGGGAATCCAACCCGTGTCACAAAATGAATACTTTGACATAGACGATTCCAGAAATTCCGGATTGAGTACCGTCAGAACGCCCATGTTTGGATTTTATATTTTGTGGTTATTTTTGACGTAAAATGACGTTTAACCTTTGTTCTAAATTCAGAAATGAAGAATATCAAACGCCGCGATTTTTTTTTTTACAGCAGAAGATTCAGTTGCAGCTTTTGATATCAGAGACGTATATTATTACGTCAACTCCAGCTCAATTCATTAACAAAGTTTAAGAATATTAATTAAAGTATTTGTGTATTATCAAAGTACAAGTGTATTTCCAGCTAATTAAAAAAACCCAGTAAATTGTAGATTTCGTCAGACGATTAAATTACACAGCTGATTTGTAGGTTACGAATCGGTCGTGCACGCGACCTGCATTGTCAGAATATTCTTGGTTGTTGTTTTAAAGATATATTTATGCTATACTGAAAATATTTAAGGTAAAACACGGGGAAAACATATGTATGTGAACTTGTAACGTAACTGATCTAATACCAGCCGACGAACGGTAGAGGGCGACTATGATGTGAATATATTTAGCTTACACATTACAAATATGATTCTTGTAAAAGGGTGATTTATTTTGATATTTTTCATTTTGTCAATTTCATTGTTGAAATTGTATGCAACTCATTTGAATGTATTTTTTCCTTTGTCATTTTAATTCTTAAAATTGTATGCCCTCAATGTAATAAATCCATCAACTGTGTCCGGCGTGTCGTGATCTATGACGGACAGCAGTTGCATCAGCGCTTAAATAGATGCAGTAAGATGGAAGCCACGGTTACAGTCTTCTCTGTATTAAAACACAACAGAAAATAAACATACCTATTGTATAAGTAATGGTAAATGTACAAGTATCGCTCCATTCCTTTAAAGTACGTAATGGAGTTGAGGCCCACAAAGGCAGATGGATGCAAAAGATTAAATACAGTATTTTAACATAGTCCTATACCTTATATATGAAGAAAAAAGTAAAGAATAACGTTTAATTATATATTGATAACATGTACCTACTATATAGAAAATTTTAAAAAGTTTCCCTAGTAAAGACGGGTCAATGTACTCGTACCACTCCATTCCTTAAAAGCGAAAGAATGGGACCCTTTTTGTATTGGACCCCCTCCAGGGCGTCGCCTCGATTTGATGGTGTGAGGATGTATAACGGTTCACAGTGTACTTTCTGTGTTGTTGAAGGTGACCTATATTTGGAAAAATACATTGAAATCAACAAAAGGAATTTATGGCTGTTAATAGCCAAACATTTCCAAGACAACTGATACATATATCAAAACCACAATGCCCCTGTTCGTAGAGAACGAATAGTGAATAATTTTGTGATCAGGGAATTCCAACACTTGAATGGACAGCCCAAGCCCCGATCTAAATATTATTCCGAACTGTTGGGGAAAAAAATCAAGCATGAACTCGCAATAAGAATGTAATCAACGATGACTGCGCAGCCATACGACAGGTCTTGGAAAATCCTCCGAATGATTTTATCCAAAGACTGTACTAGTTGATTCCACGAAGTATCAAAGCAGTATTCAAATCAAAGTCTCACGAGATGTTAGGTTGGTGCAAGTTTTATTTAGTTGTAAAGCTTGGTAAAGCTTGGTGAAAATGCAATGACCCGGTTTTGTTTACTGTATTTAACATTGGGGAGGATCGAAGTAAGGGAGAAATTCAGGCTTGTGCCATCAACATCTTCATAACATTATTTCTTTTTATATTTAACATAATGACATAAAATGAATCAAACCCGAAGTTTAATCTGTGTTCATACAATTGTTGATATAACAAAAAAGCATAAATCGTATTGATGCATTCTAATTTGCACTTGATAGATCCCCCGTTTAATCATTTAAGCACTACAGCCCTACTATTGATAGTTCAACTGCCCCTCAATAGCTTCCACAAATGGACAATAATATAACCCGGTACCCTTACATTACAAATTAGGTGATATAACCACTGAACTAGCCCGAACGATATAAAGGATTCCGTAATATTAGTCCTTGTAAGATCTACACTGTTATACAATATCAGTCACCACACTCCTGATGTCATTGATCAGTTTTCTTTAAAAGAATTTTTCCCTATATATTTCCATTTAAAACTGGAAATATCTAATCTAACCAAAATAATTTCAAAGAGACTCAAATCTTAAAACGACAAATAAATTATGGAACAATGGACACCATACGTCATTGATAACGTGGGAACAGGGAATACCCTTCAGTGTAATTCCCTATGGTGAAATAGGCACACATCACTACCTAACACTACTTGGAGATGCTGAGTAATAATGTTCATGTTTTATTGAGAGGACAAAATCCCGTGTATTCTTATTTAAAACTTTGTCCCTCTATTATGCCCCCCCCCCCCCCCTGCTCCCCCCCCCTCCCCCAGGTATCATGATCTGAACAAACTTCAATGTGCACTACCTGGTAATATGAGTAATAATGACTTAACTGTTCTTGAAAAAATCTTATGAAAGATATTTTATATATATATATATATATATATATATATATATATATATATAAATATCCATGTAAAATTTTGATCCCCTACTGGTGGAGCACCCTCACAAATTGAACAAACTTGAATCTGCATCAAGGCTTTGTTGTTCTTGAGAAGATTTTTAAAGAATTTTCTTATTTTTCACCATATAAAATTTATTCCCTGTTGTGGCCCCTGGGGATCATTATTTGAACAAGCTTCAATCTGCACTACATGGGCAATGCTTGTACATTGTATATTAATTTGAGTAATCATGTTCCAGCTGTTACGGGGAATATTTCTAAAGATTTTTGTTATGTAGTCCTATGTAAAACTTCTATCCCCTATTGTGGCCCCATCCTACCCCTGGGGGTCACAATCTGAGAAAACTTTAATCTACACTACCAGGAGATGCTTACTTTGTTCCCCTATTGTGGCCCCATTCTTCCCATGGGTTCATGATTTGAGCAAACTGAATCTATACTATATCAGGATACGTTCGTGTAATTTTTCTTTTAATTTTTTAGCCCAATTGCTCTTAAGAGGAAGTTAATTTTAATTTATTTTGTTTATCTGTTTTTATATTTTTCTTATTTGAACCTTGAACCTCAGCGGATGTGTATTGCCCTTGAGGAAAGGAGAAAAGTTGAGGTGTACTCCAGATGGAAACAAGAGTTGTAGAGCGAACCCCGCCCCCTTCTCTAGAAATATTCACTGATGCTCCTGTTACTGTTGGTTTGGGAGCAGTCTTAGATGATATACAGACTGGAGGGCCGTGTTCTCTCTAATTATCCACTCATTAACTATTTTGAACAGTTTGCTGTAGATCTGCGATCCTTCAAAGATAAGATTCACGATGAGCAAGTGAACACACACGTCGATACTTCCACGGCCATTGCCTGCACAAGTCATTTTCGATTGACACAGTCGGTGATTTGTAACACGTTAACAAGAGACATTTGTTTATTAGCATACAGTTACAGTATCATCCTTGCCGCTGTTCATATCAAGGGCTCATTAAACGCTCTAGCCGATTTAGAAAGCCGTAAAATTCGCGATGACACGGAATGGATGCTAATAGGAAGCTGTTTTAAAGATAATTACATGCAGTCTATACACTCGACCAGTTGCTGACTTATCAAACAGGTGTTAGTGCGGAACAATCACTACACGCGTAATAGATTCAGTGGAAGAGAAGAAGCCCTGTCTGATCAATGCACGCAAGATTGTACTCGCCAAAATTCCTCCTAGCCCCGAAGCCGAGATCCTCTGTTTGTGAACAAGTTTTTGTTCCTTAACTTGTGTATTTTATCATACCGGCAGCGGTAGAAAGTCTATCTCTAAAGCTTACAAAAAGCGTAAAACAGTTACATAAATCGAAATTTGGATGAGATAGACAGGGAATTCACATATGTCGGTGAAGTTATTCTCAGTGTATTGCAGGCAATACAAATTCCCCTATCAGTAGGATAATTCAGTCAAATGTAGGTCAAACATAACAAAAATCCAATATGATCTGCAACTACCCAAGACAAAGCCGTGTATAAAATTCCATTTGAATATCTTCATCCAATGCGGAGGAAAGTCAGAAAACTTATTCTTGCAATTCATTAAGGGACATATTTCAGTCAAAAGTAATTCAAGCATAACGGAACTCAAACTTGATCAGTAATTATCCAACAAAAAGTCAAATATCAAATTTCAATTGAATATCTTCATCCACTACAGAGAAAAGCTGGAAAACTGATTCCTGCGATTCATCAAGGGACATAATTCAGTCAAAGTAGGTCAAGCGTAACGAATCTCAAACTACATCTGTAACTATCCAAGACAAAGCCATATATAAAGTTTCAGAGGAATATCTTCATCCAGAATGAAGAAAAGTCCGGAAAACCTCAAGCGGACTGAAGGACGGACCGGCCGAGAGTAATCTAGCAGTCACTTTCGGCAAAGCCGGTAGAGGACTAAAAGTCAGAAAAAGAGGGGTGGGGTAATAGTATATCCCTACTTCAGGTGTTTGTGCAAATATATGCCTCTTTGACTCCGATTTCTTTACATAAAAGATTTCTCATTTTCATTGTTTTGTTTCAGAACTACTTCCAGAGCATTGTTACCCATTCATATGCACATCAGCTCTCAGCATCGATCACTGAATGTATGTCATTTGAAAAGTTAAATTAATGACCTTTTTGTGATCTCGGGTACATGATAACTCAACTGCCCTCTTTCATCATTCTTGACTCCATAAAAGATACACGTAACCTCTAGTCTTACGGGTATGAACTAAACAAGAGGCACATGGACCACATCACTCACCTGAATCACCTTGGCCCATATTTAAAGATTTTATCTTATATTTTCGCATATATAACTTTGATCCCCTATTGTAGCTCCATCCTACCCCCGGAGACCACGATTTTATCAAACCTGAATCTGCACGATGTCAGGAAGCTTCCATGTAAATTTGAACTTCACTGGCCAAGTGGTTCTTGAGAAAAAGATTTTTAAATGACTCCATCCTATTTTTGCATTTTTCGTAATTATCTCTGATTTTAAGAGAGCATGGCCCTTCATTTGAACAATCCTGAATCCCCTTTACCAAAGGAAGATTTGTACCAAGTTTGATTGAAATTGGCCCATTGGTTTTAGAATAATCTCCTCTTGGAAAATGACGTTGCTCTTTATTTGAATAATCTTGAATCCCCTTCACGCAAGGATGCTTTCTACCAAATGTGGTTGAATTGGTCTAGTGGTTCTGAAGAACTCGAAAATGTGAAAAGTTTACAGACAGAAAAATTCTAGGCGGGACGTAAAATAACCAGTCAACCAAAATACAACTGCAGCGTAGTGGTACGTATATGTATATATATATATATATATATATATATATATATATATATATATATAAGACTTTCATACGACTACAATTTTAATAAATAATTATGTAAACCACCATAGTTTCCCTGCAAAAATAGATGATATATCGGTAACACCTGCAATTCATGTGGCCATATTAAATTTCGCTGAAACAAACATTTATCACCCCTAATTGTTAAAAATTACACGATGAAATTGAATATTTGTTTACTTTTAAGATATTACTTGACCAATTTTAGCCACAGTTGTGTTATACATGTATTTTATTGGTGTGGAAATAATTTCAATTTTATTGTTCCTGCCTTCATCGAGTGGAAGCAGAATTAATCCTTCTACGATAGTATCATCTTTTAAAAAAAACAATTCTAGGCATCCCATAAAAACTGTGTGTAGTAAAATTGACCACGGCACGGACATAATTCATTATCCCCTGTCCATGAGTTTAAACCTAATGCAAACTCAAGGGCTAACTAAATACATAATATTTAAAAAAAAATCCCCTCATTTACTGCACATAACAAACTGACTGAGACTCGCAGTGGAACACAAGAAAGGACTTGATTAATGATCCTCCGCAATAGGGAGGTAGGGCAGGAGGTCAGGAAGTCTGCCTGCAATTTCTTTGACTACACATTTAGAAAGGTGGTCAATGGCTTACAGTTTGCAGCTGTTCCCTTACACCGGAAGTTGGAGGGGGCGCTTACCATTGCGGTCTTAAGCTTCACATAAATAGTAAGATTGACTGTATATTGTTTAACGTCCCTCTCGAAAATTTGTCACTTATATGAATTGTGCTTGTAATAATAAAAAGGGGCAGATGTTCTGTTGCTGCGTGTCTGATAATTATTTTTGTGCATATTTCAGAAACTGCAGTGCAAGAAGAGCTGTAAGTTGATTTATACCAAATTTAATTTTCAAAAGATTGAATCACAGGCAAAAAAAGAAAAGAAAAAAAAAAGAAAAAAACAAAAAACAAAAAAAAACAAACATTCATCAACAGAAACATTACACTAGCGATACCAATGTTCAAGATAATTAACATGTTATGTTTATCGACACCTGATGTATATTTAGCAACAAGTAGTTTTGTCCAGTGTAAAATGATAAGTTAATTATAATAATGAACATGCGTTGGTCACATACATGTATAATATCAGTCATACCTAATTGTGTTTTGGCTGTCAAAAATATTGATAAAAATCAGTCATAAAAATTGCTGATATTCTAAAGACATCCTAATTTTGATCTAAAGAATTTGAATTCGAGAACTAGTTAATATAAAGACTTTGTTACATCATGACCCTACATTGCTTGTGAAAAAATTACATACGAGTCACATTAAATTTAATCAGTGACTAAAATATTATTGTTCAGTCATACTATTTTTTAGTATTAATTCTTCATTCGTAGAAAAATCCCTTAACTTCACTAATTACAATAAGAAATAGTAAATTTTCTATCTATCCCTGATATGATGCCATTAACTGAGGACCGCAAAGTTCTGCGCGCCCTCTGTATTCAGGAGGAATAACTCTCACAGCATTGTGAAAAATGCATCCCATTGATATTTTAATGTAAAACATGTAATAATGTTTTAATGTAAAATAAAAAGTAGAATTCCAAAAATATCAATTTGTGTGAGGATAAAGTGAATGGGGTCATTGACTGCGGAACAAAGCCATTTTATGATGTTGGAGCGATGCGGGAGTGATATGATTTTTATTTTAAAGAATAGAATCTAGAAATGGTTACCCTGGACGTGCAGCTATATGCTACCTGATACAAAATATTAAATTCTGGAATTAAATTCTGGTAAAGATATGTTAGATCACTGGGGAAGTCATGTGAGGTTCGAATGTAATCACTTCTGGGCAGACAAGATATGAATTCAAATCAATTTTACAAGTAGCTGTTAATCAAAATCATTTGGAAACGACCCATAATCTTTTGTATTTATCGGTTGAGTTAGGGATTTCTTGCAAAATATTTCTTTCGCAAAAAATATTAAGTTCAAATTTGATCTTCAGTCTTCACAAAATAATTGACTTGGAATTAGAAAGAATGTTGAGACAAAACATCATATGGATTGCATATGCCCCACTTCACACGGCAACAAGAATAAGTTAGGTCTATTCGTGAACCCCCGGTGCTGGTATTTCCTGCGTCTTTTGCTCGCATTGTAAATTGTGTTTCATAAAATCTAGCAGAACTCCACACCCTAGCATCACTTCTTAGGTCTTAGAATAAATAATTCTTTGGTAATTTTCTGGTATAAAATTTCACGAGTCGATTTGTGAAAGTTCCGATATATCCTGTAGATTTGAACAGAATTGGTTCCATTTATCCATGAATTAATTATGAACACGTTGAAAAGAGCAGTGCCAGAATTTAAAATCTTATGTGAAAGCTTGAAATCAATTGAATGGTCTTTAACATTGCATAGAAACGTATGCACTCAATTTCCATTGTTTCACATTTAGTCATTCATTGATTCACAAGATTATCCTTTACAATTTGGGTTCACCGATTAGAGAACAATTTCTCCAATGACTGTCTGTAGAAACATGTCATATATCACCGGGTTGTTTCATCAATTCACACACTGTACAATTAATATTGTAAGAATTCACTTAGTGATGGAAAGCGTCCTGTCGTCGTCCTAATGTAAGATACGGGCGGATTGAGACATTTTAAACACGGTTTCTATAAATTCAAATTTCCTTTTGCTTCATGTATTATCTTGTAAAATATGTTTATGAATATTGCCATTTGTTGAGGTGTCTTTTAGTTCCATCTCTTCTTTTCCAGCTGTAGGCACAATCAAGGATTTGTAACACTGGTCTCCATTTTTGGTACCGTCATACTCGGATCTCATTGAGAGAGTTTGGTTTGTTGTCTGGTTGTGTCGTTTAGAGGTTGTAAACCTGTTTCCACGATGTCTAATACTCCTCCTTATGTTAGAAATAACCTGAAAATAAAATTTTAAAACCTTAAAAGAACCAAAACACAAAAACTAAATCACATTTAAAAAGATGATTGTAGTAAAGAAAATTCAAATAATCTAGAACATTATCAACATTTATTGTAGCAGCTCTTCATTAACACCGTAAGATCAAATCTTAAATATTTAACACCGTAAGATCAAATCTTAAATATTTAACACCGTAAGATCAAATCTTAAATATTTAACACCGTAAGATCAAATCTTAAATATTAACTAGGGACCTGAAATACAAACTCCCTTAATTTAAGTTAGGTGAATTTGCTTACCAGTATAGCGGATGAATTAGCTTACCAGTATAGCGGATGAATTTGCTTACCAGTATAGCGGATGAATTTGTTTACCAGTATAGCGGATGAATTTGCTTACCAGTATAGCGGATGAATTTGCTTACCAGTATAGCGGATGAATTTGCTTACCAGTATAGCGGATGAATTTGCTTACCAGTATAGCGGATGAAATTTATAATTTTGGTAGAGGCCGTCCTTTTAAATCTTACAAATGCGCGGTTGTAGAAAAGAATATTTTTAAAATTTGGTCAATCAATGACAGGTTTGTCACGCCCCTAAGGTCCCAATGGTGCAGGGGTCCTGAAATTTACAATTTATATCTCCCTTGTCCCAAAGATGCTCCTCATCAAAGTTTTAAAATTATTGGAAGGATAGATATTTAAAAAAGTTCAAAATGTTCAATTCTTAATGCACACATTTAATCACTATGACCATTTTGGCCCTACCCTGGTATCAAAATCCTTACCCCAGGGATCATGAAATTTACAGCCCTTCCTGTTCTACATAACTATGTATTCAATTTTTCTTACATATGTGCGGTTGTAGAGAGAATTTTTGAAATTGATCAACTTTTTGCAGTTTTTGCCATGCCCTTTTAGTCCTCGAGAGTTCAGATGTCCTAAATTTACAATTTATGTACCCCTTCTTCCAAAGATGCATCATACCAAATTTGAATTGATTTGGAAGAGTAGTTAACAAGAAGTTAAAGATGTTCCGTTGTTAACACTGAAAAAATTGGCCCCACCTAGATGCTAACACCCTATCCATGGGATCATAAAATCTACTATTTTGCTAAAAGACTACCTGCTCCTTCTTAATATTAATTTAGTTTCAATTTAGTATCAACAACATTAAAGAAGAAATCATTTAGATGTTTTACACATAACTATAAGCCAAGTTTGGCCCTGCCCTGGTGTCAAAACCTCTACCCAGGGGATCATGAATTTTACAAAATTGATAGACGTTCCCCTCCTCTACATGGCTATTATTTACTTTTTTATATAGTTGAAGAGACTACTTTAAAACATTGGTCAATATTTTGCAATTTTTGTCCCATCCCCAAGGCCCCAGGGATGCAGGAAATTTACAATTATGTTCCATTTGTCCCAGAGATGCTTCATATTAAATATGAAAATTAATTAAGAGTAGTTATCAAGAAGTTAATAATGCCCCGCTGTTAACGCAAGACGCAATAAGATCAACGTCACCGGAGTGACTCAGCTATCCTAAACATCCACTTCATCTGAAATGGTTCACATCCAATGTCGACATGCTGCAACTTTTCAGACAAATTTACCTCAGAATCCCATTGTTATGGACCACGTGTATAACGGTACCAATATATTGGATCACTAACCTATTACCTACCTCTCCATTTAGGAAGCAAAACACCATCGCAACGAAGAAACCCTGAAATAAGATAAATAAAAATTCTTATTATATTGGTATTTGAAAACCAACACTATGAGGCCTATATACAATGTATATAATTTATCCCAAAAGCAAATGTAACGATCAACAAAATTATATTCAACAGCTGTAAATAAAAAAGTGAAAATAAAGAACAGTGATAACCTCATAATGCCTATAAAGATTTCAAAATTATAAGTTGGGCAAACACAGGTCCCTGGACACACCAGAGTTGGGATTATGTATCTAGGAGGAGTAAGCATTCCCTGTTGACCGGTCACACAAAATCCGTAGAAGTGAAAATGTGGAGCGTGTTAGTTAAGAATTGGAGAACAAAGTGTCATTCCGGTACTTAACAAAGTGTTCTTGTGGTGTGTTTTGCTGTACAGTGTGTATAACAATCATTTAAAAAATAAATTTCATTTTTGAAAATACATGAGGATATGAATTGATTTTCACTCCGGCATATTTGATGAAACATTTTACAATCTACTTTCATTTCAGTCGAAATCTTCTACCCATAAAATAGAAGTACTATTTCTATCAAGATTTATACGCCCATTATTCACAACTGAATCGCATGATATGACTAATAGTATCATTACATTGGTAAAAATATCAAAGGCGAAAAGACCTTTTAATTAAGATAATATATCCGAAAGATCCGTGATTCTCACTTCCAAGAGCGGAGCGTTTGGTGAAGGAGCAATCACTACCTATGTTTACGTCTTAGGTTTGACGCGGCCATGATATGACCAACGCTCGTACTCACGACCTCCCGCTTTCGAAGCGAATGCTCTACTACCGAGTTACTTCTGTAAGTCAGACCTAAGTGACAATATAACCGTGTCACAGTAAACGAGTCTAAGTGACAATATAACCGTGTCACAGTAAACGAGTCTAAGTGACAATATAACCGTGTCACAGTAAACGAGTCTAAGTGACAATATAACCGTGTCACAGTAAACGAGTCTAAGTGACAATATAATCGTGTCACAGTAAGCGAGCTTAAGTGACAATATAACCGTGTCATAGTAAACGAGTCTAAGTGACAATATAACCGTGTCATAGTAAACGAGTCTAAGTGACAATATAACCGTGTCATAGTAAACGAGTCTAAGTGACAATATAACCGTGTCACAGTAAGCGAGTCTAAGTGATTAGGGACCCGTGTCACAGTAAACGAGTCTAAGTGACAATATAACCGTGTCACAGTAAACGAGTCTAAGTGACAATATAACCGTGTCACAGTAAACGAGTCTAAGTGACAATATAACCGTGTCACGGTAAACGAGTCTAAGTGACAATATAACCATGTCACGGTAAACGAGTCTAAGTGACAATATAACCGTGTCACAGTAAACGAGTCTAAGTGACAATATAACCGTGTCATAGTAAACGAGTCTAAGTGACAATATAACCGTGTCACAGTAAACGAGTCTAAGTGACAATATAACCGTGTCATAGTAAACGAGTCTAAGTGACAATATAACCGTGTCACGGTAAACGAGTCTAAGTGACAATATAACCGTGTCACGGTAAACGAGTCTAAGTGACAATATAACCGTGTCACAGTAAACGAGTCTAAGTGACAATATAACCGTGTCATAGTAAACGAGTCTAAGTGACAATATAACCGTGTCACAGTAAACGAGTCTAAGTGACAATATAACCGTGTCATAGTAAACGAGTCTAAGTGACAATATAACCGTGTCACAGTAAGCGAGTCTAAGTGATTAGGGACCCGTGTCACAGTAAACGAGTCTAAGTGACAATATAACTGTATCACAGTAAACGAATCTAAGTGACAATATAACCGTGTCACGGTAAACGAGTCTAAGTGACAATATAACCGTGTCATAGTAAACGAGTCTAAGTGACAATATAACCGTGTCACAGTAAACGAGTCTAAGTGACAATATAACCGTGTCACAGTAAGCGAGTCTAAGTGACAATATAACCGTGTCATAGTAAACGAGTCTAAGTGACAATATAACCGTGTCACAGTAAGCGAGTCTAAGTGATTAGGGACCCGTGTCACAGTAAACGAGTCTAAGTGACAATATAACTGTATCACAGTAAACGAATCTAAGTGACAATATAACCGTGTCACAGTAAACGAGTCTAAGTGACAATATAACCGTGTCATAGTAAACGAGTCTAAGTGACAATATAACCGTGTCACAGTAAACGAGTCTAAGTGACAATATAACCGTGTCACAGTAAGCGAGTCTAAGTGACAATATAACCGTGTCACAGTAAACGAGTCTAAGTGACAATATAACCGTGTCACAGTAAACGAGTCTAAGTGACAATATAACCGTGTCACAGTAAACGAGTCTAAGTGACAATATAACCGTGTCACAGTAAACGAGTCTAAGTGACAATATAACCGTGTCACAGTAAGCGAGCCTACGTGACAATATAACCGTGTCACAGTAAACGAGTCTAAGTGACAATATAACCGTGTCACAGTAAGCGAGCCTAAGTGACAATATAACCGTGTCATAGTAAACGAGTCTAAGTGACAATATAACCGTGTCATAGTAAACGAGTCTAAGTGACAATATGACCGTGTCACAGTAAGTCAGACCTAAGTGACAATATAACCGTGTCACAGTAAGTCAGACCTAAGTGACAATATAACCGTGTCACATTAAACGAGTCTAAGTGACAATATAACCGTGTCACAGTAAACGAGTCTAAGTGACAATATAACCGTGTCACAGTCAGCGAGTCTAAGTGACAATATAACCGTGTCACAGTAAACGAGTCTAAGTGACAATATAACCGTGTCACAGTAAACGAGTCTAAGTGACAATATAACCGTGTCACAGTAAACGAGTCTAAGTGACAATATAACCGTGTCACAGTAAACGAGTCTAAGTGACAATATAACCGTGTCACAGTAAACGAGTCTAAGTGACAATATAACCGTGTCACAGTAAACGAGTCTAAGTGACAATATAACCGTGTCACGGTAAGCGAGTCTAAGTGATAATATAACCGTGTCACAGTAAGCGAGTCTAAGTGATAATATAACCGTGTCACAGTAAGCGAGTCTGAGTGACAATATAACCGTGTCACAGTCAGCGAGTCTAAGTGACAATATAACCGTGTCACGGTAAACGAGTCTAAGTGACAATATAACCGTGTCATAGTAAGCGAGTCTAAGTGACAATATAACCGTGTCACAGTAAGCGAGTCTAAGTGACAATATAACCGTGTCACAGTAAACGAGTCTAAGTGATAATATAACCGTGTCACAGTAAACGAGTCTAAGTGACAATATAACCGTGTCACAGTAAACGAGTCTAAGTGACAATATAACCGTGTCACAGTAAGCGAGCCTAAGTGACAATATAACCGTGTCATAGTAAACGAGTCTAAGTGACAATATAACCGTGTCATAGTAAACGAGTCTAAGTGACAATATAACCGTGTCACAGTAAGCGAGTCTAAGTGACAATATAACCGTGTCACAGTAAGCGAGTCTAAGTGACAATATAACCGTGTCACAGTAAGTCAGACCTAAGTGACAATATAACCGTGTCACAGTAAACGAGTCTAAGTGACAATATAACCGTGTCACAGTAAACGAGTCTAAGTGACAATATAACCGTGTCACAGTAAACGAGTCTAAGTGACAATATAACCGTGTCACAGTAAGTCAGACCTAAGTGACAATATAACCGTGTCACAGTAAACGAGTCTAAGTGACAATATAACCGTGTCATAGTAAACGAGTCTAAGTGACAATATAACCGTGTCACGGTAAGCGAGTCTAAGTGACAATATAACCGTGTCATAGTAAACGAGTCTAAGTGACAATATAACCGTGTCATAGTAAACGAGTCTAAGTGACAATATAACCGTGTCACAGTAAGCGAGTCTAAGTGACAATATAACCGTGCCACAGTAAACGAGTCTAAGTGACAATATAACCGTGTCATAGTAAACGAGTCTAAGTGACAATATAACCGTGTCACAGTAAACGAGTCTAAGTGACAATATAACCGTGTCACAGTAAACGAGTCTAAGTGACAATATAACCGTGTCACAGTAAACGAGTCTAAGTGACAATATAACCGTGTCACAGTAAGCGAGTCTAAGTGACAATATAACCGTGTCACAGTAAACGAGTCTAAGTGATTAGGGACCCGTGTCACAGCAGGTGAAAAGACATAATAATGAATGTTTAAAGGGATTTTTGTGTATCTCACCTGGGTATGATTAATTATAACGGATACCCGTTCGTACTCCAGACCTCCCTCCTTACTGATAGGTATCCGGTAAATTGTAAAAAAGAGATGTATCCCAAACAAAGGGATCAAAATAAACATCGCTTTAACGGCTCTCCTACAAATTAAAAACATCTAAAATACATTACAGTGATTTGAAACTATTTCTACTTTCTAGAGTAATATCAGAAGTCCACAATCGCCATAGAGGTTTTGGATTGTAAATGGTTGAGCTATTTAATGTCTACATTTAAGTTTTATTTTGATATTTCTCTAATGATCTTGTGAAAGTATTTGAAATTCAGTTGTTTCCATTTCTGACTGCTGGTTGAATCAAACTAAACAGAGAGTCTCACAGTGAAATCCTCTCGTAAGAATTATAATAGTGTCATTTATATTGAGCTGTGTGGTCCATGACCACGTTTATTAATACCAGTACAATATTAATTTCCTTTTACCTGAAATTCCCAGGTTCGTTGGGATGAGTTTGTACTTGGGTCAAAAGAATCCGTAAAATGTTGGACAGAAAGACAAGATTTAACTGAAAGAGAATATAAAACTGTAAAAAGAGTTCTATCCTATTAGAGTTATCTTTCTTTGTATTCAACTAATGTTCTATATGTGGAATGCATATTAGTCTTTAAATTGTAGTTTTGTCTATTAGTCTAAACAAGTTGGTCTAAATGTTGCCTTAAAACTTATCTTTTATTATATACAATAACTGACTGATTAAAAACACAACGCATCTCTTTGGTAATATTTTTATGATATTTATTGGAAACTTCACCACACATCGCACTGTTCTTTAAAATTCCTACCTGTCATACCCTCGTTCATTATTCACACCAAATTTTTTGTTTTGTGTTGTTTTGTTTTGTTGATGGAACGATTCTGCTGGTGATTGTACTCCAGCCAGCTACAGGTTCAACGGCCACACTCTTATTCTACATTATCGTGTATATATATATGTGTATATATTTTCATTTTCATGACATTTTATTTTCATCTTATATTTATCTATTTTTTTATTTTACCGAATAACCTCTAGCATCCATTGTAAAATAAATAAATAAATACAATAAATTAAATAAACAACCACTCCCGTAGAAATATCTTGCTTTGTGAAACTTCCACGCAACCGCCAGTCTCAGTCCCAGAATCAGCAAGATGAAGGAAGGACATTGCTGGAAGAATGGCAGGATACCCCCCAATGAGCCATTCGGAGTGTCTGTTAGTCAATGACATGTCATCAACGCTGTTGGACATACCTGGTATTAGTGACCAAAACCACATTTTTGACCAACCCCTCTTTACTTCCATTTTACATATAGCTTCTAAGGGAATAACAATGTCGTTTAAAATCTATGGGTAGTACGCTCATAAAATATCACACAGATACTTATTTATTGAATCAATGAATAATAAATAACGCAATTGTTTTTTTTTACATATCCACTATTGCGTAGGATGTAAGAAACACAGTACGGGGACACTGTAGTTTTTGTTTTAGCTATGACGATTACAACGCGACAATAAGAAACCCCCTCCCTATATATCTATATATTATATGTGAGTGGTTTGGGATATTAATTTTAATTCTAATTTTTGATGATTGAACTTTCGTGTAGATTTATAATGATAATTTAGCAAATCGGGAAATGAGAATGGCATTTTTACCATTACAAATATCCAGGCACCGGCTTGTCCTGGAACCGTGTCACTGATAACGAAAAATTGAGGAATTCTGAAGATTGTGCGTTGGAATTTGCTTAACAATATACTTTTGTACATATTGGTTTATCGTAATATTTTTTAATTATCAGAATTTGACAATCCAGATTAACGAAGATCTGCGTATACTTACAAACAAAAATAGTACGTTAGGTGCATCAAATATCCATTCCAAATTCTCATAACCGTGAGCCCAGCAGCTGCAAAACAGCAAAGTAAAACACTGCGATATCATTTTTTCACTAGGGGTACAGTAAGATGTGTAAGTACCATAAATCTTTCCCAAGTCAGGGGTGCGTGATCCGCCTCTTGACTCGAAATAAGGGTAAACATCAATATCTGGACGGTCTCACCTTTCGTTGCTTAGGACTCCTCTGAGAATCCCGTACAAGGATGAAGAGACAAGGGGGACTGTCCAGCCAAATGCGTACATGACCTTGAGGGATCGTGGAGGGGAGAAAGCATTGGACATCAGGCGGTGGAGATAGAACCCCTCACAGAACATCCACGTGTAGGTACAGCACTTAAAATAGATCTTCAGGAATGACAAAAGCTTACAGCCCACCTAAAACAGTTTGGAATGGGTTACGTTTGTCCCAATTCAAGATTTACAGATCAGCATTACACAAGGAATAGAAGACCTATTTTGACACATGCTCTTATCAATATAACCAGGTACTCACGCCATTTTTAAGCAATGTCGTTTCGAACACCGTCGTACTTTTGATTTTGTCGTATGTCACTAACATATCCCACAAGATCTCCATCACCTCTTTAAACACGAACGACAGAAACAAGTTTACATGAAGCCGTATTCGATGCTGTTTTCTGAGTGACCTACAATGAGTTTATAAAAAGATTGATGTTGGCTTCAAACGATGAATTATCATTATCAGTTCAAGTTATATGGAAATAATGTATGTAAACAAATTCAGAACAGTATAAAAGTAACCAGGAGCAAATATAACCATCAGCATAACCAAAAACAAATTTAACCGTGAATATAACCAAGAATAAATTTAACCGTGAATATAACAAGGATAAATTTAACCGTGAATATAACCAAGGATAAATTTAACCGTGAATATAACAAGGATAAATTTAAC
Source organism: Ostrea denselamellosa (assembly GCA_024699665.1). Classification (NCBI taxonomy): domain Eukaryota; kingdom Metazoa; phylum Mollusca; class Bivalvia; order Ostreida; family Ostreidae; genus Ostrea; species Ostrea denselamellosa. Next base: position 6,330,649 of record JAMZEH010000065.1, on the reverse strand, counting down.
CGTGAATATAACCAAGGATAAATTTAACCCTGAATATAACCAAGGATAAATTTAACCGTGAATATAACAAGGATAAATGTAAAAGTGAATATAACCAAGAATAATTTTAACTGTGAAAACAAAACGCGACGTTAAGCAAGAGCCAATCTAGTGATGGGAGGTAGTAAAATTGTTCTTTTTAAATAAATGCATATATGAAACTCACCTGAATTTCAGAAAGATCAACACAGCTGGAAGAAGCACCACCAAACTAGCTATACTGCAACCAAGGCCAATGAAAATGGTGGTTTCCAGTTCCTATTAACGATTGAAAACAAGACCCGATTACATGTCTGGGCCTGCGTCACCGTCATATATTTACTGACACTACCTATTGTTCAGCATCATCTTCAGATGTAGACATTTCTGATAAAACACACAAAGTATATCCACTCTAGATTCCACATTTCATAAAAATTTGTATATGCCAAAGAAACATTTTAATAGCATTTCTTGCAAAAAACAAAAATTGGCTAAATGGAACATGCTTAAAATCACAGTAAAAATTTGTCACCTTTCACCGGAATATGAAGTTCACATCTTTAATATGTATATAAACATTGTGCAAAGCTTAAATGATATTGGGTGATTTACAGAATACTCAAATATGTACCTCAATGGCGTATATTGTGAAAAAATAGTCAAGCTGAACATGCTAAACTTCACAATCAGAATTTGTCAAATTTCACCATAATAAAAGTTCATATCTTTGATATGCATATAAACATTGTGCAAAGTTTCAATAATATTGATGGGAAACTTTTTGAGTTACAGAATACACAAAATATGCACTGTCAATAGCATAGACTTCTAAAAATAATCAAAGGCATGAAGGGCCACAAAGGCGTCGATTAATTGATTGATTGATTCTTCATTGTTTTCCGCCACACTCAACAATTTTTCAGTTATCTGGTGGCGTCCAGTTTTTATTGGTGGAGAAGAGAACCCAGATACAATGTACCTGGGAAGAGATCACGGACCTTTCAAAAGTAAACTTGCAAACTTTCTCAAATATATCGACGCGAGCGAGTATTGAACCCGCGCCGACTAGAGGTGAGAGGCCTTGTGATTTTGAGCGCGCTGCTCTAACCACTTGGCCATGGAGGCCCCAAAGTCGTCGAGTGCAATATCATATACATCAGGGTTCTCAATAAATTTAGAGGCAGGTGAAATTAGAGAAAGTAGAAGAAATGTTTAGTGCTGCACGAGGCATTTCCTTATTTTTAGGTACATACATAAAGCATTAAAATCATTTGTAAAATGTCAGCAAAATGTGTTTATTTACATGAAAAGAAATAAAGGGCTCAAGTTGCTTATCCTAAAAAGTTCATACCCTCCTTTTGCTCTATAGTATTTCCTCAAGACTAGGTACTTTACAAAGGCTAATTAATAACTTCCAATTGCAGACAAAAATGCTGAAAAGAATATCACTGCTTCAAAGTGGGACTACTTGTTTATAAAAGTTATATCTTCATGTATGATGTAACAATTATACGGTATTAACTCTCTGTTTTCAAAAAAAGTTCAACGTAAAAAGTTTATTGGAAATCTGAACAAGATTTAACTCCCAATGAATGCTACCTAGCCTATGATTCATCGCGAAATAACCTGTTATTTTCTTCGCGATACACTCACGCTACTTTCACTTTGCTAAATAGAAAATGGAGGTCGGGATTACCGAAAACAAAACCGGAAATATTCTTTTTTTTTTTTTTTTTTTTTAGAATAGCAATCGAACCGTGAAATTGCGCAATTTTACCACTTTATGACTTTAGCCTTTATCTGTTATCAGAAATAAGAATTCTTAATGAAACTACGCGAGTGTCTAGATATAATTGAAAACCAATTTGAGCAGGTTATTTTGTAAATATTTAATGATATCATGCGGCATATATTGCGCGGGAAAATAAGTTTTGTAGTAAATCCATCCGCGAAAAATGAACTTCTTTTACCAAACAATTGTTGTTCAACTCTTGGATAATGATATAATATTAAACAACAACATCAACAACGGAAATAACATTCTGTCTTTCAGATATCAATTAAATTCAATGTTTCAAAGTCTTGAATTGTAAGAAACGTTTAAAACCAACAGGCACTATTTTGATTTCGTCCATTGAGATTGGCTGAATGGCGGTGTTGTGGCAAAATCCTACATGACCGCTAGAGGGCTTTCGAGCAGGATCAACACATTAAAAACAATAAAAAGGAGGCTAAGTCGGACATAGTAAAAATCCCATTTGCTCATACATGTAAAATTAAACGTGTACATCTTCAATATTATACAAACACTGTGCAAAGTTTGAAAAATAGTTTGATATTTTTTGAGTTATAGATTACACAAAGTATGCAGCCATCAGCGGGACGGACTGACGGAGTGGAGCGGCTACTAGACCTGCTGTCACGATTGTGTTTTTAGGAATGTTTGCTATATTGTTCAAAAACATTCACATCAATTTCTTTATGTGTCTTCCACTGTATATGTTATTTTACAAACTGTATAATGATTTATTCAGTAGTAACGTTACAGCTGACATAAACGTGTTTTAAAATTGATTGTATACTGTTTAACGTCCCCCTCGAGAATTTTCACTCGTATGGAGGCGTCACCGTTGCCGGTGCAGGGCTGCTAAATGTCGGCCTATGCTCGGCACTTTCGGCCTTTCAGCTCGGTTTTGCGGTCTTATCCAAAGAACAACCCCAATTAGTCACCTCTTACGACAAGCAAGGGGTACTGAGGACCTATTCTAACCCGGATCTACCCACGGAAAAACTTCGTTCCAGTTCGTAATCTGATTATTCAGACGATGTTTTCTTCTAGTTTGATCTTATTCTGAATTGCTGTATGCACGGAATCATAAAACAAAAATTATAAAAGTTTGATCTACCACAGATCTTCACTGCTGTCATTTAAAGAGAGTAAAATAAGAACTCCACACAAAGCATGTCAGTGTTTATAACAGGTATGCAAACGTGAGATGATTTTCAAACCAGACTGAGGCCATCTTTTCTATACATGTACACGATCAAACTTAAATATTCATTCTTGAGAACGGGAAATACTTCATTCTTCATATTAAAAAAGCGTTTGAAAGGAATAATTAAGTATTATTTCTATCACAGACTTCTTACTGGGATGTGGGGTCTTCATGACACACTTGTACAGCAAGAACCCACTAACTCAGTTATCGCCCTGGTTGTATGGTAATTGGTATATGAAATTTTGAAAGCAGATTGGTAAAAAACAGAACGGTGTTTAACCAGGCAGAAGTTTGTTCATTAAAATCAAATGAAGTGAATACTATCTCAAAAAAAAGCAAAAAAAAACACCCTGTCTATTTTTGCAAAGAAAGTTTAACCAAGACTCATCCGGTGTTTTTATAGTTTGTTTTATATTACACTAGTATTTCAAACCAATCTCGTTTGATTTCCCTAATATTGTCATACATAGTGGTTATTAATACAAAGAAAAGATTTAAACCCATAAAATCAAGGTAAGACATTTTCTATAGTCACTTGTTCAAGTAAACTGTGTGTGCACAGGAACTCCAGATCCTTCAGGGTGCATCAGAATTCTCTAACTTCAGGATTAGAACCAAGAAATGACTCATACCAAGACTATTAAAGATCCAGTCAGACTACGGTCTATTGTAATTGAATATATGGAATAATTTTGAGGTAAGGAATGTTTGGCGAATTGTTGGATCTTCATTTTTGGCGGAGTTTTATTTTATTTATTCATGGTTTCTATGATCGAAAATCTTGAACCATCTATTTTTGGGAATGTTCACCTTCCACTAAAATTACCAACATTTTCAACGCATTAGTATTACCTGATACTCTGTAATAAACTAGAGTTCACCAGTATTTCACACTACTTCACGTTTTTATTCCCTCTTTCGCTAGTTAGCACTTACTTCTTTTTTCAGACATGGATTGTAGTCCGTGCGCGGAATCCACCGTCCGTCCATCTTGCAGGTTCTAACTGCCTGTCCTAGATCATGCATATAAAACAAAAACATTGACAATGTAAACAACCTCTAAATATCTACTCAGTTATCAAACACATACATGTATCTAAAAGAACTTACGAGCTTCCATGGCTTACAATGTATTCATATCTGAGCAAATTATCCATGGAAAAGATGAATCGCAACGCATGCATTTTCGCCCCATACTTGTATGTCTGCATTGGCTCCTTGTGTTCTAGTTTTATATTTATTTTATTTAAGCACAGCCGCGCAAGAAGCTTAATCTGTGTAGGCACTTATTCAATTATTCATTTATTAATAAATTCCGGCCGATATTCAGTTGAAATGTTCTTTATCCCAATTCAAAAAGGATTAAGGAAGGACTATATCATTTGGCGAAAGGATTCTGGTATACTGTCAATATACGCTTTTCATTTTTTTTATGATACAAATAACAGAAACAAGGGACTGATTCAAAAATAGTAATTTCAGGAATTGCTCGATGTATTATTTCAGAATACCATTAATTACAGCCTGAATTAAGTTAAAATTCCCTGATGATAGTTTTAATGTGGTCAAGAAATCAATGAAATCACTTAAAATATTTATAACATGCTATAGGTTTTCTTCAACCATTTAAGTTTTTTTTTTTATGTAAATGATGCTGTTGATGGCTTTTTATAAAGTGAGTATTCAATTTAAAATTGTTTCTCGATTTTGTTTCCATTCTTTAATGAAATATTTCATATTAAAATTTCTCTTTGAATTTGATGATTTGCTCATAGATATATGTGTAGGTCATACTTTTACAAGGCACACGTAAATACATCTGCAGCAGTGATTGTGGGGACCCCGAGGTCCACTCAGACAACATATTCATCTCAGCAACGCTCATCAAAAGAAGTAATAATATCTTAAAATGGACATCATTTGTGAAGTTATACTGAGCTTTGAATTAAAAACGACTTTCAATCTTGTGAGCAACAATATTCTACCAAGGGGGAGGAGCGCAACTCCCGAAACCCCCTTTAAACCGACTCTGTCAATAAATTAAGGTATTTATAACACTGGATAAGGCACACCTATGAAACTCATACGTAAACTTATTTTTAGACCAAATTGTGTCCTCTGTTGAATTTTAAACCAAATGCAAGAATGACTCTTGTTTCTGAAGTTAAAGGTTAAAGCTACAAATATTTCTATTCATTGGGCCTGTAAGCATTACAGTCTAGTTAATGTAAACACTTATAATGAAATATTTGCATGTCTCAAGGTTTTAAAATCTGAACTGCGTTCGACGAAGGTTTTAATGCGCATTAGTTTACTTTGAATTAAATCTTTAATTCGCAATAAATTTACTTCGCATTTGCGTGATGGCAAATGTCGGTCACATGTACTATATCCGTGGTTAGTTGTAGATATGTATGTCGCTTTGAGCGAAAACTAATTAAACTGATATTAATCATAAAGTCACGTGTACAAACATTCTGTCATTAAACAATGTCAGACGTACATCTGTGCTCTGCATATAGGTATACTGAGTAATAAATATGGAAGTCATTGCTTGTAGGTACGAAAAATATATAAATTTAAAACCATGACAATGCGAATTTATTTTATTTCTAAATTACATCTTCGAGAAAACGATGCAAAATGTGGCAGAAACAAGTTTGTCGGATCAACAGCATAGTTTGTGTAATAATGCACGGCAATAGTTTGGCATAATTTTTTTTCATTGATAGGTATCTTTTTACTAAAATAGCACTTTCTTCTGACAAAAAGGTAAAATTATGTATGTTTTACCATTTCTGTTTCAAAAATCTGACACGTTTTTAAAAATGATTTTTTTTTTTTTCAAAAAAAAAAATTGATACAGTTTCATAATATTCGGTGGGACTCCAGTAAGTACACAAGTCACAAATTTGACAGGATTCCAGATTTTGGAAAATTGCAGAAAATGATCACTTTCAAATCGCCTAGTTTTCAAAAGATAACGTTTTGATGTATTTCATCTTACAAAGAAGAATTATACTTACAATATGGTATTTCTTTTACAATGTATTTGAATTTAGAAAAATAGAGATCGCATACCTATATCATTGTGAATATACTATGGTTTCTTTTACGAGTTTTGAGTTTGTCCCTCTTAAATTCTGAAATTTTGGAGACAAGTCAAGTTTAGGTGATTTTCATTTAAAGTTACGGATCAATGATGTCTATTTTTATGAGCTTGAAAGTATCTATATCAAAAGAAAAGTACAGAAAAAAAATAAATGCCTTCCTTTGGTTTTATTAAAAGAAAGAGGGTAAAGGTCGCCAACACTGAAGAAAATATCTATGTAACCGCGCTCTGCAATGTTTGACCTTCATATCTATGTAAGTCGCGCTCTGTAATGTTTGACCTTCATATCTATATATGTAAGCCGCGCTCTGTAATGTTTAACCTTCATATCTATGTAAGCCGCGCTCTGTAATGTTTGACCTTCATATCTATGTAAGTCGCGCTCTGTAATGTTTGACCTTCATATCTATGTAACCGCGCTCTGCAATGTTTGACTTTCATATTTATGTAAGCCGCGCTCTGTAATGTTTGAACTTCATATCTATGTAAGCCGCGCTCTGCAATGTTTGACCTTCATATCTATGTAAGCCGCGCTCTGCAATGTTTGACCTTTATATCTTGTATAACAAACCAAACAAAGCATTTCATTATTTAAATGAACCATAGTTTTAACACGACAATTCTCCTCAAAGTCGGTGCTTACGTGATGGTGTAAAATATGGCATAAACAACGGACAGGACCCGTAACTCTGTGTTCCTTGAGCAGCGTCACTCCAACACAGCCATCCATCCCAAATCCTTCCACAAGAAGAGTTAGTTCCCTTGCCTTCTGAAAGTTGTCTATGACAACACAGTTCTGCCGCCTCACAACAGGACGTCCATCGATGACATTCATCACGTGTCAACAAGGAACACACGGATGTTTTAATGGACGCATTTCTGAAGTCCATAGACTCAAAACGTATCCTTCTACCATCATGGAATATGTCCACCACAGGGTGGAGACTTGTAGAATTAACGAATGGGCGGAATTTTAGATAGAAAACAAAATTAAAACACCATGCATAAGAGTGTTGGTTGAAATGTTCCGTGCTTTCATGGTATCCAGTGTGAGACCTGCATAGCTTTCCTCTCAAAATGTCTGAATCAGCAAATGTGTGGGAAATAATCTGTAATAAAACGGTATATTGTTCACACTCATTAGTCTAAAGGTGTAGTGCATGTGTAATTAGCTTTACAAGGATAGAGTCTAGTGAGAAGACCATTGCTATAGAAAATCTGTAAAAGTTAGAAAATCTGTAAAAGTTAGAAAATCTGTAAAAGTTTTCGAAACAGTAAAGGAAAACTCTAATGTTTATTTTGTTATTCTCCCAAAATAAATGATCACAAATATTAAAAAACATAGCCAAAAATTTACTGAAATAAGTTAAAATATCACTTTTTCCATATATAGTGGTAAATCAACGTAAAAGGCTGTTCACGACAGTTATATATAATATACTGTGTTTGTTAGAGCCAGACTCATCTGACTCTCTTTTCTTGAAAACACATAAATTTTGAATTTTGCCCTGCGCGCTATAAATCAAGACCCAGTTGCTCAAAAGTGAGTTAAGTTTAACTGACGGTTAACGTCTAGTTAACGCTATATAAATGTACAAGTTAATGACAAGTTAACTGTCATTTAAAGTTAAGTAACTTTTGTGCAACTGGGTCCAGAGGGCTATTATCTTTATAGGAGATTTAAATATACTGACGGCTACAAGATAATTTCAGACCTGTTTGTTACCTTGACAACTGACCCCAGTTTGAATTTTTGGAACAGAGATATCAGTAACGGAAAACCTGAACACTTTATTGTGTCCTTAACATGTCAAATGCTTCGCTTCATTAACCAAGCAAGCGCAATAATGTATTAGGATTATCAGGTCGACTGGTACATAAATACGTACATGTATTTAACAAGTTTGGGACAAATGTCAAATAATCTCTTCATATGGCGTGAAGTTACTGACCTTAATACTTGACCTTGACACATTGACCTTAACATTGAACCTTAACACACTTCTTCCTCTAGCCATATAGTTCTCCTATAGTAAGCATGAAAGGTCAGTTAATACGCTTTACTATCGTTCGCTAGATATGTTGCGCAATCACACATGGTAGTCAACAAGCACTCACGTGACATATTCCCTTCAACTTTGCTGTTAGACGATTGTTGAAATTAATGTTAAATGTCATGAATGAACTACAACGATGCTCACGAAATGATCTACCAGTCTGATCTGGCTACAGATCAGAACACTTACAAGTATGTCCAGTGTGAGCCGTCCCGGAATTGATAATCTATTTCTGTAGCATTTCATAGAAAGACCTGAAAACAACGCCGATTCAATCACGCAAAAACATTTGCAGCAGTTTGTGATGTCCAGAACGACTTCATTTGCAGAAGCATCCATCAAAACAACACAGAAGAAAAGAAAATGTTCTGCTCTGTTAGATAAGGTGTTTCTGGGGCTAAATTGGATGAAAAGTACAAAATTCTATATACATGTACAAGACGGCTACAGACATGCATAAGATAGATTATTCAATTTGAGCAACATGCTAGCATTAACTCTGGTACCGATGATTAATAGAAAATATTTTTTTTATTGACAGCATATATAAAGACTAATCGGAACAGACTGGTTGATCACAGTAATCCCAAGTATCAACAGCTACGTACGACCGACGTCCGATAACTATTTCTATTTTAAGAAACTTGTTTAAGCTGATCCAAATGGGCAGGAAAAAATAACACGATGAGTGATTTCTACTCCGTAACAATTTCCACATACAGTTCTCTGTTTCAGGTCCTTACATACAGCTTAATGTGACAGGCAAGTTACCTGACTGAATTCGGGGAAAAAATGTTAACTAAATTCACAAAATTTTGCTTTTGAAAATGGAGAGGTCGAGGATTTTTTCGCGCAAGCGTACGTGTAGAAAAGAAATCCCCTAAATTTTGGTATATTACGTCATCAGTTCTTGAGTTTGTATACGTTGCAGAATCCTACGTACATGGAGCGCGTCGATGTTTGATATTATGTGCGCTAGTTCTATGAGGCGAACTTGAATTCAGGCCTCTACAGAGTGAAAGATGCTTTCACTTTATTGCGGTGACCACAAAATATGAATGTTTACACTGCAGTGTTTTGCCTTGAGCACAGATCACTCTGCCTTTGATGTTATTGCAAACATGTTTGTATGACGTTAGAGCTTACATGGTCTGTGAATTGTTACTTTCGGCTTTTGAAATATAATGAAGCTGGTAAAGACGAGACAATTTCCTCAGCCACCTTGTACATGAGCATGAGCCTTAGACTGATTTTCCAGTTCTTGTTATGGCCTCAGTTTCCTCACGTTTCCTGCTTCCCTCGGCCTATAGTCGTTTCTTATAAATAACACTGATTTGCTTTGGTTCTCTAATTTATCGGCATCACTTTGTAAGTAAAGGTTCCAAATAGTTGCTCAGTCTTAAAAGTGATGTGTATGCGGTCTCGCTGCGCTTGCAGCGCGGTATCTACACGTCTACAATTACGTGCAAACTTCGATATTTTAACGAATTTTGAGTGAAATATACAGATATTTTAAAACTACAACGTATTTGACAAATTTTGTTAGTGGTGAAGAACTGATTCATTGAATTGTACAGAAATCAACACCGATGTGAAAACATTACCTATCCGATATATATATACTGTGTGCAGTTCAATTCGATTTAATTGTAAATTGGTTTATGATAAATTCATTATCTTTTCAGCAGGGTTTTAGATAAATATAATGTTTTAATTTTCATAATTTGTCATGGAAGGCGCGAAAGGGGGATGTTAGAGGGGCACGTGTATGAATAAACGAGATAAATTCTTCACATAATTAGTGCTGCTGTACTCGGTTTCTATCATGTTTCCATTATCCATGCACACTTTTCCATGTAGGCTACTATTTTATTACCCCCCCCCCCCCCCTCCCCAAACGTATGCATTTAGAAACAACTAGGTAGGTTGACAGAACTTTATAGAGGAAGATGAAATTTATAATTCAATAAGACAGTACTTAATAGGTCATTGAAATCATTGATATGGAAGGCTGCTACATATGTATTGATGAAAAGGAAACTGATGCACATTTCTTTCAATAGTAAACTATAAAATATTTTTAAATAAGTTAAAAGCCATCACTCTATATATTGGGATTAGGGACCCTACTATAATGGACAGAAAGAAACCAGCCCGGGTTACGGACCAACGGGACACAAACCTGTTGATTAAGTCACCATTAGTTTGTTCAAAACCAGGTCAGTTAGTAAAGGAACACAATTTGTGCCTAGGGGAATACCAACGGACTGTTGGAAGGCCTGGTCACTTAAGACTATGTAAATATCGTCAATGAGGAACTCCATCATCTTTTTCACATCAACTTCAGAGTACTTGTGCATACAATCAAAGTGGTGTTCAACGAAGTATTGGGGGAACTCAGAACAAAATATTGATATTTACATCTTTAATTTCTATTGAAGAAACAGCATTCTAACATGTCAAATTTAAAACAATTTGGGTGTTCCAAACAGTAAATCTCGTCTACTAATAATCAATTAATCATTAGAGTGAATTTTGAAGATTTTTTTTCGTTAGCAATGTCTGACGATCTCTTTATGGAAAGCTGTCCAAATAACCATTCCGGTTGTAACTATTAAATTAAAATGAAAGTATGAAAATTTCATTTCTTGTTGAAGCGATGTATATTTAAGATTTGGATGATACTTTGAAAATTACAGTTCTATAATGACGCCACAGTAAGCATATCAATTTTCATAAAGCACGTCGTTAATGCTTATCATTAATGTGTACATTGTAATCGAAAGCATGCTCGATCTATCGTACCAGTGGCATTTTTATCACACACTGCAGGGAAATTTTGTACCACAGGTCGAGAATTCAGTCTTAGGCTCTAGGGCATCCTCAAAAGCGAATTCTTGTATTCTTTATACATTCAAACTAAAAAAAAAATGACTCAATCAATAAGGGCGTTTGAGTTACTGCGTCACTACAGATTTACAGATAGACAGACAAAGTGATATGAACCAAAATTCATTGGCTTTTTTTCTCATTGTAAACTATTTCCATACAAAATTGAAAACGTTACGGTGAAAACTAAGTCTTGCGTCACAACACAAGTGTTGACGGATAAAGACAAAGCGATATGACCCTAAATTTATTGGTAAATTTCTCTCATTGTAAAGTATTTTTGTACAAAATTTGAAAACGGTCGAGTCACAACAAAAGTGTAGATGTACAGAGAGAAGGACAGACAATGTGATTACAATAGGACTCACATATTTTCAATGAGGGGCTCTAATTATAGATATAAGAGTCACGGTTGAGTTTCTTAGAATATTTGAAATGCAACGTGTATTTCAAATGATCCTCTTGAATTAATAGACATCTGGGAAACAAGCCAACAACTTTCATAAAATGGAATTCTCGTCACAATTTACCACCTGGATGAGTTAATGAAAATGTTTAAGCGTGACAGCACTGATTGGAATCAAGTGTTGTAAACTCTCTATGAATAACTCTAGTTCGCGCCTTTTCCTATTTATAAAGACTCCTAGAAATGCAATGAACAGATGTGCACGAGGTAACTATTATAAGAATAAATGTATAACCAAATCCGCCAGAAATACTGTAATCAAGCTCCATGTATTTGTAATAAATGTCTTTTCTGTAAAATACCACGGTAATCACATGTGTTGAAAACTTGTCAAAGCCGTCAAACAACCATTTCTTCATCAACATTTCTTTGTCCTGAACGATATACGAGTTGTGAGAGTTGTGTGCTTTCGAGTACCAGAAACTTTGCAGACACCGGAGAAGAATATTTCTGTGTGGTATTTCGTAGTCTCCAAATTGTACATCACACCAAGATACAAAATACCAGATGCACTGCTTTGTATATCCATCATTTGGAAAGGAGATATGGAAGCATTTTAAAAATATCTATTTAACATTTTTCGGTTATAGGTAACAATTAAAGATTTTAAACTTTGCATACTTTGATTTACTAATGTACTCTTATAGTACACTTGCGTTTGATAATGTAAAGTTGTAATAAAGTTGTAGCAATAGAAAATTTAAAAAAAAATGCGTTGTAACCCCCAGAAAATGTACATTTATCAACTTCCGCCTGTCGATGAGAACTTCTGCCTGTCTATGAGAATTTCCGCCTGTCGATGATCGATTATTGTTTTCTGTCACACTCAACAATTTTTCAGCTATCTGGTGGTGTCCAGTTTTTTCAGTTATCTGGTGGCGTCCAGTTTTTATTCGTGGAGGAGAGAACACAGATACAATGTACCTGGGAAAAGACCACCGACCTTCCGAAAGTAAACTTTCTCACATATAAGGTGCATTTACAGCGTTACATATTGTATGATTTGAGAATCTCCATGAAATTAAAAATTGACATTCCATATCTTAGATTTAATTGAATGTAAAAGAAAATACAATTACAATTCTCAAGATATCTTGAGCATTGAATTATTATTATCTATTTTAAAATTGTATTCTCATAAACTGCAACGATATGTTTATACATATTGAATACCGCGCGTTATGAAAATCGTTTGCACACATCACTGCAGTTATGAGACTAAATCGTCAATATATACTCATTTATTGCTTATATTTACATTTTAAAACCTTTTTAATGTTTGCATTTTTAATTATATTTTAACATTTCCGCCTAATCCTTTGAGTAAGTAGCGATTAACGAAACAGCCATGACACAGCACATATCATGTCATATCGTAAAAGAAAAAATAAGCAATGCTAAAAAAAATTTAATAATCTAATTTCAATTAAAAATCATAAACATCAAATTATTAGCAAAGTTTTGCAATCTGAACTTTAAACAGATCACACCTTTTCAAAGTCATTTAATTATAAACAGTGTGGATTTAATCACTAGTGTAGCATATGTAATGGAAGGGTGCCAGTCAGCCACATTGTCACTTTGAAAAATTGAAAATACACTTTCTGAATGTTGAAAAATCAAAGCTTTGTTTCCATTTTGCACTCGTGGGACCGAGATACAGACGCCATGCTCTCGAGTTTTCATACGCCTAACAGACGGTCTTTAAAGTTATAAGCAGATATCATTAAAACGTGTATCGTTTTTATTAAAGGATTCAAAAGTAAATAAAATTAATGATTTGACTGGTGTATTTGGACCTGCGACTGGGCGATAAATATCATATCTCGCTGGAATAAGAGCCATAATTCATCTCTTCAGAATCTCTATGGCACAATCTCTATGACACAATATCTATGGCACAATCTCTATGGCACAATCTCTATGGCACTCTTTCTGATTCTTCATAGTTAATAAGCATATTGTGTCGCCACAATCGAATGTCAAGATACTCAACCCAGAATTAATGTCCAGAATTATGGTTTAAATGATTGATTGATTGATTGATTGTTTTACGTCCCGTCGAGAATTTTTCACTCATATTGAGACGTCACCAGCTGTAGGTGAAGTACCACAAATTTAGACCTTTGCTTAGCGCTCAGGGCCGTAGCAGTGAGGGTTCTTTAACGTGCCAACGCCTACCGTGACACGGGACCTCCGTTTTTAAGGTCATATCCGAAAGACCCGTGATTCTCACTTCTAAATGCCGAGCGTTTGGCGAAGGAGCAATCACTACCTATTTTTCGTCTTAGGTTTGACGCGGCCATGGCACGAGCGGGGCTGGAACTCACGACCTCCCGGTTACGAAGCGAACGCTCTAACCACTGAGCTACAGCGACCGGTGTGGTTTAAATGAAAACATTTTTAGAACGAATTTATTCGGTATATTAAACAACACTTGATATGTGATTGAATAATTCCGTGTATTCTGATTGGCTGAGATCCAACAATCTTGGGGAAATAAAACATTATATTCAGCTGCACGTGCCTTTGATGTTAATATAACATTTTATTTCTCCAACATCGGGCTAAAAATAATTGGAAATTTCAAATTTGAGACAATTAATTATTAATGAAAACTCGTTACTCTATCTTGCACTATGAAAAGTCTATCGCGAAAGTAACAATTGTACATTTAGTAACATCTAACCCGATCTAAAGATGATCAATAAGGTATCCGTGGGTGTCGGTTTCGAAGTTGTGAATCATTCACACTTTCCAATAAATAACTAAAACATCGTATTAACTTCAAACATGTCAATAATTTTATATTATTGCATGAACTAAGGGGCATTTGGACATTTATTCGCAAATGAAAACGACGGTCCTCCTCGAGTGCTGATTTATTTGGACGACAAAAGAGTTATATTAGCAACAATATCGTGTAATATATGTACAGATTTCGATGGATATTCTTTTGTAGTTAAGATGAAATCATCACGAGGTCTTTAACGTCCTAGCTTCTTTTCAGTATGTTATTTAATGAAAAAGAACTTCATTTTTATTTTCAAGAAGTAAAATGTCCTTTCATTTGCACAGTGTTACGCTTAATCTGTATTATCTTTATTATCAATAAATACAGAAGAGGTTTTCCCTGTTCTGGATTGGGTTCCCTTGTTTCTGGGCTGACTAAACATATTTCAGTTAGTCAACAGCTGTAAAATGGCTGGAATATTGCCAAACCGCGTAAAACTGTAATCAATCAATCAATCAATTTCTGGCCTGTAATTCTATCGTTAAAAGATTTTTACTTTACGGAAGTAAATATATATATATATATATATATATATATATATATATATATATATATATATAAGCCTTCCATCGAAGCTGCTTGTCTAAGTCGGCATCGTGGATACAGATCCCACACCATCTAGCTATAAATTATAAATTACAAATAAATAATAAATAACTACGTTCACCTAGCCTTCATATAACTCCACTCTATCCTCAGCCCCGGAGTCAAAATTTAGTCATATGGTGTGTATTTTTCTAGGTTCTTTAACTTTAGATATTCGTAACCAAAGACCAAAGTTCATTGAAATTCACTCTAATCAATTTTATAAAAGAAATGAATTTTTTTAGCAATACTCTGTCAAGTCGCATTAGAAATACAGTGGACCTTTGGGAGATTAGAGGTATTAGTTAATAGCATTATGACAGATTTATCACATGAAACAGAAGGGGGACAGGAAAACCTCAAAGGATTTTGATATTAATTAAAAGAAAACGCTACCGCATCGCTGCCCATAAATCCTGGAAATGCATCTCACATTCATTAGCTGTGTACATATCATATGGATTGCTCTTTAACCGTGGTTAGCTTTTAGTTCGCCCAACCATTCAGATGAGTTAAATACAAGTTGATATTAATGTCCGACGGTTCTCTCACAACACTTCCACACCTTGTTCGACAATGACTGGCCGTGCAGGCCTGGGTAACATATGCGTGTCCACGTTTTGTGAGAGATGGAATGGAATTTGCCAGGTTCTAGTTCATTTAATTTAATGCAGTTAGTAGTCTTATGTGTGCGCAAAAATGATACGGGTGCATGCATCTGAAATGCTCATGCAATGACCTATGCGAGGCCTACATCTGCCTCGAAAATCTACATGTAGCGGCAAACTCAACTAGACAGCAATCTCATCAACTTTGGACAGCATACCTGAACTCCCTCTTAGTAATAACAGTCATAATAAAACACTATTCTACTTGTTCTGAAATCTCTACTGCATGACCTCACTGTTTTTTCCAGTTAATTCCCTTGTATAAACCGACCGCAGAGCGTCGCTCTTTTGAGTCCATTCCTTAAGCTTTGCGGTCGCTTCTACTTTAAAAAGTAATGACACCGATGTTCTCTGATGACGCTACGCCGTATGGCATTCCCTACATCTCCTCCTGTGTACCAGCTGTTGGTATTAGTACAGTTTCTTTTTTCTGACACTCTGCACTTTGTCTCGAAGAAACGGTCAAACGAAATTATTTTAGTACAATTGCCAAACCAGCCACGCGTTACCATAAAATCAAATCTAGCTGTCAATGACTGTGGTTCCCCTTGACGTTACATTAAATTGTAGTCTCGTACCTTCTCTCTGTAGATTGGGGGGGGGGGGGGGGGGGGTTGTTTATCAATGGACTCGGTTGTCTGTGTTGGCACTACGACCCGTGGACTTACTTATCTCTCATTGTACTGTGACCCGTGGACTTAGTTATGTCTCTTGGTACTGTGACCCGTGGACTTAGTTATGTCTCTTGGTACTGTGACCCGTGACTTAGTTGTGTCTCTTGGTACTGTGACCCGTGACTTAGTTGTGTCTCTTGGTACTGTGACCCGTGACTTAGTTGTGTCTCTTGGTACTGTGACCCGTGACTTAGTTGTGTCTCTTGGTACTGTGACCCGTGGACTTAGTTATGTCTCTTGGTACTGTGACCCGTGGACTTAGTTATGTTTCTTGGTACTGTGACCCGTGGACTTAGTTATGTCTCTTGGTACTGTGACCCGTGGACTTAGTTATGTCTCTTGGTACTGTGACCCGTGGACTTAGTTATGTCTCTTGGTACTGTGACCCGTGGACTTAGTTGTGTCTCTTGGTACTGTGACCCGTGACTTAGTTGTGTCTCTTGGTACTGTGACCCGTGACTTAGTTGTGTCTCTTGGTACTGTGACCCGTGACTTAGTTGTGTCTCTTGGTAGTGTGATGGCTTAGTGGGTTAGTATGAGACGGCTTAGTGGGTTAGTATGAGATGATTTAGTGGGTTAGTATGGGATGATTTAGTGGGTTAGTATGAGATGATTTAGTGGGTTAGTATGAGATGGTTTAGTGGGTTAGTATGAGATGATTTAGTGGGTTAGTATGGGATGATTTAGTGAGTTAGTATGAGATGATTTAGTGGGTTAGTATAAGATGATTTAGAGGGTTAGTATGAGATGATTTAGAGGGTTAGTATGAGATGATTTAGTGGGTTAGTATGAGATGATTTAGAGGGTTAGTATGAGATGATTTAGAGGGTTAGTATGAGATGATTTAGAGGGTTAGTATGAGATGATTTAGAGGGTTAGTATGAGATGATTTAGTGGGTTAGTATGGGATGATTTAGAGGGTTAGTATGAGATGATTTAGAGGGTTAGTATGAGATGACTTAGTGGGTTAGTATGAGATGATTTAGTGGGTTAGTATGAGATGATTTAGAGGGTTAGTATGAGATGGTTTAGTGGGTTAGTATGA
Organism: Ostrea denselamellosa; assembly: GCA_024699665.1. Lineage (NCBI taxonomy): Eukaryota > Metazoa > Mollusca > Bivalvia > Ostreida > Ostreidae > Ostrea > Ostrea denselamellosa. The sequence continues at coordinate 6,313,339 of JAMZEH010000065.1, read as the reverse complement.
GATGATGTAGTGGGTTAGTATGAGATGATTTAGAGGGTTAGTATGAGATGACTTAGTGGGTTAGTATGAGATGATTTAGTGGGTTAGTATGGGATGATTTAGAGGGTTAGTATGAGATGATTTAGAGGGTTAGTATGAGATGACTTAGTGGGTTAGTATGAGATGATTTAGTGGGTTAGTATGAGATGATTTAGAGGGTTAGTATGAGATGGTTTAGTGGGTTAGTATGAGATGATTTAGTGGGTTAGTATGAGATGATTTAGTGGGTTAGTATGAGATGGGTTAGTGGGTTAGTATGAGATGATTTAGTGGGTTAGTATGAGATGATTTACAGGGTTAGTATGAGATGATTTAGAGGGTTAGTATGAGATGATTTAGTGGGTTAGTATGAGATGATTTAGTGGGTTAGTATGAGATGATTTAGTGGGTTAGTATGAGATGATTTAGAGGGTTAGTATGAGATGATTTAGTGGGTTAGTATGAGATGATTTAGTGGGTTAGTATGAGATGATTTAGAGGGTTAGTATGAGATGATTTAGAGGGTTAGTATGAGATGATTTAGAGGGTTAGTATGAGATGATTTAGTGGGTTAGTATGAGATGATTTAGTGAGTTAGTATGAGATGATTTAGTGGGTTAGTATGAGATGATTTAGAGGGTTAGTATGAGATGATTTAGAGGGTTAGTATGAGATGGAGGGTTCTACTGCCTTCAGAATAAAGTCATGGTTACTCCTACTATTCTACAGGATAGCAAGATTTCAATCCTCGTTATTCCTACCATACTATAAGATTGATAGATTCATGAAAGTTCATTAATGGCAAACAGCTATTTAATAGTCTTGATGTTTATTTTTACATGAACGTCATTAGTGCATTCAAGGAATAGAAATTTCAGGAAACCAAAGTAAATAGAGGGATTAAATGAAGATTTTATGACAAACCGTGTCCTTATCAAAATAATTTCGTTTGCCATAAAAATCCAATAAACGCAGCAGTGTATCGGCCGAACACAACATTAACGACCCTAGCCCTGTACTAGTGTCATCATTACGGGCATCGTCCGTCTCATCTTCTTTGTAACTGTAGATCAGATGAAGGGATTTGAGGAAGCTTTTACATTTTGATCACATCGTGAAGGAAAATCGCGACTATATTTAGAACTGAAATAATTTTGCGCTCACTATCTTAACTCATAAACGCATCGTTTCTTTTATATGTGAGAAACTTGCTTAATCTGTAGTGACTCGCTTGCTTCAGGTCGACCTTCCTGGTATCACAGACATACTACATAGTGATAAGGGTGGTTTATTATCATGGGTGTTCTTGGAAGGTATGTTTGATATGTAAAAGAGATGTTTATATTTATCATCCGGGTCTCACAGTAAGGAAATCGTGCTCTGACGGGAAAGGTTCAACTTTTCACACATCACACATACTCAACTTGCAAAGTGGCTGCTTATCAACCGAAAAACACAATACATTTGTCTTGTTACTCGTGTTATCTATTCATATGAATGTATGTTACCGGGGAGATATTTTTTAACTGAAGTAAAAATATCTGTTCTATGAATTTTTCTATTTTTTATTTATTTATTTTTGGTATTGACCTGGTTTGACTGTTCAGAGTTTTAACTAACACAGGAACAAAAAAATGATTTAAAATCAATAACGTTGTTTAACAGGCGGAATTGTAAGTCGTCTTATACAACAAGTATCAGTACTTTAGTTCAAAGAGCAAACTTTAAGCCAACTTGTAAACGTTCAAATAACAAGTGGAACAGTTTCTATCTGCTGCTGAAGGCCATACGTAAAGCGGTAGAAGAGCAAACTCCGAACTCTTTACTCTTGGGGACGATATACACACACTGAACGCAAATCCCAACTTTCAATGTTTATTTCATTGTTAGAAAAATAGTAAAAGATAATGATAAAATTCTGGAGAAAAAGTTGTGTGGTTACCATAGTGATTTTCCATATCTTTTTTTTTTTTTTAGATGTAAGTAACATGATTTATGATATGTCCTGTTCATATTTTACATCGTATTAATAAAACTCGGATTAACAATTTAGAATTGTATATACATGTGTGTGTGTGTGTGTGTGTGTGTGTGTGTGTGTGTGTGTGTGTGTGTGTGTGTGTGCGTGTGTGTGTGTGTGTGTGTGTGTGTGTTCTGAATATTCATAAAATTCATAAAATGTATTGTAAAATAAAATATCAGTCTGTTCAATGATTAAGTTTTATCAGTGTTTTATTTTTAGATTTGTAAAATAGCAGTATGCCTTTTTTATTAAACAAAAGTTCCATTAGATGTTTAATGCAAGAATAACTTGATGTTTTGAATAACGTAGCGCTATCACATGGGGGTATTAAACAAAAATAAAATCAAAGCCCGTATAAATCATTTAAAACTGGTTCTGTTTGTGTTCTGCTTAGTTACCAGTTTGATGATCACGATGTTCAAACAGTAAGAGCTGGCGGACTTTTTCCTGTACTGTTTTCTAAATAACACAATGTATCAGCAAATTGATTCTTACTCAAAAACATATATAATTAAACTTAATCCACTGTGTATCCTGCATATCACATATGGAAAAGACAAAATATATAATTATCCTGCAACAGATTGTCTCTCGAATTTGTTACGGATATTTTTTCACTCACGTAACTTATTTTTATTTGTCTGCGTCCGTCGTTGTGCGGCGTCCGTCGTGCGTTAACAAATGAATATTTCTAACTCTTCTTGATAACGATCATTCAAATTCTTTTCAATTTAGTATAAAGTATCTTTGGGACATGGTGGACAGAAATGATAAATTTCAGGACTCCTGCACCTAGGGGCAGAGCAAAAAAATGCCAAAACATTGTTCAGTTATCAAAAATCTTATTCTCTACACCCATACATTTGCAAGAAAAACTAAATGCACACTCCTGTACTACTGAAAGGCCTCTATTAAAATTGTAAATTTATAATCCCCAGGGTAGGGGATTTTACTCTAGGGCGGGATCAATTTGACGTATAAAGTTTATATGGAAAATATTTAAATAAGATCTTCTTTAATGCTATTGACACTACCTTAAATCTGCATGAATGTTTCAATGGAGAAAGTAGCCCTTTACCAAACTTATGAAATTTATGGTCTCAGGAGTAGGGGTTTTGGTACTATGGTGGGACAAAATGGTAATAGTGATTAAATGGCTTTATTATTTGAAGGACTTTTTGTTTTACTTTTTTCAATAGAATAATTATATAAAATCTAAATGCATATTAAAGAAAAGCAGAAAGGGATGTACCAAAATTGTGAATTTCGTAACCCCGGGGTTCTTGCTCTAAGGCAGGTCCAAAACAGTCACGTGGTGTTAATATAGCATATAGTATAGTACATGTATGCAAAGTTTTCCGTCAGTATGGGCACTTTCGAGGGGCATTTGTGTTTTAAGAATATACCTTGTTTTACACTGTCGATTTTTATTAGAATTTACCTCAGATATGAAGAACAAGAATATTATCATTTCGCAGTCCGTGGGCCTAAATGATACTCCAGTAACCGATAAGGCCTATGATCCTCTTGTTATATTAGATATAAGAAAAAGTGAAGATAACAAAAAGTGATCAATTTCATGATTTCTATAAAGGATGCAAAATTAAGGTAAATACACACCAGAGGTGGGATCAGGTGTCTAGGAGGAGTAAACACCCCTTGTGGACCAGTCACAGCCGACGTGAGTCTATATCTTGATCAGGTAAACGGATAATAATCCGTAATCAAAATTAGTAAGTAAAGAACGGTATGTAAAAAATTGGTATGAAAAACGTCCGACAGCATTCAGCAACAGGTTGTATTTGTAAATGAGATCATTATAACGACCACAGAATTTACGAAATGCTGACTTTAAACCAAGATTGTAACCTCAACTTATTTGTCAAACGCATCACACATATATACATATATACATAATTCAAAGAATATAGTTAGAAATACATTATATATATACATATATATATATATATATATATATATATATATATATATATATATGCAAAAATATTACACATTATATATATATATATATATATATATATATATATATATATATATAATCGCAGAAAATTAACTTCAGTTCTGTAGTATATATTCATCTATTTCCTCATTTTAAGTACATGTACTAACACGTATTAACTCGAAGCACGGATAAATTTTAGCCGAAATATCGGTGTGACATTTGAGAACGATATTTATCGGTTTTAAATATAAGAAACTTTACCTACCAGTGGTACCAGTATGAGGACCGCACTCCAGTACATAGTGAGGAATCCGACAGCCGAGTGAGCAGCCGTCCGCCAGACCTCTAGGATCGATGTCTACGCCTTTAAGGAAATAGAAACACATATAAACAAACTAGATACGAATCCAATCTAGTGATGAAAGGCAGAGGAAATATTCTGTGATTTTCATCCGCGCGACTTGTCATCAGTTTCATTTTGGGGCTACGTTCGAACTACGTGGTTGAATCAGAATGGCGACACAAATATAAGTGCTAAGCGTTTATCACCGAGATAAAATTTTGATGATGAATTTCCCCCAAAAGAAAATTGAATACATTTCATTCAGAGAAAGTGCATTGCAAGTCCTGGGAAATCCCACTGTTTTAACTGAGATTTGCAAGCAAGATTAAACTATGCCTAGTGACCTATAAATAAGAGCTGCTTGTAATCTTTGGTAAAAATTCAAAGGATTTAATAGAAAAAACACTCACTATATTTTAACGATTCCTCAAAACAAAAATTTCGACTGTTATCATAAACAAAAACGCAGTCAATCAGGAAAACTAAGTGGGCTTAATATTTAATAAGACTTTTACAACTGTAGGAAATTTATCAATCAGAGAAAGTGCATTTCATAGCACGTGTTCATTTTTGTCTGCTTTAACACACATAACAAATTAAGTCAGAAGAGAGATCTAAATCATCCTGTTATCAGTCTGTCTGTCTGTCTGTACAGCTGAAGACGTTCGTTTGGTATGACATTGATTCTTTGTCGTATCGTGTCACACTGCACAACTGAATCACAAGAAACAGTAGTTTGGAAGTTCAACAACGATTCGTTTGCAAGTCGCCATATCTGACACAAAATTTGTGTTGGTCTTATTAGGTCCTGAAGTGTTACTTCTAGAAGACTGACATTTATTGACGCCATCGAATCACCAATCATAACAGATTTCTTATTGAAAAACAATGTGGGTATATAATCATGATATGCAAGTTAAGAGCACAGTTATATTACGACAGTATGGCATTTTAAAGGACATTTACGTATACACGTAAGAATATAGTACAGTATTCCAGTCAGTCAATGTGTATATTAAAATTAATATTTTCTCTCCATAAAAAAATCTAGTAATACATAGCATTAGTTTTATTCTATCACTTCTCGTTGCTGTACTATTCAATAATAAGATATTTCTCCAAAAATAAGTTAAATATATAAATTTGTAAAATAAACATTGTTTTACATCGAAATGCACAAAATATTTTGACATTTTTTCCCATAGGATAATGTAGTCAAATTAATGCCGAAAAAAATCCAGGGAGAACAATCACGTTACTAAGGATACTGTCTGTTGCCTAGAGACATAAATATAGACCGCTTCATACAGAATTTAACTTCCAGTCCCCACGAAATATAGTAGTATGACTGAAATATCACTGAATAACATACATTCTTGAAATCAATCACCAATCGTCTTTTTCACTTCAGACTCCATTAAATTCATTAATTAACCAGTACAAATACTTTACGTCTCTCCATTGCATGTACTTACGGTCGCATCTCTTTAGAAAATAATTAATAACAATGTCAGTTTGCCAATAGACTTCTGTACTTATCGTCCATCAACTTAAGCAGCCTATAACAAGCGTCCTAATTGCGATCGTTTACACTGTGGATGTGCATTAAGTTCAACGGGGGTTACTTATGGAGGTCATTGAAGAGAGGAAATGTACGCACAATGAAATGCAAATATCCAAATTCAAATAAATGGCCGGTAAGGGAATGAAGAGCTTTTTGTCATGCCAAACTTCCAGCAAAAAAACCAGGCTAATAGCGTGTTAGTATTAGTCAGATTTTAAATGTTTCCCATACCGGCTGAACGGGTTGACGTTCTGAGGGAACTATGATTGACCATATTCGTAGACAAAATCCCAAAGTTTTCTCTGTGTATTTCCAAAAGGAAGAAAAGTTCATTAATCGAATGTCTATTCACACATATTTTATGATCACTTTCAAAGAGCTTCCATCACACCCAAACGTGAAAGAGAATGTGAACAGTGAAAATTTGAATGTGTTTGAACAACTTGGCCGCGAAATATACAGGCCGCCATATCCAGAAGAGACAAATGAAATTGATTAATGAATAGTTTATTTAATTTAAACGATGTTTTCTCCCTACTGTACATTATTTGTTTGATAGTATTTTCCTGTATTGAAGAAAGTTGGGTTAAAACTATGTGATTATAGGGACACCAGCCTAGGAAGATGTGTGTGTGTGTGTGTGTGTGTGTGTTTGTGTGTGTGTGTGTGTGTTTGTGTGTGTGTGTGTGTGTTTGTTTGTGTGTGTGTGTGTGTGTGTGTGTGTGTGTGTGTGTGTGTGTGTGTGTGTGTGTGTGTGTGTGTGTGTGTGTGTGTGTGTGTGTGTGTGTGTGTGTGTGTGTGTGCTTGTATGTGTGTGTGTGTGTGTGTTTGTTTGTGTGTGTGTGTGTGTGTGTGTGTGTGTGTGTGTGTGTGTGTGTGTGTGTGTGTGCTTCAGCTTTGAATGACAGACTCATAGAATGGGTAAATGTATATAATATCATTACAGACGCTCAATTCGGGTTTCAACCAAAAGTAGGTACTGCCAAAGGTATTTTTTGTATGTCGACAATTATTAGCATGTCCTTACATAAGAATATTTTAAGCTTTGGCGTAAAACTCAGTATGTATGGTGTTTAAGGGACATTACAAATGTTACACGTGCTATGTACGAGAAATGAAAACCTGTGTCAAATAATCAAGAATGCTATTGGAGGTTTTAGAAAATCCTTTTGGTCTCTTACAAAGTTCTGTCCCCTGTACCTTTTATCATTGTATGTGATTGATTTTATAAAGAATGGTGATGTTTCTCTACAACTTCAGGAACTGAATCTCTTTTCTCCTTACAATGATATGTGCAGATGACATGGTCTGTTTTGCTGAATCAACAAATGTTAAATACGCCACGTGACCATGCCTCATAATGAGACCTGACAATTAATGTTGAGAAAACGAAACTTGTTGTTTTTAGAAACAGAGGTAAAGTACATGCTAATGACATAAAGAGCCAATAGAATTCAGATAAATTCATTTTATTGAATTACAACGGAAATTGTAATGTAACACAAAAACAATTAGCCAGTCAAGGTAGAAAAAGCAAGGTTTTGTTTCAGATCTAAGGTTAGTCAACTGAGGTTAAATACTGACAATGTGTTCTCACGTTTTGACACATATGCCAGCCGTATACTGAATGATGGTTGTAAAGTTTGGGAAAACCACAATGCATATAATATTGAAAAGAAACATTCAGAATTTTTAAAAAAAAATGTTTGAAAATACACAAATACGGTCATGATATATTTTTAAATAAGCATTGCCTCTGATGATTGTACGAAAATCCCATATTTTCAAATTCGTTTAAATTATTAAAAAGTGGAATTGCATTTTGAGATCATGTTACGAAAAACAAGAAATGATTCAGAAAAATGTATCCCCAACGTGGTACACAATTAAAAGGGTTATACTAATGTATCGTTTAATTTATAGTCGTACCAAAACAAGTCAAGACATCGAGCGGACAATATCTTCGTATGTCCAGAGTAGATTGATCCTCGTCATTTTACAATGTGACGTCAGAATCAGTAATCTGCTCCTTAGGGTGTACCAGTGAGTTTCTTGTCAATCACGCAAATGATTACCAAAATATAGACAAGATAATATATTACTATCTCCAGTTTGACCCTTGACTTTAACAATGTGAAATCAAGAGAGTTCATCTACTCCTGAAGATGCACCAGTGTACCAAGTTTGATGTCTATCAAGGAAAGGGTTCTCAAGATATTGAGCGGACGATATCTTCTTGACTCCAGAGTGGATTGACCCTTCACTTTTGACTTTGTGACCTCAAAGTCAATGGCGTCACCAACTCCTTAAGATTGACTAGTGAAATGAAAGTAGGATTTGAAATCAATTCATCCCATTCTGTCTACTGGAACCATAGTAATAAGTACTTCCTGTTTATTTCGCCCTTTCGATCCTTCAGGATCACGTGGTAGTTTAGGGTAATATAATCAGCGATATTGGAGGTTTTTGTTCCAGACCGAAGTCAACACAAGCCAGTACTGCTTGCTGGATAAGTAAGAAAATAAATTTGATTAACAAGTCTTACGTGTCTGTATAAGGCTTTGGAGATATTATTGTTTTATTGCGCGAGTTGGTGAATGCTGTTTTAAGTAGCTAGGAAGCGCACGCGCTCCAGGACAGAATAGGATATCTGTATATATTTCTGATTAAAATACTTGATTGAGAACTTTAATAACTAATTGATTTATTCCTTTAATTGCTCAGACAAAGCATCTGAATCTTCGAACCCAGAAACGTTACACTAATATACCAAATTTGATGTCTGTCAAACAAAGGGTTAATCGGAAAAGACTTGGTCTACAGACCAACGGACCGACAGACTGACAGGTTGTTTGTGCATATATTGTTTAACGTAATGCTCGAGAAATTTTCACTCATATGGAGACGTCACCATTACTGGTGAAGGGCTGCAAAATGTAGGTCTATAATTGGCGCTTATGGCATTTGAGCAGGGAGGGGGTCTTTATTGTGCTACACCTGCTGTGACATGAGGGCCTCGGATTTTGCGGTCTCATCCGAAGGACATCCTCATTTACTCATTTAGTCGCCTCTGACGACAAGCATGGGGTACTGAGGACCTATTCTAACCTGAATCCTCAAGGGAACCGACCGACAGGAGCAGACAATATCGCTCCTTTTTCAAAGACCGACAGGTGCTAAAATAAATATATGCTCCTTCTTTTACAAAGATCCGGGTTAAAATAGGTCCTCAGTAGCCCATGCTTTTCTTAAGAGATGACTAAATGGAGCGGTCCTTCGGATGAGACCGCAAAAACCGAGTTTATTTCATGGTTTCCATTGATTGCTTTGCCACCTGGAAATTAAGTTCCTGAAAATTACTTGTGACTGTTATTTTCACTGAAATTATGTTCCGACCGAGATTCAGTCGAAACTAGTTCGTTACAAAATGAGGATCGGATGTTAGAGTCCGAGGTATATAAGGGACGTTAAGCGAGGCTCCTTCTTGTTGGAGTAATGTATGACCAAAATAAAATTAGTTGTAGTAACCATTGTCTAATTTCCTGCAGATATCAGTAATTCATCTAGATGTATAATTAAAACAGTAATGACCACTTCACACTGCAATTCTATTTGGTAATTCTTACTTCTTACAAATTAACAAGATAAGACTATCATCACATTTGGCTATGGAAAACGGACGCCATGAAAATAATCTTGCACGAAAACCGAATATGCGAACTGCATAGATCAGAAATTGAAGACGAATTCCATTTTATATGTTTGATGAATATTTTTTTTTTAGAATTATTTTGTATATTCTATGAAATCTTGATTGTAATTACTGTGCTGATTGTACCGAAAACTGCAGTCTGGCGTACTATAACGCGTTTACATGAATATTTATCTATGCAATGAGATGCAATTCTTACGCAGTCAAGTGAGTTGAATTGTCTTACTATTAATCTGAGCTTATGTATTGCTCCATGCACGTTGAATTAATAAATATAGACCCGTGATAAGAATTCATTGTGCTGTAATCTGTTTTTATGATTCAAAAGAATGATAAAATGTTTTAACTTGGTTCCGGAAATTCATTTCCTCCTCACGGAAGCAGTGTGGAATGGCTGAAGAAAAAGGCAAAATGTACGTAGAGTTCATGTTTTAAAATCGTTCAAGGATACACATGTATGCGCAGTAGTGGAGATTATTATAGTCAAAATGCTTTTTGTGTTCTCCATTAATCTACCACATTACAATATTCAGTATAATAAACGATGAGTTTGTGCATGTGAGTTTGTTGTTTTTCAGTCGAGATAGAACGGCAAACAAATTCCGTACACAGAGAACTATGGGATGGGGAAACGCCCTGCAACATGCACAACCTGTGTATAAAACCCGGGCAAGTAAGACCGTTATCTTGTTTCCCTTGAGTTATCATGCAAAATCTGGAGCATTTTCACCACCACGTTTGGCATTTCCATCAAATCGTAATGGCTTCAAATAAATCTCCATGATGTCATTTGAATACACAAGAAAGATTGTTAAATTTGAAAAAATATAAATGTTTTACTTCATCTTTCAAATGATATGGAGGGTTTGGGGTGGGGGGTTTTTTTTTTATTAATTTTTTTAAAAAAATTATTCTGAAAAAAAATCTCGTTAATAAACTGCCACATTTCTGGTGTTTACATTTCCGTTCACATTCCAGGTTTGAAGAGTACCAAATGGTCACATGATTACTTGTACGACCTAAATCCAAACAAGTGGGAGTGCAAGCAACGACAAACGCTTATTCATGTACTAGAAGTCAGAGACTTCTAGTACATGAGGCATTCATTCCCTTAAACATTATACACTGATTACACAAAAACAGAATAAACCAAATTATGTCATTTACAATTTGGGCAATTTCAAGATAATTAATTTATATAATTAAATATAAAAAATGTAAGTAGAAATGCGTAATAATTTGCTTCACGTTGTTTAGAATATTTTAGCACAAACAAGATTATTCAACCTGTATATACGCCACAAAGAATCATGTGGAAGGCTAACGTAAGAAGACAACTTTGAACTTAATGAATAAATGAAGCTAGTGCTCACGTTTTGTATCTGCATCTGTAATGGGAAAGATGAACCGAAATAAAACCTTTTGATTTTAATGGCTACTTCCCGTGCTTTATCCTGTATTTGTGGAGTTATTGTAATTTTTTTCTTTTTGATGTAGAATTTAATATATGTTAAAAGCAATTTTCATACACACAAATATATATATATATATATATATATATATATATATATATATATATATATGTGTGTGTGTGTGTGTGTGTGTGTGTGTGTGTGTGTGTGTGTGTGTATAATATATATATATATCAGTAATATTCATCCGCAATACAGACTATCATCTTCATTTTACGTTTTATATTCTTACATAATCAAGTTTTAATTTTTATCTTTTTAATTTGAATGTCATTGATAAAATGAATGAAACAAATGTATTGATTTTTATAAATCTTGTGCATGTTTGTTATGGTATTATATTTGTTTTGAACGTCAATACAGGGACAGCTAAAAGTGGAAAAACCGAAGAAAATGTAATGAACAGAAAATTTTGTGTTTTTGTTGTTGGATAAAAAATTTATTTCACTCGTGAATATATATATGTGTGTGTGTGTGTGTGTGTGTGTGTGTGTGTGTGTGTGTGTGTGTGTGTGTGTGTGATATACCATTGTCAATATGCTGTAAAGGGTATTTCTATTTCAAGAGATCACATAATCTCTAGTATCTTTATCACTTACGATGGCAAATATACGTAACGGGATGTCTGTTAGGGTATGATGGGAGTGACAAGAGCCAAACTGCAAGTATCGGCGAGTGTCCGTAACTCTGTAATATGTACAGGTGTAATAGTTAGAATCCTTTTGGCTTTCTTTCATGATAAAAACCGTCCAGGAACAGACCGGGAATTTATCTTCACCGATGTCCACTCGGATTCAAACTATTTGATATTTCATGGAAGGTTCTTAGACTTTCAAAACTATCATCTCATAGAACAAAACAACAATTTGATTCAATACCATTAGCTTTTCTCATCTACCCGTATGATTTTAATACGCTGGTCACCCAGGTCACATTACGTAGGTGTCACTTAGGTCCGGCATGCGTTGGGGTTTTTTTTTGGGGGGGGGGGGTTGTTTTGTTTTTGTTTTTGTTTTTTTTTGTTTGTTTTTTGTTTTGTTTTTGTTGTTGTTGTTTTGTTGTTGTTGTTGTTGTTGTTTTTAGCTTACCATGCTTTTATTTATTTCTAGTTTATTCTCGACCACTGAAATTTATATACGTACACATTTAATTTCTCTGTGCTTTATATGCCATCGCACTTCACCACTTGACCATCTGGACAAGTCTAAAAACTTGCTTTCGCTCGCAGTCGCTAAACGCTATTGAGAATTGAAGATGCAGTCAAGAAAATCCTGCTTCATTTGAAATCTTTTATAAGGCATAGAGATTGCAACGAACTACCAAATAACACACCGTCCCTAAGTGAAGACATATCTCATTTAACGCACACAGAAATATAATATTATTTGGATACTCAATTCAACCTTTACCTTCCCCGTGGGGATCCGGGTTGTTAGAATAGATCCTCGGTACCCCTTGCTTGTCGTAAAAGGCGACTAAACGATGCGAGCCTTCGGATGAGACCGCAAAAATCGAGGTCCCGTGTCACTGCAGGTGTGGCACGTAAAAGATCCCTCCCTGCTCAAAGGCCAAAAGCGCAGAGCATAGGCCTAGATTTGCACCCCTTCACAGGCAATGGTGACGTCTCCATATGAGAGAAATATAGCAGGACGTTAAACAATATTTAATCAATCAATCGATCTTTACCAGGAGTTAAACTCACGACCTCCTAACAGAGTGTGATCAGCACGTTACACCGATTAACCACCTACATGTAGGCAAGTCTAAAAAATTGCTTTTGATGAAATTCACGCCACGCTGTCACACGCTACATGGTCATTGAAAATTGACATTTTACTTTAAGGGATGATACAAAATTCATTCTGCATTTAATTGATTGTTTCTTTGTTTGTTTTATGTCCCATCGATAATTTTCCCCCTCATATTGAGACGCCACCAGCTGAAGTACCACAAACTTAGACATATACTTGGCGCTCCGGGCCGTAGCAGTGAGTGTTCTTTAACGTGCCAACTCCTACCGCGACACAGAAACTCTGTTTTTAGATTTCTATTTTTACGTCTTAGGTTTGGCGCGGCCATGGCATGAGCGGGGCTCTAATTCACGACCACCACTCCCCCGGTTACAAAGCGAACACTCTAACCAATGACCAGTCACATTGCATTTGAAATATTTTATAAAGCACTTAGATTGCAATGAACTGAGAGAGAGAGAAAGAGAGAGAGAGATAGGCTTCTGATTAAAGCTTTTCTTACGTTTTTTTCCTGGTTTTATTTTTTGTTTTATGTCTTCATTATCAATCTTTTGAATATATATTAAAGAATTTAAGACTGGTTGCGTTTTCTGTGTTTAATCGACATTACAATTCAATTACACATTGGGATATGGTTATTGAGTCATATGCCTCGAGTTGAATATTAAATAAGGATGAATGACACACTAGAGAAATTTAACATGTATGAAAAGTGGAGGTTATGTACAACATTTTGAAATTGAAAAGCATCCTAGACCTGAATTAATTAGGCCTATAACAAGTGGCATTAATTATCTGAGATTCCGCCATTTTATTGTCGTTAGGCATTTCTTTGTGACTTGACAGATAACCATCTCGATTTTATGTTGACTTGAAAGGTTAATTTTAAAACTGCTCGTGGAATCAATATTAGACAAGTAACATGCATTAATGGACGGATGTAATTCGAGAGAATGTATATATCTAATGTTGTTTGACCTTGAACTATGACCTAAAATATCACACACACTTTACCCTTGGACACTCTATCGGGCTAAAGGGGAAAAAATCAGCTGTGGACAATGACATCTGATGGATGGACACACGGACCAACAGACATCGCTGTACTGTATAACGTCTCGTCTACAGATAGACACACGGACCTACAGACATCGCTGTACTGTATAACGTCTCGTCTACAGATAGACACACGGACCAACAGACATCGCTGTACTGTATAACGTCTCGTCTACAGATAGACACACGGACCTACAGACATCGCTGTACTGTATAACGTCTCGTCTACAGATAGACACACGGACCTACAGACATCGCTGTACTGTATAACGTCTCGTCTACAGATAGACACACGGACCTACAGACATCGCTGTACTGTATAACGTCTCGTCTACAGATAGACACACGGACCTACAGACATCGCTGTACCATAATACATCTCGTCTACAGATGGACGTATAAAAACTGTCACAAACTTGTATTTTCGCAGATGATAAATTTGGTTTAGTATTTATGTAGTTCATACAATTTCAAGGATGAAAGCTGTAGTTTATGCTTCGTATTTTACAACTAGTTTACTACTAATAAACTTATATATACGTGTAGTTTATCAGAGGCAAAATAATAATGTTTCACTCATTTTTGTGAAATTGTCGTGACATATCAGTATGTCTGAAATATGAGTTCCTTAATGTGAAGTTCTTTTATCATAATACAAGAATTCCTGCATCTTTTTGTATGACATATCGCCATATGCACGCAGTCGCTACTTAAAGATTTATTTGGAACTTCTGTATTTTTAGAAGTACATTTACATATATCAGGCTTGAAAAAAAAGATGCGTGAACTCATTTCCCTTAGCTTACTACTTATAATTGTTATTCATCCTGCATTGCTGAAATCGTCCGAAAGTATAGATTGGATTAAGGATGAATCATGAATTAATGTATTGTTGAGGCTGCAAACAGAGAATTCAGTGCTCAGAATAATGACCTAAATCATGTAGTCAGATTTCATACGTACACCAAGTAGAACGCATACACGTGGCGATATAATTTTGAGTCAACTTTGTAAAACTAAATATCAAAATATCCAAACTCCATTTTCTGTTTTTACATTTAATGAATTCAATATTTGTATACTATAGATAATGAAATGCATATTGCGTCGATTGGTGAATTTTTCTGTAGCCCTGTGTAATATTGTGCTGTAGCTATGTTTAATATTGTGATGTAGCCCTGCGTAATATTGTGATGTAGCCCTGTGTAATATTGTGATATAGCCATGTGTAATATTGTGATGTAGTTATGTTTAATATTGTGGTGTAGCCCTTTGTAATATTGTGATGTAGCCCTGTGTAATATTGCGATATAGCCTGATGCCATACAGTGACATTGTGTCGCAGCATACTGTTTTATATCTTTCTGTCATATTGTTACACAGAGACACGATAATATCCACAATCACATGACTGAATGATCCTTTCATAAAATCATATTAAAGCCTTGGACACCCTTGCAATATAGCCCTTCATGAGTGATAATATGCAATTTGTAGCGGTTATTCTACTACGGCTGATTGATATGTTGTGAGCCTTGTATTGAAGTGGTTAGCAGCGATATCCTTTTTCAGCCCTACTATTCTCTGACTATTTTAGGCTGTGTACCCGAAGACTGGTGTCATTTGATCAGTTTATATCGAAGAGGTAGCACTGTGACTTTTGCAAAATGGACAAAATCGGTGAAAGAGCCGTGATTCAATATTTGCATAACCAAATGATATCCATACTGATGTGGTAGCAACACTAGAGGAAGATGTCCCTTCATATGCTACAGTAAAAGGGTGGGTGGCGGAATTTAAATCCAAGTCAAAGCCTTGAGGATGACCCCCATTCCTGGAAGGCCTGCCATTGTTGTAACCCCAGAAATGGTCAATAAAGTCCATGATATTGTTATGACTGACAGGCAAGTTACAGAAAGATATATAGCCAGTACAGTTGGCAATTCACAGGAAAGATTCCATTTTGACAGAGGATCTTACAATAAGAAAACTTTCAGCCTGTTGGGTACCAAGACTTCTGACAGTTGATCAGAAGCACACCAGGCGCACTTCGTATGTTAATCTAAACTTTTTAGTGGTAGATCCTGCTAACTTTCTTCAGAGATTTGTTACTATGGATGAAACATGGGTCCATCATTTCACCCCCAGAGGCCAAACAACAGTCTAAACAATGGAAGCACCTGGTTCACCCCACCACCCAACCCCACCCCCACCCCGGCCAAAGAAGGAAAAGATTGCTCATCAGTTGGAAAGGTCATGGCCTCGGTTTTCTGGTATGGTGATGGTAGACTGTCTCCAAAAGGGACAAAAAATCAATGGCATATACTATACATTACTTCTGAGGCAATTACGGGAAAATATTAAACTCAAGCGCCGCGAAAAACTCAGTAAAGATGGGTTGCTCCACCAGGACAATGCCTCTGTGTCATTAACGATTGTGATTCTATTGTTCGCCTGATCTCGCTCCATCAGATTTGATCGATTTTCAAAACTTAAAATGGCCATTTCCGGTACTCACTTTCAGTCAGAAGATGACATCATACATGCAGTGCCGGCGGACTTTCTGAACGGTCAAGAAAATGACTTCTTTAAAAGTGGCATTGAGGCTGACAAAAGTGTATAGATACTGAAGGGGATTATGTTGAAATATAATGCAATATGTCTGCCAGAATTCAAACTCTTACATATGAGGCTCACAACATATCAATCAGCCCTCGTATATCACTCATTCTCAATCGGCCCGATGGGGATCTGCGGGCAGGTTAGAACAGATCCTCAGTGCCCCTTGCTTGCCATAAAAGGCGACTAAATGGGGCGGTCCAACGGATGAGACCGCAAAAAACTGAGGCCACGTGTCACAGCAGGTGTGGCATGACAAAGATCCCTTCCTGCTCAAAGACCGTAAGCGCCGAGCACAGGCCTAAATTTTGCAGCCAATTATCGCCTATGGTGATATCTCCATATGAGTGAAAAGTTCTCGAGAGGGACGTAAAACAACCAATCATTCTAAATCGGGTTATCCGCTACTAGCTCACTAGGATTTTGAATTTTAAGGTTTGTTTTTAAAATATAATATGGAGTCGCATATTCAAGTTCACTGTGAAAATCTAGTTCAATACTCTTAATTAAGCATTGAAAAAAGATTTCATTGTAAAAGAGGATTCAGGGGCGACCTTCATACCTGCAGAAGGCCGAATCATCGTCATATGCGGTCCTACAGAGGTCTTAATCATAAACATCGCCTAATGCAGTCCTACAGAGGTCATAAACATCGCCTAATGCAGTCCTACGGAGGTCATAAACATCGCCTAATGCAGTCCTACAGAAGTCTTAATCATAAACATCTAATGCAGTCCTACAGAAGTCTTAATCATAAACATCTTATGCAGTCCTACAGAGGTCTTAATCATAAACATCGCCTAATGCAGTCCTACATAGGTCATAAACATCGCCTAATGCAGGCCTACAGAGGTCTTAATCATAAACATCTAATGCAGTCCTACAGAAGTCTTAATCATAAACATCTAATGCAGTCCTACAGAGGTCTTAATCATAAACATCTAATGCAGTCCTACAGAAGTCTTAATCATAAACATCTAATGCAGTCCTACAGAAGTCTTAATCATAAACATCGCCTAATGCAGTCCTACAGAGGTCTTAATCATAAACATCGCCTAATGCAGTCCTACAGAAGTCTTAATCATAAACATCTAATGCAGTCCTACAGAAGTCTTAATCATAAACATCGCCTAATGCAGGCCTATGGAGGTCATAAACATCGCCTAATGCAGTCCTACAGAGGTCTTAATCGTAAACATCTAATGCAGTCATACAGAGGTCATAATCATAAACATCGCCTAATGCAGTCCTACAGAAGTCTTAATCATAAACATCGCCTAATGCAGGCCTATGGAGGTCATAAACATCTCCTACGGAGGTCATAAACATCGCCTAATGCAGTCCTACAGAGGTCATAAATATCGCCTAATGCAGTCCTACAGAGGTCTTAATCGTAAACATCTAATGCAGTCATACAGAGGTCATAATCATAAACATCGCCTAATGCAGTCCTACAGAAGTCTTAATCATAAACATCGCCTAATGCAGGCCTATGGAGGTCATAAACATCTCCTACGGAGGTCATAAACATCGCCTAATGCAGTCCTACAGAGGTCATAAATATCGCCTAATACAGTCCTACAGAGGTCATAAACATCGCCTAATGCAGTCCTACAGAGGTCATAAATATCGCCTAATGCAGTCCTACAGAGGTCATAAACATCGCCTAATGCAGTCCTACAGAGGTCTTAATCATAAACATCTAATGCAGTCCTACAGAGCTCTTAATCGTAAACATCGCCTAATGCAGTCCTACAGAGGTCATAAACATCGCCTAATGCAGTCCTACGGAGGTCATAATCATAAACATCTAATGCAGTCCTACAGAGGTCTTAATCATAAACATCGCTTAATGCAGGCCTACAGAGGTCATAAACATCGCCTAATGCAGTCCTACAGAGGTCTTAATCGTAAACATCGCCTAATGCAGTCCTACAGAGGTCTTAATCATAAACATCTAATGCAGTCCTACAGAGGTCATAATCATAAACATCTAATGCAGTCCTACAGAGGTCTTAATCATAAACATCTAATGCAGTCCTACAGAGGTCATAAATATCGCCTAATGCAGGCCTACAGAGGTCTTAATCATAAACATCGCCTAATGCAGGCCTACAGAGGTCTTAATCATAAACATCTAATGCAGTCCTACAGAGGTCTTAATCATAAACATCTAATGCAGTCCTACAGAGGTCTTAATCATAAACATCTAATGCAGTCCTACAGAGGTCTTAATCATAAACATCGCCTAATGCAGTCCTACAGAGGTCATAAACATCGCCTAATGCAGGCCTACAGAGGTCTTAATCATAAACATCGCCTAATGCAGTCCTACAGAGGTCTTAATCATAAACATCTAATGCAGTCCTACAGAGGTCATAATCATAAACATCTAATGCAGTCCTACAGAGGTCTTAATCGTAAACATCACCTTTGAATGATCGTATCACGTTCGTATTTAATTATCAAGGTCTTCCGTTTCCAAATTGATGCCTTTCTGTTTTCGTACTATTTCTTCTAATTATGTTCTCCAAACGAAGTCTAATGTAAACCTAGAATATTTAACAAATGACATGGAAGAAAATGTATGATTTTAAAAAAGCAACAAGGGGGTGATTTTACAGTTAGACCTTCAGCCCAACATCACTGATCTTACTTCTCAGATCACAAAGCATACACGGGAAGGAAATGTTCCGTATTTTAACAACCTTCCCTCCAACACGTTCCTCTGAAAAATAGGTGTGTGTTCAAATCGACATCTCCACAGCAAAATCTTCTCTTTTTTACGTTATTACAACCTCTGGTAATTTTTGCTTTTTAAAACACCTAAAATTTTCATTTTTCCTGCTTTTTACTTTATTTTGACTGGTATATATATAATACAAGTTCCGAGGTGACCTAACAATTTCCGACAATGTTTTGACAATTGATACTAAGAAAAATACAACACATGCTCTCCCTTGTGATTGAGATGATTTGACGAGAAAATAAGATGTTTTTCTAAGAGGTTTTAGCTTTCTAAAGGTTGATTCCAGCTCAGTACTTTGTCTAGAAATGCATGATGCACTAAACAGTTGGTCAACAGAGTAGTATTAAATCATCTTGAAGAGCGTTTGTAAGGTACATGCATATTTCTTTGATCAAATTACATCTGTTTAATCCATCATACAGTCTGTTATACTCCGCGTTCGTTTAGGATCATTCATAACAGTTTTCGATTTCATTCATAATTCACCAAGGGAGGTTTATAGGTTTATGAAAGGAATATCTTTTTGTAAATGTCTTTGTAAAACCATTTCCATAATTTTTTATGCCATCAATTTTCATTCAAGAAATATGTTAATACTATGACTGTACATAAGGAGATCTAAGGCTTCATGAAGTACTTAAGTGTGATGTTTAAAAGGTTTATAATATATGTACTCAATCTGTGATGTTCAAAACATAAGGATATCCCTATGTTATAGCAGCTAACACCTCACTAACGTATCCTTGCAAACGGGAAAAAAACAGAAATGCGGGGAATGGGGAATGTGGACTATAAAATTCTGAGATAGTAAAGCTCATTTTGGAGAATTTTTTTCTCATCCCATATCACCTTATTTCCTTCTAAAATAATTTTTTTAAAAAGATAAATTAATGCAATTATCAAGTTTGAAATGATTGTATGTTCGTCAAAAGTTATACTAGGAGCCAATTTATATAGCAGATTGAATGTTTTATCTAGAAAGCGAACATTTAGGGGATTTAAGATTATTGGAAATAAATACAGATAAATACCCAAAAAAAATTCTTATTTACAGGATATGACTTGTACGAGTCATTTGGGCTCATTTCAAATCTTTAAAACATTTGGAACAAAATTACGTTTCCTGTCACGTTAAGAGACAAAGTATGAATACAGTCCCTAAATCGTTCTATTGTCTCAGTTTTCCGTTCAATGACCGTGCGTTCAGCGTTTGCTCTCTGTTCACAGTTCTGTGTTCTCCGTTGACCAATCGTTTGCGTTCACCGTTCACAAACGTTCACCATTCGTTCGCCGTTCGTTCAGCGTTCATCCATCGTTCAGTTTTGGGTTTTCCATTGTCATTTCGAACTCCGAACTGAAAGGGTAGATCTTTCTGACGACGAGAAAATGAAACAGGAACGCATGCGTAAGCGTGCAAGAAGTATTATGGATACTGAATACAAAAAATTATAAATGTGAACTATGATTAATTAAGATAAGGTACGACAAGCTTTATTTCAAGTCGGCGTGTCATAATAACAAAGAAACATAAGCACCATGGAGCTTTTAGACCGACATAATTTATTTCCACATAGAAGAAGTCCTCTAAACTTATATCAACTGCTGGTAATGGCGCTGTTGAATTTACCAGCATTTCATGAACATTGTACATTTCTTTTGTTTGGATTAAATATATATTACGAACTATAGTAGATGAGATTTTTTTATTCCATTTTATTCTATTTTTAGTCAACTACCGAAGAATTTTCAAAGTTTTTGGATATTTTGTTTTAAATCCTTACATTCAATTCTCATATTCAAGTCATTGAAAAAAATAAGCAGCTCTGAACCAGTATGACAGAAAGTAAACAATACTAATACTAAATTGTATTTTTGATAGAAAAGGACGATAAATAAAAGTGTAAAGATAGTTTTAATTGATTAGAAATAGGTTTTGAAATACTTTTAACTGATACAATTCATCTGTATGTATAAATATTATACTGAAACAACAGGAAATGACTCCACATCTCGGTATTTGATGCAATTAATTGTGAATAACAAAACAACTTTCTGAATTCATTTTGCTTTTAAAATATCTGTAAATTGTTTTATTAAACGTACATTAACTTATTTTGCTCGTGCAGGAAAAATTAAACAGCGTATAAGTACAAACCTGTACATCTGCTTCTCACGACTTTTTTAGTTCTTCAGAGAGTGTTTACAACAAAAAGCGATCTAGCCTGGTGCTTTGGGCACTACAGAATTTATGCATTAAGTTTACTTATCGTTTGCCGTACCTGATGATGGAATACGTGCAATGCCAGGAAAATACCCGATATATTCGGAATAAAGTGGAAAAGTTTCAGTTAGAGTTAGAGTGCTCACTGCAGCACCGGGACTTTCGGTGATGAAAGGGACAGTGTCAAAACCTCTAAATTAGAACAATTTCTGATTTGTTCCCACTCATCGGCATAGACCTCATTATAACCATCCTACAGAATGAGGAATGGGTCTCAACCAACATTATGAAATTCATAACTTGGCGTGAGGTTCATATCCCCAGGGACTAGGCTTAAGGAATCATGAATTTGAAGGTTCGAACCCTTGTCACGACAAATCCGACCGTTAAAATAGAGAACGACTGTTCCCATACAATGCTCTTATTTTCGGATCAGACCTTCAAATCGATATGCTCTGTGCATGGCACATGATTGTGTTGATCTCGGTACTATATAATACTAGTATGAGTACATGGAATTCAGCTGAACAGCAACGGTAGACAGCCTTATTTAAAGACATCACAAGCTGTACACGCGGCTACGAGTCAGGACATTTCTTACTAAAGCCAACGATAAGTAGACCTTCAGTACAATGTAAGGAACTGACAAAATCACAAGAAAATTAGTACTTTTGCCCATGCTACAACCTGCTGTTTTGTTTGTGTGCCTTTCTTCTTTCTGTGCCCCCGTTCGTCCGTCAAAAAACTTCACATTGCTCATAACTTTTGATATTATGGTGAATAACAGTGCTCTCATATCTATGTTTGGAATTTTTTTACTCTGTTTCTCATCAAGGTCTCCCGACATTATTGTTATTGTAAGGGTTTTTTCTTTCCTTAATTATTTTTTTTTCTTACAAAGTTTGTGCATGCAATTTCTCGGATATGAGTCGACCACTATTGTAAAATTTTCAAGGATGGTAAATATTCACTTGAACTCGATAGCCCCCCCCCCACCCACCCACCCCCCCACCCCCCCGGTTTTGATTACGTTTCTTGTTACTTAATATATTGACGTTTTTCCGACTTTCAGAGGGTTACATTGTCCTTGAGTGTTCTCAGAAACTATTAAAGATATCAACTTGACATTTTCGGCGATTGCAGAGCTAGGAGACTTGGTAGATGTGACATGGGATATTGCAATTTCCCCATCGCAAAAAGCACCGGAGTTCTGTTGGGCTCGAAAATACGCCACGATATTTTCGTGCAATTTTTTATACATTTTCGTTAATATCTTTTCATACAAAAATAATTTGTTAAGACATATATTCAACAAAAAAGTTAAACATCACCTATTTTTCATCAAACCGGTTTGAATTTAACTACATTATGATATAATTTTTCTTGCCATTACTGTGTTTCGATAAATGTTCATGCATTGTAATTCAAACACTCTTGATTTATACTTATTCCCTAGCAGTTGGTTATTGAAAGTTTGGCATTACAAAAATGTTTTATTTTCTGTCGTTAGCCCTTAACTTATTTTGTTGAGTATATTTACCAAAATCTGTAGATAATGCCGAGATCTATTTCATGAAACCAAATTTTAAGGGCCAGACCCTTACGCAAGGGGCCGAAATCTCAAAAACTAAAAATAATTTGTCCAGCATTATGGAAGCAAAGTTCTTTGTTATGTCATTCTGCAAGAAGGATGGCTCGACGGTAACTAGAGAAAATTAGTCATAGTTTAGATTAGGAATAGTATAATGTTTCGTCCGTTGGAACATTTTACCAAACGAAATATAAACCACCATGCATAGCTGCGCTACGTAAACAAGCTGTTGATGGCAGATGCTTCGTAACGTCCGAGTGCTTCGAGTGTAAATACTGTTTATGTAGTCATTGATAGTCTAAACAAAGTTTCCTCTGAGAAGAGAAATTCGGTGGATGCATTCAACTCGCATTTCCTCTGTTCTTTCACAACGCGACTTATAATAACACTCGTACGTTTGAACACACGACTTACAGTATATATAATTTTGTCTACATTTAATTTTGTAGATTCTATATGTGGTTAAGGTATAAATTCCTACATGTAACTATAAGTGGATATCACGTATATAACACATTTGTAGACGGTCTCTCACAATTTCTTTTATTATGAAAATAGCATTATAAAAATAGCAAACTTTGAACTAAAGGTATTAAAGTAATAAAAACAAATATCTGTTTACTGTGAAAGGGTATGGAGGATATAGAGTGGAGGGGGTGTGTGTTGTACTAAACTTTTCTGTAGTATACATGCTATTACTTATAATATCTTGAAATGTCTTTGACTGCATGTCTAACCTGGGATTTCATGTTGCACATAAGCATGTAGGTCTACAAGACCTTTTTTTAAAATAATGTAAAATCACAAGCCTGCACATTCCTCCTCACAGGCAAATATACGTACTGCGTGTAAGCTAGATATGTATGGCCTTCTCTTCACTTGGTAAAAAGAAAAAGATCTGATGAGTCTAGAGTTGAGTTGTTTTGATATTATAAGAATGATCTGACAGTTAATGAAATCACGTATTCCATCTCATATTGCAATATATAATTCTAAAAGTTTCCCTGTATGGATTGAGACACACAATTCTACAAGTCACATTGTCTGCCCCAGTGTAATTTTTTATTATTAACTGTGCAAATATCAATTATGATGATCTTTTTGTTTAGGGATCATCCTTAGGACCAGTGCAGATTGGAGCTTCCAGTCAACAAGTTCAACAGCAATTTGCATTGAAAATTAATAAGAAAGTTACAATATTTTCTACAGATCAAATTTTTCATTTTCACACCAGACAACATTCGTAAACACAATTCTAAGTATATTAGATATAATATTCTTTGGAGGTTTTTTTTCAATATTTGAAAATATTTTTTTACAGTTACTACATTTACAGTGATGATGACACTCATATGCAGACGTCACCATTGCCGGTGAAGGGCTGCAAAATTTAGGCCTATTGCTAGGCGCTAATGGCCTTTGAGCAGGGAGGGATCTTTATTGTGCCACGCCTGCTGTGACACGGGATCTCGATATTTGCGGTCTCATCCGAAGGACTTCACCTACCATTAGTGATATCTCAACATGAGTGAAAAGGTGAAAATAACGAACAGTGATCAATATCCTAAGCCAATAAAGAATACAAAATTAAGTTCCTAAGAAATGTAAAACAAGCTAAAACAAGCATCATATGACAGATATCTTAACACGGAGTCCTGTGTCGCGACATGCGTTGGCACATTAAAGAACTCTCACTGATATGGCCATGAGCGCTAGGCATAGGTGTAAATTTGTCCTCGCCTACAGATTATGACGTCTCACTATGAGTGAAAATTTTTCGAAGGGACTTCAAACAAACATCCTATAAGAGATGACCTTATAAACGGAGTCTCGTGTCCCGACAGGCCTTGGCACAATAAAGAACCCTCATTGCTACGGTCCTAAGCTCTAAGCACAAGCCTAAGCCTACGCCTAATGATGCCTCCATGACACCTGTAGGAAAAAGTCCCAGAGGGACGTAAAACAAAGAAACAATACAAACATGCGTCATAGGAGACATGACCTAGAACGGAGTCCTGTGTCGCGACAGTTGTGTCAGTTCCTAATTAAAGTGTATATAGAACTTAATCAAACAAATTGGCACCATTTCGCAAATAAAAGGGGCGTGGAACATGAACATCTGTTACGGTCCACGTTACAGTCAGAACTAGCTTATATTATTGAATAGATATATCAATCATTTGGTTGTATTTCACAGTTCCAGAATTTTTAGTAATATACGTTATGTTACAATTAAAATATTTTGACAATCGCGATAGCGTAGTACTTTGATCGCTTTGCAACAGAGAGGTCCTGGGTTTCATTTTCTATTTCAGACACCGCGTCAAAGCTATATAAAACGTTTATGATAGGTAATGAGTATTCCTTCGCTACGAACCCGGCGTCCGAAGCAATGGTAAGAGATGATATAATAAACAACCCACACTCCTGCGGCCTTAAGCCCCATGCATTGCTGGTGATGCCTACATTATTGAATATTAGATGGATCATAAAACAACATACAAGAGAAAAAAACAAAGAAATGCTCGCCATCTTTTTGCTCTGGGTTTGTTTTGATGACTTTTGATTTGCCATTTTATCGCGTGGCATTATTTTCGTGATTTTGTCTTCTTAAGGGAAATCAAACTTCGAGTCATTTTTGCTTTGCAGATACTTTGATTAGTCAGTCCGCGGGTTGACTAAAACTTCAAATGCGCTTGCCTGAATTGGAATTCTGGGGAAAATTGAGACCAAAGAAAAGGGTCATTCTTTAGAAATAGACTCTGTAATAAAGTTTTTATTCATTTGTACAAACCCTTTAAAATATGATTTAAGAAAATCAGTAAGAATATCTGCACTGAAGCTTTCGCGAACAATGGTTACCGATTCTTGGGATTAGGGTATCCTTTGAATAGCAGTTAGAGGTCAAGAAAATCAATAAGTCGTGCATTCTATAATTAGATGTCGCGTCACAGGGAGCACAGGACGTGGATGAGTTTTTGAATATATTTTGCAAGAAAACCAACGTGGATTTTCTCTGCGTTTATGCTTTCAGATGAGTCCTTAGTCCTTACTTTTATCATTTGGTTTCTCTTTATCGTGTTAACTTTCTCTCTATTTCTCTCTTGAGGTAAGGAGAGGCTGGAATGCATCATCCTAGAACTTTAACTCGTAATACCAAACACGCTGTTTTCTAGCACGTTTTTTGTGGTGTATTACAAATAAAAGTATTGCCGTCATCACTGAATGGACAAACCTCACAAATGTCATTATTTTTTGTCTCAAGCACGATTGTAAAACGGTTTGCGGTATACAACACGCAACTTAAATAAAAATAAAATTGGTGGTTTTAATTTATTTTTCATTTACCTTCAAACAGAAATATTTCACAATGAGAAGTATATAATATTTATAATATTACCGATCACACAAAAGATGAAAGGGGGGGGGGGGGGGGGGGAGGGGGGATATCTCTTTTCGTGATTGCTCTTCTTATATGAAAAACATACATTTTTAATTCCGACCCCTTCACTTTGTTTTTAACAGGAGCAATATAAGAGTAATGAAGGTTCATCATAGAAACCGATACTTTCTCCCTGCTTGGAATATATGATTATATATATGTATAAAGAGAGAGAGAGAGAGAGAGAGAGAGAGAGAGAGAGAGATCTGCATTTTAGTTTAGTTACACAGTATATAGGCCTATATGTAGGTGTACTTTAAACCATATTTCTAATTATGCCAATGCCAATGGCTGACTTTCTAAATTTGTGTATAATTATATTAGCTTATGTCCCCCAGAATATATGTTGAAGATTTCTTTCGTCATTTGTTAAGTAGTAAAGAACAATTTTTCAATCTCAGTCATTCTTATGCTTTTGTATATATAGCAGCAAACACGAGCTGCGGTGAGCAGAGAATTGAGTAAAAGAAACATGGAAACATAAAAAGAAAGTTACGGAGAACCATCGTTGCCGAAAACGCAGATTTGGGTTTAATGATCAAAACTGACAAATTACGCTATTTATCCATTTTCAACATTAATCTTTATAATACCAATCACTGCCACATTGTGTAATTATAATATAGTGCTCATGTAGAGACTTTTGCACGAGCCATTCATCTAGACTTCATCTTATGGTGGCTGATTTGTGCCATTTTACAATTTGTTGTCTTTTCGTTATTTCGAGGCGAAAAGACGACAAAATGAAAAAACGACAAAACGATTATTAGGTATTTTTCGCCCTAATATAACGAAAAGACGACAAAACGAAAAGTCTTTTAAAAACAAGCAAACAACAACAACAAAACAAAAACAGACAAATGAAAAGACAACCCGCAAAATAGCGACCTACTTTGTCGTCTTTTTATTAAATGTTTTGTCGTCTTTTCGAGGCGACAAAACGAAAAGTCAACAAGACGATTATTAGCGACTTTTCGCCTCGAAATAACGACAAAACTCAAAACAGAATGTCGAAAAGACATCAAATGAAACCCGCAAATTAGCGACCTAATTTGTCATCTTCTTGACAGACCAGACTTCTTACTAGACTCGGTAAAGGAAGATAATATAATTTTATGAATATATGCGTTCACTTGCATGTGATAGATTAGGGGGGAGAAAGAGGGGAAGGGGATCTTCACCCTTATGCCCCTCTAAATTCGAACACAATTTCTGAGGGATTGATTGATTGTTGTTTTCCGCCACAATCAACAATTTTTCAGTTATCTGGTGGCGTCCAGTTTTTATTGGTGGAGGAGAGAACCCATATACAATGTACCCGGGAATAGACCACAGACCTTCCGAAAGTAAACTGGAAAACTTTCTCGCATATATCGGCGCGAGCGAGAATCGAACCCGACTAGATGTGAGTGGCCTTGTGGTTTTGAACTCTAACCACTCGGCCACGGAGTCCCCCGAGGGAGCACCAGTGAAAGTTAAGTATTAGCTAAAATACTCAGCCATTTTTTTGGTACCAAATCTGAAGTTTTACTATCTAGTCTACCACAGATTGATGATTTATATGTTGACAAGATAAAAAAAAAGATACCTATGCTTTGTATTTCCATTCTCAGGAGAGAAGAATAGATCAAATTCCCATCATCCCAGACAACCGCCATTTCATATTCTCCCCGAGTATTTTTGCGCATGTGTGCAGGGAAAACTGAATGGCGAAAAGACGACAAATCGCTAAGCGAAAAACAACAAATTAGGTCGCTAATTTCCGGGTTTTATTTGTCGTCTTTTCAACTTTTGTTTTGTTATTTCGAGGCGAAAAGTCGCTAATTATCGCCGTGTCGACTTTTCGTTTTGTCGTCTTTTCGTTAATCGAGACGTAAAGTTGTTAATCATCTTTTTGACGCTTTTCGCCTCGTCAAGACAACGAAACGCCAAGCGAAAAAACGACAAATAAGGTCGCTGATTTGCGGGTTTAATTTGTCGCCTTTTCACCTATAATTTGTCGTCTTTTCGGCTTTCCGTTTTGTCGTCTTTTCATTATTTTGGGGCGAAAAGTCGCTAATTATCGTTTTGTCATCTTCTCGCATTGAAATAAGGAAAAGATGATAAATTGTGAATGGCACAAATCAGCCACCATATTATTTTGAGAGAATCATAATGCATGTAGTTATCGACAGCGTTAAAGTAGTTGCATAGTTTGCACTTTACAATTACTCGTGGAAAGCTTTTAATGAGATTCAAACACCAAAAGAATGAAACATTTATAAAACAATAATTTGTATCTATTTCTCACTTCTCTCTCCAGTTCCTCTTTTTAAGAAAAGGATTTATGATATAGATATTCGTCAGTGTGTTCCTTGCATTAAAAAAATCGCGACATCAAATTCATATCACTGAATTTTTTTTTATAATGTTTGGGTTATCACCGATGCAATTTCTCAAGAAATGGAACGCGAGGGGATTCCACCGAGAAGTATTTCGAGCACTTGTTATTTAATTGACATAAACGATATTCTGAGAATTTGAAAATATAAACATCATACATGAAAAGGCAAATATAACAAACAGTATTCAATCTATTAATTCCTATAGAAAATACAAATCAGAGAGATAGGCAAACACGGACCCCTGGTCATACCAGAGGTGGGATCAGGTGCCTAGCACGAATAAGCATCCCCTGTCGACCGGTCACACCCACTGTGAGTCCTACATCCCAATCAGGTAAATGGAGCAAACTGTAGTAAGAATCAGTGTGCGAAGAACGGTTTAACAACTGATATGAAACACGTCAAATAGCATTTGACCTAATGGAAAGTTGTACTGGCAAACTAGATCGTTATAACGACAATAAAATTTGCGAAATGCTGACTTTAGACGAGTTTGTACACACCCCTGTAACATCAACTTGTTTGTCAGCAGCCTGCCTGGATTTAAAAAATGATCATATGCAGAACAAGCTCTTGCGTATCAAATCAGTTGGGAGATATAAACATCGTATGCAGGTGATGATGGAACATAAACGAGAGAAGTTGACGATGGAGAAATTGAAACCATCCCGTTTGTCATAAAGTTGAGTTGTTAGTTTGCCATTAGTATCTACTTGCAATAAAACATCGATGTACAAAGCAGATGTGGAAGACTCTGTGATGTCTTTTATTTCATGTTTTATGAATGAAATTGATCATTGTTGATAGATAAAACGTCGTCGATATATCTAAATGTCGAATTCAAGGCCACAACAAGAGATTTTTTTCTTCTCATGTAGGAACTTTTGAATGAATTCTGCTTCATAATAATATAAAAACAGGTCAGCTAACAAAGGACCACATTTCGTGCCCGTGGTAATTGTAACAGACTGTTGGAAGACATGATCACCAAAGGCTACGACGATATTGTCAATGAAGAATTCTATCATCGTTTTACTATCAACTTAAGAGTACATGTTCGTGGAGTCAGAGCGGTGTTTAACAAAATGATTTTTGGAATGAGCGATCACTAGATATGAATATTTCCTTTTACCATTTTTGTTGAAGAAACATCTATCTATGATGTCAAAAAGTCTAGTCTTTAATTTATCGTAAGACATGGTCGTGTAAAGTGTTGTAAAATCATACGTTGTTAATATGAAAAAAGGTTTTGTAATTTAAATTTTTTTAGAATCCACATTTGATTTACACCACTTCTGGCATATGTAGTGGCACAGTACGTCTGAAGTTTGTCCTTCACAGCAGTTAATATTTTCGTGAGGAGCAAAGATAGGGGCTTGGCAGAACATAGACTGGATCTAGCAATGTATCTTTGTTTGTAAGGGTTTTTGTGGAGTTTGTGGATCCAGTATAGGTACAGTAACACATATTCATCCGCTTCGTTGACTGGGATATGAAATATGTTTAAAACTGAAGCATGGTTTTGAAGACTTTCATCTTTTGAAAGGGCAGTTGGAGTATAAGTGCGATTACTGAATGTGGAATTAATGCCAAGTTCGTTTAGAATGCACCTCGTGGGGGTCCGGGTTAGAATAGATCCTCAGTACCCCTTGCTTGTCGTAAAAGGCTACTAAATGGGGCGGTCCTTCGGATGAGACCGCAAAAACCGAGGTCCCGTGTCACAGCAGGTGTGGCACGTTAAAGATCCCTCCCTGCTCAAAGGCTATAAGAGCCGAGCATAGGCCTAAATTTTGCTGCCCTTCACCGGCAATGGTGATGTCTCCATATGAGTGAAAAATTCTCGAGAGGGACGTTAAACAACATATAATCAATCAATCGTTCAGAATGCAATTGTAATAATGTGCCTTACAAACAAATTCAAATACAATGTTGCAAGCTTTGTCAGCTGGAATCAAAACATATTTCTCCCTATCTAACTCTTTTATCACTTCAGGTTTACTAAACACAGAAGAGCAGATGATACGCATTTTTGTTTTGACTTGTCTGATACGGGATTTTAATATTTCTCTTAAATACTTTTACTTTTTATCCATTTCGACAAGGTATCAAGTTCTTTTTCATATTTAGCCCATCATCTAGCATAATCTTTGACAGAATTCATAACAGAGATGAAGTTTTGTCGCCAATTGAAGGACCGAGGTTCTCTGAATTTAGGACCTTTTAAAATTAGTGATTTTAGGTCTTCATTTTTAACTATATCAACATTACCAGTAATGGCATGTCTAGCTGGACTATAGTTAAAAAAACAAGAGCACGTAGATGGATTAAGTATAAGATGGTCTATATCTAGGCACTGCAAAGTTTGTTTGCAGTTAAAAAGTTTGGATGCACTAATGGAAGTATATCTGTAGGAAATACAAGGTGTAGACTTGAACTTGAAATACTCAGGAATACAAGGAACTTTCTTATGACGAACAATGTTGCTTATGTTGACAGCGTCAATTCCTTTGTAAGTTGATTTGAGTTTAAGGAAATGGTGGCTTGTTTCGGAAGAAATGTCATCCAAAATCCGCGGTGGTTTAAAGAACCTGTGATGGGCAACATCCCAGTACTTCTTTTTATTGATTTTTGAATCATCCTTCGGATGAGACCGCAAAAATCGAGGTCCCGTGTCACAGCAGGTGTGGCACGTTAAAGATCCCTCCCTGCTCAAAAGCCGTAAGCGCCGATCATAGGCCTATATTTCAGGCCTTCACCGGCAATGGTGACGTCTCCATATGAGTGAAAGATTCTCGAGCGGGACGGTAAACAATATTTTATCAATCAATCCCGATCACAATTTTCCCCCACTTATCCATGAATTAAATATTAGCTACCACACAATGTTGTTTCCGGATTCATAACGCAAGTTAGGAAAAATGATATGAACTCGCAGGATAATGCAAATTACGTAGGGTCATGTGAGGTCAGCGAGTGATTTTATAGATACAAAAAAATTATTACAAACTTTCTTCAAACCTATCATATTTATTCCTGTTTCATTTGCTGTTGTTATATAATGACATCGCTAAAAATTAAAATCTTAGGAACGAAATTTCAATTTAGCTGTCACGTTGACGTGTTTATCGTTAGATCTTATTTCTTCCGCTCAAGAACATTTTCAGACGATGCAAAGAAACTGAAAATCACTTCCTTATATAGAAACGTGAAATGGAAAGTAACTAACACATTCATTTATTGATAATTGTGTGATAAATAGAATCTTTTATTTATTATCCAGGAAATATTAAATCTGGCAATTCATTTCAAAAATTTCATATGCCATAAGCAGATAGTTGTGTGATAAATAGAATCTTACACTCGTGCTTATGGCATTTGAAATTTATGAAATTCGTTAACAGATTTAAATATAGTAGGGTATGCTAGGTCTATTTTGGAAAAAAAAACGTAGTTCAAGTACTTAATTTAATGTTGACGGATTATATCAGTTTCTTTGAATACACAGTCCAGGAAAACTAGATATACGTGGAACAGGGTTAACTTGTCTGTGATTCGCCATGTTTACTTGTGTATCGATCTCGGAATGGAAGCGATTGATTTACATTGAATGACAAATTTTCTTCAGTCATTTATAAATTCGTTTTGCAACACATCTTGATTATAAATTATTGACTTTCTTGTTGAGTCAGCTAAACAATAAGTTCCAATGACGTGTGTATTAATTTTCTCCTAATCCGTTATTACGTATGAAGGTGTATTGCGTATTAATGACCTTTGTCTTTGCAATAATCGGGATAAAATTGAAACCGGTCGGTTGTTTGACCTTATTTTTGTTTATTATTTAAATACGACACATGAATTCACAATGCATTATAGGAGTTTATATGCATCCTGCATGTAGTACTAAATGTACGTTATGAAATTTTGCATCAAAATTAAAACCCGTACTGGATATACAGTGCACAGAGAAGCAAGTTTTTAGTTTCCTCGACAACCACTCTACCTCTCGCTGACAAATGGTTGCAAAAAAGGTGGACTGGTGCCCGAGTCCTTCAGCAGAGTTTCGAGTTAATGCCGGAACACCGTTTTTACCCGATTGATTTCAACTTACGATTTCTTGCAAGGGCAATGATTGAAGCGGAAGAAAATTTAATTTGCACTTTATATATATAAGAGCTTTAACAAAATTTCCAGAAACTTGCATGTACCCCAGTTCGCAAGGTTCACCTGGTTTGTGAACTTGTCATTCGGAACTCTTCTCGATGTAATACCGGGTGACGACCAGGAAGGGGGGGGGGGGGGGGAGGGGGGGGGGGGACAAGTGCCGTGAAACCTCGTCTACATATTGCTGAAATTATTACTTTTGATATTGAAACACGAATATTTGAAAAGAACGTTCTAGACACTACAGACCAGCTGTGTAATTTAACTTTCATTTTAACGACTTGTACTGTTCCCGTTGGGTCAAGCGATCGTGTTCGCTTCGTAACTGGGAGGTCGTGAGTTCGAGCCCCGCTCGTGCCATGGTCGCGTCAAACCTAAGATGTAAACATAGGTAATGATTGCTCCTTTGCCAAACCCTCCCTACTTAGAAGTGAGAAACATGGACTTTCTGATATGGCCTTAAAAACGGAGGTCCCGTGTCGCGGCAGGCGTTGGCAGGTTAAAGAACCCAAAGCGCTAAGCATAGGTCTAAATTTGTGTATGTGGTACTTCACCTACAGCTTGTAACGTCTCAATATGAGTGAAAAGTTCTCGATAGGGCGTAAAACTAACAAACGCTATTATCCACCTACGAAAGTTCTGGCCATGGAGCCCTTCAAAAGCGCTCAAAAATGAACACTTCGCCGCTCCGTGCACCAACCACAGATCGCGTTGCATTCGCTGCTCCGATGAACACATCGTCGTCACAAATTATGAAATCCCGACCGTTCTCACTGCAAAAACCCTGTGGGATCCGAGTCAGAATAGGTCCTCATTACCCCTTGCTTGTCGTAAGAGGCGACTAAATGTTACGATCCTTAGTATGAGACCGTAAAAACCGAGGCCCCGTGGCACGATAAAGATCCCTTGCTCAAACGCCGTAAGCGCCGAGCAATAGGCCTAAATTTTGCAGCCCTTCACTGGTAATGGTGACGTCTCCATACGAGTGAAAGATTCTCAAAAAGGACGTTAACAATATACAATCAATCACATTGCAAAATCATTGGAGTGATGGCCGTCGCCGTCACTCTTTCTTTATATCGATATTACGGCTCGGCAGTACATTATATCGATATTACGGCTTTCGGCAGTACATTATATCGATATTACGGCTTGGCAGTACATTATATCGATATTACGGCTCGGCAGTACATTATATCGATATTACGGCTTGGCAGTACATTATATCGATATTACGGCTTGGCAGTACATTATATCGATATTACGGCTCGGCAGTACATTACATCGATATTACGGCTCGGCAGTACATTATATCGATATTACGGCTTTCGGCAGTACATTATATCGATATTACGGCTCGGCAGTACATTATATCGATATTACGGCTTTCGGCATTACATTATATCGATATTACGGCTTTCGGCAGTACATTATATCGATATTACGGCTCGGCAGTACATTATATCGATATTACGGCTTTCGGCATTACATTATATCGATATTACGGCTTTCGGCAGTACATTATATCGATATTACGGCTCGGCAGTACATTATATCGATATTACGGCTTTCGGCATTACATTATATCGATATTACGGCTTTCGGCAGTACATTATATCGATATTACGGCTTTCGGCAGTACATTATATCGATATTACGGCTTTCGGCATTACATTATATCGCGTTTGGGACATGTATCCTTTGCACCAGAAAAATCGAGGACTATAAAACGTCATGTGACAGCAGGTTTAAATTCAGAATAAAACAATGTTCTAGCAGTAGCTCAAACCTCTGCAGAGGAACCGGTCTTGATGATAATGCTAAAATAAAAGCATTTTGACAACTTCCGTTAGTGAATATTTATGGACTGAGATGTTTTATCAGTCGTCATTTGTAATCATTATATATATATATATATATGCATACATAAAAATTAATAAAGGAACATGCAGGCTTTATGACCTTGAGGTACATAGAACATATGGACGGGAATCCCTACAGACTGAGATAGGCTCAGGACCCGCTCCACAACCTCATTTTAAAATCTATGAAACAGCAGGACCAAGTTGCAAGGAGGTGAGTTAATTCATTGACAGTTAACTTGACATTAAATCTTACATTTATATAGCCTTAACTGTAAGTTAACTGTCAGTTAAACTTAACTAACTCTTGTGCAACAGGGCCTAGGATTGACGGACTCCATGATACAAAATGTTTTCCTTAGGGTATTTTCCAAATCATTATTTGTTAATTTTCCTCACAAATGTTTGCATTGATGTCAGTAGGCAACACTAATTATCCTTAAATTAAACTCTGAATAAAGGACAAGTCTCAACACAGCTATAATTCACGGTAGACAGTTACTACGAATATTTCATAAAGTAAACATACAGTAATCGTGTATTGTTTTGTGAATATTTTTCAAAGAAGGGGAGATAACTGACAAAAGAAAGTTCAAGGTCACTGAGATGTAGGTATGGTGTCCATACAAATCATATAATCTATGTACAAACATTTGACTTCAATTGATTTTGTAGTTTGGTGAAATTTCTTTGTTTTACATTCTGGGATGGTAACTCTGTTTATGGTCGCCAGTCCAAGTTGGAGATTAAAGGTGGGACTCTTCTATCTATTAATTATATAATATTTATTGATTATATAATATGTACAGAATGTGTGATCTGCAGACATCACACCTAGTCGTATGGGGAGTAATTTCAGTGTAGTCTTGTGTAGAAAATTCTTTTGGATTTTTATATCGCCTGTATAAATATTTATCTAAATTATAGTATATTTTACTTGTTACTCAGATTCAAACGTCTCAGATCCAAGGGTTTCTTACGACTTATATCAACATACAACACTGCACTATCGTTTACAAACCCTGTCACTTGAAATTGAATTGACCTCGCGGCTTTTGAGACGCTCGTCATAAACTAAAATTTATTTGCATAACTGCTGTTGTGTACCAATCTCGTAAAACGCTTGAAAAATTTCACGAATCTATATAATTATTTACCTACCTGAATTCAAATGAATTAAATCCCAAGTTTTATTTTCTTCACAAAAGGAAAGGTTAAATAAACATCCCGTGGTCCTTGAATCCAGCCATCGGGGTGTAGTCCACGGTTCCCATGAGGAAGCACTTATTGTAATTAAATTTTCCGTCATTAAACATTGTTACAACTTATCCCGGCGTCAACATACTGAACACGCCAATGTCCAGTCCACCCATATTATCTAATCAACTCAGACTTTAATTTTTCAGCCCGGGTCATTCTGATGTCAAATGCAGCACACAAGATACGTGCCGTAAGGTGATACACGTACATTTTACAAGTATCAAATCGCGCGATTAAACGATGTGTCATCTAACACAATGAATGTTTTGGTTTAGAAACACGCTCGTATATTCCATCTTAAATTAAATTGTCTTGCATAATTCAAACCGATGGTTTTTATTGTGCGTCCTTTGAGACCACGGCTGTCGAATTCTATTGAATATCTTGCTCTAGAAAGCCAAAGGTACAGTTACTAATTATGAATGATCTCAATCTTTTTTCCCATGACAAATTAACTTTCAATAACAATTCCTCATTCGCAATATGCATAATAAGTTGACGAATGTAGAAACTTTATACCACAATGGTTTTTGGATTTTATTTTTTTTTTTTTTTTATTTTATTTTATGTTTTTTGTACTACTGTGTGCTTTTGCATTTATATGCTTTATTAAATGCCCACTTTACATGTACATTATGTTGATACAGGAAACCTCATTTCTATCATCAAGATATATAAGTGGCTGCAAATTCGTACAATAAGAGTATTGTGTGTTCATTCAAAGTAAGAATGATCTACAA
The DNA here is from genome assembly GCA_024699665.1 of Ostrea denselamellosa. Classification (NCBI taxonomy): domain Eukaryota; kingdom Metazoa; phylum Mollusca; class Bivalvia; order Ostreida; family Ostreidae; genus Ostrea; species Ostrea denselamellosa. The sequence continues at coordinate 6,276,405 of JAMZEH010000065.1, read as the reverse complement.
GACTACTGTTATAAGCATTATCTACAATACTACTATTATAAGAATGATGTACAAGACTACTGCTATAAGAATGATCTACAAGACTACTGCTATAAGAATGATGTACAAGACTACTGCTATAAGAATGATGTACAAAACTACCGCTATAAGAATGATGTACAAGACTACTGCTATAAGAATGATGTACAAGACTACCGCTATAAGAATGATGTACAAGACTACTGCTGTAAGAATGATGTACAAGACTACTGCTATAAGAATGATGTACAAGACTACTGCTATAAGAATGATGTACAAAACTACCGCTATAAGAATGTTTGTTTGTTTGTTTGTTTATAGCCGCCTCAGCAATTTTTCAGCTATCCGGCGGCTGTCACCATTACCGGTGACAGGGCTGCAAATTTAGGCCTATGCTCGGCACTCAGGGCCTTTGAGCAGGGAGGGATCTTTATCGTGCCACACCTACTGCGACACGGGACCTCGGTTTATACGGTCTCATCCGAAAGACCGGCACCCACGTCCCACAGTGGGATTCGAACCCCCGACTCAAGGATCATCAGATCTTTGAGCCCGACGCTCTAACCACTGCGCCACGCGGGCGGCTCGCTATAAGAATGATGTACAAGACTACCGCTATAAGAATGATGTACAAGACTACCGCTATAAGAATGATGTACAAGACTACTGCTATAAGAATGATGTACAAGACTACTGCTATAAGAATGATGTACAAGACTACTGCTATAAGAATGATGTACAAGACTACTGCTATAAGAATGATGTACAAAACTACCACTATAAGAATGATCTACAAGACTACCGCTATAAGAATGATGTACAAGACTACCGCTATAAGAATGATGTACAAGACTACTGCTATAAGAATGATGTACAAGACTACTGCTATAAGAATGATGTACAAGACTATCGCTATAAGAATGATGTACAAAACTACTGCCATAAGAATGATGTACAAAACTACCGCTATAAGAATGATCTACAAGACTACCGCTATAAGAATGATGTACAAAACTACCGCTATAAGAATGATGTACAAGACTACTGCTATAAGAATGATGTACAAGACTACCGCTATAAGAATGATGTACAAAACTACCGCTATAAGAATGATCTACAAGACTACTGCTATAAGAATGATCTACAAGACTACCGCTATAAGAATGATGCACAAGACTACTGCTATAAGAATGATGTACAAGACTACTGCTATTAGAGATAAGAATGTTCTATAACACTGCTGCTGTAGTCTTACTGGGTCAATGTTTCTCCCAAAGGAAGGAGTTTAGTACGAGTGAATGGACACGGCAGCTTGTATCCACATTATAAGATGTGACTGCACTGCATATACCCACATTGTAAACTATCATTCTTTTTTTAAACTGTTGTTGCAATGATTCAATCGAAATTGCAGATGTATATTAACGGAGGCAGAAGGCCTACTGCTTTTCAAAAAAAAAAAGCAGATTATTTTATGACAAAAAGAGAACAATTCTTATTGAACCAAATATCTCTTTTGTCCTAAGAAATATTAATTAGATTTTTAATCATCATCCAATACAGACTAATTCAGAAGTCACCTGCTGAATCGCTAAATCAAATTAACGTCTTAAACTTACCTCAAGGTATTATAGCCCGTCAGGTTTTTCAGTCGATGCAAAGACGTTGTAAATTAATTCGCGGTGTTTCCCAACTGATAAGCAGTGTACAATTGATCGGGTTGGGGGGCTATGATATGTTTGAATAGAGTTGTGTTTATGAGACCTCGGTATTAACATGTAAGACATATCTAAATCCATCATAATAAAGATCACACTTTCAATTCGATCATCATGTCAATCACATTTCTGACGCCATAGAATGACTCTTTTGTGTTTGACAGACTCTTTTTTCTCTGTTAATATAACACAGCGTAGATATATTTAGTGCATCTAAAACTATAACGCTAGTGATATAAATATACATATACACTGCACTTATTATAACAAACACTTTTGAATCTACTTTCGTAAACCCTGTGTTGCTGTACACCCGTATTTTCGGGCATTGATGGGGGCGATACACTACGTGTTTCCGGGCATTGATGGGGGCGATACACTACGTGTTTCCGGGCATTGATGGGGGCGATACACTACATGTTTCCGGGCATTGATGGGGGCGATACACTACATGTTTCCGGGCATTGATGGGGGCGATACACTACATGTTTCCGGGCATTGATGGGGGCGATACACTACATGTTTCCGGGCATTGATGGGGGCGATACACTACGTGTTTTCGGGCATTGATGGGGGAGATACACTACGTGTTTCCGGGCATTGATGGGGGCGATACACTACGTGTTTTCGGGCTTTGATAATGGCGATACACCACGTGTTTTCAAATTAAAAATAACGGGATTACAGCTGAATAGAAAATCTATACCGTGTCTTAAAACATAGCTTGATCTTCAAGAAACCGCAGATAGGTATAGGCGTAAAGTGACCCTAGACTTAGTCAGTGTTACCCATCAAACAGAGTTCAGTAAAGTGGTGGATTTGAAGGGGACCCGCCCCCTTTTTTGTAACCACATAAATTATCTATTGTTATTCATTGATTTTATTATGCATAAGATGTAGCTAGAATAACCTATAAAAGTTTCAAAACCCGGCGCTTCCGGGGGCTTCGCCGTGTGGACCTCTATCAGGGCTTTGCCCCGTGGACCTCTATCAGGGCTTTGCCCCGTGGATCTACTTAAGGCAACCTTCAGCATATTGAGTCTGGATCTGCTACTGTATTACATGTACATAAATGGTCACGGTACAGTGAACTATGATTTTTATACTTGGTTTGTTTCTTCTTTTTAACCGACTCGGAAAAAATGCCCAACTTCATATAAGTTACTGATATTTCTTTCAAATGAAGGTTTTATTTTTATTTTCAAAGTAATAATTTTTCCGGCATTGATTTCTTGCGGTAAAGTTGTTTTTGTGCAAGTCCAATTACACAAAAAAAAATCATAATGTTTTTGTATACAATCAAATGACTTTCTTTCCTTTCTGATGTTTTTGTTTTTGCCTCTAAAAATAAAATATTTTTTTTTACTTACCAACCATTACATCAAAATCCAAATTTGGAGTGACAAATGAAACCGTATAACACAAGTATTTCTAATTTAGGCCTTGTACATAAATCTCTGTATCTTCTGCTGTAACAGAAAGTATTGATCAACGTGACAGAGTTGAATACGGTTAAATGCAGGCTGACCATTTAGTCCACGACAGACTGCCAGTATGAGAGGGAAATTGAAATTACACGGCCGGTAGTTTGACTGGTAATTATTATAGGTTTGTTCTAAGATTTTTCTCTTTGAACACATTTTAATGGTTAGGAGGGATGACGGGGCTAACGTATCTTGTTAGGTAGCTGGTTTTTCTAAACAAGATTCTGAGCAACCGTAATTTACCAATTGCACGTGCAAATAAAAATACATTTATATTGTCTTTGAAACATGATGTAGTGTGTAGAGTTATCATGAGGAAGATCACTATTAGAAGCAGATCGAATTATTAATGATAACGGTCTACACACACGTCTAATTTATTAACGAAAAGGGTGAGGAGAACGAACAAGTGATAAATCCATAAAGAATAGCAAATTGAAGGCAGCTCAATCATGCACCCCATAAAGCACATAAAGTGAGAACAAGTGCAAAGGAGGAGTAAACATCCCCTGTGAACAGGCCACACCCGCCTTAGTCTTCTATCTTGATCAGGTAAACGGAGTCATCCATAATCAAATTCAGTATATAAAGAACGCTCTATCGATTGGTAAGAAATGATCAGAAAGGTTGTATTAGGAATTTAGATCATTATAATGACCATAGAATTTGCGAAATGCTGACTTCAAACGAGACTGATGAAGTCTCTATAACACCAACTTATTTGTCAGTAGCCCGCTATTGTTAGAAATTGATCATATGCAAAACATGCTTTTGAGTTTCGAATAAGTTGAAGGACATAATCACCATATGCAGTTGATTATGGAATATTGATTCATAACTATGACAAGGTGACGATGCAGAAGCTGAAGTCATCTCGTCTGCCATAAAGTTGAGTTGTTAGTTTACCGTTAACGTCTGTGTTCAGTAAAACATCCAAATATGAAATAAATGTGGATGACTGTGAATCCTTTTATTTGAGGTTCACCGATATATATAAAATCAACACATGAATGGTAATAAATATATAAAACGTCGTCGATGTATCTGATTGCCAAACTGAATGCCACAGCAAGAAATTTCTTCTTCTCATGTTGAAGCTTTTGAATAAAATCTACCTCGTAAAAATCTTAAACAGATCAACTTATAAAAGAACACAATTTGTGCACATGAGAATTCCAGCAAACTGTTGGAAGACATATCTCCGAAGACTAAACAGAACTTGTCAACGAGGAGCCCCAGGATCATTTTAATATCAATTTCAGAGTACTTGTGGGTAGAATCAGAATGGTTAAAACAAAATAAATTTTAAATGATTAATCATAAGATATCAATAAACCCGAGCTCATTTTCAATGAAGAAGCAGCTGTCTATGAAATCAAAAAGCATGGTCTTTAATTCATCGCGAGGAATGGTGGTATAAAATATTGAAAAGTCGTACGTTTAGATGCTGTTTATTTTGAAAGATTTATGATTTCAAATTTAGTTCTTTGTAAATTTTTGAGAATTCACATTTGACTTCACTATTTTTCGCATACAATGTGTTTTTCCTTCGCAACAGTTAATATTTTCATGAGGAGTAAAGATGCGGTGTTTGTTTTACGTCCCGTCGAGAATTTTGCACTTACGATGATATGTCACCAGCTGTAGGTGAAGTACCACTAATTTAGACCTATACAGTGAGGGATCTTTAACGTGTCAACGCCTGCCGCGACACGGGACCTCCATTTTTAAGATCATATCCGTAAGATCCGTGATTCTCACTTCTAAATACCGAGCGTTTGGCGAAAGAGCAATCACTAACTATTTTTCGTCTTAGGTTTGACTCGGCCATGACACGAGCGAGGCTCGAACTCACAGCCTCCCGGTTTCGAAGCGAACGCTCTAACCACTCAGCTACCGCGACTGATATGGGGATTCGTAGGACATTTAGTGGATCCTACAATGCATCTTTGTAAGAGATTTTGTGAAGTTTTGGAACCAGTAAAATTCATTTAAAAATATAACTTGATTTTTAAAGAATTTTGTCGTTGGAGTGCGCACTGGACTTAATGTAAAATGAAATGCAATCCCGTGGCGAGCCAATAGACATGGTTTGTGATGTCACACTACATCTGACGTGTGGCGGATCTAAATCAGGAGGTGAAGCATGCACGCTCATGACGATGAAATTCAACGAAAATCATACAAATGTCTACATCAAATGAACGTGATTAATTCTAGATTTGTAAATGTATCATTACAACGAGAAAAGGAGGTTTCAAATATGTATATTTTTTTTATTCTGCAAATGTTAAATTAAGATACGTCATCGCTACACTCTGAACATGAGGATTATTAGATAAATTTTCAGGATGATCACTGTTTTACCATTACATAGCAACTCTTTATGATATTATGCATTTTTAGGTAATCCGCGCCTTGCCATTAAATGTCAATTTTGTTGATTTTTATTTTCCTATTGTCAATTTTCAGTACACTACAGACTTTATCCAATTTTCTTTTAAATCAGGAGACCTCCGTGGCCGAGTAGTTAGAGCATCGCGCTCAAAATCACAAGGCCTCTCACGTCTAGTCGGCGCGGGTTCGAATCTCGCTCGCGCCGATATATGTGAGAAAGTTTGCCAGTTTATTTTCGGAAGGTCGGTGGTCTCTTCCCGGGTACATTGTATCAGGGTTCTCTCCTCCACCAATTAAAACTGGAAGCCACCAGATAACTGAAAAATTATTTAGTGTGGCTGAAAACAACAATCAATCAATCAATCTTTGAAATCATGTAACTTAAATTTATTGGTAGCCTCACCCATATATTGGAAGATGGGAGTTCCAAACCCACCACCTATGGGCTAGGTAATATGTAATATATATATATATATATATATATATATATATATATGCATTTCCAGTTATAACATACTACATTTTAGTCTATTTGTTACCCTTAAAAATGCATGGGGTGGAACCTACCTCCATGGGGATAATTTTTGGATCCGTTCATATACATTTGGCTGCGCTCCTTCTAACGGTAGCTTCGTTAAGGACTCATGTCGGTAGTTGAATTTATTTTCCCAAATGTTTTTATCTAGGAAGTTAAAAGTTCGCAGGATATACCAATTTTCATTTCTCTTAATTTTTTATATGCATACTGAAATGAGTGAACCTGCAGCTGTGACTTGCACGTTCTGTCTACCCTAGATCTCTAATCCACAAAATCAAATCCACAAAATCTGTAGACCTGTACAATTCAGAGAAGAAACAGTTTTGTTCGTTTTATATTTGCTGATCAAACAAGCTAAAAAAATGTAATATCTGATCATGAATATAAACAGATGGAGATTTTTTTGTCATTTCCACCATCGTTTCTCTTTCAGACACCGATGTTTAGCCATTTTGATAGCTTAGATATCAACAAAACACGAACTTCTGCAGCAGTCTGCTCCTAAAATAAACAACACAGGCTTACAAGGATACTTTATCTACCATCATTGTAAACAGTGTAAGGGTGATCTGCTCTATGAATATTTTAGGACTCGTTCTGAATAATAAAAACGTATTTCTTGGGATTGATTGAACGAATATTAGTGCAGCTATAATGAAATAATCCAATGAAAACGGCAAGAACGATGAGATTTTTGTCTGATATCAAATGAATTAATGACATTAGTTAAACAAGGCGACATCACGCGGATCATTACTGTGTTAAATTATTTATATCCAAAAATCTCGAGTTTTGGAAATTCGACACTTCACTTCTTATGGATGATACGAGGGCGTATTCGTGCTATTTTAACCTAGCAGAAAAATATAAGTAAATCGTTTATCATATGCAATTTAGAAAATCGTAGAAACGATTTTAAAAGTCCTTTCTACGCTTTAATAAATCGTTTGAACGATGTAAAAAAAATTGTTTGTACGATTTAAATCATCGTTTGTACGATTTTAAAAAATGTTTGTACGATTTAGTCAATCGTTTGTACGATGTAAGAATCATGGCGAATTTCAGGCAACCTCAGTAGGAAAGAGAAGTAAAGACCTAGATTTAACCTGAGTAGAAAAGAGATGTAAAGATCTAGATCTAACTTCAGCAGGAAAGAGAAGTAAAGATCTTGATTTATCCTCAGTAGGAGAGAGAAGTAAAGATCTAGATTTATCCTCACTAGGAAAGAGAAGTAAAGATCTAGATTTATCCTCACTAGGAAAGAGAAGTAAAGATCTTGATTTAACTTTTGATTTAAAAGAAACTGCTCTACATAATGAATCTAAAGTCAACCTGTTAGGGGTGACCATAAACTTTCAATTAAACTTTAATTCCCACATTGCTGACATCTGTAAGAAGGCAGCTAAACGTTTTGAAAAGAACAGGACAATATCTGAGTTGTCTGAGCCATTTACCCCTCCTTTATATTATCACATTTTAGTGACTTTCCTCATACCTGACATTTTGGCTCTAAAAGGAATGCCATGAAGATGGAAATACTGGGAAAACTACAGAAAAGGGCCTTCCGTTTGATATATTATGATTATATATCTGTATCTGACGAATTACTCGTACACCAAAAATCTCTTCTTCCAACTTTATAAGTAAGACGTTTGCGTACAATGCCTATGGAAACTTTTAAAATTGTAAAAATAAAATTCTTCATGACCTCAGCGTACCTAAAGATCACTCTATACCAAATACTGCTGTTGTGCGCAGTGTCACATCAAGCAGGTGCGGATTACAGTCCTTTAGGCACAGTGCTCCTAGGATCTGGAACTCTTTACCATATGAAGCTGGGCACATTTTTATTTGTCACATGGTCTGGTCCCACATGTAATTCCAAATCATGCAGATCTTGGGTCCAGTGCAAGTAGTTTTTACCTTTTTTTTTCTTTTTTTTTTTTTTTTTTTTTTGCATGGCGTAGTAGAACTTGTCTTCTTTATCCTAGTGCTTCCTGCCTTGCAGAGATAAAAATTAAGATGAGTGTTAAATTATATTTTCCAACATTTTTGACTTGAGCATCACTGAAGAGACATTATTTGTCGAAATGCGCATCTGGTACCGTTTATGTTTTACAATTAATAAATTCTTAATACTCTTTACTTAGGCTCCTGTTTATGACAGTCTTTGCTTTCTGCAAGACATTTTATGTTGCGTGTTTGCTTGAAATTTGCTGCTGCCTTTCATGGGAATTTGTTGTATTTATCCTAAATCTTATGATTGCTTATCTGTATAGTCTTGGATAGTATGCTTTATTTTTTCTTCTATTGATCTGATATATCTGTAAATATATATGTGTGTATTTGCATGCTATATGTCTTAAATTGTCTTTGATATATGTGATAGTCGGTTAAAAAGCTCTACAGAGCTTGTGTTGATTTGTCGAATGTATTATAGTACTGACTTTAAATAAAATTTATTCTGTTGTTGATAAAATGGGTGGGCAAATTCGAACCGGGACAAATTGAGAACCAGAGTGTTTCAATTTTCTTCGTAATTCCTGCACCAACTGATATGAAATGTCGATAAGTATTCGCTGTAAAATGAAATAAATTTCGAATTTTTGAGCGGCTATTTATTTTCCAGCCAACATTCTACCGTATTTTTGATAAATATCACGATAAGCCAATAAAATTTTAAATAACCTCGTCATAATGGATAAAAAGTATAAGAGGAATATTATAATCACATATTAGACATCAGAACAAAAGTACATACCATATATCCATTTGTGTTTAACCAGAAGTGATAAAAGAATTCGATAGGTTACACAAAGAATATGCTTTGTTTCCAGCTGATAAAACTTGTAACAACATTGTCTTTGCTTGTAAGGCTGATTTTTATACGAACTTGGCATTAATTCCACATTTGGTAATCGTAAAACGGCTCTTTCAAAAGACGAACTTCTTGTTGTGCCACAACATATGCCAGAAGTGGAGTAAATCAACTGTGGATTCTAAAACAAAATTCAAAACAACTTTTAGTAAATTTGAAATCGCAAAATTTTTCTCAAATCAAAAACATCGAAATGTTTGATTTTTAACACTAAACACGACCAAATTAAAGACCAGGTTGTTTGACATTCCTCATGATAAATTAAATACTAGACTTTTGACATCATATACAGTTGCTTCAACAAAACTGGAAAAAGGAAATAATCATATGCAGTGATCAGTCACCCAAAACATTACGTTGGTATACACCACTCTGATTCCACGCCCAGGTGCTCTGAAGTTGAAATTGAAAAGAAGCTGGAGTTCCCCGTCGACAATGTCTTTGTAGTTATTGGTGATAGGCTCTTCCAACAGTCTGGTGGAAACCCCATGGGCACGAATTGTGCTCCTTTGTTAGCTGACCTGTTTTTATATTTTTAAGAGGCAGAATTTACTATATTGTTATTATTATTACTATTTAGATATATCGACGACGTTTTATATATTGACGATGATAATTTTCATTCATTTGTCGATTCGATATATCCCAGTGAACTCGAAATAAAGACACAACAGATGTCCTCCACATCTACTTCGCACTAAGATATTTTATTGAAAATAGATGTTAACGACAAACTATCAACTTAACTTTATGACAAACGGGATGATTTCAGCTTTTCCATCGTCAACTTCCCATATCTATGTGGCAATATTCCTTTATCACCTGTATGTGGTGTGCATCTCTCAACTGAATCGATACACAAGAACTTGTTCTGCGTATAATCAGTTTTAAAATAGATTCAGCTACTGACAAACAAGTTGGCATTACAGGGGTTTTAAAATTCTAGTTTAAAACCAGCATTCCGCACATTCTATGTTCGTTATAACGATATACTTTCCCCATGCAACCTTTCATTGAGATTGATCACTGTTCGTTAACGTTATCTTCGCCTTTTCAGCAAATCACAGATTCGTGCGCCGTCTACCGTTAATTCCGATTATATCTTCTTTACACACCATCTAGCTTTTATTCTGACGATTGGTTTTGCAACGATGATCGTTTGTTTTGTTGTATTGTGGAGTCTGTTAATTTTGTTTTGAGCTAGTCTGTTATGTATTTCACATAAGTGTTCGGCGTTTTAAATATATCTAATGTAAAATGTAAACAAACTACGTATACGTGTACTCACAAGGTCTATCAGGCCGCCATCTCCGGTTTTCGGTCGTTCGGTTGGTTGTATATTGTTTAAGGTCCCTCTCGAGAATTTTTCACTCATATGGAGACGTCGCCATTACCGGTGAAGGGCTGCAAAATATAGGCCTATGCTTAGCGCTTACGGCCTTTGAGCATGAAGGAATCTTTATCGTACCACACTTGCGACAATGGGCATCGGTTTTTGGTTTGGGTTTTTTTTTTGGGGGGGGGGGGGGTCTCATCCGAAGGATCGCTCCATTTAGTCGCCTCTTACGACAAACAAAGCTCTGAGGATCTGTTCTAACCCGGATCCCCATGGGACTGGTTTTTGGCGAAAAGTTCAATTTATTATAGCAAGTAGACCCCTGCTGTCTAGCAACAGCTCTGTCAAGGTCTTATCTCGTCATGGTGAACTGGAAATAAATTCCATTCATTAACAATAATCAACCGTTAACCGAATTTTACCCTTTCTACAGTTTCTGTATCGAAGACGTAAATGTATAATTATTGGCAATCTGCCAATCATTATTCATCCCTATACACATCAGCGGTCACCACTCCTAGGTCCTTGATTTCAATCTCATGCATGAATTTCCCCGATGTACATGTTCTACTGTTCATCCAGTACGTGCATCAAGGACAGGGGGAACTGCTTTTTTACTTTGGAAAGTCCACGGAGATATAGTTTTTTATTTGTTTCACGTCCTTTCGAGAGTTTTTATCTCATGGAGTCGTCACCAGGTGAAGTGCCGTGAATTTAGATCAGTGAGAATTGTTACCATGCCTGTCGTGACTAAGATCTCGTCCAATTTTCATTTTCTAACTGCCGAGCGTTTGGAGCAGTCATCCCATTCTTAAGACGAGGCCAAAGTAATAATAGAACACGAACCCAAGACCCCCTGGTCATGAAGCGAACGCCCTAACCAGTGAGCCACCATGACCGGTGAATATACTCATGAATTATCTGTATCAAGTAAATCAAAATTATTTCTAAATACTTAAATGCTCAGCACATTTTTATAAATATATTTATAATGTTTATATTGATATAATTCTTGTATTTACTGGCCAATTTTATTATTTTAAAATATGCATTGAATCTTTCATTAAGCACCCAGACACGTTAATTGCTTAAATGTAATGGGAATGTTATGCAAGAGAGCGAAAGTCAATGCAATGCTATGGCTTCGTGTTAAATTTAGATAAAATGTCTAAAGGTGATTGTTCAGTGTTAGCAGATGTTTGGTTTCCGAAAGCTTTAGTGACCAGTTACAGTAATCCAAAGCTACAGCGCCCTCTAGTTTTTAATGTAGGCCTAGAGTAATGCAAAGCTACCGTGTGTTCCGGGGTTTTTTTTCCCAAGACTCCCACCATAATTTTTAACCATTGAAGTGTCTTACTGGAGGCTTAATCTGATATCATGGTAAATGTAAGTTAACAGAATGACGGAGGCTTCATGATCACCAATCACCAATCTTACAAAGAAAAATAGGTTTTAATCAGTTTTCATATCTTGTGGGGAAACTGTTCGGGGTTCGGCCTAATGTCCTGTGATGAGTTGCGTGACCCATTGATATTCGTTTGATAAGAATACACACGGTCTGGTTTAGAACTCGGCATGAACTTATCATGTAATTTCATTTCCAAATAGGTTTTAGATTAAAGTTTAATACCTTGATATTTTTATATTCTCGTATATAATGGTTAAAATCGTTGTTTTTGATGATCAAGTTCAATTTTGAATTTGAAGAATGGAGTCACACAGGCATGTAGGTCGTGTTTTTCAAAATTTCCCCTGGCATTCAATCCGTAAAATCATATCAGATTACCGAAGTAATAGTACCAAAGTTTTTTTTCTTAATTCATCAAACAGTCAGAGGAACGTAACTTGGATTATGAAATGAGTCATTTACTGTTTAAATTTGTTTAACAAACGGAATTGAGTTAGCTCAGCTGTGTTCGATCAATTGTCAAATTTATTAACAGCAGACATTGATATTCAAAGAACATTGTTGTTTTATATTTGTTTTGTTTTGAATAAGCTGTATAGCACGAATGGCTTCATCTTCGTGGAAGGCAAACAAGTTCTCGGTGATAAGGTGAAACTTTAGAAGTGTTCTATCTAATCAGCTCATAACTTATGTTTTAAGTCACCTAAGTCACCCAGGTGACCTATTGCAAATGGTCCGTCGTCGTCCGTTAATAATTGAACATTTTTAACTTCTTGATAACTACTATTCCGATTCTTTTCAAATTTGGTATGAAGTAAGGGCATACATAAATAGTAAATTTCAGTACTCCTGCAACCTTAGGTCTTTAGGTGTAGGGCAAGAACTGCCAAAAATTTATGAATTTTCAAAAGTCTTTATCTCTACAACAGCAGAACTTTAAGAGAAACTAAATGCATAATCATGTAGACAGGAAAGCCTCTACCAAAATTGTGGGTGGTTCCTAAATGAATGACAATTTAAACTGCTTGAAATTTGGAATGAAGCATCTTTGAAACAAAGGGAACATAACTTGCAAATTTTCAGACTCCAGCACCTCGAGTCAATTCAAAATTTGACCAGTTTTTCAACATTTTTAACTACACCTGTGCATTTGTAAAAAAAAAAAAAAATAAATAAATAAAAAAAATTTAAAAAAAAAAAAAAAAAAGATAAATAAAAAAATAAATAAAAAAGAAGAGTAAAGTAGAGCAGGAAAGTCTCTACCAAACTTGTGATTTTCATGATCCTATGGTAAGGATTTTGGTTTTAGGGTGGGACCAGGAATTTTATACGCATAACTCTCTTTATCATTTGAAATACTTTTTTTTTTTGCCGATACTATATAAAAACTAAATACATATTAAGGAAAAGCAAAAAGGTGTGCACCAAAATTGTGAATTTCACAACCCCGGGGATTTGACGATAGGGTGAGTCTAAAATAGTCATATAGTGTAAATATAACATAAGTTCGTGTGTACATCAGCATGGGCTTTTTTGTGAGTATTTGAGTTTTAAGGACACATTTTCTTTCATGCGCTGTTGAATATTAAAATTTAGTATAGATATGTATAATAGATCTTACAGGACACTGTACAAGCAGTGAGAAGGAAAGGCAGACAGAAAAGAAATCGGAAGACAACAAAACGGAATGACAGATTTAAAGCTGAGTGAAGTCCTTCAAAAGGCTGACAATAAAGAAGGATGAAAAAAGTGCTTTCCCGATCATCCTTGCTGCCCCAACGGTTATCTAGACTAAGGGATAATTGAAGTGGTGTGGAACAGGAAAATCATTCCAGATTTCATAGTCCTTGGGGATAACGGAACCTTTAAATAGTACTCAGATTGACTGATTAGGCCTGTAGGTCTCTTACTGCCTATCGCTGATAAAATCATTACAAGTAAATCGACCAAATGCGGAAAAGAGGAGGAAGCTCCAACTCATAATCACACACTTAAACTCGTAATCACATACTTAAACTCCTAATCATACACTTAAACTCCTAATCACACACTTAAACTCCTAATCACACACTTTAAATTCCTAATCACACAGTTTAAACTAATCATACAATCTAAACTTCTAATCATACACTTTGAAGTCCCAATCACACACTTTAAACTCCTAATCATACATTTTAAACTCCTAATCACACACTTTAAACTCCTAGTCACACACTTTAAACTCCTAATCACACACTTAAACTCCTAATCACACACTTTAAACTCCTAGTCACACACTTTAAACTCCTAATCACACACTTAAACTCCTAATCACACACTTAAACTCCTAATCACACACTTAAACTCCTAATCACACACTTTAAACTCCTAGTCACACACTTTAAATTCCTAATCACACACTTAAACTCCTAATCACACACTTTAAACTCCTAATCATACAATCTAAATTCCTAATCATACACTTAAACTCCTAATCACACAGTTTAAACTCCTAATCATACAATCTAAACTTCTAATCATACACTTTGAAGTCCCAATCACACACTTTAAACTCCTAATCGTACATTTTAAACTCCTAATCACACACTTAAACTCCTAATCATACAATCTAAATTCCTAATCATACACTTAAACTCCTAGTCACACACTTTAAACTCCTAATCACACACTTAAACTCCTAATCACACACTTAAACTCCTAATCACACACTTTAAACTCCTAATCATACAATCTAAATTCCTAATCATACACTTAAACTCCTAATCACACACTTTAAACTCCTAATCACACAGTTTAAACTCCTAATCATACAATCTAAACTTCTAATCATACACTTTAAACTCCTAGTCACACACTTTAAACTCCTAATCACACACTTTAAACTCCTAATCACACACTTTAAACTCCTAATCACACAGTTTAAACTCCTAATCATACAATCTAAACTTCTAATCATACACTTTAAACTCCTAGTCACACACTTTAAACTCCTAATCATACACTTAAACTCCTAATCACACACTTAAACTCCTAATCATACAGTTTAAACTCCTAGTCACACACTTTAAACTCCTAGTCACACACTTTAAACTCCTAATCATACACTTAAACTCCTAATCACACACTTCAAACTCCTAATCATACAAGCTAAACTTCTAATCATACACTTTTAAGTTCTAATCTCACACTTTAAACTCCTAATCATACACTTTAAACTCCTAATCACACAGTTTAAACTTCTAATCACACATTTTAAAATTCACTGCTAGCTACGAGGTCTATACGGTGTAGTTGAAACGCCCATTTACAGCCATTTCATACGTTGTTAAGCTATTATCTTTTAAAACAAGAGTGAAAGGGGAAATGTATAATGTGATATTCAGGTGATTGTTACAAAGTGGTTTCTGTGAAATAAATTCAATTCGTATTGCAAAGTAAATCTAACATGTTGATACACGTATAACATTTTATGAAAACAGTTTGCCAACGCAGCATTGATAAAAAGTAAAGTCGAAGATAAAAAAAAAACCCACCAAAACAAAATAATAATAATAATAATAAAAACATTGCTCTATATCCAAAAACATGAATATATGAAAATTAAATTAAAAGCGAATTTGGTGAGAAGATTTACCTACATGTCTATGAACAATACTGTAGATCGATGTTGGACATATTTTTTAATGTATTATGCTTTAAAGAAAGATCGAGATGTTTAATGAATGACTTTAATTTTGGAGCATATTATGGGATAAAAGCGTAACCTGACCCAGATCAGGTCATATATAATTAAATTTAATGCAACAAATCAGAAGTACAAGTCGTAGTTTGTTTAATACACTGATAAATACAAGTCACGTGCCCCGCGCAAGGATTCACTAAGTGATACCGACTAAGTGTCGAGCCAATCAACGATCCTCGAATGTTTCGCTACGCTCCGAATGTCATCCAGTTTTTAATCTGAAACCAACCATCTTAATGTATGTTCTACAGAGCATATGCATGTAATCTAGATCGAATTTGAAGTATTTGAAAACTAGTTCCAACTGCTGCTTATATTGTGTACTTGTCTGTGTTATAGTGCATACTAAACATTCACTTTCTGTGTTACAGTGTGTACGAAATATTTACTGTCTGTGTCACAGTGTATGCTAATCATTTAATGCCCATGTTATAGTGTATACTAAATATTTCCTGTCTGTTACAGTGTATACTAAACATTTGTTGATTGGGTTATAGTGTATATTAAACTTTGACTTTCTGTATTACAGTGAACACTAAACATTTACTGTCGATGTTACAGTGTACACAAAATATTTATTGTCTGTGTTACAGTGTGTGCTAAGCATTTACTGTCTGTCACAGTTAACTTGTGCTATAAATCACAATTAACTTGTAATGTAAGTCACAATTAACTTGTACTGTAAATCAGTGTTAACCTGTATTATAAATCACAGTTAACGTACCGTAAATCACAGTTAACTTACCGTAAATCACAGTTAACTTACCGTAAATCACAGTTAACTTACTGTAAATCACAGTTAACTTGTGCTATAAATCACAATTAACTTGTACTGTAAATCACAGTTAACCTGTATTATAAATCACAGTTAACTTACCGTAAATCACAGTGAACTTGTACTAGAAGACACAGTTAACTTGTACTAGAAGACACAGTTAACTTGTACCGTAAATCATAGTGAATTTGTACTGTAAGATACATTTAACTTGTACTGTGAGTCAAAATTCACTTGCACTGTAAGTTACAGTTAACTTGTACTGTAAATCACAGTTAACTTGTACCGTGAATCAGTTAACTTATATTGTAAGACATACTTAAGTTGTACCGTAAATCACAGTGAACTTGTACTGTAAGACACAGTTAACTTGTACTATAAATCATAGTTAATTTGTTCTGTAAATCACAGTGAACTTGTACTATACGACACAGTTAACTTGTACCGTAAATCACAGTTAATTTGTACAATAAGATACTATTAACTTGTACCGTAAATCACAGTTAATTTGTACAATAAGATACTATTAACTTGTACCGTAAATCACAGTTAATTTGTACAATAAGATACTATTAACTTGTACTGTAAATCACAGTTAATTTGTACAATAAGATACTATTAACTTGTACCGTAAATCACAGTTAATTTGTACAATAAGATACTATTAACTTGTACCGTAAATCACAGTTAATTTGTACAATAAGATACTATTAACTTGTACCGTAAATCACAGTTAATTTGTACAATAAAGATACTATTAACTTGTACCGTAAATCACAGTTAATTTGTACAATAAAGATACTATTAACTTGTACCGTAAATCACAGTTAATTTGTACAATAATATACTATTAACTTGTACTGTAAATCACAGTTAATTTGTACAATAAGATACTATTAACTTGTACCGTAAATCACAGTTAATTTGTACAATAAGATACTATTAACTTGTACCGTAAATCACAGTTAATTTGTACAATAAGATACTATTAACTTGTACTGTAAATCACAGTTATTTACTGTATTGATTGTCATAGCGTTTTAGAGAATATTTACCGATTGATTTTAGATAGCGTTTTAGAGAATAGTTACTGCATTGATGATATTGCTTTAGAGAACCTTTACTGTATTTATTATACGTTTTACAGAACATTGATCCGAGTTAGAATAGGTCCTCACCACTAACTGCTTGTTATGAGGCGGTTAAATGGGGTGGTCCTTCGGATGAGACCTCAAAAACCGAGAACCATGTCAAAGTAGGTTTGGCACGATAAAGATCTCTCTGCTCAAAAGCCGTATGTGCCGAGCGTTGGCTTAGATTTTGCTGCCCTTCACCGGCAGTGGTGACGTCTCCATATGAGTGAAAAATTCTGGAGCGGGACGTTAAATAATATACAACCAACCAACCCTGTGTGTTTGTGTTATAATGGTAAGTGAGGTATAAATAAATCTTAATTTACGACTCAATACTTGGATCCTCGATTTTTTTTTCTACTTTTCTTTCTCTTTAATGTTTGCCCAATCTGTGACATGTTTAGGAGATAGTTTATAAAGTGTGTGTACTGAGCGAATATCCATGTACAAACAAACTAAATATCGATTCCGACATCATATCTCGTGATGGTGATGTCAAGGATTTGTTAACAATATAGTATTTACTTTGGATTGACTTGGAGGATCAAAGCTGTCGTCAAAACAAAATGCATTGATTAAGGAGGGCACTTGTTATCAGGTACATGTATATCACATAGTAAATACATCGAGTAAACATAAACACAGATATGTTAACGTTGTCAATCCACAACGACCGTCATTTCAAGAGATCTGAAGTCCCGTAGGGAACTGGGTTAGACTAGGTCCTTGTCGTAAGAAGCGACTAAATTGGGTGGTCCTTCGGATGAGACCGCAAACTGAGGCCTCGTGTCACAGCTGGTATGACACGATGAAGATCCCTAACTGCTCAGAGGTCGTTAACGCAGATTATAGACTTAAATTCTGCAGCCCTTCACCGGAAATGGTGTAGTCGCCATATGAGTGAAAAAATCTAGAGAGGGACGTTAAACAATATACAACAAATCAATAAATTTGAATGTTATAGAAATGAATAAATTATATTTATATTGTATATAGTTCATTTTGAGCCAGTTTCAGATGACGGTTAAGAGTATATTTTTTTTTCCCCGAGTTGTCCATCTTTTTCAAATTCTTTTTTCATTTACTTTCGTCTAATGATATTCAAATCTCTTTCTGAAATTTATAAGATAATTACTTTAGAAATACTGTACCTCGAGTTTTCTTTATCATTCAACCTTTTGAGATACAGATGACAGGTCAACAGGGGATGCTTATTCTTCCTAGGCATCTGATCTTATATGTCCTGATGTCCGTCTTTTTCCTTCTTTTAATGTATTCTTTATTGGACTTAAGCGATTGATCTCCGTTCTTTATCTTCATGCATGTATTCACAGAAATCATACTTTCCCAGAGACTTTTAGCAGCAATATTAATTGGATTTTGTTTTTCAAAAATGAAAATCTCTTCATGCATGGTTTTTAAAATCTTCAGATCGATACATGATCATAGTGATCTACATCATCATAGATCAAAACTGAAATAGGCTCGTCATTAAACTTAGTATGCTGAGCAACATCGCCAGCAGCGTTGTACTGTTAATGCATCACCAGTATACCAGTTTCATTCTGGTCTGCTGAATGTTTTGGGATCCACTAATCGAAACATTTTATTGTTTTTCATCATAAGCATCATGGAAGCTTTGATGACATGAATTATAAATCAATCCGGTAAATCGTTGAAAGGTCTTCTTGTTTGGGATACTAACTGATGTTAATAATCACGTCTTTATGTACTGCAGAAGCTGCCAGTATCATCTGCCGGAGATCTCTTTCATTTCAGTTGAAACCTTTCCGAGACAAATAACGGAAAGACTATACCCCGAGAGACAGAGATATCAGGCTAATTTAACTTGATACAGAATTAAATCATCAACAACTATTTTTCTCTGTAGTAATTAGTTTTTATCAATGATTATACCCTTTTAATGGATTTAGCATTTTAATATTTGAGATGGTCTCTTTCGTCACAAAGTTTGTCGTTTGAAGTTGTCTTTATTGAATATGTCAGTTTTTATCATAACCTAATAGAATGAAAATTTTATGTTACACAAACGTTGTATTTTTCACAATTGCCGAGTAGTTGATGACAGATTAAAATTGTGGCGATCTCTTCGTACGACAACGTAAATATTGTGTTCAGTAAATTTGAATATGTCATATTTGCAAGCTATATGCCGTACTTTGTACTGTAATAAAAAATAATCTATAATTCAATTTTAAAGGAAAACTAACAAATGACATTTCAAGACATATAGATTCAAAAATAAGAATATTGCAAAAATTCAACCTGGGGATTTCATTTTAACAGGCACTTTACCACCAGGAAATTGTGGATTTCAGGAAAATCATACAAAAGAAAAAATAGCAATTATATTGCTCTTGACATTTTTTTTAAATATAGAAAATTGATTTTATATATATATATATATATATATATATATATATATATATATATATATAAACTAAATCAGTATCAAATAGGTTACAAAATGATTTGTTATAGCCAGTGAATAAAATTCCCCAAACGATGAAGGTTACCCTTCATAATTCATTATTGTTCCACGGACTGCAATGACTTGTACTCCGTTCATAAACCAATGTGTTTACATGTATCTATTTATAGAAACAGAGTCACTGAACCATATTGTACTATAGATAGATTCCTTACGATCAATACATTTCCATAATTATGACAATAATACGTCTGTCCAGAAAAGACTTGGGACAGATTTTCATCATTTATAACTCGAGAAAATCACTGTTTTCATCAACTGAAAGTGCTCACGCCAGCAATGCCTTACAACTCCGACATGAATCATTAAAACGTTTTTCAATATGATTCTCCACATATTCTTAGACCCCTATTCTCAAAGCTCTGAATAATGTATTTTTTTCCCCTATTTTTGAAATTTTTTAGTTCCATATTTATTCAAAGGTGTTTTCAGTTTCTTTTAATTTGTTACTGGGAGGACTTGGTAGACTTATAAGTGCGCGATCTTTGGAAGAATCAAGATTTTAATCACTGTAGTACGGCCTGTCGTCTACGAAACCATGAAAAATTCTGTGATTTCATTTCATTAATTTCTGGCTTATAATTCAACTCATACATGTATTCGTTAACAAAATTTACACAATATGTGATGCCTAATACTAGGAATGGTTCTTGAGAACAAGCTTTGATTTTTGGATAGAAAAGAATCTCAAAATCTGAATTTTCTTTTATTTGAGCAATCAAAAATTTGAGTCAAATCTTAGACTTAAGTCCAAATTTCGATTTGAGTGTTTTTTCGAGAACTTGAAGCAGTTTAGATGATGATAAATGTCTAGATTGGGACTCTGTCTTAACACACTTAGTTTTATCATAGTTTGGTTTTAACCTGAATATTTGGCAAATTCATCTACAAGTGACAAACTGACTCTTTTGCTCCATTGAGAAATGCACTCGTATTGCTGGCTAGAAGTTTGCACGCTAAATGGGATGCGCGTGAAAGTTTAATTATGGCACCTTCCCAGTGATTTAATCGCCACCGCTCGATCGTACTATGATCATATGGGTTATTCCTTCATAATAATTTTTTTTTACAATAATGTTTTAGAAATAAATTTTACAATAACGTTTTAGAAATAATATATAATTGTCAAAACATAAACACAATGAAAATTTAAAAAAAAAAAAAAAAAAAAAGGAAGAAATTACAAAAATGTTCAAATATGTATATGAAAAATTGTAAAAAAAAGACCATATGTAATTACATTAAAAACTTAAACAAAAGTGTCAAAATAAATGAAATTGTTAAAACAAAAATACAGAACGCAAAACAGACGGTAAAATGTTAAAAATCGTAAAAACAACGCGAGGTCCATACAGGCCGTATTGATCACCTAGAAGTCTCACTAGCTGCAAGCGTTATGAAAGCATACCTAAGTCAACCTCTAATATACAACAACAGAGTAAATAGAATGTGTTCTTCAAACACAAATGTTCTCAAAGAAGTCCATAGTAAAGAAAGAATTTACATAATATGTTACTCTCACACCAAATGACTATTTTAGATCCTTCATAGACAGAACCTGGGTTGCGAATTTCACAATTTTCGTAAATCTCTTTCTGCCATTCCTTTTATGCATTTAGTTTTATACACTATCAGTAAAATCAAAGAAGTCTTTCAAATGACAGAAAAAAAATCACCATGATAATTTTTGGCCCCCACCCTGTAAACCAAAACCCTACCCCTGGGATCGTGAAATATGCAATTTTGGTAAAAGACTACTTTCTCCGTCCTTGGCTTTGAAGAATTTAGTATCAGTAGCATTACAAATGTTATCTAAATGCTGTACACAAAACACTATATTCTGAGGATCGTGAAATTTACCATTCTGGTAGAGGCCTTCCTGCTCTACATCGCTATGTATTTAGTTTTTCCTGTAGAAGTAGGGTTGTATAGAACATTTTTTTTCAAAATTGGTCAATATTTGGAAGTGTTTGCCCCACTATAAGGCTCCAGGGGGCAGAAATCCTGAAATTTACAATTTATGTCACCCATGTCCCAAGATGCTTCATACCAAACTTGAAAAGAATTGGAATGATCGTTATAAGAAGTTAAAAATGTTCAATTGTGACGTATGACGACCAGAGTGACTCAGGTGACCTAAAACTGCTACAATTGTGGCACTCAGCAGAGGAGGGCGTGCAATTAGTTAAGTGTCTTAAAACTCCACTTTTTCTGATAACGTGAAGTGGATGCGTGTTTTCATTACATACATTACGGTCACACGCTACACTTCTGTCAAATGTCTCTAAATTTTTAGTTTAATTTAAATTACGGAAAACTGGATGCTACAAAAGCATTGGTTACAGGATAGTTGCACGTGCTGAACTGTGGTCTTGGTTTGAAGTATACGCTCTTGTCAACTAGATATTTTATTTCCATGTGTAAACATATGTAAGTAACTTGAATCCGGGTTATACATACGACTAGAAGTCTGGACATGTCAATACGTCATCAATCTTCAGATATCACCACTTTAAAAGGAAGTCATCTACTTATATCTTTTGATGAAAAGCACTATAAATTTTGAGTTTTTGCTTGAAAACGTAATATAGTAAAGGCGTGTTTGCGTTACATCTGAATCCGTGTTATACACATCACAATGTCTCAATTTGCCATCAATCTTCTGATATCACGCTTTTAAAAGGAAATCAACTACTTATACCTTTGAAAAAGCACTTGCGGAAAATGACTTTCTTGAAAACATACCAAAGATGCGCGTTTCCATTGCACACAAGATTAAGGCCACACACGACGCTTTGTACAATATATTTTTAATGCCAGCCAGTCGGAAGAGGTGTCTTCATTTGATTTCTTTGGTAAATACGTAAATGTATAAGATTAAAATATATAATTTCATTCAAACATTTCCAAATAGTCTTGACTGGTAGGTTTATTTTAACTGACATGGGGATTTCATATCGGTGGGAGTAGGTCTATTTTTAATTCACATGGGGGGGGGGGGGGGGGGGGGGGGGTTAAGATCTGTATATGTTACTCACACTGTATCTTTTCTCATCTTGTTATAGTTTAACACATTAATCAAAATAAAAATCCTGCAAACTGCCATGGTTTAACATGTCAAACCCCTCTGAAGATCTGATGATTCCCTTAAATACCAAATTCATTTCATTTCTTTGGTAAAGTGTACATGTATAATTAGCACCGTGTATCACTGACACCGGATATTGTTGCCAGTCGAAGAGAGGACGTTTGAAATAATAACACACAAGATGAGAACTCTTTTAATGCATTTGCTGCCGCCTACCTTTTGTCGGAATGTTTCCACGACGTACAGGCCTATTGTCAATGACTTTAGAACCACACAAATGATGTGGATTTTGCTTTATACCTTAAAATTAAGCGCCTGGTACCTGTAAAGAAACTGAGGGGTCGTATTTTTATTCAAATACAATTGTCGTGAATTTATTTCATCGATTGCCGGTATGATTAGTTATAATATTGAATAATGTATATATCAAAATCAGCTTTAGTCCATAAACGTTGAATTTTGGAAAGAAATTAGCAATATTAATTCAGGTCGGTGCATGGCGAATTGTTATTCGTTGTGCGGCGAATTGTTACTCGTTGCACGGTGAATTGTCAGAAACAACTTTTTCACTGTACAGCAACTTGCAAAAAATACAACGTCTGGAATCAAGCAGTAAAAATTGTCCCTCGTATGCACCTCGATTTAACGCAATTTTTTTTCCAATCTCAACATATATACAATAATGTACTTTTTAAAAAAATAAGAGCACTTTCAACAAATGCCTTAAACTCTATTCCATTCAATCATTTATTGTTAATTTTCCGAATGAATTTCATCTCTGTGAATTATTGCTGAATGAAATATTTGAACCACAAGGATGCTATCAGTGGTGAATTCAGAGCCCCTTTCCCCTTTTGTGACCAAAAATATTTGTTGAACCAAAAATATATAAGATTGAAATAAACACATACAAACTAGTGCAGCGAGAAAAACAAATCAAGTATTTGTTGTTATCTGTTGATATTATGTATTTAGTAAAGCTAGAGTAACTCATAAAAATAACATGAAAAACTCGAAACCCCTAGCTTTTTGTCCCCCCCCCTTTTTTTTTTACTACTTTATTTTCTACTAATCCTGGGTCCACAACTGGTCATTAAATATAAAAATGAAAACATCATCTTGACAATAAAATTAAACAAAATGTACAAAAAGATCCAAATTTTAAAAAGTTCCCTGAATCTGCCTGGATGGCAAAGTTTTCCCAACAAACTAGACATTGACGATTCCTTATATTTATAATAAAATGTTGTTTAATCGAATTGAAATACTTATGACATTCCATGCCAGTTTCTATATATAGTCTCCGCCGATACGGACCTTTCATTTTCCAAGAACTAAGACATTTACTTCCAGTTGTAAGATGTGGGGAAATAAATACACTGGAGCTCCAAAGGGTTATTACAAAAAAAAAGTCAGTGGGCATTGTGAATATGTTCCTCTATTTACATTTTCCAATGTCTTTGTCTGAGATATTATCATAAACTTTCCTGATTTTCTCATCAAGCTATTTGCCGGATTAATATTACGCCCACTCACTTCTTTCGCGACAGGACACCCCCCCCCCCCTTAAAGTTTATTTAACAATTTTTATTTTCTCTTTTTAATAAAAGATATTTACTTTGATCTGTTGATTAGATATAAGATAAAGAAACGATACATAGTCTCCCAAACGAATCAAGTACTGGCTGTATAAGAGTGGGCTTTTTCTAAGTACTGCTATCCCCCTTATTAAATTAATAATTCTTTTTGTACAATATCTATGCCAACTTTAATTTCATTTTTAAAAACAGTCTTGATTACAAAGATCTCGATTTTGAAAGTTTTTAAGAAATCCTTTGTTTCCATCAGTCAAACTGGCATCACTTGATTGTAAGTCCTAACATCTCTCATCATTTCTGAAGATCCCTCTATCAGAACTGGTAATACCAATTTTATGTTCTAAAGTCAAAGGTCAAGGTTACTGGAGCCACTTAACCTTAATACAAGTTGTAGATTTTATCATCGTTTTATCATCTCTGAAAATGCCATGACTATAAATTCCAGTTCTATATTTGCACCAGTTTTATGTGCAGGGTGACTGGAGTCCCTTGACACAGCTTTGTCGGCCTTGTCATTCTCTTCAAATTCCGAAGATCTCAGGACTCTATCGATCATATTTGTCAAGTAATACAACTTGAATTTTGGAGTAAATTTTTCTCCAGAGTTTTATGATATACCCTACCCCCATTTGATCCCCCAAATTATTTCCCAACCTCAATCAGTCTGAAAACAAAAACTTTTCTGCACAACTATATACATTGGTCCACCATATCCTTGAATATCTAAATTAGTGTTTTATCAACGGGTTACGGAGCACAGCTGCGAAAGTTTCCGTGAGAAAAAGGCAGAAAAAGAACATGAAGCGAAGTCATCGGGGGTGGGGGTGGAGGGCCATTATGAATTGGCAGAAAATTTATTGCACCTCCCCTTATGACACCCTCTCAGTCCACTAAGTTTGATTTAGGCCTGTTGAAGCCCTTTCATTAATTCGCACGGACAAATTTTTCACTAAAGAGGAATAAGAAAATAAATGCAAGAATAAACTGATCACAAAAATACATCTACGTGTTCGGAGACGTAATAAAAACCGACAAAAACAATAAGTCTCCAAACTTAGTTTGGGAGACATAAAAATGCAAATATAAGAAGTAATTGACTACGAGTTTTGGGGCGAGTACTTCCCGTCGGTTGCTTTTGGCGTTTATGCAAACTACCACGGGAGGAAACCGACCGATAACACCATAATACACTAGACAGATCTAAACAGATATTGCTTAAATAAGCCACGATGCATTGAAATTCGAACTCTTTTACGTCTCGTACACACTTTTGCATAATATATATGTAGTAGACGTATTTCGGAAACTACTCATATGTCGACTAGATGCATTTGAAATTAAAGAAACCAGTCTTTCATATCCGTTTCATATTTTCCCAACGGCAAACTTACAACACATCCTTATAACACACCGAGATGCCTGCCGTTTCTCCATCAACTTGCTAATACAAGTTGTTCTATACATACTAATTGTGACTGCTGTTTATGTGGTAAAGATATATTGATTTAGGACTCACGGCGGGTGTGGCCGGTCGACATTGGATACTTCTCCTAGGCACCTGATCCCATCTCTCCTATGTCCAGGGGTCCGTGCCTGCCCTTTTGATAATTGTATCTTCTTTATGGTATTTATGGGATTGATCAATGTTCGTTACTCTGCCACTGTCTCAATATCATTTTATTCCTTCATATTCATAGTCCTACATTGCACGCATTAGGAAATCTGATGCGCCAAGGTCCATTTGTTTGTGATATTTATTACGTCAGAGACGGAAACATGTTATAAAAAAGGTAATAACTGAATTTGATCAATATTATACACATGCAAGCCAGTCGCTGTACACAGACACAGCAAGTTGTCGTACAGCATGTTATTGTCAAACAGGATTCAAGTTTCCTTCAAAGGAGAGATAATCACAAAATGCAAAAAATAGGGTGGGGTCATTTAAAAATATTCTTTTCAAGAACTACTGGGCCAGAAAAGTTCCAATTTACAATGAAGCGTCCTGACATAGGGCAAATTCAAGTTTTGGTTATTTTTTTTTTTTTTTTTTTATTAAATCATGGTCCCCAAGGGGTAGGGCCACAATAGGGGATTTTGAGTAAATATTTATAACAAGAGGCCCATGGGTAATAATGCTTGTACATCAATTTGACATACAGTAACCTTGCATTTCTTGAAAAGATGATAATTAAACACTCCACCAAATTTTTCAATTACCTCCCCTTGGAAAGAGCTACAGTCCTTTGAATCTCACTTACCTTAAGCTACTTTGTGTTCAATTTGTTGAAAATGGCTTCATGGTCGAGAACACTTGAGTCAACTTATGTTGTGATTTTAAAACACATATCTTTTTTTCAATATTTATTCCCATGAATAATTCTAACCACATACTATGGGCCCACGACATATACAGAAATTGAACCGAATTCACAAAACATGAGGATGCCTCAATACAACCTTGCTGTTCTGTAGAAGTCGTTTTATAAAAGACTTTCTTTCATCTATACATGCATTATGTTAAATTTGATCCACCCTATTAAACCCATGGGTTACATTTGGAATTTAAAAAAAAAAAAGAATAGAAAAATGTTCAGTTGTTAATACATTTAATCACAAACCATTCTGGCCCCATCCTCATACCAAAACCCCTACTCCTGGGATCAGGAAATTTACAACTTTGACAAAGGACTACTTGCTCGATATAAATATCCATTTAGATTCAATTTCGTATCAATAGCATTAAAGATGTTATTTAAATGTTTTACACATAAACACTGTATAGCAAAGTTTGGCTCACCTTTGAGTCAGAAACCCTACCCAGGGGATCATGAAATTTATAATTTTGTGAAGGCCTTCCTGCTTCTCATCTCTATGCATTTAGTTTTTGTTACAGATGTGTAATTCTAAAGAAGATCACAGACTATTGAAAATTAGTCAACTTTTGCTCCACCCCCAAGGCCCCAGGGGTGCAGAAGCCATGAAATTTTCAATTCATATCACCCTGCTTCATATTAAATATGAAAAGACTTGGAAATGGAAGAAATTAAGAAATGTTCAATTGTTGCACAAAGGAACTTACAACAATGGACACTACCAAATTTACTCGGGTCACCTAAAAATTTGACCCCATATTGTGGCCCCAACCTAGTCCCATAGGGTCACAACAATATACAAGGCCTTAGGTAAAAATGCATAGTATGAAATGTAAGGTCTTGCCATAAGGAATCTATATACAAACTATGAAAGCCAGTTCAGAAGATATGTCTACATTAGGTTTTCTTAAAAGTAAGCCAAAATCCAAGTTAAGGTTACAAGGTCAAAAACTTTGGCACCAAAACAAAGGTCTTGTCACAAGGAAATATGAAAGATGCACTACTTACCACTTAAAAGTTACCAGGAAGGTTAAAGTTCCTGTTAAGGTTTTGAAATTTGGGTTAAACTCCAAGGTCAAGTTTACTGTGTCAATCATCATGGCATCAAGTGGAATTTTTTGCCATAATCAATCTATATACAATATATAAAAGCCTAACTTATATAGTTCAGGAGATATTCTCTAGGTTAAGTTTTCTTAAAACTAGATCAAACTCAAAGGTCAGGGCCACAAGGTCAAAAAGAAAGGTCATGTCACAAGAAACACATGAAATATGAGAGCCCTATCTTTCACCATTCAAATGTTATGAGCAAGGGTCCAGTTTCAGACAGAAAGGACAAAAAACAATCTGCATCCCCACAAAAATTTCAATCTCCAGTTCTTGGGGATGCTTGCATATTAATAAGAGTGTT
This sequence comes from Ostrea denselamellosa, assembly GCA_024699665.1. Classification (NCBI taxonomy): domain Eukaryota; kingdom Metazoa; phylum Mollusca; class Bivalvia; order Ostreida; family Ostreidae; genus Ostrea; species Ostrea denselamellosa. The sequence goes on along the minus strand of JAMZEH010000065.1, from coordinate 6,247,994 downwards.
CATGGCCCTGCTGTTATTCAGCAGATTTTTGAAGGTGTTTCCCTATCTGTTCACATTAAAACTTTGATCGCCTATTGTGACAACACCCTACCCCCGGGAAGCACAATTTGAACAATCTTTCATCTATATTATGTCAGAAAACCTTCATGTATATTTTCAGGCCCAGTGGTTCTTGAGAAGATATTTAAATGACCAGCCCTATTTTTGCCTTTTCTTGATCATCTCCCCTTTAGAGGGAACATGACCCTTATTTTTATAACAAACTTGAATCCCCTTTACCCAAGAATGATTTATACCAAGTTTGATTGAAACTGGCCCAATGATTCTTAAGAAAATTTTTAAAACAATGCCACAAAATTGACACTAAATTTTTAATACCTTCCTTTGAGAAGTCAAAGATGTGAAAAGTTTCAGCTAAAGTGAGCTTAAGTGAATTAAACAGGCACCAAAACAAATCCTTCAATCCTTGGACCCCAACTTCCAATTCTCTTTAGCCATGATCACATGACCTTGATTTATTTCAGATGTGGTTTAATGATATCATAAAAATAACAACAGAAAACGTCCAGCATAACCATCGAGCTGTCAGTAAATTAGACTGTCCGCATTGGCTGATCTGGGCTTCTTGATTTTTTCCATGTTCTTCAATACCAAGTCATGGAGGCTTGCCTGAAATACCAAGAGATAGAATTTGAAAGTGAACATACATTTATGTGCATCATCTTAATTGTTTGTTTGTTTTACGTTCCGTTGTTAATGGACGATGAGACACAAGAGCAATTGTAATAGGTCAACTGAGTGTCTTGGTGACCTAAATATTCATTGAAATTGGTTCAGCTGTTCTTGAGAGGAAGCTGAAAATGTTCAAAGATTACAACTGAAGTAAGATGGACAACTTCCAACAACAGACAAAAATAAATAACAATAGGTCACCCGAGTAACTCAGGTGATCTAAAAACAAATAACAATAGGTCACCCGAGTAACTCGGGTGATCTAAAAACAAATAACAATAGGTCACCCGAGTAACTCAGGTGATCTAAAAACAAATAACAATAGGTCACCCGAGTAACTCAGGTGATCTAAAAACAAATAACAATAGGTCACCCGAGTAACTCAGGTGATCTAAAAATGGTAAAAGAGCACTTTACCATTAATGCTTTAAATACATTCAACTTGCAGTAAATAATATTTATAACATGTAATTTAATGCAGTATATATTCCAATCTGGAGCCTGATCATCACTCAGGTGAATAAGACTTTTCCATTTTAGTAGCAGAGCCAATGATCATATAGGCCTGAAGGACTTGGCCCCTATTTAATTTTTGAAAAAATGAAAAAAACAACTTACGTAGTGGTTTCTGACTTCACAGCAGATGAGACGGAGACTGACATACTGTTTTTCATCTAACTCACGCACTGCTTGTCTGTAGTCATCCTGAAGAATAATCTCAACTTAACACACCAATCTACACAGTGACTGTAGTTAATACAACACACCAATCTACACAGTGACTGTAGTTAATACAACACACCAATCTACACAGTGACTGTAGTTAATACAACACACCAATCTACACAGTGACTGTAGTTAATACAACACACCAATCTACACAGTGACTGTAGTTAATACAACTCACCAATCTACACAGTGACTGTAGTTAATACAACACACCAATCTACACAGTGACTGTAGTTAATACAACACACCAATCTACACAGTGACTGTAGTTAATACAACACACCAATCTACACTGTGACTGTAGTTAATACAACACACCTATCTACACAGTGACTGTAGTTAATACAACACACCTATCTACACAGTGACTGTAGTTAATACAACTTAACACACCTATCTACACAGTGATATGTATTTGGAAAATGAAATATTGCAAATGAGAATTTCAAAGGGGAATTTGTCAAATGTTTGTAAATTGTGTGCAACATTAGAAACTTTTAGTAGGTTGTAAGTATGACTAGACTTCTGTGAGGGCACTGGGTGTAACTTACAAAATATATGCACTGGGTGTAACTTACAAAATAAACTCACTGGGTGTAACTTACAAAATAAACTCACTGGGTGTAACTTACAAAATAAACTCACTGGGTGTAACTTACAAAATAAACTCACTGGGTGTAACTTACAAAATAAACGCACTGGGTGTAACTTGCAAAATAAACTCACTGGTTGTAACTTACAAAATAAACTCACTGGGTGTAACTTACAAAATAAAGACACTGGGTGTAACTTACAAACTAAAGGCACTGGGTGTAACTTACAAAATAAAGGCACTGGGTGTAACTTACAAAATAAACGCACTGGGTGTAACTTACAAAATAAACTCACTGGGTGTAACTTGCAAAATAAACTCACTGGTTGTAACTTACAAAATAAAGGCACTGGGTGTAACTTACAAAATAAAGGCACTGGGTGTAACTTACAAAATAAACTCACTGGGTGTAACTTACAAACTAAAGGCACTGGGTGTAACTTACAAACTAAAGGCACTGGGTGTAACTTACAAAATAAAGGCACTGGGTGTAACTTACAAAATAAAGGCACTGGGTGTAACTTACAAAATAAAGGCACTGGGTGTAACTTACAAACTAAAGGCACTGGGTGTAACTTACAAAATAAACGCACTGGGTGTAACTTACAAACTAAAGGCACTGGGTGTAACTTACAAACTAAAGGCACTGGGTGTAACTTACAAAATAAACGCACTGGGTGTAACTTCTTTAAGACTACTTCTGAATGATAAAGTGTGTGAGCATTGTGTGTAATTGCACAAAATATTTGGGAAATGAGTGTAAGTGTATTAAATGTTGGACACTGAGTGTATTCTGTACTACTTTGTGGGTGTGATGTGTAACTGTACTGAATACTAGATATGTGGGGAGCACTCCTTGTCACAATACTTACTATGTGTGGATACTTAGCCACTTTGGAAATGAGTTTGGCTCGTGAGATAAAGTAGCGTGACACCTGGTCCAGGTAAGTGGCTGCCTCTGTCTCCACCTGTCTGGCTTCTCCCATAGTGTCTTCCTAACATACACAAAGAGTAACAATAGATGATGTAAACTTTTTTGCTCTTTAAAATTTCACAATATCATGTTGTTTAAGCCAATTATAATACTTTTAACACTTGTCTACATGTCAATATTAATTGAATAAAATCTTCATTAGTTTTATCTCGTCTGTTACAATATGCTTTGCCATTTTTTTCTTTTCTTTCTTTCTTTTTTTTTTTTTTAAATACAATAATCAACAACAAAAGGCCAATGGGCCACATTGCTCACCTGAGTTACTTTGGTCCTGCTGTTATTTAGCTGTTATGATTTTCGAACAGTTTTTTTCCATCCCAGAAATTTTTTTACTCTATACTGTGACCCAACCTAGTCCCAAATGGTCATGACATAGCCAATCTTGAACTCAAGGGGTTTTCTTGGCTTATTTTTAGGTCTGGTTACTAGACCCATTCCTAATCCAAAAATCCGCAATATTACCTTAATTTTCAGGATTTTTCCCAAATGCCATGAGTCATAAATATTTGATTTTGATTTGTTTTCCTGTGCACAATTTTAAAATACTGGAAATGTAGTAATGGGGCCATGATTGTACAAAGTGATCTGCATTCCTCAGACAACTATACTATGTTATACAAAGAACCCCAAATGAAGCTAGTGAACTGCCTGATTAAATGTTTATATCATAAAAACATTTATGAAGCTTTACTTGTGATATCTATGATCAACTGTGTAAATCCTTACTTTTTCATATAAAATATACCTCTATATTTGAAATTCATTTTTCGTTAATTAGACTTGTCGAGTACTTCACAGCATGTAGATTGTTTATTTGGTAAGCAAGTTTACTTTAATTATGTCACATTTTATACAATACTTTCTGAGTTACAGGTTACACAAAGTATGCACCCAAAAGCATAACAGGCGGATGGACGGACAGAGAGAAGCAGCAACTAAACCTGCTGTCACTGTTGGTGACCCTGGTAAAAAAAAAACTGGTTCCCTGAACTCATTTTATGCAGTAGCCAATTTATCTTTTGGAAGATGATTGGTGGTGTTCTGTTGATGTGCAATAAGTTTTTTGAATTTTTATTTTCATCCTGGGAGCCAAATGGGGGTTTTTGAACAAAAAACCTCAGTTCCCTGAGCTCCTCTTACATTTTTCACAGTAGCTAAATCGCTTTTTGGGAGGTAATTGGAGGTGTCATATAAATGTACAGTCAGTTTTTGGAATTTCCTTCTTCACCTTGAGGGGGAAAAAATGAACAAAAACCTGGAACTCGGTGTCATGTGCAACTAGAATATATTTGCTTTAAGGGTTAGAATCTCAGCCATTTTTAATCATATCAAAGGCCTTAAGGGCCACAATGACATCAAATGCAATATCATATACATTATAGGGTTCTCATAAATTCAGAGGGCAGGTAAATTAGAGAAAGTCAGAGAAGAAATGTTGGAGTGCCACAGGAGACATTTCCTCATGTTTAAGTACATAAATAAAGCATTACAATCATTTGTAAAATGTCAGCAAACTGTGTTTATTTACATAAAAAGAAATAAAGAAGAGAGCTTGGGCTGAAGTTGCTTATCCTAACAAGTTCATATATGTACCCTCCTCTTGCTAGATAATATCTCCTCAAGACTAGTTACTTTACAAAGGCTATAATAAATAAATCGAAATTGCAGACAAAAAATGCTGAAAAGAATATAACTGCTTCAGAGTGAGACTACTTGTTTATAGAAGTTACATCTTCTGTTCATGTATGATGTAACAATTAAAAACGGTATTGATTCTCTGTTCTCAATAATGTCTGACAATTCACAAGTAATATGTAGTAAGGTTATTGGAATTCTGAACAAGATTCAATTCCCAATGAATGCTACCTAGCCTGGGTTTCTTCACAAAATACCCTGCATACACGACTTTCGTTTTGCTTAATTGAGAATCAGGATCGGGATTACCGAAAACAAAATGGGAAATAGTCTTTGTGTTTATAGAATAGAAAACGAACTGTGATAATGCGCAATCCAATTTAATACTTATCCATTTCTACTGATCTGAAATAAGGATTCTTGGTGAAACTACAAGACTATAGTAATAAATGAAAACCATATTTGAGCAGGTTATTTTTTGTAAGTACTTAATGCTAAATTTCGCAGGAAAATCTGTTTTCGTAGTATATCCATCCACAAATAATGAACTTTTATGCCAAACAATCATTATTTAACTATTGAACAAAGATACAATAATAAACAAGGACATCAACAACGGAAATGGTATTGTGCCTTTCAAATATCAATTAAATTCAATGTTTCAAAGTCTTGAATCATAAGAAACATTCAATACCAATAGGCACTATTTGATTTCGCCCATTGCGATGGGAAAGGCAGTGTGGAGGCAAAATCTGCATGATAGAAGGCTCCTGAGCAAGCTTGACACCTTAAAAATGATGGTGGTTGGGATAACCACCGGGCACTTGCCCTTCAGAATACTCAATACATCTTCATATGTGTAGCAGGAATCTATATGGTTTAGGGGTCAGGACTTCAATTGTTTTAAATGTATTTTAACAATTATGAAATAGGGGTTGGGATGACCCCAAGGGCACTTGTCATAGAGAATACTCAATGCATCTTGACATATGCAGCAAGATTGATTGATTGATTATTTCTTGTTTTATGCCACGCTCAACAATTTTTCAGTTATCTGGTGGCGGCCAGTTTTTGTAGGTGGAGGAGAGAACCCAGATACCCGGGAAGAGACCACTGACCTTCCGAAAGTAATCTGGCAAACTTTCTCATATATGTCGGCGCGAGCGAGAATCGAACCCATGCCAACTAGAGGTGAGAGGCCTTGTGATTTTGAGCGCAATGCTCTAACCACTTTGCCACGGAGGCCCCTATGCAGCAAGAATATATATGATACAGGGTATGTTGTACGATATTTCTGTGGCTTCTTTGCTAGTTACAGATTTGCATGTGGGTATCACTGCCTTATGACAGGATCTAGTCTAATGAAATGATGTTTATACAGATTGACTTTTTAAACTTCTGATTATTGATCACTAAATTCCATCACATGTAACTCATCACTGTCACTGAAAATAGGAAAACTAAATTGCACTGCCAAAATCTCCAAAGCAATTGATGTATTCAATTGTCGATTATATGGATAGTACATATATATTTGTTCTGAAAGATTGCAAAAATTTTAATTCACAGACATGACATAAAACCTTAATTTTTTTAAACTGATTCTCTCCAGTGGAAGTAACTGTCATTGGAGGCAAGGTGCAGTATTCAGACCAGCCGTCAACTGTAAATATACAATTAATTTAACCTGCCATGGTATAACATGTCCCCGCAAAGCCCTGCTGAAAACTGTAACAGTGTAATGCAGACAGAATTAACTTTCTGTAGCTGGAACGAGATACATAAGGGATCCACATTGACTGCACTGTACCCGTAAATTTCATATTTTCTGGGCCTGTGGTTCTTGAGAAAAAAAATTTAACCTGTTCTTGATCATCTTCCATTTGAAGGGGGTATGGCCCTTCATTTGAACAAATCCCCTTGGTTAATACCAAGTTGGATTGAAATTGGCCCAGTTGATCTAGAAAAGAATGGACAATGACAACAACGACAGACAACAGACAAATTTTGATTACAAACTCAGATGAGCTAATAATAGTGGAAATATTTTTCACTATACCTGAACTGACACACCAAAATTATTTCCATCTTCAATTTTAGGAATCAGAAAGGCAATCCACATTTTTAGCTAAAACAGAAAAATTTAACACATGTATAATCATAAACTAAATTTAATTCAAATGTTTCAATAGGCATGCAAGTCCCAATTAATATTCATCTGATCTACAGCAGAATTCGACAACTTTTTCAACATTTATGCATAACTAATTTTTATCTATAGATTCATTAGCAACTAAGAAGAGTAATTTCGACATTGAAATAAAGTTGAAGATTCAGTTGTCGTACTAGAGTGACACAACAAACAAGAGAGCTAACCATACCTTGTTAATTTTTCTAATTTCTAGATGAATTATATTTAAAATATCTGGCAAAGTCTGGAATTCTCTATCAAATATAATCTGAGAATTTCCTTCCCTGGGAAATTTGGCTGGGGAGTTTTGTTCCAACTTAAATTAATTACACCGGAAAATTTAAAACTCTCAATCTCTTATAAAAATCAAATTCAGAGTAGAAATAAAATACTTAATAAAATATGTAAAATATGATAAAGTAACCACCCCTTCATATAAGATTCTACAGAGAGTAAACACTACAAATCAGACAATTGTAACAGATTTTATTTTGACACCGTAAGTATTTATCTTAAGAAAGCTCGGGTATATTGTTATTACCCTGGACCGTCCACCTGTAACTTTCTTCTTCCTCAAACTTTTATTTTATGCAGTAACCAATTAATCTTGGTGTTGTCCTGCTGATGTGCAATAAGGTTCTGGAATTTTTAATTTTACCCTGGGGACAAAATGGGGTAAAAAACTTATTTTTTTCTAGAAAAACCTAGTTCCCCAAACTCCTCTTACATTTTACATAATAGCCAAATCAACTTTTGGAAGATGATTGGTTGTGTCCTATAGATGCATAAAAAGTTTTCAGAATTTTCATCCAGAGGGCCAAATTGGGGTCAAAAAATGATGTTGTTATCAACAACAAAAAACCCTGATTCCAATTTCCCAGAAATCCTCTAACATTTTATGCAGTAGCCAAATAATCTTTATGAAAGTAATTGGTGGTGTCTTATAGATGTGCAATAAGGTTTCAGAATTTTCATTTTCAACCTGAGGGTCAATTGGGAGTTGAAAAATGACAAATTTCTGTAGAAAAGCCTGGTTTCCATCTTGCATTTTATGCAATATCCAAATCATCTTTTGGTGGTGTCCCTTTTGATGTGCAATAAGTTTTCAGAATTTTCTTTTTCACCATGAGGGGCAAATGAGGTGAAGAAATGACAAACAAAAACCTGTTGGTCAGTGTCATGTGCAAGAATATATTTGTTTGGAATCTCAATTAATTTACAGATATCTGAACAATCAAAAATTAATGGGAGTTGGGATGATTCCAGGGCACCTGCTCATCAGAATACTCATTGCATCTTGGTATGTGCAACGGGAATATACTTTATATAGGGATTTGGGTCAGGACTTCAAATATTTTAAATATATTTCAACAACTATGAAATAGGGTTTGGGATGACCGGAGGGCAATTGCCCAACAAATAATGAATGCGTCTTCACATATGCAGCAAGAATATATATAGTATAGAGTATGTTACATGGTAACTGTGTGGCTTCTTTGCTAGTTGTACGAGTACAAGGAGAGAACATTTAAAGGCAAACACTTGCATACTGGAAATTACTGTCTTATGACAGCATCTAGTATATATCAGACTTCCAGAAACACCTCGGACCATCAGAGATTCCCGATAGATTTTTTATGAGTCCGGTAAAATTCAAATTTAATGTAAAAAATTAAATAAAATGTTCTCAGAAATTATTAAAGTTAAATATCATTTTATTAGTTTATTAGATAAATATTTCCATAAATGCCAATAAATAATTACAAAAATGCTTAATATGTAGACATTTTTTTCCAATACAAATATTGTGGGTTCTTCTATTACACACATAAGACTATTTCCTGTTTGAATTTAATATTTGTGATCATGTGGTCAATCAAATGGAATTCGGAAGCTGCAGGAGTTAAAAGATAGGACACAGACAGAAAATGACCATAACTTTGACTACGAGATGGACAGTGACTCTGACATTGAACAGACAGATAACTTTAATAACAAATCCATTGCCCAAACTGTGAATGAAATGGAAATTGAAATGGAATAAATCAACATTAAGAAAATTACGACTTTACATTTATTTTTATTTAACTTCCTGCAAAACAACAGGTGTCCAGAAAATTTTACAACTGTCCGGTAAATTTTCAATATTTACATGACATTTGTCCGACAAAGTTTTAACTAGTTTCAGGAACTCTGATATATTCCCATTTCTAATTTTTTAGCCTTCAATATCGAAATATTGAAATGATGAATGTGAACAACGTGTACAAATCTCAATTCATGTTCCACTTGTCCCAACAATGCTTCCCACCGAATTTGAAAAGAATTGGAATGGTAATCAATTGTTAAGTTGTTAACACATTTAATCACTTGACCATTTTAGCCCCACCCTTTTACCAAAACCCTGAGATCATGAAAATTATGATTTTGGTAATCCTGTTCATCATAAATGACCATTTAGTTTCAATTAAGTAGCAAAAGCATTAAAAATGTTTTACAAATAACCACTATATGCCAAGTTTGGCCCTACCCTGGAGTCAGAACCTCTACCCCAAGGATCATGAAATTTTCAGTTTTGATTGAGGCCTCCCTTTCTGTTCTATATCACTATGCATTTAGATTTTTCCTTACAGATGTGCAGTTGTAAAGAAGAGAATTTTTTAAAATTGGTCAATTTGGGGGGGGGGGGGGGGGGGGGGGGGGTTGGTTTCCTACCCATAAGGCCCTAGGGTGCAGAAGTCCTGAAATTTTCAATTTATGTCCTCCTTGTCCCCAAAATGCTATGTACCAAATTTGAAAAGAATTGGAATAGTAGTTACCAAGAAGTTAAAATGTTCAATTGTTAACAATTGCTGATCAACTTCAATAGGTCACCTGAGTAACTCATGTGACCAAAATAAACAAAAATCAAACTAAATTAATCTGTAACTAATGTCATGGTAAAACAATGCACCAAATATCACAGGAATATCTGACGGTGAAAAAGTGTGGAAAGCAGAGCATTTTGTTAATTTAAGTCCAGTAATCATAATGTAGAAAACTGATTTTCTGGACTGAGAGAGCGTGCAAATCTAAACTCTCTTTGCCAGTAGGGGACTAATAAGAAATTGTAGGTCACAATGTGCAACACAAACTTCACCAATAATAGTTTTCAGCTAATAAAACAAAAATGAAGATAAACACTTTACCATATTTGAATGATCAAGGAGGTCTCGAATTAATGGCTTTAACTTCTCTGCTAAAGCAACAAGCTTTTTATTTGATGGAGCAGGTCCGTTGGGTAATATCATCACTTTTGTACCTTTGAAGTGAAACAAAAGCAGTTTCCTGTTTTATTACATACTGGTTGATGAAAATTCACAAACAAGAGGCCCATGGGCCACATCATTCACCTGAGTCACCTTAGCCCTGCTGTTCATCAGTTATTGTGATTTTTAAATGATTTTATGCAACCTTTATTCTGAAGAAAAATTCCAATCCCATATTATGACCCTAACCTCGGGTCACAACATAAATCATTTGAAATGTAAGGTAAATCTACATAAAAAATCTAAAAGACCTACCTTATCAAGACAGTTCAGATGATATTGCCAAAATTAAATTTTCATAAAAAGAGGTCAAAATCCAAAGTCAAGATTACCAAGTCAAAAATTTTGGTACCAAAAGAAAGGTCTTGTCACAAGGAATACACGTATGAAATATGAGAACCCTATCACTTACCATTTAAATATTATGAGCAAGTTGAAGTTTCAGACAGACAGACAAAAACAATTATACAACCCAACAACTCAACCCCGGACTTCAGTCACGGGAGCTTAAAAAAAAAACTTGAATCCACACAACTTAAGAATGATTGCATTTGGATGATTCCATGTGACCCTTCTAATCTTGAAAAGAATTTGTTTGAGAAATCAACATTTTACCCAACCAGACAAATGACAGATATTTCTTAGTGTCAAACCCTACCCAAGGGAATATAAATATTATTGTATATCAATATGAGTAATCTTAGCCCTGTTGTTCAAGAGTAGACTTTTTTAAAGATTTAACTTACATGTCTCTAAGTAAAACTTTGATTCTCTATTGTGGCCCCATCCTACTCCTGCAGGTCATGGTTTGATCAAACTTCAAACTGCACTACCTGAGGATGCTTGCATATTTATATTAGTATTCATGGCCCTGCTGTTATTGCAGTGAAGATTTTTAAAGATTTTTTTCTATATATTCCCAGGTAAAATTTGGACCCCCTATAACAGCTCTACCCTACCCCTAAGAACCACAATATTACAAATTTGATTCTTCTGCACAACCTGGAAATGCTTGCATATTGATATAAGTAACCATGACCCTGTTGTTTTTGAGAAGAAGACTTTTGAAGATTTATCCTAAATACATCCCCATGTACAACTTTGATCCCCTGTTGTGACCCCATCCTATCTAAGGACCGTGATTTTAAGCTATATCAGGACGCTTTCAGGTAAATTTCTACTGCTTTGGCCCAGTGGTTCTTCAGATGAAGATTTTTAAATAACCCCACCCTATTTTTGCTTTCTTAATTATCTCCCCTTTGGATGGACTATGGCCCTCCATTTAAATAAACTTAAATCCTTTTTACCCAAGGATGATTTATTTATGCCACATCTGACTGAAAAAAGATTTTAAAGATGCAACAAATTGTTACGAATCTTCTCCACATCAAAAAAGAGTGTGGCACTTCATTTGAACAACCTTGACTCCTCTTTACCCAAGCATACTTTGCGGCAAGTTTGGCTGATATTACCCCTATGGCTCTGGAGAATAAGTTGAAAATGTTAAAAGTATGCAGACTGAAGGACACCAGACAAAATGTGATCAGAAAAGCTCACTTGAGCTGTTAGCACCGTATCTAACATCATCTTAATATAGGGGCCTCCGTGGCTGAGTGGTTAGAGCATTGTGCTCAAAATCACATGGCCTCTTACCTCTAGTCAGCTAGGTTCGATTCTCACTTGCGCCGATATATGTGAGAAAGTTTGCCAGTTTGCCAGTTTACTTTCGGAAGGTCGGTGGTACATTGTATCTGGGTTCTCTCCTCCACCTACAAAAAAACTGGAAGCCACCAGATAACTGAAAAATTGTTGAGTGTGGCGAAAAACAACAATCAATCAATCAATCTTGGCACTAAAATAAATTTGTGAGCAGATCTATTTCTTTCATCACATTACTATCAAATTAAGTTACTGTTAATTGTTTATTTATTACAGTGGTTATGGTTACATATTGATTTTATGAAAAACAAATATCTCCCCAGCCCCCCAAATTGAAAGTGCTCCAGATTAAACTTCCTCCCCTTAACGTACTGCATAGTATGGAGTAGAAAGTATGAACAGGTACAATGACATAATGAACTCCAATAAGCCATATAGGAGAAATGTTCACAAGCTATTTCACACCCTCCACCCCTCTTAGTTCCACTTTAAGGATAATAATTGGATCCTCCTGTCTCTTCAATATGCACATCTGCAAATGGGAATGAAGTATTGTACAAAGTTTCAAGTCTATCTGATAAGCCATGTAGGTTGAGAAGCATTCATAAGCTATTTTACATCCTCCACTCCTCTTAGATCCACTATAACTTTTAAGAAAATAATTGGATCCTCCCATCCCAACAATATGCACATCCACAAATGGCAGTGAAGCATTGTACGAAGTTTCAAGTCTATCCGTGAGCCATATAGGAGGAAAAGCATTTACAAGATTTTGTGACAGACAGAATGACAGACAGATAGAACAAAAGCAATATGTCTCCTGCTGCAAGAGTGGAGACATAGTTACCTGAAATGTCATTGTGATCATCCTCCTCTAATCGTCTTTTTTTGCTTACAGTCTGAAAGAAAATAAATGATATTACACAAAAGAGTAACAGGCAAAATACAAATTTAGAGTAACAGGCTAAATACAAATTTAGAGTAACAGGCTAAATACAAATTTAGAGTAACAAGCTAAATACAAATTGAGGGTAACAAGCTAATTACAAATTTAAGAGTAACAGGCTAATTACAAATTTAAGAGTAACAGGCTAATTACAAATTTAGAGTAACAGGCTAAATATAAATTTAGAGTAACAGGCTAAATACAAATTTAGAGTAACAAGCTAAATACAAATTGAGGGTAACAAGCTAAATACAAATTTAAGAGTAACAGGCTAATTACAAATTTAAGAGTAACAGGCTAATTACAAATTTAGAGTAACAGGCTAAATATAAATTTAGAGTAACAGGCTAAATACAAATTGAGGGTAACAGGATAAATATAAATTGAGGGTAACAGGCTAAATATAAATTGAGGGTAACAGGCTAAATACAAATTTAGAGTAACAGGCTAAATATAAATTTAGAGTAACAGGCTAAATATAAATTTAGAGTAACAAGCTAAATACAAATTGAGGGTAACAAGCTAATTACAAATTTAAGAGTAACAGGCTAAATATAAATTTAGAGTAACAGGCTAAATACAAATTTAGAGTAACAAGCTAAATACAAATTGAGGGTAACAAGCTAAATACAAATTTAAGAGTAACAGGCTAATTACAAATTTAAGAGTAACAGGCTAATTACAAATTTAGAGTAACAGGCTAAATATAAATTTAGAGTAACAGGCTAAATACAAATTGAGGGTAACAGGATAAATATAAATTGAGGGTAACAGGCTAAATATAAATTGAGGGTAACAGGCTAAATACAAATTTAGAGTAACAGGCTAAATATAAATTTAGAGTAACAGGCTAAATATAAATTTAGAGTAACAAGCTAAATATAAATTTAGAGTACCAGGCTAAATATAAATTTAGAGTATGTGGAAACAGATGGGTTTACAAAACATTATATTTCCACTTGTGACAAAGATTTGAATTTAACATTTATTTCTAATCTTATCTTTCATCTAAAATTATAAACTTTTAGCTAAACTTATCAGTTTATCAAGTACCTGTATATTATAAAACTGACTGACAAATTAACAACAAACAATATGCCCCTAATTTCCTATCTCAAAGCTGGAAAAAATTATGCATATCTTATACACCCATGTACGAAATATAAAAGCTTTCAATTGAAAACCATTTAAGATACTGTGTCACAATGAAAATGATAATGGACAATGTGATTCTTGTTTTCATTGAGGGACCCTAATAAAAGCAAATTACTGATTATGTAAAGATTACCCCCACTGATTTAACAAGGACCCTGCTTTCTTAATGGCATATTAATGCTTCCAACAATATCAAACTAGGTAAAGATTAAATGATAAAAAAAAAACTAGGTAAAGATTAAATGATAAATAAATATTTCTTTTCCTGTGTCTACAATATTATCAGCTGCAGAACTGAAGCTTTTTGAAACCAGAAACTGTAGATCCACCTGTCTATAAAACCTTCCACTTACACAGCAACTTTTTCTGTACACAACTGAGGTCTTACATCACAGTAATTTTTAATACTTTGCCACTTAAAATTTTTGTATAAAATAATTCCTTACATATTATCCCTCTAAACTTGTGTCTGGACATACCTTCAAACACTTACGCAACACCCCATTTGAACTGAAAACTGTTTATATAGTCATCTTACAGGAAAGAGATTTAGAGTGTTTTCAATCAGAGAGGTTTAGGGAGGAGAGTATGAGTTGTGGTATAATAAACAATCATAATAATGAAGGGTCTTCCCTGAACATCTGAAACAGAGAAAACTTAGATTGTCACCATACCTCATCACTTGAAACATTGTTTGTAAACAAAACTGGATCAGGCACAGGAATGTTAAGGTCTGTATGTATATCTGCCAGGCGAGAGACTGTCATACTCTACAAACAAGAAGCCCATTGGCCACATTGCTCACCTGAGTCACTTTGGTCCATATTAAAGATTTTCCCTATAATATATTTGCATGTAAAACTTTGATCCCCTATTGTGGCCCCACCCTATCCCTGTGGGCGATGATTTTAACAAACTTGAATCTGCACTATGTTAGAAAGCTGTCGTGCAAATTTTAATTTTTCTGGCTTACTGATTCTTGAGAAGATTTTTAAAGATTTTTCCCTATATTTTTGCATATAAAACTTTGATTCCTACTGTGATTCACCTACCCTGGGATCCATGATTAAAAAAAAACAACTTGAATCTGCACTATGTCAGGAATCATCAATGTAAATTGGAATTTTTCTGGCCCAGTGGTTCTTGAGAGGATTATTTAATGACCCCTACCTATTTTTGCATTTTTGTGATTATCCTTCCTTTCAAGGGGGCATGGCCCTTCAACTGAGCAAACTTGAATCCCCTTCACCCAAGGATGTTTTTTGTCAAGTTTGATTGAAATTGGCCAAGTGGTTCTCGAGAAGAAAATGAAAAGTTTATGACAACACCAACACCACTGACAACTACAACTCAAATGATGGACAACGGTAAGTTTTGATCAGAGAAGCTCACACGAGCTAAAAATGTCAACAGAAAACATCAGGACTTTGGAAGTCTATCAATCATGACATCATCATATTCTACAAAGAGCGTAAATAATAAACAAGGGGACCTTGTATATTTTCCATATGTTACAAGGTCGTTCTCTACAAAAACAGTATCAATCCACAAAAGGATCATAGCCCTGTGGGGATGCGGTTGTTAGAATAGATCCTCAGTACCCCTTTCTTGTCGTAACAGGTGACTAAATGGGGCACTCCTTAGGATGAGACTGCAAAAACCGAGGCCCCATGTTATGATAAAGATCCCTCCCTGCTCAAAGGCCATTAGTGCAGAGCATAGGCCTAAATTCTGCAGCCCTTCACCAGCAATAGTGATGTCTCCATATGAGTAAAAAAATTCTCAAGTGGGACATTAAACAAAAAATTCTCGAGTGGGACATTAAACAATATATAATCAATCAATCAAAAGGATCTCCTTTTGATTGATTGATATGTATTTCATGTTGCCATTCATGACATTTGAAATGTTTTCTGGAGTTTTGGTTCCACTGAGTTAATAAAGAGTCCTGGTTACCTGGTACAGTTCTTCTAACTCTAGTATTTTAGCTGGAAATACATCCTGAACTAAATGATCGCCCTGCAGATAGAGAACAATCACATCAATCTTTCCTATTTCATTGTCATTTAAAACAATTAACATATTTAGTGTGATCAACTTAATTTTCAATGACAATCTATTATGTAAAAATGAGAAATATGAAAGTTTCACAGGAACTGTATAAGTGAGATAATGGAAGTTCTAATTATACAGCTGTACATGCAAACCTCCTCTTTAAAGTTGTCCTTGAACTGTTGAACCTGGAAAAAAAAAGACAAAACTTTAAATATTTTACTGAACGTTTCTGTTGAGATTGTTGCTCTACTGGTCACATAACCCAGAGAAAATATACTGATCCAAACAAGAAACACAATACAATATCATATTCTTCATAACCCAGAGAAATATACTGCTGGTCACGTCAGGTCTACATAACCCAGAGAAATATACTGCTGGTCACGTCAGGTCTACATAACCCAGAGAAATATACTGCTGGTCACGTCAGGTCTACATAACCCAGAGAAATATACTGCTGGTCACGTCAGGTCTACATAACCCAGAGAAATATACTGCTGGACACGTCAGGTCTACATAACCCAGAGAAATATACTGCTGGTCACGTCAGGTCTACATAACCCAGAGAAATATACTGCTGGTCACGTCAGGTCTACATAACCCAGAGAAATATACTGATCCAAACAAGAAACACAATACAGTATCATATTCTTCATAACCCAGAGAAATATACTGCTGGACACGTCAGGTCTACATAACCCAGAGAAATATACTGATCCAAACAAGAAACACAATACAGTATCATATTCTTCATAACCCAGAGAAATATACTGCTGGTCACGTCAGGTCTACATAACCCAGAGAAATATACTGCTGGTCACGTCAGGTCTACATAACCCAGAGAAATATACTGCTGGTCACGTCAGGTCTACATAACCCAGAGAAATATACTGCTGGTCACGTCAGGTCTACATAACCCAGAGAAATATACTGCTGGTCACGTCAGGTCTACATAACCCAGAGAAATATACTGATCCAAACAAGAAACACAATACAGTATCATATTCTTCATAACCCAGAGAAATATACTGCTGGTCACGTCAGGTCTACATAACCCAGAGAAATATACTGCTGGTCACGTCAGGTCTACATAACCCAGAGAAATATACTGCTGGTCACGTCAGGTCTACATAACCCAGAGAAATATACTGCTGGTCACGTCAGGTCTACATAACCCAGAGAAATATACTGCTGGTCACGTCAGGTCTACATAACCCAGAGAAATATACTGCTGGTCACGTCAGGTCTTCATAACCCAGAGAAATATACTGCTGGACACGCCAGGTCTACATAACCCAGAGAAATATACTGCTGGTCACGCCAGGTCTACATAACCCAGAGAAATATACTGCTGGTCACGTCAGGTCTACATAACCCAGAGAAATATACTGCTGGTCACGTCAGGTCTACATAACCCAGAGAAATATACTGCTGGTCACGCCAGGTCTACATAACCCAGAGAAATATACTGCTGGTCACGTCAGGTCTACATAACCCAGAGAAATATACTGATCCAAACAAGAAACACAATACAGTATCATATTCTTCATAACCCAGAGAAATATACTGCTGGACACGTCAGGTCTACATAACCCAGAGAAATATACTGATCCAAACAAGAAACACAATACAGTATCATATTCTTCATAACCCAGAGAAATATACTGCTGGTCACGTCAGGTCTACATAACCCAGAGAAATATACTGCTGGTCACGTCAGGTCTACATAACCCAGAGAAATATACTGCTGGTCACGTCAGGTCTACATAACCCAGAGAAATATACTGCTGGTCACGTCAGGTCTACATAACCCAGAGAAATATACTGCTGGTCACGTCAGGTCTACATAACCCAGAGAAATATACTGCTGGTCACGTCAGGTCTACATAACCCAGAGAAATATACTGCTGGTCACGTCAGGTCTACATAACCCAGAGAAATATACTGATCCAAACAAGAAACACAATACAATATCATATTCTTTTTAAGACAACATGAGAAACACTTACAATTAATAATTGATATATTGATAGCACAAGATGCTGGGTTAATAATCAAAGTATTACAACCATTAATAATAATCATCAACAGTTCACGGTGACCCAAGTTCAGTATGTTGTGTACATCCCCCCCCCATCCCCCCCCCACACACCCCATGGACACAATTAAGTCTCTAAAAACTTCAGAACTTGGGCCAGTTGTTGCAGAATCAGAGCTGCAGTTGTCTTTGGCATATGCGCCTATCCAATCTGTCCCATGCATGTTTGATAGGGTATAAATCTAGTACTTTGGAGGCTAAGAAAGAACTTTGATCTTGTGTCTTTGTAGAACACCTTTTTAAATGAGCAGTATGTGGCCTGGCTTTGTCACATTGGAATACTGTTCCAAGATGCTGCATTATTGGAACCACGTGCAGCCATTTGATTTCATCAATATACCTTTGAGTCGTCAAAGTACCCTGTATGCAAACTAATGCTGCCCTGCCTGTATAGGATATTGCTGCCCACATCGTAACACACCCTCTTCGAACTGGTCAGTCTTTTGGATAAAATCTTGCACAAAACATTCATTTTGTGCCCATACACTCTCAGTCTTCAATCCGGCCTCTACAGTAAAACTTGAGATTGGCTGTCTGCCAGTATTGCCGTGTCTATACTCTTCGAGTCTGAAACCAGTGAAGTTGGTAGCGATGGTGTTGAGTAGTCACAACAATGCTACAAACAGGTCCGCATGCTCTACTCCCAGCATCACGTCGTCGATAGCAAACAGTCTAAACTCATATTCTGCAAATCCCAGGAATGGCAGATGTTGCTGTTGTGAACTACAGACCTGTTTACCCTCATCGTTGCCTCTCAGTAATTGTGATTAAATTTGTCAGTGAGATTTGGCTTTTGCCAGCAAGATTTTCTTTGTTTTCGGTGTTTTTACATCAATAGATGAAGAAGAACTCCATGTAACCTTATCAAAACTTCATTTAACAAAAATATGAATATTTAACCGAGATTGCATTTCCCTGCATTGAAAATCTTAATATCAAATGTCAACAGAACACGCAAAATGCCACATGATGAAATTTCTTATCTCATGAGGTTCAGCTTCTGATCCTTTAATCAATGCAATAATTTCACAAACATGTACATCATCATATTCTGCAAATCATCATACTAAATCTCCACCCATAAAATGATATACACTTTTGTCATGTTAACAAACACATGGAAGAAGTACTCTTTGTAGTGAGCGGGTGGAAGAAGTACACTCAGGAGTGAGTGGGTAAAAGAAGTGCACTTTGGAGTGAGTGGGTAAAAGAAGTACACTTTGGAGTGAGTGGATGGAATGACTTCATTTTGTCAATACATGTGATGCTGTGTCCTTACGATACATAGTTTTAAACAAGAGGCCCATGGACCTTAACAGTCACCTGAGTTCCACATTTTTTGGTCTTTGGAAGTTATTGTTTTACTAGTATTGATTTTCATACTTCTTTATTCTCATGATTCTAGATGATAGATATATAACACTATAAGTATCACACATAATTGGTACTTTGCCATTTGTTTATTGGAGAGTAAATTTTATCCCATCACAGTGAAATGCAATTTCTATTTGAGTCCCAAAAGATCATTTGTTGTAAAAATAAAGTGGGAAGATATTTCTTTATCTTGTTTCCTTGTTTTAGGGACTTTGACACTGAATTTATTTACAGCTTATCATAAATGTCTTTAACCTCTCTTTTCTTTATTTCTATAGTAGTTTAGAATGCATATATCTTGATAAACTTTGCAGATCACCATCCGTCTCTTCCATTTTCTTCACTGCTTCCATACACAAAAAGCCTTACACAGATATATATAGCTGGATCCAGTTAATGTCCTACAAAGCAACTTTACTTTTCACCAAAATATTTAAGGTACAAAGCTAATTTTGACTTATGTTATACAACATAACTTTGTGAAGTTTAAACTTTATAAGCAGTTTATAAAGCATAAACTGCCCCAAGTCAGATTATATTGCATAACAAAGGTCAAAATTTGCTTCATTCCTTACAAAAATGAAAAAAAAAAAAGTCTTAGTTTATATTTGAATGTAAAAAAACACTGATTAATAGAAATTACCAGCACTGCACAAATAGAGAAGAGGATTTTTGAAAACTGGTAAATTTTTGTTGATTTTTGCCCTGTCTTAGGGCACCTGGGGTGCAGGAGTCCTGAAATTTACAACTTATGTCTCTCTTGTCCCAAAGATGCTTCATACCAAATTTGAATAGAAATGAAAGGGTAGTTACAAAGAAGTTAAATATTGTTCAATATCTAACACACGATGACAGACCCTGACTAATACCAAAATGGTTTCATCCTTGCTAGCTTATTCCTTAAAGAACTATACCTAGCCTATTTCTTTCCAGTTTGATAACTTAGAACAAATTCGGAACAAACAATCAATTGCGACGGCGTGTACATAAATCAATGTTACGAGGCTTGTCCGAATTAAAGACTTGTCTCGATATGAGAACTACTATTCAAAAATAAACCCTACCACCAAAATCGATCTTTGTTACACACAATGAATGAACTCTTATAATGCGTGTTGAGAAAATCGTCTGGCGGAAATAATCCGGGTCCTTCCATGATTCCAATAAGACGAAAGTAAAATGGCATACCTTCTGTAAAGTTTCCGATCTTTGAGTGTCTTTTTTGTTTGCTTTCTTTGACATTTTTAAATGAGAATATATAGCGCCAAAATTTCAATGTGCTTACAGTTATAAACCCGGCCTTGAACTTAACGTATGCCTAATAGTATTTCTGCTTTTCAATCACACGAGAGTGCATTCTATAGGAGGTAACTCTTGAAAGCATGAGCTATCGCTCGGCCTTTTCCGTCAACTTTCGAGTCTCTGGTTGGAGCTGGAGATTACTGGCCCTTTATAAAACACTTTGTTAAGCTAATGGAGAAAAATAGTTTCCTGTATCGGAGGACAGTTCGTTACTAATCCATTTTTCAGATTCAACCTCACATAATAATAAATAATAAATTGATGGATGATGATATACACCCCCTCCCTTTTAGTTAGTAGGTCTGGCGTTCGTATAGTCTAATTAGTAAACAGATTGATATTATTTGATGAATAATATGATATTTTTTTTTTAAATGACGTGTAGTAACAAAATGGAAAAGTGAAAAGACAATTGTATTGTGAAGTCATTCATAAGACGTCGTATATATTGCGAGAAAGACGGTATATCTAAAAATAATAACACTAAAGTTTAACCATAAACATAACGGGAGGGCCCTCCGTCATATGTCTATGGTTTAACAAATGAAGTAAAAATTCTGTGGATTATCTCTAATGAGAGTATGTTGCTTGTCAAGTTCGGCAATTTTTTAATCAATATATAGTGCATCATATAATCTTAAAAAGATACATGTTACAAATTCTGTTTGTGCGTATATTAATTACATATGTCTTGCAAGCATTTATTACAGATAATCCCCATCTGCTAATACTTCCTCTCTTTTTTTTTTCTTTTCTTTTCGATTTATGTCGACGGGTTGCTGCTATCAACTTTAACTTTCTTCTTCTGTTCGTTACTCTTTACTTGTATGCAGTCAAGGGCCCTAAATAAATCAGGAATGTTGATAAAGTCAATTGGACCAATCAAATAGCGTGTTACAAGTACCATTGATTAAGATCTCAATAGAAATGACAATAAGATTAACAAACACTTTACGAATTTATTACCAGAATTAAAATGACAAATACACACTCCTAAAACCTACCGAACTCGAAATAAAAGACACCACAACACACACATCATTCTTGGGTATTTTATTAAAATAGACGTTAAAGGCAAAGTAACACTCGGTATTATGGTAAACATACATGACTTAGCTTCTGAGTCATAAGGTATTTACTACTCGGTAAGCTTTCCAAAAATCGCCAGTCTGTGTTCATTTTCACTTACGAACTCCTCAACTATTTTTTCTGGATTCAGTTCATCAGTCTCATTTTTATGAACATGCAATAAAAGCAAATTGTTCGTTCGTATTTGGCTCATTGTTGATCTCAGTGATGTTTTCAATCTTTCAAGGCGCTGAATGAACGCTCACTGGTAGCGTTAGTTGCAGGAAGTACCAAAATTAGTTTGAGAATTTTGAGGATCTCGGCCAACAGACTTTTTTTCAGTTGAATGTCTGAAAAATTCAACCACACTTGGTATATCTGCGTAAAGTCTTTTGGCAAAACAGTCTTTAACATTATAAGCTGGCAGTGAAGATCTTTGGCTTCAAACTTGTATCATATAGGGTCGTGACAAAATTGAATTCTTCTTCAAACGTTTGACCTGTGCAAGCTTTAATTACGAGGTTTTCAAGATTAACATAAGCTTTGTAACCTGGTTGGTCAAATCTAGACTTTTTGCCAGCTAAAAGCAGATCTAATGCCTCGAAGAAATCTTTCCTATACATATCTGCGCACGATGAAAAAGTATGTGCTGCTGTCTCATCATCAAGTTTACGAGGAACTTTGCTGCGTTTTCTAGGAAGAACAGGATCATCTATGTTCATCTGTTTTGCTTTTTCAACAACTTCCTCGTAAAACTGAGTGAAGATTGTCTCATTTTGGAGACTTTACATAGCACTTATTGTCGTTGATGCCATTTTTTTTTTACCATCATTTGGAGCCTGCAGAGCCCTTGCCAAAATTATCACTATAACGTACAAGTTTTTCACTCAATAAACACCCAAAGAAGAAATCAAACCTGCACATATAAGCAGCCACTCCCCTAATTCTCTTTCTCAATTCTACCTCACGCACGTATTGGAGGCTTTCATCCCAAACATTTCTTAGAATTTCATAGTTTGACAAAATGCTCAAAAATGTGTCGGCTTTTAATTATCCATCTTGTGGGACACAAACCCCTTATTCCCTCTGACGTTTTCTCTAGATTTTCTAATGTATTGAAAATCACCTCCCTTCTTAGAGATTCTTTAATCAACTTTGTTATATCCTTAGCAATGTCCAGGGTGACTCTAAACAACTTACATCCCTTAATAAAATCACTACAAGCTAGGTTAAGAGCATGACCATAACAGTGTATGCAAAGGGCTATGGGTTCAAGTGCATGAATTTGTATTGCAACACCTGTCTTTGAACCAGCCATAGAAGCAGCCATGTCATAACACTGACCTTGTACTTTGTTGATAGGCAGATCGAACCTCCAAAGGACATCTTTAATTGCTAGGGTTATTATAATTAGCCCCAATGTCAGAAAGACAGTACATCCCTAATAAATCTTCATGAGCGGTAAAATTTTGATCAACCTATCGAATGCATAAAACAAGTTGCTCTTTGTTAGAAATATCTCGTGTTTCGTTTGCCATTATTGAAAAGATTTCAGACGATTTGACGAAAGCAACAATTTGTCGCAAAACCTGCAACCCCATCACCTGAAAATTTTCATCCTGAAGCTGGTGGATTGCGTTTAGCCTCTAGCATAAGTTGATTAAAGTTCCAGTTTTTCTCCTCTTTGTCACCCCGAAGGGCAATTCCTTGTCGAGCAAGAAACTTCAAAATGTTTGTGATTTTAAGCAGATTCTCTATTAAGACTTCTTCTCGACTTCGTGCGTCTTTGTAAGACATTCTCCAACATCTTTAACCTCCTCCTTTATCGTAATCTCCCATTCCATTGCCTCTTTATGGCAATCACTTTTTTTGTGTGCGGCGAAATTTGTGGTTGCTTTTTTCCAGTTTTTAAAACCATTTGATATGAAAGCTTTGTCTTTCTTGTGACAACTGAGAACTGAAATGATTTTAGATGAGACTGCAAAAACCGAGGCCCCGTGTCACAGCAGATGTGGCACATAAAAGATCCCTCCCTGCTCAAAGGCCATGAGCGCCGAGCATAGACCTAAATTTGCTACCCTTCACTGGCAATGGTGACGTCTCCATATGAGTGAAAGATTCTCGAGTGGGACGTTGAACAATATTTAATCAATCAATCAATGAAATGACTTTATGCAAGGAAAACAGAATACAACATCTTTGATTTCTACATAATGTAACCAAGATCACCGATCAAACCAGGAGGCATTGAAAGATGTCATCTTTATACCAAACGTTTTGCTGGAAAGAAAATATTCCGTGGCTGATTTGGGGTACTACCTATCTCTGGTGTATGCCATTTTTCATGTACAACCTGGGTCTTTTGAACTGGTATTTCTGAGATATCGTCTTCTGAAGAAGACGAATCAATAAAGGAAGCAACCTTAACATGTTTGTCTGTTTCTTTGTTTGCAGTTTCCCCCAATTTACCTGTTTCAATGGACTCCTCATTTGTGTTAGACTCCAAGATTGGAGAAGGACTATCTTGTGATTGTTTTGGTTCAAATGAGGGATGAGGTTCAGAATCCTCAAAGGATAACCTCGAACGCTTTGAAAGAGGTTCCTCATTCTTGTGTTTGTTGTTTGTTTTACGTCTCGTCGAGAATTCTTCACTCATATTGAGACGTCACCAGCTGTAGGTGAAGTACCACAAATTTAGACCTATGCTTAGCGCTCAAGGCCATAGCAGTGAGGGTTCTTTAACGTGCCTTTAACGGGCTCGAACTCACGACCTCCCGGTTACGAAGCGAACGCTCTAACCACTGAGCTACCGCGACCGGTGCTTGTGAATACGGGCAACAAAATGATTAGGTGTCCAACCATCTATTTTTGTAGCAATTGTTTGAGTCCACGTGATGTAGATAGCATCCTGATATTCTTTACCATCAGCACGGTCAAGAGGAACAATAAGCTGATTGCGATCTTGTCTGTTTACACCAGGATTTTGCACCTCGGGGAAAATCGATATGATTGTTTTCTGCAAAACGTTACAAGCTACAGACATATGTAAAATACTTGAACAGTAACCATTCTGGGTTGTTTTTATTGTTTCCTTTTGTAACCGAAGCTTTGTTTGTTTGTTTGCGTCCCGTCGAGAATTGTTCACTCATATTGAGACGTCACCAGTTGTAGGTGAAGTTCCACAAATTTAGACCTATGCTTAGCGCTCAGGGCCGTATCAGTGAGGGTTCTTTAACGTGTCAACGCCTACCGTGATATACGGGACCTCCGTTTTTAAGGTCATATCCGAAAGACCCGTGATTCTCACTTCTAAATGCCGAGCGTTTGGCGAAGGAGCAATCACTACCCATTTTTCGTCTTAGTTTTGACGCGGCCATGACACGAGCGGGGCTCGAACTCATGACCTCCCGGTTACGAAGCGAACGCTCTAACCACTGAGCTACCGCGACCGGTGTGTAACCGAAGCAATCAAATCACCAGTAATTAAACACTCTTCTGACAGGGAACTTTCAAAGACATGTTGAAACGAACTTTTGTTTGTGGACATGGTCACAAAAGTGTCTTCATTCGTGTAGCGCTTCAAGTTTGAAACAAGTTCAAACACAATTCGTACCCTCTTTTCCTTAAATTTGTCCTCATGTCCAAACACAAAAATAGAGAGAGTTCTGAATAAACAATTCCCATCGCCATATATCTGAATCGGGATAAGCTCAGAAGGAGCATCATTTGGATAAAGCTCTGAGGAAACAGTATCTTTTCGAATATTCGAAGTTGGAATATTAGGTATGCTTGTTGGAAGAGGATTTTTCTTAAAACTTTGCCCTTTGAGTCTAACAAGAAAATTTAGTCCCTTTTTCCTGCATTCCGTGCTTCTTCGTGCACTTTTTTGTAAAATGTCTTTCTTTCGTCCGTCTGGGCACACATTGTGAAATATAAGCAATGTTAAAACTGTGCGGAAGGTTGATCTTACACTGATACGATAGTGTCTACTCTTGGACCAAGAATGAAACAGGTCTTGACAGCCTGGGACTTTACAAGCTTTGAAAGAGTTGTTACACGTCATGACCTTCGTCACATTGGGGTGTTACGTCACTGATAAATAGTACTTCACACATTGTCGGGTTTACCTTTACCATAAAAACTGTGATGATAAAAAAAATCAACAATTCATCACATTAGTTTCACAAAAAGATTTTAAATATATACAAACGTTGAACTGATATCAGGGCAGTTGGGCATAGCCATTTTTGTATCAAGACGAAGTTTCTATGACCAAACTATCTAATGAATTATTAGACCTTGAAAGTTAGTCAAGGTCACACATATTAGATATCTTTTGATCAGTCGTCCCTTGCGAGATTTTTTCACTCGTATGAGTCGTCAACAAATATCGGTAAAGGACTTTAAACGACACTTAAACAGTGAGGGTACTTTACCGTGCCAACGCCTTTCGCGACTTAAGGTCATATTCGAAATATCTTGACTTTCACTCCTAGTGCAGGGCACGTGGCAAAGAAACAGTCACTACTTATCACAGGTTTGACGCCAGATGCGGAGCTGGGAACGAGAACCGAACCATTACCTCATGATTACGACCTTTTGGATGATACCCTAAGAAATGTTAAGGCATTAAGTGCTTTTCATAATGTTTTTTTTTTTATTTAAGTTAAAGGAGAGTCACACTGATTGACTCTGAGTCTTATTGAATTAAATGAACTTTCTGCTGAAAAATAATAATACGTTTCACTATATGTGAATTTTATTACACGAAATTCTTTTCACAAAAATATTGGGGGCACCTCTCCCCCGTTCCCCCCCCCCCCCCCCCCCCCCCCCAGTTCCTACGGCCATGATTACTCCTTGGCACCTGATCTCATCTCTGGTATGTCCAGGGATCCGTGTTTGCCTTACTATGACTTTTGTATTCTTTAGTGGAGTTATGGGATTGTTCACTGTTCCTTATCTTCACTTTAATTGAATTAATTAGAAACTATCATCTATTTAATTAGATACGCCCAGTAATTCCAAAGATGCAAGCAACGATCCAGTCATTGAAAGCAATGTTTCAATTAATGCGTACAATGTCACAATTTATTTTGTATTTTCAAATTCAGTTATGTCACCCTGAACGAAGTCTGGTTGGTTGGTTATTTTTTTTTTACTCGTTCGTATTGACACGTCACCAGCTATAGACGAAGTACCACAAATATTTAGACATATGCTCAGCGTTCTATCACGAGGTATGTAGGCAAACAGAGGCAGGGGAAACATACCGTCATATTGTTTCTACAATTTGTGCAAAGGGCATTAGCTCTTACTTATGCAAATCTTACAGTTTAACGTTAATTCTTATTATTAAAGTGTGAATTTTACAGATTAAAGTGTGATTGTATATTTACAGATTAATGTGTAAATTTTACATATCAAAGTGTAATTTTTACAGATTAAAGTGTGATTCTATATTTACAGATTAATGTGTGAAGTGTGGAAAATGAAAATTTAGTAAAAAGTGCCTATGTGGCACTACTTCACTCCCGTACATCGCGGCTCGCTGTATAAAGATAATAATAAAACCTCCTCCCCGAAATCAATCGGTTTTATGGCGCATAGAAGAAAAGTGAGTTTTATATCATTCAACGATTATTTAAATTGGCGGATCCAGGATTTCATTGGAGAGGAGGGGTGATAGGAAGTGGATCGGGGGTCGCCATTGAGTGGCGTTCATATTTCTATACCAAACGGAAGAACCTGTGAAATATCTAATCTGTACATCTTCATCTGACTTCAAATAAAGTGTCAATCACGCATGGGCGCATGTTTTGGTGACTATATTCATTAATTCAATTTCTTTATGAAATAAATAAAAAATGTATTGATATCTATATCAATTTTTCATGATTTTTTTTTTTTTTTGAACCGTGTGATAGAATTTCCGATTTGAAAAAATAAACTGTTTTTGATTAATATTCTTCCACAGATAAAAAGATATTTCAATGAATTTATCTTCATTTTATACATGTACTCCGTAAAAACTGTGAAGCAATTTGTATTCTGATAAAGGACACAGAAATGTGTGCCTCCTCCCATTCAATCCGTCAGTGAACTCCAATTAATTAAATCCCACATAGAAACTGTTTTTATAAATACCCAAGGCAATGAACAAAACACAGGGGGACTGGAAGTTCTGTCCACAAGCACCTGTGTGTATCACAACAGGTTGCATACAGAGCTTGCATTACCTTTTTTGGAGCCAAACACGTCCACATCTGGTGTGGTTTTCTACATTTCTCCGGGAGGTACAGGACGTGTAGGTATATTTATCATGTATTATAAAGTGTTGTTCACTCGTGTTCGATCGTTTTGCTTTAGGTGATATACTGTTCAAACTACCGTCTAATCCATTTAATGATTAATCCACTTTGTTAAGAACATATGACGTAATTTCTGTAAATCCGCAGTGAAGCCACACTACTGATCCTCGGGGCGTGTCTTCGTTCTTTAGTATTGTACGGTACACGATGATGCCTTTGATCCGCGCCGTTGTTATAATTTGCACATTGGATTAGTACTTTAAGTGGGGAAGACGGGCTAGTCATTTCTCCCACAGACTAACAATGGCTCACGCGTACTGGATTTGTGCTCTATACTGTCTTAGTGTAGTGCATAGCTTTCCGTAAGTATTTTTGCGCATTTTTTGTTTTTATTAAGACCATGTTGCATCTCGTCATCTAAGGTACATAGCAATTTGATAGCACCACATTGTGCTGGCTAATTGTCCAGAAATCCGTTTAATCGGTATGGTGTTGTACGAGATGAAATACTCAATACTACTTAGGAATACACTCATACAGCGTGTGCAAAATATTTCTGTCGTCATTTTTTAAAATTCAATTAAAAATAAGAATGATCGGGGAGGGGGGGGGGGGGTGGTGGTGGTGGTGCTACTTTTATTTAATGTAAATCCCCCCACTACTTTTGATAGTAAGAGTATGAATATACTTACCCCATGTATTTAGTAAACATTTACTCTGGTTACCCCCCTTTTGAAAAAAAAAATGCTATTAGCATCGCTGTATTGTTATTTCAAAAAGTGCCCCCCCCCCCCCCTTTTTATCTTAAAGTGGGGTTAAGCTGTTGAAATAATTAGTTCAGTACAATGAAAAAGAACAACGACAGACTTACCCAGCTGTAAATCGTATCTTTATGTAAGCAGGTCATCTGATTGACCTCTGATTGTATTGTACATACATTCTGAAATACATTTTGTTCCGTTAATTGTCACAAAGGAGAAGTTCTCCATTTTAAGAACTTGTAACACCTAGCCAGTATGTTAAAACTAATCCAAAAGTATATCAGATGACAACGTTATAAACTAGTGAGTTACAAAGGTTACTGTGAACGGGGGGGGGGGGGGGGGGGGGGGGGGGCAGCCAAAGGGCATAACCTTTGGAAAGTATGATTATCTGAAGAAAGTTACGTTCAATACGGTCACCAAGTGTTTTTAAAAACAGTCTGAAAATTTTTACGGGTCATCAAATCAATTAAAAGAAAATGTAGATTAAGCTCTGTTTACTCAATTATACAATTGAGAAATTTAGTGGTTTGCTAATTCTGTGACTTTTTAAAGATCGATTTCAATAGACGAAATTGTATACCCCCACATCAGAAACAGTTGTTAATTAAGTAACTATGTAATTGATCAATCACCAACACAAATTCTACATTTATTTATATTTAATTTGTTTTCAATAAAACTTCTATAGCTTATTTGCTAAACATTCTGAAAAAAAGTAGACGTATTAGCATGAGTTTATAGTTCCTTACTCTAAGGTTACTTAATTAATATGCATCAAGTCACGATCTTTCTTCATTATACTGATAACGTGTTCCTGTTTTATATCGAATAGTTTGCGTTATAACATGAAAGTTATGCGTTTATTCGCGAAAGTTTCGCGTTATATGTAACGCGATTTTTTTTTTTCAGGTACAAAAATGAGCTCAATAGGATTTCGTATTCCATTATGTTTTTCTAGGTCTGCTGCTAAGAAAAATGTCAGCATTTTAAATCAAATTTAAGTTAAATTGACAATTTGTGTTACTTTTGAAGCTATGGATTTTAAATGAATGGAAGTTTTGAAGACATTGCATTTGATCTCTGATGAAATCTATTTCATCAGTTGCTAAAATTTTGACTTTTATGGTATCCAAAATTATGTTCGCTAAATGAATTCATATCTTTTCGCACACACATGGGTAATTAGTATCATTACGAACAAGAATATTATCTCGAACCCCGTGGGGATCCGGGTTGTTAGAATAGATCTTCAGCACCCCTTGCTTGTCGTAAGAGGCGACTAAATGGGGCGGTTCTTCGGATGAGATCGCAAAAACCGAGGCCCCGTGTCACAGCAGGTGTGGCACGTTAAAGATCCCTCCCTGCTCAAAGGCCAGAAGCGCCGAGCATAGGCCCAAATTTTGCAGCCCTTCAATGGCAATGGTGACTTCTCCATATGAGTGAAAAATTCTCGAGCGGGACGTTAAACAATACATAATCAATTAATCAATCATATTATCTCGAGGAGAGGACTTGCATAGCCTGGCATATGACCTGTTGCCATATTCAGTTAATGTCATAGATCAATGAAAAGTTAACCTCTAGAAGATGTCTTGGCAGAGTTGTTCTATCCGGATTTATAAGAAGGAGAGATCAGAGAATTTACAGACAATCCATAATTCTGATGCCTTCATGAATAATCATATTTACATATAAAACCGATTTTATTACATGCAATGGCAAATTTCAATGGCGAACTTCATTAATTGAAACATAATTATTACGTATTTCAGAACTGGATTAGTAATTATGTAGAATTCAGTATGCAATTCTATACAGTTCATGTGTAAGTACACCACTCATGTCACCTAATCGTTAAAACGTCAGTTTGTAAGGTGGACATATCATTATTTTCACGCCCTCGAAACAAAAAAAGAATCAAACTAATTACTGGACTTATTGTCGTGGTTGTTGCTGTTATGTGTAAGGGAGGGGGTGTAAAAATAGTGAAGTAACTAAATGTTGGCCCTACTGCACCCCTGAGAAGATTCAAACCAGTGACCTCTCAGTGTCAGTTTTAATCATGCACACACGCCACTACCCGGAGTTAGATATAAGCAGGCTTTAATTGTATTATTTCCACGAAGCCACACTTCACTTATGAAGCACTTTAGTTTAGTTTAAACAATATTTTATTCTGAAATATGTTCATATTCAAGTTTACAAACTATGGATAATAAAAGATTGAGAAACAAGCCAAAGGATTTGTATTAATCTCGCTCTCAAGTATTTTGTAGTATAATGTCAAGCTGGCCAGGTAATCACGGCACTATCAGAAATCGACGAAATTGCAGAAATACGTGTACAGTGTACATGTAGATGTTAATACGTGTACAGTGTACATGTAGATGTTAATACGTGTACAGTGTACCTGTAGATGTTAAAGCCCTCTGGTTAAAAAGATAATAAGAACTAGAACCGGGTACAGATTACATATAGTGTCTATATTTTGATCATTTTGGCTTGATTTACACAAGATACAATAACAATATTCAAATGAGGATGAATGGCTTTTGAATGGCAGAACGTTGTAGATGTGCACCAGATTTTCGGCGGATTTTATCTAACTTATTTCTGGTTGAAATCCACCTCTTTGCCCTCTAGCACTTAGACCAACTGTGTTCAAGTGCCATCAGCCCAGAACTAAAAAAGTCAGGGTCCTTTCCATTGACCCACTCCTCAACTGCCGTCACGACTTCTTTGTCAGACCAGAAATGACGTCTACGGATATCCTTTTTCAAGTTTGGGGATAGGAAGAAGTCGCTGGGAGCTAGGTCAGGCAAATAGGCAGAATATGATATTCATTCACATCTGTTTCGCTCTACAGCATCCATTGCAACTTTGCAAGTGTGGACTCTCGCGTGTCCTATTGCAGCAAAACACATTTAGAAAGTTTACCTCGGCGTTTTTCACAGATACTGGTTTTCAGTTTGCATAGTACACTCCAGTTATTGTACTTCTCTCGATTAAAAAGTCAAACATAATAACGCACTTTGCGTCCCAAAATATTATGACCATCACCCTGCCAGCAGATGGTTGGAACTTCTTGACCTTGGGGACCATGGCCCTGCCCACTGACGACTCTGAGCTTTATTATCTGGCTCATAATATTGAACCCAGGTCTCATTACAGTCACCAGACACAAAAGAAAATCATCCTCTGACCCAATACACTTCAGTAAGGCACTGCATACTGATGCTCTGGTTGCCATTTGCTCATCGCTAAGGGATTTGGGGACCTAGCCGGCTGTTAGCTTCCGCATACCTAAACGATCATGCAAGATTGTTGAAACGCTACCATGTAAAATGCCTGATGCCTGTGCTATTTCATCCACCTGAATTCGCCTGTAAGAGTATACCAGATCCTGAACTTTGTTACACACTTCTTCGTCTGCGGCATCCAGTGGGCGTTTAGACCTTACTTCTTCTGAAAACGTTTTACTGCGTTTGAAATCCCCTACCCAGAATTTATCCTGAGCATAAGATGGTGCAGAAGACTCA
Source organism: Ostrea denselamellosa (assembly GCA_024699665.1). NCBI lineage: Eukaryota > Metazoa > Mollusca > Bivalvia > Ostreida > Ostreidae > Ostrea > Ostrea denselamellosa. Next base: position 6,215,542 of record JAMZEH010000065.1, on the reverse strand, counting down.
TAAACATCGGCTAACTTGCCGTGAATTTCCTTGCCTGTTTTACCTTTTAAATACAAGTACCAAATTACAGCACGGTACTCAACTTTAGATGAAAATCATGCCTTTCCATCAATAGCCATATTTTACATTCAATATCTTATTAAAGAACGACTCAAAATGCGTGCAATTTTGTGCCTAGGTATAAAACATGTATTGAAACAAGGCATGAAAATCGTGACCGTCTCGGTCCATCGGAAATGGGATAGGCTGGTTAACTTATTAACTCGCTCTCGTATGTACACAAGGTTTTCGGTAGATTGTAACAAGTACAGCATGGACAGTACGTGTGCATTTTCAGTATCTAGCTACAAATTCTAGAAAGGTTAATATGACTCAGCCTGGAATTTAAGTAGACCATATTCACTTACAAGAGACAAAGGAGACGGAAAATGACCACTTAGAATTGCGGCACAAGATATTTATTATTATGAGTAAATAAAGAGAGAATTTCCTACTTGTCAACTGTTGAGAGGGCTGCGTGATACAAGGTTTACATTTGAAGTGGTTCCCAACATCTAAACAACAATAAGCGTGAGGAATTAACATCAACATGTTAATGTCAAGTTACGGGTCGTTATACTATACAGTTATTATACAATGGATTCCACTTGAATCATCCCAGCCATCATTATGAATGTCTAGTTTTTAGATAGTTTCAATGATCTGCCTGGAAGCACCTGCTGATTCGCTCTTTGTACGGGTCCCTGGCTAGCCTACCATTAACCCTCCCCCTAATACTAATATCCCTCAGATTAACTTGTACGTCGTGCAGTGAAGTAAATGAAATACCAAAAATACGATACAGCGAGTATTTTCCTAGCAAATATGTACAGTTTGCTTGACGTCCCTTCGATAATTTTTCGGGCAGTACTAAATGCCAGAATAATAGAGTCGTGAGATGTGTGCTTTGTGGGTATTTCCCGTCAGCTGATATACTCTGGTAACCCAAGCTATGATGTAATACATTGTACATAAAATTATTGGAAGCACTGACAACACCAGGTAATTACCGAAACCCCACCGAAACCCCCCCCCGAAGTTTTTATCCCCATTTTTTGTTTACCAAAATTAAGAAAAAAAATTAAAACAACAATAAAAGTAAAAGATTTGACGTCATACACACAGACAAGTACATAAACAAATCAATTATTTGTTATTTTTTATTGATTTGTATTAGTATGGCTAGAATAACCTATTAAAGTAACATTGCTGCTAACCTACAAAATCTCAGAAACACCAACCTACACCAACCTATCCCCCCCCCCACTCCTTTAACAAATCCTGGATCCGCACTGAATTACAACGATTCACGCCGGCATACTTTCCACAAAGCGCTAATGTCAATGTTAATGTGGAACACACACACACACACACACACACACACACACACGTATATATATATGTATGTATATATATATATATATATATATATTCCTGGCCTCTTTAATTTTCGAGCTATTTAGACTCTAAACAAAATTGAATAGAACGAATTTAAATCGGACAGAAAAAATTATATTAAGTGCTTCAGCCCTAAAATACCTCGCAGCGAATATTCCCATGTTAGTTTACATTATTTATAACATAAGTTACATTTTGACTGGTTTTAAGTAAGTATTCAGGGTTTTGACAAATTGTGCATGACCTAAAGCAGAATGTTCTACAGGTCTATCAAAACTCTAATGCTATTACGAAAATGTAAATATATAATCATATTTTTATGTGGATTGTCACCCCCCCCCCCCCCCCCCCCCCCCCCCCTTCACCTTTCTCCCACTATTTCCTATTCAATGTAGAAAAGGGCGATCACTCCATATGCGCTTGCAATGACGGTTGATTGAATGCGACATTGATTAGTTTGTTATTTTATTGGTGCATGATTAACGAAAATGAATCATAACTCATCATTTTTGTTTTCATGGAATATTTAGACATGTTTTCTCAATAATGGTCGGCGCGGATTTGAATCCCGCTTGCGCCGATATATGTGAGAATGTTTGCCAGTTTAATTTCGGAAGGTCGGTGGTCTCTTCTCGGGTACATTGTATCAGGGTTCTCTCCTCTACCAATAAAAACTGGACGTCCCCAGATAGCTGAAAAACTGTTGAGTGTGGCGGAAAATAACAATCAATCAATCAATCAATAATGGTTATATTAATCAGTGGTAAACTTTAGTTAACGTGGGTAATGTGTCCCTTAATGAATGACGCGTAGCTCTGGATAACTGAGCGAGCATTTCGGCAACTATTAATTCTTAAAGCTATCTAGCTGAACTATTTCATGTCGATTCAAATTTTAAATGGGTTTGAAAAGGACTATAAACTGTGGCGGAAGGATTGTTTAATCAAAAAGTTTTAAATCTGCATAATTTAACAGTTTCATTTTTATCCAATATTTATGTGTTTCAATTTTAATTCAAATAATCATGATTCACGTGGTACAGACGTTGGAACTAATTCAAGTGTTATAATTTTGTTTATATATATTTCCAAACAGAACGCCGATTCTTAAAAACGTCAATATTATTTTACCGAAACTTTTGTATGAAAATTTAGATTTAGTACCTTGGCCAATAATAATAATATATAAAAAAAATGACCTATAACCCTTATTTTTTTAAAATTCTATTTTCAATTTTAAGATAAGACTTTGTAACTTAAAAAATTTAAACAAGTCAAGAAAGTAAGGATACTCAAACTGATTCGTGATGATATAGGTAATAACTGGCTGTGCACTGTGTAAAACTAGTAGAATGTAACAACCCTACCAGTAACGGTGTCGGTGTTTTGCAGAGACTTTCTGATTACCCTGCCACACGCTCTCTATCAGGGAGAGGAGTTTGATTTTTGTGTGTCCTTTCCGGGTAATACCTTCGATGGCGTCATTGATGTTAACATGACGATGAATTTCAAAGACTCCAAGATCGATTATCCCACCCAAACATTCCTCAGCGGTAAGTAGAGAAACTGCCTACTGCATATTTAGACAATAAAAACATTTTGAGCGCATACTGTAATCCAAAAATAGTTGTAATTTGTTTTAGCTTAACTGAGCTTTTCGAAATATTTTGTGTTTGGAATTAATGTAAGGGACTAATTATTTCGCCTGGATTCTGTCACCATGTTAGTGTAAATCCTCAATCTAGAATATAGCCTGTATATATATATATATATATTATGCTATTTACAGTGTCTGATGCCATCCGTTGTCAAAAACTCCGTGCCCCGAAACAAAGAGGGCGATGGACGTACAACGTAACACTGTTCGGACACGGGACATACGGTCAAATAGTTCCCCCATGGTTCCCTCCCATGAAAAACCAAACTGCCACCTATTTTCAGGGAGTTCAAGTGATGTCTCGACGACAGGACCGGGATATAACACTGATACAGACGGACAAACCTCTCTATAAGCCAGGACAAACGGGTAATTCATTTAGTTCTTCGCAGAAACAAGTAATGTATATAATATATATACAATGTGTATTAATTAAACAGGTGACAGACTTACTTGATTGACTGTTTTACATATACTATATTAATTGTGAACAAAGACAGAACATTGAAATCATTTTACTTACGATGTTTATAAGGCAAACGTAAAGTTGTATCATACGCAATTTAACAGATACAGTGTTCACACGGTAAAATTAATATCCTCGTCTCTCTTGAATATGTGTGTGTGTGTGTGTGTGTGTGTGTGTGTGTGAGAGAGAGAGAGAGAGAGAGAGAGAGTTGTTAATAAAATCAATTCTGACATTCCTAGATTGTTTGCATTATGGAGGATATAAAACAATCGGTAATTCCCACACCGGAATTGTGCAAATTAGCAAATGCTTCCTGTCTATACTACAACGATAAAAACAAACTAGACATTTAATTCTGAAACTTCTTCATGCATATTTTTATTAAGAAAAGGTGGTTATGAATTAGTAATTTTATGAAACTGTTGTTGTTGTTTTATGCCTATGAATACAGCTCGTAATTTTTTTTTGTATGATCCTTTATTTGTACAGTGAAATTTCGAATCATGCGTTTGAAGGCAGACGACAATTTCCTACCAGACACAGACAAGGTTGGTTTCCCTGAACATCTTGGTCTCAATAATATCCCAAAATCTATAGCTTCAGAGAAATTTTTATAAACGTTTTAAACGTTTTGATATTGAGCTTGAACTTAATGACAAGAGCACCTAGCTAGTAGAGGTATTCGGACTCCGCCTTTTTCATTTGAAATGAAAATTTACTTCAAGTACGTTAAAGCAATATAAGCTGCCAAAATTGCAATTTTTTATAGTGGCATTAAAAGAGGTTAAATGAACGTTGATATGATTGAAAAAAAGAACTGCATCGAATTTCCTCTCTTATGCATCGTTTACACACCTTTAAGTGATGAAAAATATATTCCTCGACATTCCGATTTTGATGAGGGACTTGAATCGGATTTTTAAGCATGTGTAGTTCCAGTTCGGCCCTTTTCGCGCCTTTAGTCGTGAGAGCTGGCAATACAAGCCGGCGCGGTGATTCGTAGTTGCATGTTGTGTATGCTCAAACCTCTTTGTAAATTTACAGATTAAATGGGTGCACGTGGAAAACCCCAGCAATATACGTGTTATGCAGTGGAAGGATGTTTCTACAAGCAAAGGTATTTGTTCAGAAAGCACAGCAAAATCAAAGTAATGAAAGTATTGAAAAGCGCTAGTAACTCTGCTTAGATATACCACAGGTGCTCGTCACGAATTGACCCTCTCAATTCTGTATTTACACAAGGGAGGAATCCGGAGTCTCAAAAATCGATACTTCAAATTTTCATTCGTCTCGTTTTTATATTTTACGGATGTTGAATTTTACAATCCTGGTCTTGATCGATCGGGGAAAGGTCACAGATTGTAAAAATACCTAATATCTGTTAGCAACGGCAATAACTATGAAGAAGCCAAACCACAGGAATTTTTCCTCAATCACCCAAAGTAGAATTTGCGTTCTCATTGGTCAATTCAATTCACTCTTCAGTTTCGATCAATTTAACTCATACGCGATAATGTTTTCGTTGGAATCTGTCATCATGGACATAGAACATGCTGTTTTATAGAGTCATAATGTTTTGATACATATTATATATCATTCTAATATTTATTAAAGTCTTACTTCCTACTTACCACGAAACCCATGTGTTTCCCTCTCAATCTCCGACAGCCCACCTTACCTACTTTCACACACAGTGTACGAATTAACTTGATTGAAATTGAAGAGCAAATTGAATTGACCAATGAGAATGCGTATGCCATTTTGGGTGATTGAGAAAAAGTTCCTGGGGTTCAAAAAACAACAGAAAATGCATTGCTTCTTCATAGTTATTGCCGGTGCAAACAGATATTAGGTATTTTTACTAACTGTGATATTTCCCCGATCGATCGAGATCGGGATTGTAAAATTTAATGTCCGTAAAATATAAAAATGAGACAAATGAAAATCTGAACTAGGGATTTTTGAGACTCCGGGTTCCTCTCTGACCTGACCCCCTCCCACCACCACCCCATTGGTCCTTATCGTGATAGTTTGCCAAGCTCTTCTTTGGAAAGAGTTAATCAAGTTGAGACCAGAAGAAACTACATTGCCATCAGACTATCTATTGGAAAAATGAAATGATGGTTTTTGTCCAGATTTCATAGTTTTAACCCCGTGTACAAATTTCATAAAATCACTTCTGATAAACATGATACAGATATAATATTTCATTTGATGCTCTGATGTTAGGAATCGCAAGTCTTGAGATGTTGCTGTCAAACGACCCACCACTGGGATCTTGGATGATCAAAGCCATCTACAATGACAACAAAGAATACACTAATACATTTTCTGTAGAGGAATATGGTAAGCCAGCAGTAAACAGAATGTGAAACCAACTGCCTCCTTCATGATCTAGTTGCACAATAGACTATTTGAATGTAATAGTTAGCTTAACAGCAAGTTAAGTGTCAGTTAAATTGAGCTCACTTTTTGTGTTGCTGGGTCCTATTTGTGGAATTATACAGAGTAAAGCAAGGATCATAATGAGTAATAGTACCTAAATATTGCAGTTTTGCCTAAGTATGAAGTGACCGTTACACCTCCCCCCTACCTACTGACCACGTCTCCAACCATTGAAGCCAAAGTATGCGCAAAGTAAGGCTATGTTATTGTAAACTTGTTTACTTTGATTACTGTTATAAAATGTAGATGTTAATCAACATAAAACTGAGTATATCATTTTGTAACTGTTTGTCAACTAAAGTCATAGTAATTAAACTTTTCCTTATACATACAATGTACGTAGCTGTCAGACGGGTTCAATCGCTGATGGCCAGACAAATCAGTTGGTAGAGCACCTGACGAGATTCAGGGGGCCCAGGTTTGAATCCTGATCTGGTCTGTTGCATTTTCTCCCATTATGTTCTGACATTTGTTCGATGATGAGATGTCAGCCATGCAAAACTGTTGTATACAGATCAGTAAAGAGAGAAAAAAACCTTGCTAAATTCATGCTCAAAATTCTTTTTTCATTCTGTAATGACTGGGTTTTTTTAGTTCTTGATATCAAGGGCCTGAGCCTTTCTAACTGGAGAAAATAGCGACATTTGCTTGAAAATTCATACAAAGAAGTAGGGGAAAAACAAGTGCATTCAGTTTGGTCAAAGCTTACTTGAATAAGCAGAGGTCAAAAATTTAGCTTCACTTAACAATTCTGAAGCAAAATTTGTAATCTTTCGGTCTGTAAAGGAGGTTTATGAACAATATATCTACTCTGCTTTGATTTGCTTTCATTGTATGGGAATTTTAAAGCAAAAATTGGGAGTAGTAATACCTGCTTTTTAGCATTGGGAATGGGGCCTTATATTGGCCCCCTGCAGACCTTAAAAAAAACCTCTGAATCAATTTTATAATTCTATTGTAAAACTGTATGAAACACACTGTGAAGGTAAACAACACATACTGAAATGTGTAAAACTGTATGAAACACACTGTGAAGGTAAACAACACACACTGAAATGTGTAAAACTGTATGAAACACACCGTGAAGGTAAACAACACACACTGAAATGTGTAAAACTGTATGAAACACACCGTGAAGGTAAACAACACACACTGTAATGTGTAAAACTGTATGAAACACACCGTGAAGGTAAACAACACACACTGAAATGTGTAAAACTGTATGAAACACACTGTGAAGGTAAACAACACACACTGAAATGTGTAAAACTGTATGAAACACACCGTGAAGGTAAACAACACACACTGAAATGTGTAAAACTGTATGAAACACACCGTGAAGGTAAACAACACACACTGAAATGTGTAAAACTGTATGAAACACACTGTGAAGGTAAACAACACACACTGAAATGTGTAAAACTGTATGAAACACACTGTGAAGGTAAACAACACACACTGAAATGTGTAAAACTGTATGAAACACACCGTGAAGGTAAACAACACACACTGAAATGTGTAAAACTGTATGAAACACACTGTGAAGGTAAACAACACACACTGAAATGTGTAAAACTGTATGAAACACACCGTGAAGGTAAACAACACACACTGAAATGTGTAAAACTGTATGAATCACACCGTGAAGGTAAACAACACACACTGAAATGTGTAAAACTGTATGAATCACACCGTGAAGGTAAACAACACACACTGAAATGTGTAAAACTGTATGAAACACACCGTGAAGGTAAACAACACACACTGAAATGTGTAAAACTGTATGAAACACACTGTGAAGGTAAACAACACACACTGAAATGTGTAAAACTGTATGAAACACACTGTGAAGGTAAACAACACACACTGAAATGTGTAAAACTGTATGAAACACACCGTGAAGGTAAACAACACACACTGAAATGTGTAAAACTGTATGAAACACACTGTGAAGGTAAACAACACACACTGAAATGTGTAAAACTGTATGAAACACACTGTGAAGGTAAACAACACACACTGAAATGTGTAAAACTGTATGAAACACACCGTGAAGGTAAACAACACACACTGAAATGTGTAAAACTGTATGAAACACACCGTGAAGGTAAACAACACACACTGAAATGTGTAAAACTGTATGAAACACACCGTGAAGGTAAACAACACACACTGAAATGTGTAAAACTGTATGAAACACACCGTGAAGGTAAACAACACACACTGAAATGTGTAAAACTGTATGAAACACACCGTGAAGGTAAACAACACACACTGAAATGTGTAAAACTGTATGAAACACACTGTGAAGGTAAACAACACACACTGAAATGTGTAAAACTATGAAACACACTGTAAAGGTAAACGCACACACTGTAATCTGTATATATTTCAGGTATACCTATGGAAAACCAGTGATAGGGCAGTTGGCTGTGACAATCTGCTATAAATCCAGTTATGTCTACTTTGGGTATCATCGTAGGGTGAAGTCTAACAGACCATGCAGTGAAAGACTATTGGATGTATGTAAAACTTTGTTTCATTTCAAAATACCTGATATACCTGTACCATTGAAATGTTTACCCATGTTAAAATCCTCCAACATTAATGTTTACATATCTGATTTTGCACTAATCCATCATAGTGATGTGATTTAGTTTGCGATTCAGTGACAGTCTTATTGTATTAGATATGAAATATCATTCCATATCGACCACATACATATAGGTGTATATCAGTATAAGTAATAAATATCAATTTTGATGAATTTCATTAGTTTGTCAAGTTACTGTTCATGAACAGATTAATGGATGCACTATGGTGTCCATAAATTCATCAGAATTACACCTCAACTCCAAGCGATATAACATTTGGGGGAATCTGAAGATCAATGCCACTGTGACTGAGGCTGGAACAGGTATGTATCATGTGTGGAGTACAGTCCTTTTATCTTGTCATTTAGTACAATAATAACCATTTTTACAACCTTTTTTTTAAAAAGAATGAATTGTTTATTTGATTTCAAAATGTGTTAAGTAGATATGTACAAGCTCAATGCGATTTGTTTGGAGTGCGTCAGATACTGGGTCCATCATAAAGTGATTAGACAAACTTACTATGTTGAGACTATTAGGTACCTGTATTTTCATTTGATTTAAAGAGAACTATTGCTAACTTTTAACCGCACACAGTTTTGAATTTGACAACTGGGTCCAGTTCTTAAAATGAACTTTGAAAATGGTCTTTATTAAATGTGTTAATTTTTTTTTAATTTGTAATAGGTGTCACAGTTTACAATTATGATTATTTATGATTAGGAATCATGTTGTCTGGAGAATCTAGCGGGCCACGCGTGACCACACAGTCCTGTAACCTGGAAATCACAGACGACACGGATGGTTTCTTTAAACCAGTTTTCCCTTACCATGGAAAGGTATGGGTAACTTTAAAGTAGGAGTGAAACGATATACTGTTGTATCAGTTCTCCGTGGTCTAAAATGCCCAGTTTGGTTACATTACAAAATGTGTTATTTTCGGTTCGAACAGTCTGTTTTTTATTTGTGAATAGAGCTTGTAAATTTCCTTTTCCATTCAAAATTCAAACGGATCCAAGATGGTGGATTCCAAAGATGGTAATAGACATAGATTGTTTTACATTCGATTGAGAATTTTTCATTCATATTGAGACATCACCAGCTGTAAGTGAAGTACCACAAATTTAGACCTATGCTTAGCGCTCATGGCCGTAGCAGTGAGGGTTCTTTAACGTGCCAACGCCTACTGTGACACGGGACCTCCGTTTTTTAAGGTCATATCCGAAAGACCCACGATTCTCACTTCTAAATGCCAAGTATTTGGTGAAGGAGCAATTATTACCTGTTATGTTAACGTCTTAGATTAGGGGACATAGCACGAGCGGGGATCAAACTCACGACCTCCTGGTTACAAAGTGTATGCTCTACCACTGAACTACTGCGATCGGTCAATAAAGACAGTAACAACAGCATCGTTAACAGTGGACTGGGAGCTACATGTAACATCAGTGTAATATTGTCATTCCTGATGATCTTTTAGGATGAGTACTTGCCGGTACATGTTAATTTAGTGAGATGATCAGACAGAGCACTAATCTAATCTATAAAAAAAACCCAATATTTTTGTATTACTTTCTTGTCATTAAAGGGTAATTTTTTTTTTTTTAATTTTTTTAATATGCTTTATTTAATAAGACTGTATCGTACCGAAAATAACTGTATTGTAGTGAAATATTGTGATACGTATTGTATCGTGAGGTAGGCGTATCATTTCACTCCTGTTTTATAGCTAAATGTCTTTCTTATTGTCACAAATCGTCTTGGAATTTTTATTCAATTATAAATGCCAAATTTTAATGAACCTCAAAAATTTTTCAGGGAAGTATATACAATTTGTTGCTATTTTGTTTGTCTGTCCAAGCTGATACCTCCTAATAAACCATTTCATCAGAAATTGATCATAATTGATCACAAATATTCCTTGAGACAGGGACTGTTGGATCAAGATCATTTTGGAAAGGTCAAGGTCAATCAGAAAATTATATTAGATAAACATTCATTTCAGCATTTCAACAATATTTCAACAGTTGTTGATCTTTTGGACCATGGTCTCTCAATGTCATTTGGAAAGGTCAAGATCATTCACAACATATATCTTGTATAAAAAAAAAAGTTCCTTATTTTAGCAGTGTTTGAACAGATATTGATCATATATCATGCAAATAAGTAACAAAAGGCAAATGGCTTTCAGACAAATGTCTCTCAAAATCATTTTGTAGAGGTCAAGGTCACTGAAACATATACCTTTTATATGAAAAAACAACTTTATTTCAACAATATTTCAATAGTTAATGATCATTGTGCGAATCATCTGTCAATTGAAGTAGTTCATTGGTTAGATGCAGTTTGGGGAGCATCCATCAGTTTTATTGATGTTCTTGGGTGAGATTACATACTCTCAAAGTGTAGTTCATTTGATGTTATGTTTATCTGAACAATAGCAGTTAACTGAAAAAATTTCTATTTGCAATCTGAAATGCCAGTTTTATGAAATAAAACCTAGTAGAAAAATTCTGATATGCAGCAAATACACGAGCATTATTTCCAAAAGTCTCATTGTGTTCTCAGGTGACGGCGACATATCCAGATGGTAGTCCAGCATCCGGAAAGACAATTTCTATCAGAGCCCAAAGCTACCAGATGTATCAGTGGCGTCTTGCTTTAAATGTAACAACAGATTCCCGTGGAATTGCCCTGTTCAGTATTAAAGATTTACCACAAAGCATCACAACATTTTCCATTGAGGTAACCATAATGAGCTGGAAGTAACACAATATTGCCTAATGTATGATACTACACTTACACATATATTTATTGTTATATTGCAGAAAGCCATTTTTATTCATAGTTTGTGTAAAATAAAGAAATACAAATTTGGAAAGAGATTTTAACATAATTTACTACTGTTTTTGTATGCTTACCAAAGTACTTCAAAGTACCTCATTGTACCTTGAAGTACCCCCAGTGGTTGCAAGGTCAAAAGGTCATGACTCAAAGAAATGTCTGCACAGTATCTTGAGAGATCAAACTTACTCATGGTTGCCCCTGACTAGTAGATAACCCATATTTTTAGCTCACCTGAGCTGGAAGCGCAAGTGAACTTTTTTGATCACGCTTTGTCCGTCGTTAGTCATTTCGTTCATCCGTAAATCTGTCTGTCTGTAAACTTTTCACATTTTCAATTTCCAGAACTTGGGCCAATTTCAACTAAACTTGGCACAAATCGTCCTTTGGTTAAGGGAATTCAAGTTTGTTCAAGTAAAGAACCACCTTTCTCCAAAGGGCAATAATAGCAAAAAAGTGAAAATACACTGAAAAAATTAAAATGAAGGGCCATGCCCACTTCAAAGGGGAGATAATCACAAAAGTGCAATAGGGTGGAGGTCATTTAACAATCTTCTCAAGAACCACTGGGTCAGAAAAGTTTTAATTTAAATGGCAGCTTTCTGATGAGTACAGATTCAAGATTGTTAAAATCTTGCCCCCCCCCCCTCCCCCAATATAGGGTGGGGCCACAATAGAGGATGGAAGTTTTACATGCAAATATATAGGGAAAATCTTTAAATATGGGCAAAGGTGACTCAGGTGAGTAATGTGGCCCATAGGTCTCTTGTTTACCATCACTGCAGACATTCTAAATGAAAAGTTGATCCTTTTCAATATTGTCATGGTAGGGGGGGGGGGGGGGGCATATATTTTTCTAAAACATTTCCTTTTTATATTGTTACCAGAGCCAAAACAGAATATTTTAGAAGATTTTTTAGTATTTCAGCAGTAATTTTAGGGAATTCTTTGTGAGATTTTATTAGAAATTGCAAAATAGTCTATTCAATCAGCTAGTTCTCCAACATTATTTTGATGCAGTGATTTTCAAGTGTTAGAGTGTTTTTTAAGGTACATTTAGGTAGCTCTTATGCATGTAAATTATCTGTGATATTTTCATGTTTGATGATGTATGTTTTTGATATGCATATATGTTATAGACAGGTCCATCATGTTAACTAATTTGTTTCATAACTAATAAAGTAATTGTGTAATCCTATATAAATAAAGGATATTATTATTATTATATTTAAGGCAACCGATCAAGATGTTCCATATGAAGATAACAGACGTTTTCATTCACTTGCACCTGGCACATCTTACAAAAGAGTAACACGGTGGTATTCACCATCAGATAGCTATATACAGATTGAAAATGTGATGCAGCCATTGGCATGTGGCAAGGATACTCACTTTGATGTACTTTATTCTACACCAGAAGACACAAATTATAATTTTTATGTAATGGTAAGTTCAGCATTTAAACATTTCTGTTTAAAAATGATTTTATTTGTGCAATTGTTTTGAATTTCAGGGACACTTTGTAATTGTACATATAAGTGGTTTTCTTACCTCACAATTTTACTAGGTCAAGTCTAGAGGACGCATAGTTTACACAACAAACAAACAACATAGATTCTACAAAGGAAATAGCGTTCAGATGACTTCTGCTGACCCTAACCAGTATCTTAAAGTACAGAAAATCCCAACAACCACACCACGCCCTCGACGTATGTAAATATTTTCTGAAACTCTATTATATTAGCAGAGTTCTTCTATATGCCTTCTGTGTATTGAGGTGTATACGGTAAAAATCCCCACTTGGAGACATTTTTTTTTCAGAATACACATCATGTCAGAATAGACATGTAAAAAAAAAAAAAAAAAAAATGAAAATATGAAATTGAGAATGAAAATATGGGTTAGAATTCCAAGTGAAATAGATGGCACAGGTGTCAGATTAAGCATTTTTGACTGTACGATGAAAATATAGTCATTTGATTCAACACTTGCACCATTTGTGATTTGCTTTATAGACGATAGTTTATTTCCAGGAACACGTAAGCCTAGACCTCCTTTACGGCCAAATTTTGTCGTAAGTTTTTCTTTCAATATTTTCAACTCACGATAGCTACTTGGTACATGTAACATTCATTTATTGGTATCTGTTTATTTGTCACATATTTTGAAAATTTCTTATTATTTTAGAATGTGACGGTGCTTCCTGAAGTCCCATTTACAACAGAGTATTCCACCTCTGTCCCCATACTGGCTCGAAAACGACGGAGCGCGAGTAAGTAAAAATACCACTGCTCTTTTCATTTCTTTCTTTTATGTATGAAATCCTTTCAGGAAATGGTGGGACTTCATTGATTCTATTCTTGCTCAAGATTTGCTTTGTTTTCATTAATGTTCATTCATTGGACTTTGCTATAAATGACTACAAAAGAGTAGAAATGAAAGACAAGTATTATGATCTTCATTGTACCCTGGTGACGTACAGAATAAAGGATAAAAGTCAAAATTTTGTTTTTTTGTTATTTTCATACAATTTGACATTTTGAAGAAGCTTGTGAAGAATATGTATTGCAAGTTTTATTATATAACCTTACTAGTATATTATAAATGTTGTATTTGCAGAGTCCTGTAAAGATGATAGTGGAAAGCTATTTGATGACGGTTCAAACTTTGCCCCAAATGTGTCAAACCCATGCTGGATTTGTAGCTGTAATGATGGGACTCCAAACTTCTGTGCTATGGCTATGTGTGATGCACCACCATGTAGAAACTATCAGCTGATTGAGGGCACCTGTTGTGGTTTTACCTGTCCTGATTACGACTTGGAAGACACAGGTAAATATTAATATTATTACCTGTTTGGATGTTTTTTCTGATAGTGTATGATGTGAGGTCCATTTTATAAGAAGTCCTGCTTTGAGATAGAATATAGGTATAGAATTAACTCATTTACAACAGACAGATGTCTGATTAAGATAGAATATAGGTGTAGAATTAAACCATTTACAACAGACAGATGTCTGATTAAGATAGAATATAAGTATAGAATTAACTCATTTACAACAGACAGATGACTGATTAAGATAGAATATAGGTATAGAATTAAACCATTTACAACAGACAGATGTCTGATTAAGATAGAATATAGGTATAGAATTAAACCATTTACAACAGACAGATGACTGATTAAGATAGAATATAGGTATAGAATTAAACCATTTACAACAGACAGATGTCTGATTAAGATAGAATATAGGTATAGAATTAACTCATTTACAACAGACAGATGACTGATTAAGATAGAATATAGGTATAGAATTAAACCATTTACAACAGACAGATGACTGATTAAGATAGAATATATGTATAGAATTAACTCATTTACAACAGACAGATGTCTGATTAAGATAGAATATAGGTATAGAATTAACTCATTTACAACAGACAGATGACTGATTAAGATAGAATATAGGAATAGAATTAAACCATTTACAACAGACAGATGACTGATTAAGATAGAATATAGGTATAGAATTAACTCATTTACAACAGACAGATGAATTCGTTAAATGAAAACAATGTTCAACAAACCAGTCACGGTAGCTCAGTGGTTAGAGCGTTTGCTTCGTAACTGGGAGGTTGTGAGTTTGAGCCCTGCTTGTGCCATGGCTGCATCAAACCTAAGACATAACAATAGGTAGTGATTACTCCTTTGCCAAATGCTCAGCATTTAGAAGTAAGAATGGTGAGTCTTTCAGATATGACTCTTAAAATCAGAGGTCCCGTGTCACAGTAGGCATTTGGCACGTTAAAGAACCCTCACAGCTATGGCCCTGAGTGATAAGCATGCTGAAAGGCCATAAGCACTGAGCATAGGCCTAAATTTTGCAGCCCTTCACTGGCAATGGTGATGTCTCCATATGAGTGAAAGATTCTAGAGAGGGACATTAAACAATATACAACCAACCGATTTAAGTAAACAGAACATTATGTTTGGTCCTAGCATCATTATCTTTGGGTTTAGATGTATAAAGTGAGGTAAAGACATGGTTTGTGTGTTAGAATCCTGGTTCAAATGGTACAAAAAATGTAACAGGAAGGCCACAGAAACAAGAATTTTAACAAATCCTGGTCATGGCACCAAATGTAACATGAAGGAAGAAAATACAACAACCAGATCAGGATTTCAACCCAGGCCCCCTGAATCTCCAGTCAGGTGCTATACCAGCTGCAATTTGAAATATCAGAAGATGTTGCCAAATATCACATACTGTTGATCTGTTAATTTTTAAATCCCACAATGTAGAAAAATGGTCTGTGATTTCTTGTTGGCTTGTTTTTGGATTGCAATGTGAAAACTTCACAATTTCTAGTTTTCTCTAATAATCCAAATTTCAACATTTCAACATTTTTCGTTTTGGCATTGCTATTTAATGATATACAAATTCAAACAGTTTAATTTTGAGATAATTTGGATTCATGTAATTATCTCTATCTACCTGTTTTCAAGCAGCACAATGACAGCCACCATTATGATTCAGTGCACAGGACATATAGACTTGTGTAAATATGGCTTTGGGTCATAGTGTATTGGGAACTGCTATCAAGGTGTATACAACTGTAATCGACAATGTCATAACAGATGGCAGTAGTCAAGGTTGGCAAAATAACAGCTCTATTAACATGTGTAGAAATCTGTTCTGCATATGGCAGTGGCATTGTGTGGGGGTGGCATTATATTGGGTGTTACTGGGTGGCAATTTATCAAGGTTTCAATGTATGTGTGTGGGTTTGCATTTGAGAGTGCATGCGTGATGTATATTTCTTAATACCATGCATTATTAGAAACTAAAACCAAATTTTCAACTTGATAATAGTATCTGTTAATTTCAGGAAGCTGTATAGACAAAAGTGGCAGAACTGTCAAGAATGGAGATATCTTTTCTCCCAATGCATCTGAACCCTGTCACATGTGTACATGTGAGAATGGAGAACAAACTAATTGTAACTACATCTACTGTGATCTACCTCCCTGTGAGCACTATGTTTTGCTGAAGGGCACCTGCTGTGGCTTTATATGTCATGATAATGGCACAGGTATTTTCTTCCAGTAATGAATATATACAGATCAGAAATTGTTTAAATACACATGAGTAACTTATATTATGAGTAACTTACTCATTTGATACTGTGAAGGATAACCTTAAGTAAGGCCTTTTAATGATATAGTACTTTTTTAGCTCACCTGAGCTAAAAGCTCAATTGAGCTATTCTAATTACATTTTGTTTGGCATCTGAGTAAACTCAGGTGACCTATTGCAATTGGTCTGCATCCAATGTTGTCTGTCTTGCATTAACAATTGAACATTTATAACTTCTTCTTGATAACAACCATTCCAATTCTTTTCAAATTTGGTATGAAGCAAGGGGATACATAGATAGTAATTTGAGGACCCTGCAACCTAAGGGCACAGGGCAAGAACTGCCAAAAATTAATAAATTTTCAAAAATCTTTTTCTCTACTACAGCACATCTGTAAGAGAAACTAGATGCATAGTCATGTCAGAATGGGTCTTTGTTTGTCTCAACAGTCACACCATAAAACATATCATCAAAAAAGAAGCTTCACCTTCTCTGTTTATTTGCATATTGTTAGCTTGAATTCATCCCAAAAGATGTACATGTGTTAATTATTTATTTGCTCTTATCAATATTGTTAACATATTTTTTTCATTGCAAAAACAAGGGCATCCACTTGCTCTGGCTTTAAACAACCTTTGTTGCTGATATAGGATCTCCTGTTGAACTGAAAATGCACTCTGAGTCCCGAGTTTGAGGCAGCAGAGGAAATTATCTATTATTCACAACCGAATCATTTGTTTATATATTTCTTCAGATTTATTCATAAGAAAATCGTGACTGTAGAGTGGGTTTGATATTGATCACTACATCGATATCAAAAGATTTTACGCCATTTTTCTGACAGTTGGCTTTACGGTGTCATCACAAATGTGTTCAACTTGCCAAATTAGTCGTACCATCAGAGCATGCAACCTCTCTTTTACAAAAGTTACACTTTGTTTTTGTTTTTTTTTTTTCAAACTAATTTTTAAACCCTGAGATCATGCACAGGCTCGACTTACGTTTACATTGGTTTGCAGTCATGGAGCAGATGATATTTAGATAGTTCGTTCATATATTTTCAATTTATTGGTTAACTCATTCATGAAATCTAGCTGTAAGATCCGTTATATAACAATTCTTGATATATTAAACGATATAGGGCTAGCTGTATTGGTTATTGTATCACTCAAAAATACAGATATATAGATAGATAGATATATATATATATATATATATATCAATAATTTATGTATAATTGATCCAGCCATACAGGGGGTAAGGGTTTGTTTCCAGGATGGAGCCAAAATTATGCAATGATTATTGTCTTTTAAATATCATTTAAAAGATTTCTTACGTCTGCTGATATGGTATAAAAGCTAAATGAATGTTTAGGAAAAGCAGAGAAGGATGTTCCAAAATTATGCATTTCACAACCCCAGAGTTTTGACTCTAGGACAAGTCAGAATTAATCAATTCACATTAATGTAACATATTTTTAGATATTTACTGGCTTTGCCGAAGGGGACTATTAGTTTACCCTCGGTCTATCTGTCATTCTGCTTGAGGTTTTCTGGATTTTTTTTTGCATTGGATGGAGATATTCAAATGAAATTTTATACATGCCTTTGTCTTGGGTAGTTACAGATCAAGTTTGAGTTTTGTTTTGTTTGACCTACTTTTGACTGAATTATCCTAACGGTAGAGGACTTTGTATTGCTTGCAATTCAGAATGCTTGTTATATGTGTACTTTTGTTGAATATAAGAATTTAGTTTAGATATTCAGAACAAGAAATTTTTTCTAGATTTCATAGCCCTTGGGACTAGTGGTACTTTTAACTAATACTCAGGTGACCGATAAGACCTTTGGGTCTCTTGTTTCATTTTGACACTTGTTATGCAAGATATTGATGTTTTTTCTGAAATGTAGGGGGTCAGTTTGTGTAAGCGTGTTCTTGGAAACTATTCAAGATACCAGCTTGAAATTTTCAGCATAGTCGAGTTTATAGCTGTAACTTGTCACATTTAATGTAAAACGTGACAGAGCTTAGTAGGGCTCCAAAAAGCACCACAATTTTTGAGTACATTTTCATCAGTATACCATCTTCAAAATTTGTCTTCCATCTCCAATTAAGTAATTTAGAAGCTGACCCCTAAGACTAAATATATCGTATGTATGAAAACTGAAAACATTTTTGTTAAACTTTGTAGAAAGAAAGTTATAGATATTGAGGAATCCTATTCAAAGAGTGTTAGGGGTCAGTCCTTAAATGAGGACTACGGGGGCTCCAAATTTTCTCCCCATCACTGGGAATAATTTCTTAAGCATTATTACGCAAAGTGGTAGTTATTTGTTTTTACTTTCTGCAACTGCCGATGTCAGCAAAATGATCATTGATTACATAATAGTGATTTATAGGAAATAACACAGGAAACTTAGATCACATCATTTCAAAATTGAACAGAAGACATATTTGTTGCTTGCAGTGAGACCATGTCTAGTTATTTTCATTATTCTTATCCTTCTATGACCAAATTTTAGCCAGGCCATAACTTAAGAACCCTTTGACATAAAACTTCAGACTAAAAAAAAAGATGGTATTAGGAAGGGGTGCACAACATAAAAAAATTTGACCTTGAGACATTTATAAAATCAAGGTCAATCTTTCACCTCAGAATCTAGTCTAGGCCATAATTTGAGAACCCTTTGACATCAGGATTTCAATCTTGAAACATTGAAAGTAGACATTAAGACAAGACACTTTAATAAAACAAAAAATTTGACCTTGACCGATTTCTTCATTTAAGGTCATATTAAGAAAATCATAACCAGACTAACTTTAGGGCCTTTGATGAAGATCTCAAACTTGGAACACAGATTAAGGATGTTAAGCTGAGATGTACTGCATGTTTTTAACTTTTTAACCCCCCCCCCCAAAAAAAATACCCACTAGATTAAATTTGTTTATAGATTAATTATGGCAAGACCTTACATTTCATACCTTCATCTTTAACTTAAAAGTTTCACCCGAATCAAAACTTTAACTGAAACTTTAACCATGCTCATAACTTTTGAATGGCCAGTGATATGTCTTTTCATGTTTCATATATGCATTCCTTGTGACAAAAAAAATCTTTCTTTTGGAAACAAAATTTTGACCTTGTAACTTTGACCATGGATTTTGATTGACTTTAAGAAAAGTTAATCCAGGCAATATCTCCTGAACTGTTTAAGGTAGGGCTTTCATAATTTGTTTATAAATTCCTTATGGGAAGACCTTAATTTCAGACAATGGTTTGTGACCTTGTGTCACAGTTATATTGTGACCTTTGTTTTTAAAACACAACAATGTCAGGGCCTAGGTGAATCAAGGGAACATAGACCTCTTGCTAGTGTTGTATACCTGTATGAAGATCAATTTATGCACTATATAGATTTTCAAAAGTCATAACATTTCATGTGTGTTTATAGATAGAACAGACAGCCTCAGTCACACAGAAACACATTTTTTCTGAATTATTCTTACATGGTAAATGTACAATCAATCAGCTATTCTGACTTGTGAATGCTTAGTGCGTGGTTTTATGTTTGGGAACAATGGTAATTAATTATAAGAAAAATGGTAGGTAATCGTGGGACTAGTGATGGTGATCATTGAATATAAATACTTTTACTTATGATATTATTGGGTTAGCAGAATAAGAACAAATAAGAGAAATTTTCAACTGTTTATAAAATTTTATGTTTTATTTCAGATGAAGGTTGTTTACAACCAGATGGAAATGTTATACCTGAAGGACCCATATTAAAACACCCCTCAAACCCATGTGAAGACTGTATTTGCTCCAGTGGAACTATTTTCTGTACTCAAATGCAATGCGAAGTCCCGAAATGTCGCAATTTTGAATATGTAGAAGGAACTTGCTGTAGTGTTAAATGTTTTGATGATATAATCGAGAAAAATGGCAGCTTCATCGACCGGGTCCAAATCAGTATTCCAGTTACAGCAAAGTTTGCTCCTGAAGCACAAATTATGATATACTACGTTAGGCAGGACGGAGAAATCATCTCCAGCAGTAAAACATTCCAAGTGGAAAAGTGTTTTGATAATAAGGTTATCCTTTTCTTTGTGTTACTTTTCTCATTATTTGAATATAAGTATCTCAAATCCTTTAATATCATTACATTTCTTGTATAATGTGGAGAATGGGAATTCTCAAATTATTCCTATATCTTGTCAGGTGACCATGGCATTTGTTGACCGTTCTATCAGGCCTGGATCCAACACCACTATCCGTATATCAGGGGATCCACAGTCAGCTTGTTCTGTTGGTGTGGTAGACAAAAGCATAGATCTCCTGAAAGCTGGTCATCAGATAACTCCAGAAAAGGTACACATAAGATGATAAGGCAGCCAAACATTAAGTGGCGGGAAATGAAATGTACAGCATTCATGACATTTGTCTGTTACAGTCAAATCAGTTGATGTCACGTTGCAATAGGTGGATGCTAACTAAATGTTCCCACTTGTGCAGCGATAGATCTTTTCAATCTGTGCTGAGTTAGCATCTGACCATTGTATTGTGAACCTAAAGTAAATCTAACAGTTTTCCAGCTTTGTTTTTATTATGGATACAGATATTTGCACCGTGACCTACTTTAGGGCTAAAAGTAGGTCAATTAGTTTCCTGGACTTTTTTTCATCATGGATACAGATATTGCACTGACATTTTGTCACAAACTCTCTCTCAAAGAAATGCATAATCA
Source organism: Ostrea denselamellosa (assembly GCA_024699665.1). Classification (NCBI taxonomy): domain Eukaryota; kingdom Metazoa; phylum Mollusca; class Bivalvia; order Ostreida; family Ostreidae; genus Ostrea; species Ostrea denselamellosa. Next base: position 6,194,210 of record JAMZEH010000065.1, on the reverse strand, counting down.
TTTCACATATCAGCTGTATTGGTGCTCCATGACCTACTTTAAGGTTTTTCTACTCAGATTGTGTGTTATATTAATTTAGAGTGCATAATGTGCTTACAGGTTGAATTTCTATTTACTGTACCTTGAACAAACTTGAATCCCCTTCACCCAATGATACTGTTTTGCCAAGTTTGGTATAATTTGTCCCAGTGGTTCTGGAGAAGTTGAAAATGTGAATAGTTTATAGACAGATGGACAATGCATGATCAGAAAAGCTCACTCATCCTTTGGTGAAGGGAATTAAAGTTTGTTCAAATAAAGGGTCGTGTCACCTTCAAAGGGGAAATAATCACAAAAATGCAAAATTAGGGTGAGGTCATTTCAAAATCATCTTCTCAAGAACCACTGGGCCAGAATAGTTCAAATTTACATGAAAGCTTCTTAATATAGTGCAGATTCAATTTCGTTAAAATCATGGTCCTTGGGGGGTACGATGATGGCACAATAGGGGATCAAAGTTTTACATGCAAATATTTTGGGACAATCTTTCAAAATCTGCTCTAGAACCACTGGGCCAGAAAAGTTCAAATTTACATGCCAGGTTCCCAGGACAAAGTGCGGATTGAAGTTTGTTAAAATCAATTGGCCCCGAGGGGTAGGAAGAGGTGACAATAGGAGATCCAAATTTTAAATGCAATTTATAAGGAAAATCTTTAAATATGGGCCAAGATGACTCAGGTGACCAATGTGTCTCATGGGCCTCTTGTTTTGTGTTTAGGCTGATTTTGGGTATTAATTTTAAATGTTTTGATATTTCCTGTAGTTTTACAGTTTAGTGACCACAGAGACAGATTCCTATTATCACTATCCGCACATGACTGATGGAAGAAACTGTGAAGAAGAGGACAAAAACAGCACAGAAATATGCAAGTTTTATCTATAGATGCAGCAGAGAAATAAATATAAAGATCTATTGTTAAATCTTTTTTTAAAAAGTAAAATGAAATGCATAAATTATATTATGAAATTGGTAAATACAGCACAAAACTTATATGTACACTGTGTTTTGTTACAGAACTGAAATGGGTAAATTTTATCAAGAAATGTTGACAATACCATATAAATTCATATGTTTGTCATTGAATAGATAAAACCAGTATGGAAATTGATATCTTGCATCATGAAATACATATATCACTAAAATATGTGTGTTTTATGATGAAATAGTAACAGATAAATCAACATAGACATATGTAAATATATTGCAAGATGATGACAAAATGGAAACGCCTGTACATTGTTTTACGAAGTACTCTGAAATATTCATGTACACATAGATACATATACTTAAAAAATAAAAATGGCGCTGAAATATGGAAGTTTTGCTATGAGATAGTAAAAACAACACAAAATATGCAGGTTTTCTCACAAAATAAATAAAAATGGCACTGAAATACATATTTGTTGTCACAAATGGTTGACATGATTTCAGTCACAGTGATGGCTTTCAGAAAATGAAACCAAATAGTTTGGGACCCGATTTTGAATTTTTATGATGTTGACTTAAAGAAAAGCATGTAAAAGGAGTCAAAAATGTGCGCTTTTATTTGTTGTGCCAATTACCACCGTGATATCATTTCCTGTATGAAAAGTGGATGTTGTGGGCAAATGTTTTTTGAACTCGCTTGCTGTACTGCCATCCAATGCTATCTTCCCTTTCATTTTTCTTAGCTATTGTACATATTCAAAACCTGTCGGCCACTTCTTTATCAAACCTGATTTTCTTTTGACATGCTGTGAAGTATGTTTCAATGTGATTTTTGATGTGAAATTATTTGTTTATTTTTAGTTCCCTTTTTGCTTAGAAATCCGTCTGACATTCCAGTTGATTCCTACCAAGCATTTCAGGTAATAATTGCATAGATAAAACTGAATATTAGAATGCAATCCGGCTTAAGGACAATAGCTACCAGTGAGAACACTAGTTAAGATTCAATCCGGCTTATGGACAATAGCTACAAGTGAGAACACTAGATAAGATTCAATCCAGCTTAAGGACAATAACTACCAGTGACAACACTACTTAAGATTCAATCCGACAATAGCTACAAGTGAGGAAGGTGATGCAAAGATAAGGCCATAAAAAATTAATATTTCTGGTTCTTGGGCCTGCCCTCATCTATTCAAATGGTGCTGTATGGCTATTTTTATTGCTGTTCCCAATGCGGCATGGTGTTATTCTCATTTTCAATTTTAATTTTAGAATTTTTAAAACTAAGTCACATAAACAGTGAAAAGCAAGACTGATACAATGTTAAGCATTTGTGGTACATAGATCGAAGTTGTCAATATGATGGCAAATGTTTCTTTGGTATCTGGTCAGATATGGCCACGGACTCGTTCTACAGCTGTTCTTTTGTGGAATATCGTTGTCAGGTTTTCGGATGCATGTACAATATCAAAATTATACTCGGCTATAATACAGGAAAGTGTATGAATCTCTATGAATAATATTGTGGACTCGAGCCATGTGACATCTCTGGAGCACCAAGGAACTCTGACTGGCAAGTCTAACACCGAAGTGCTGTACTTCAGTTACAAATGTTTTCCACAGATCTGTTGTGTTTTTGATGAAATCTTATTTACTACAGAAAGCTTTTACCAGCAGCCCCAACAAAAAGAAAACACAATGTAGCTAACAATAAAACTAAGAAATGAGCAAGAGACCTTCAGTGAGCTACTATTTCATGTACAGATGTCTTGGAGTATGTTTGTCATCATGTTAAAAAATAAACTCTCACTTCATTCTTGCTCACAGTAATAAAGGGGGGGGGGGATGCCTCCCTCCCACAAATAAATATTGGCTCAAAAACCAGATAATTGATTTTTTTTATGGCCTATGTATATATTTGATAGCAAACAAAGCAGTATTTAATTGTGAAAAAAAAATCAGGATTTTGTGACATATGCTGTGTAAACCTCTTTACTTTCATAACATTTTTATTGCAATTCTTCTGGGAGAAGGAATATGTAGTGAATATCATATATTTGCCAAACCAATGTTACACGGCAAAATGAGACCCAACCATATTTTGAATTCCCTGATTTCCTAACATTTAGGATTATCTTTCAGTATATCTAAACATCTCAGTTTGAGTATTGTAGCAGTAATGCATCTGATGTTTGGTTGTAGACTTTTGGATTGCGAGTTTTAACGAATCTGAAGTTGGAAACCAGACCATGCATTGATTACATTTATCCTGTGATGTATAACCGAGGTATAGATGTTTTCTTTAGTATACATACATGTACGATTGTTATTGATGAACTTTTAGTAAGCTATTCTGATCAAATTCTGTTGTCTGTTGTTGGTATCATTGTCCTAAACTTTCCACATCTTCTCCAGAACCAGTGGACCAATTTCAATCAAATTTGGCACAAAGCATCCATGAGTAAAGTAGATTCAGGTTTGTTCATATGAAGGGCCATGCCTCCTTCAAAGAGGAGATAATGACAAAAATGCAAAAAAGTGTAGGTCATTTAAAAAATATCTTCTCAAGAACCACTTGGCCAGAAAAGTTCAAATTTACATGAAAGCTTTCTGACATAGTGTAGATTTAGGTTTGTTAAAATCATGACCCATGTGGGTAGGGTGGGGCCACAATAGGGGATCAAGGTTTTATCTACTAATTAATATTGGGAAAATCTTCAAAAATGTTCTTCTCAAGAACCACTGGACCAGAAAAGTGGAAATTTACATGAAAGCTTAATTGATCCAAGTTTGTACAATTCATGGTCTCTGGTGGTAGGATGGGGCCACAGTAAGGTACTAGCATGTTATATGCTAATATATAGGAAAAAATCTTCTTAAATATTTTCTGAACTATGTAAGCTAAGGTTTTCCTATTTTGTATATACATTCTTTATGGAAAGACCTTTCATGTGGTGCAATGGTGTGTAAATTTTGTATATACATTCTTTATGGAAAGACCTTTCATGTGGTGCAATGGTGTGTAATATTTTATATATACATTCTTTATGGAAAGACCTTTCATGTGGTGCAATGGTGTGTAAATTTTGTATATACATTCTTTATGGAAAGACCTTTCATGTGGTGCAATGGTGTGTAATATTTTATATTCTTTATGGAAAGACCTTTCATGTGGTGCAATGGTGTGTCATTTTTGTATATACATTCTTTATGGAAAGACCTTTCATGTGGTGCAATAGTGTGTAAATTTTTTTTTATCTTGACCTGGAAGTTTGACTTACTTTTCATAAATATCTTACCTATACAATATGTCCTGAACTATTCAAGATCTTTTATATTTTTTATCTATATTTCTTATGTCCAGACCTTTCATATCATAACATGACTTTTGTGACTTTGAACTCAGAGTTTGATCTGTGTTTAAGAAAACATAACCTATTAAATATATCCAGAACTAATTGAGATAGAGATTTCATATTTTTTTGTATTTAGATTCTTTATGGCAAGATCTTGTACACAATGGTGTTTGATCTTTGACCTTGGAGTTTGACCCACTTTTTAAAAAAGCCTAACCTATTCAATATTTGCTGAACTATTTAAGGTAGGGCAGTCATATTTTATATAGAGGTTCTTTATGACAGGACTTTGTTGTTTCCTGAAGTTTGGCTTTGTGACTTGGGAATAGGGCCTACTTTTTAAATCTCTGACCTCTTCAATATCTACTGAACTATTTAAGCTAAATCTTTTATATTTTGTATATAGATTTTTCATGGCAAGACCTTTTATTTCATATACTAACCTTGTGACCTTGAAATTTGACCTACTTTTAAGAAAAAGTAACTTGTTAAGTATCTTCAGAACTATTCAAGGTAGGGCTTACACTGATGATTCTATTCCGCTATTTATAATCCAGGAATCCAGTTTTCACAAGTGATTTCCAACATTTCAATGTTTTCTAGTTTTACAGTAAATCATTTCTGTTTTAGTGTGGTCAGGAAAATTAGGTTATTTAGTCTGTATTCTTAATCTCTGAACATTTGAATTGTTTTGATCAGTGTTTGTGCTGCAAAGCTGCTAATTGATCACAATCTGACAACAGCATGACGGTTCATCCAGCTTTCTGGTCAAAAACAAAATGTTCAAAATTCATGAAGTTGGCAATGGTAAAAACTATCGTTGAATGTCAAAGGCGAGAAAATATCAGAGAATGTAGGGAAAACAACCGAACCAGGGATAGCTAGATGTAGATGCATTTTGTAAACATAAACTATGGAAATTGTTAAACGTTTACTCTAAAAGCTTCATACTGAAAATAAAAGAAGAAAAGTTTGCATGGTAAGTTATGACAGTTTGCAGTGTTAAAGAACAATCTCTGCCAGTTTGATTTTCGTTGCAACTGTTGGACTGCCATTAAAAAATATTATAAACAATACTTTAATGTTGGGCTACAGTATTGTTTACAATATTTTTTATAGTGGGGAGCAAGTTGTTGTGATTGAAACAAAGTTCACCAAAGAAACTGAATTGAAACAAAAACAGAACCAAGAACAGGAACAAAAACAACAGATAACTAGAAATACACACAAACGCTTCAAAACGTGCCAGAAACAGTTTCACTGAAAAAGCAAAACAGGTATTAAGCCATGTACGATCCAAAAACTCTAGCATGTGGAAAGAAATAAAGTTGTGTTGAAAAAGTGAAGATAATGAACAGTGATCAATCTCATAAATCTTGTATGGAATACAAGTTAGAGAGATGGGCAAACACGGATCCATGGATATACCAGAGGTGGGATCAGGTGCTTAGGAGGAGTAAGCATCCCCTGGTGACTGACTTTCACTCTGTTACACATTTTTAGGCTTATTTCTAGCTTACAGAAACTTAAATTTTTACAGCGTGTGAGGGCTGCCCACAATGGGGTCTTAACCCTCGTCCTATTTCAGATATTTTTGAAACTTCTCAGAATCATCACTGTATATAGATTCTTTATGTTGCATTTGATCTTGTGACCATGACCTACTTAAAAAAATAGGGGGGGGGGGGGGGCTATGCCACAAAATCAGTATGAAATTCAGAGTTCAAATCCTCGTGCATTTTTAAATATAAAATTTATTTCTTAAACATTTTTCAAGTTTTATATTAATTATGTGTGTTAAATTTAAAATAAAGACCATGAATTATGGTATTGGAATACTAACAAATGTCTAGATCAACATGTAAAAAATATATGTCACTCAAATTATGCACAGAAAATGTTAGTTACATCATCATTCAAAGATTTTTGAATAGGATGGATCTGCAGTTTTCTTGTCTGTGACAATTTTTATCCCCAGAGAGCTACGGTTTTGAAACCAGTCTTCAATGTTCAGTCAAATGAAACCAAAAATATAATGTTCATCAAAGAATAATACTGTTTTCCTCAAAATTTACAGTTTATTCAGAAATTGCCGTTGATAATGAGGTACCCTCAGCAGGTAGCACAGCCAGTAATGATGTCAGGAGCTTTTTTCCAGAGACATGGCTTTGGGAAATAGATATCATAGGGTATGTGAGATTTTTATTCCAATTTACACTTTTCTAACTTTTAACTTTAGGGATAATATCTACAATACTCCTGTACATTGATGTCCTGGCCTGACATGATAGCACGAAAATGTCTTAATGTATATACAGAGATATTTCTCATACAAAAACAGATTTGGTGTTGTATGGAAGGTAACATTAAGATGTGGAAGAGTCAGAGATATCTTATTTTGGAACATTATTTATCTTTATATGAAAAACAATTATCTTTGACATCTGTATTAATATCAGTTATCAACATGGACACGTATATCGTGTGTCTATCATAGCTGAGATTAATCTCTCGGTGGTTTTGTTGTATCTGGAGAAGGTAATGGTTGATATAGAATGTCTCCAATGATGCAATACACACTATAAGCCACAGATACATTGTTACAATTCTTACTGGAATGAGGTGTGAAACAAACAAATGTATCGGTGATACAATACTCACTAAAAGGCAGCTCATTACATCAAAATTTATATTTAATGGCTCATGAAAACATCTAGTATAAAGTATGATTTCAACATCGAAAAAGTAATACAAGCTTTCAATTATTTCATATGATTTTTGGCTCACCTGAGCCGAAGACTCTTGTAAGCTTTTCTGATCAAAATTTCCATTGTCCATCATTAGTGTCATCATTGGCGTCTGTGTTGTAAACTATTCACATTCTTTTCTTCTTCTCCAAAACAACCTAGCCAATTTCAGCCAAACTTGGCAAACAACATTCTTGGGTAAAGGGGAATCACATTTGTTCAAATGAAGGACAGCACTCTTCTCCAAGGGGAGATAGTGAAATAGTGAAAAAACACTGACAAATTTTATAAATCTTCTTCAGAACCAGCAGGCCAATTTTAATCAAACATGGTACAAATCATCCTTGGGTGAAGGAAATTTGTTCAAATGAAGGGTCAAAGGGGAGATAATCACAAAAATCCAAATGCATAGCATTTAGTAATTTAAAAAATCTTCTTAAGAACCACTGGGCCAGTAAAGTGCACATTTAGAAGGAAGATTCCAGACATAGTGCAGATTCAAGTTTGTGAAAAATCATGCTGCCCAGGGAGTAGGTTAGGGACATAATAGGGAATCAAAGTTTTACATGCAAAAATATAGGGGAAAAAATCTTTAAAAGTCTTCTCCAGAACCACTTGGCCAGTTTCAATCAAACTTGATACAAATCATCCTTGGTTAAAGGGGATTCAAGTTTGTTCAAATGAAGGGCCATGCTCACATCAAAGGGAAGATAATCACTACAAAAATATGGTGGGGTCATTTAAAAATCTTCTTATCACTGGACCAGAAAAGTTCAAATTTACAAGGAAGCTTCCGGATATAGTGCAGATTCAATTAAAATCATGGCCCCTGGGGGTAGGGTGGCACCACAATAGGGGATCAAAGTTTTAAATGCGAATAAATAGGGAAAATCTTTAAATATAAGCCAAAGTGACTCAGGTGAGTGATTTGTCCCATGGGCCTCTTGTTTTAAAGTCTCTCTCCAGTACCACTTAGCTAATTTCAGTCAAACTTGGCACAGATCATCTTGGGTAAAGGGAATTCCAGTTTCTTTAAATGAAGGGATATGTCCCCTTCAAAGGGGAGATAATCACAAAATAGAGTGGGGTCATTTATAAATACCCTACTAAAATGCATAAAAGCCAGTTGCAATTTTCTTAGATAATTTTTTATCTAAAAAAAATTAGATCATTTACACAAGTCCTCTTTGCAGATTTTATTAGATATTTATATCATGCATCATATCAAAGCAAAGTTTGAATATTAAAATTTTTTATTTTCAAACAAAACACTTTTTTATCATTCTGAAAAAAAATCTAAAAAAAATTCATATAAAATAATTGAGAGCTTGCATCACTCTTGATGTTAAAGTCTTGCTCCATTGAGGTGTAAAACAAGCATGTCTGTGGTTACTATATTATTTTATCCACTTCAGAGATTCAGGGCAGACTGCTCTGGTGCGACAGATTCCAGACACAATCACCGAGTGGAAGGGGAATGCCATATGTTTAAATACTGATTCTGGGGTGGGGATCTCCCCCATGTCCAGTATCACTGCCTTCCAGCCATTCTTTTTGTCCTTCACACTTCCGTATTCAGCCGTCAGGAATGAGGTGGTCCCCGTGCTGGTGAAAGTGTTTAACTATTTGACAGAATGTCTGGTGGTAAGAAACATGTTTCAAAGCTTTTATTTCTTCTTTTGTTTATATATTTATATATAATAAATTTAATCAACTTTTTACAACATTGGACGCTGCATTCACGTAATAGTTATATCGGCTATGAATGAAAGTGGAATTATCGTATCTTACAATTGGAACAATATGTATATTTAGAATTAAACACAAGATGTTAAACTTGTTAATAGCGATCATTGTGTGAAATTTTTATATGTACATTTATAAGCTATACTGTTAATGTCTTTGTAGTATGAGATGATTTTTTATTTATATTGCATAAAGTTATTGTTTCCATTAGATGGGTAATTTGTATTACACAAAATTATTGTCTCTGTTGGACGAGTTATTTAATGTATTACACAAAATTATTGTCTCTGTTGGATGAGTTATTTAATGTATTACACAAAATTATTGTCTCTGTTGGACGAGTTATTTAATGTATTACATGAAATTATTGTCTCTGTTGGACGAGTTATTTAATGTATTACATGAAATTATTGTCTCTGTTGGACGAGTTATTTAATGTATTACATGAAATTATTGTCTCTGTTGGACGAGTTATTTAATGTATTACACAAAATTATTGTCTCTGTTGGACGAGTTATTTAATGTATTACACAAAATTATTGTCTCTGTTGGATGAGTTATTTAATGTATTACACAAAATTATTGTCTCTGTTGGACGAGTTATTTAATGTATTACATGAAATTATTGTCTCTGTTGGACGAGTTATTTAATGTATTACATGATATTATCGTTTCTGTTGGAGAGGGATTTGACAAAATTCAAACAGCAAGTCAGATGGCTGAACTATCGAAATTTTTGTGTTAAAAGTTTCGACAAAGAAGATTTGAAGTTGTTTCTTTTTGGTATAGATGAGAGTGTTGATAGTTAATTCTAAGTTGTATATTTTTGGTATAGATGAGAGTGTTGATAGTTAATTCTAAGTTGTATATTTTTGGTATAGATGAAAGTGTCGATAGTTAATTCTAAGTTGTATATTTTTGGTGTAGATGAGAGTGTCGATAGTTAACTCTAAGTTGTATATTTTTGGTGTAGATGAGAGTGTCGATAGTTAACTCTAAGTTGTATATTTTTGGTGTAGATGAGAGTGTCGATAGTTAATTCTAAGTTGTATATTTTTGGTGTAGATGAGAGTGTCGATAGTTAATTCTAAGTTGTATATTTTTGGTATAGATGAGAGTGTTGATAGTTAACTCTAAGTTGAAGTTGTATATTTTTGGTGTAGATGAGAGTGTTGATAGTGAACTCTAAGTTGTATATTTTTGGTGTAGATGAGAGTGACGATAGTTAACTCTAAGGAGTTCAGCATCCAGAGCGCTGCTACCATGCGGACGAGGACTGTGTGTGTTTGCGGTGGAGAATCTCAAACTTTACGTTATTTGGTGACACCTCTCAATATAGGCAAAATCAATATCCAAGCACAGGTATGATTCTTATTGTGTTTTTTTTAATTTCCTTTGATTTATTTAAGTAATTGTAAAGATATTTTCATGTCTATAAGTGAGTTTATCATTTTATGAATGCGATAATCTAATATATTGTTCCAGCATAAGGGGATGAGGTTTTTTACCGTAACTAACAATCAGAAATTTCAACAATGCAAACAAAATGTCACTGAAATATAAGACACATGCCACATGCACAAAATTTCACAACATACAGTATGATGCAATAAGTATTCATACAAAATGGCGGTGTGTTTACATTCTAGATGGAATTAGGTCAGACTTCAAACTTCAATATTTCATTTTACACAGTAATTAAAGTAAAAAAAAACTTACTTAATACTTCGTAAAATGACATTTCAGTCAAATAACATTTTGTAACCTCCTTGGAATTGACTGATATAAACTCTGGACATACTGAGGCATGATGACCATCCAGATACTTTGAAATTCATGGAACAGATCGTCCTTGTTCTGGATCCTACCAACACAACCCTGTAGCTTTATTTTGATGTGTAGCCATATATTTTCAATGATAATGATGTCATGAAGGACTTTGTGCTGGCAAACTCATCATTGTTATGCCATTTTTATGAATGAAATTTTGTGTTGAATGTGCACGGTGAACTGGCGCATTGTCATCTTGAAAAATGTACTACTGGTCATTTGGAAAATGTTGGACTATGACCGGCCACAGATTTGGTGGTATTTCTCTGCATTAATATTACCTTCAACTGCTGAAATTGTATCGACCCCGTGTCATGTAATGCAACCCCAAATCATAACTTTGCAGCTTGGCTTTGTCTGACGTGCTTCTAGTAAGTCTGGTCTCCAACCTTTCACCCTGTTTTCTCCAAATATAAATGGGAGTATTTTGTCCCACAACTATTTTGGGCTCATCTGAGAATATAACTTCTCTCCAGTAATTATCAACTTTCAGTTTCCTATATTCTTGACACCAAGATAACTGCTTTTTCCTGTTCACCTCTCTAATCACTAGCTTTTTCTTTGCAACTCATCTGATGAATCCATTATTGTGTAGATGTAGTTGCACAGTTCTTTTGGATGTCGGTTGTTCTCTATTTTCATTGAATCTATCCATTATCTCCCGTAGATGTTCTCTTCTGTTGGAATTTATGAGCTGTTCTAGCTTCCGATAATCTCTGGCTGTCACGGTAGATTTCCTGCCTTGTCTAGGGATGTTTTCTTTGGAGCCTCAAAATTCAACACGCTTCATAAAAAACATCCTAGTGTAGACCTGAACAAGATTTCTGACACGTTATGGATGGTTTTTCCCTCTTGTAATAACCTCTATGCGATATCTTTTACTTTGTTACTTAACTCCTTCCCTTTGCACCCCATCTTGTTTCTGTCAGTTCAAATTTATTTACAGTGCAGACGACAACAAAATCATATGACACATGAAATGTCACATGGTTAAACAAATATATAAATAACTATCAAAATCCTGAGCTATACATGGACCGCTTTATCTGTTGGCTGAAATCCTGAATGCAAACACATGCAAAAGCCATTTTGATACTTATTGCATCATACTGTATATGATATCACAAACACAGCAATGAATGTAACAGACAAAAAAGTTAAAATACAAACATGTCGTGGATGTCTTGGAGGAAAATGTCACAAATGTGTTATAATGCATACAAAATGTCACAAATGTGTTATAATGCATACAAAATGTCACAAATGTGTTATAATGCATACAAAATGTCACAAATGTGTTATAATGCATACAAAATGTCATAAATGTGTTATAATGCATACAAAATGTCATAAATGTGTTATAATGCATACAAAATGTCACAAATGTGTTATAATGCATAAAGAGTGTCATAAATGTGTTATAATGCATAAAAAGTGTCATAAATGTGTTATAATGCATAAAAAGTGTCATAAATGTGTTATAATGCATAAAAAGTGTCTCAGATCAGAAAATGTTTCAAAATATCACATACACAAAATATCAGACACAAAATCTCAATTACAAAATATGTTGCCATTGTGCACAGCATCATGTACAGGGAGGATTAGTTTCAATACCTGAATTAATTAAATCTATCATTAAATTCAGGCTGAATCTATCGCTGATGATGGAACTTGTGGGAACAGTATTGTGAATCGGGAGGCTACAGGAGTGTTCGATGCAGTTCGCCGGGAACTCCTGATAGAAGCCGAGGGAATAGAAAATGAATACACATACTCCTCCTATATCTGTCCCACAGGTAGTACTGGGGGTCTCTGAGTTGAACTTGTATGAGAGAATCTTTCATGACATTGATACTGTCAAATTTTGATTCTTATACATGTAATGACAAATTCTTTTGATTTATTTATTAATCTTTTTCACATTTCTTGAAAAGTCTTAAACTGCTCACAAAATCACACCTTCATGAACTTGTTCCAAACATTGGTACAAATTTAATAGGTTTTTTCAGAGTACCATGCAGAAATTTATTTCGCTGAAAATCACACCTCAATTGTGCTATCCAAATTGTTCATGAAGTGTTTTCTTTCAATCAGGTGAACCAGGATTAAAATTAACGGAAAAGATTAATCTGCAGATTCCAACTAACAGAATCCAGGACTCAGAGAGGGGAACTGTCAATGTTATTGGTAATGACAGGGATAAACCACAAATTTGTATTTAATTAATTAAAAATGTAAATGTTAATCATGAAGTTGAGCACGCATCGCAAAATCTTGGTACTTACACTGTTTTATCACCTAGGTGACGTAATGGGTCCTGCTCTGACAAACCTCAAAGACTTGCTAAAGATGCCATATGGATGTGGAGAACAGAATATGGCTTCATTTGCCCCCAATATCTTTGTCTTGCAGTACTTCTACAACACTAATCAGGATGTCAGCATGATTCTGGAGGATGCTCTGGGATACATGAGAGTTGGTATGTTGCATGATTGTTCAATGCAACTCCAGAATACTAATGGTTTCTACCACTCCATTATGTTTTCAAACATATTGATGGAAGACAGAATTCTTGATCAGTTTAGTGTATGCAAGACAACCAAGTATTTGAGTTTTCTTCTTTTTTTCTAATTTGGTAAGGACATTTTGATAATTAGCCCAGTTGCTTTGACAATTTGATCAGTTGCAGCATGGTTTTGACATTAATTCTGTGATGTAGAAGAAATTCTTAATCATTTTATCTTTAGGACTGTAACATAAAACAAGTCTCAAATTATTTCTTCATCCAGTCTTTGGATATGTAAATAATGTCACTATTAAATATGTTCTGCTGACACTATTAAATGTAAGAACAGTTAGTAAAATGCATAAAAAATATTTCAATAGAAAGTCGTTTATCTGTGCAAGAATGATATGGTGGTTATTATTTCTTTAAACTTGAAACGAACAATTGAAGTTCAGTTACTCTAGATACACTGTCCTTGTTGTTAGAATTAATTATTAATTCTCGGGATAATGTTGCAAAATGCATGAAAACACCAAATTTAGATGATTATATCCATTGACAGCAAAGTCTGTAGCACAAAGCACTCAGAGAAAATAATACGTCTGTGTCCCGAATTTTTTATGCATCAATTTTCATAACATAAAATATTAAATATACTGTATTGAAATTATATATATATATATATCCATACTTAATCACATCACAGATTTTTTTAGGTAGTTGTTTCTTAATTATCAGAACTGCTACTTGATAACAGAAATAAACTAGCAATATACATATGCATTTGAGAAATGATTAATAATATTGGTATACATATGAGAAATGATTGATAGCACAGGTATACTGTGACACAATACATTGATATTCACTAGGATATCAGAGGCAATTAAAATACAGGCATCCAGATGGTTCATATTCTGCATTTGGAGGAGGGAAGGGGACAAGTGGAAGTACATGGCTCACAGCGTTTGTTGTAAAGTGTCTTGGCCAGTCTCAGAAATATATAGACATCGACCAGGTGGACTTAAATACCAGCATATCATGGTTCAGGAGAAAGCAGAATGAGCTTGGGTGTTTTCCAAAGGTTGGCTACACCCACAGCTATTACTTGAAAGGCGGCTGGGGTAAAGGGAATGACGAGGAAGGGACACTGACAGCGTTTGTGATGATTGCTATGTTGGAGGCTGGGCTGCCAAAAACCGTAAGTGAACTATAGTAGTTGATGGGATTTCATGTAATAAAGGTGCTGGTTATGATGCAGATATTATGGTAAAGCATGTTTTAAAAGTCTGTGCTGAGGAACCAGAACAAGTGCTCTTCAAATTAAAGCACATATATATACACATGTATAAAAATATTGATCGTAAACATTTACAGGATCCAGCTGTGCTGGCTGCTCTTCGTTGCCTTGACCTTCAAGAGGTGAAGGACACCTATATGTTGAGTGTGATGGCGTATGCATACACCCTTTACAATGTCCATTATCCTAGGCGGTTAGAAATCATGGCATTACTACGCTCTAAACTGAAAAGGAAAGGAGGTATTTGTCTCAGGAATAAATGTCTATATTGCTTTGATATGGAATAAATGTCTATAGGCATGGGGTAATTTGTATAATATGTGAAGATGATTATCCAGAAATTACTGCATGCTTCTACTGCTATGATAACTCCCATTCACAAACAATCTTTTATTTACAATCTGTATTTGGTAACTGTTTATGTTAAATTAAAAGGTGAGTAGTTTTTTATGCCCCTGAAACAAAAATCTAAATAGTCTATCTGTTTAAGGCAAAAAAAAAACTTTAACCTTCATCATATCTTGTACACCATAAGAGATACAACTTCCATATTTGGTTTGTATATTTCTTGTGGCAAGACCTTTCCATTGACACCAAATTCTTTGACCAGTTGACTTCAACATTGACCATTGACCTACTTTAAGAAAATTCATATTTTTCAAATCGTAAGAGTTACTGCTTCGATACTAAGCATATGCATTTTTTGTGAGAAGACCTTTCCAACAATACCAGATTTGTTGATTTTGTGACCTTGACCTAGTTTTTGGAAATTTCCAAAAAACTTCAATGTCTCATAGTTCCACTTTTTGTAATCTGGTGTCATCAGGGTAATTACAAAACATAGAGACAACATAGGATCTAAAATGTACATAAATAATGCATTCATTTCATTTGATAATTCAGAGGAGAATCAAACTTGGAGTACTAAGATAATGTTTGAATTATTGTACACATGTCTGTAGATAAGACTTGTAATGACATAATGTACACATGTCTGTAGATAAGACTTGTAATGACATAATGTACACATGTCTGTAGATAAAACATAATGGTGCCTGTTTGTCATATGTCTGCTTCTTGGGTACTATTCCACATTCTTTGTACCATCCTTTTGAAAAATTACATGCCATGTGCTTTATTCTGTTTTATGACAGTTATGCCCCTTTAGATATGGTAGATCTGTAGGAATACACTGAGATATGGTAGATCTGTAGGAATACACTGAGATATGGTAGATCTGTAGGAATACACTGAGATATAGTAGATCTGTAGGAATACACTGAGATATGGTAGATCTGTAGGAATACACTGAGATATGGTAGATCTCTAGGAATACACTGAGATATGGTAGATCTCTAGGAATACACTGAGATATGGTAGATCTGTAGGAATACACTGAGCTATGGTAGATCTCTAGGAATACACTGAGATATGGTAGATCTCTAGGAATACACTGAGATATGGTAGATCTCTAGGAATACACTGAGATATGGTAGATCTCTAGGAATACACTGAGATATGGTAGATCTCTAGGAATACACTGAGATATGGTAGATCTCTAGGAATACACTGAGATATGGTAGATCTCTAGGAATACACTGAGATATGGTAGATCTCTAGGAATACACTGAGATATGGTAGATCTCTAGGAATACACTGAGATGTGGTAGATCTCTAGGAATACACTGAGATATGGTAGATCTCTAGGAATACACTGAGATATGGTAGATCTCTAGGGATACACTGAGATATGGTACATCTCTAGGAATACACTGAGATATGGTAGATCTCTAGGAATACACTGAGATATGGTAGATCTCTAGGAATACACTGAGATATGGTACATCTCTAGGGATACACTGAGATACGGTACATCTCTAGGAATACACTGAGCTATGGTAGATCTCTAGGAATATACTAAGATAGAACAGGGAGTTACACATCCATCAGTAAAAAATTTTCATTTACAATGCAGTTCTTTCTGTGCAGGTCTTGTATCCATGAATTAATTTTTAATTGTCCATCTCAAATTTTAGTATATAAAATTCCTATCATGCTTTGCTGCTATATTGGCTTCAAGATATCTACAGTCATTTGAACTGAAAACTGACGGCATCCGTAATTATATTTTGTTTACATCCCATTTGTTTCTCCATAAGCAGCAGTTCTGCAAAATTCACTGGTTTCTAAACTTTTGTGAATTTTGGAAGAAAATTGGAAAAATGAAGTAAATAGTGTGTCGAGGTTGAACATCATAGTATTGTTGACATATACATATTACACACCGGAAATACTTGGAACCTTCTAGCAGTGTATTATTTCTCATACTTTTTCAGTTGATATGGTTTACTGGTCACGTGATTCCGAACCTGAAAAAGAGAAAACTGAAAACCCTTGGGAAATATATTATCGAGCCCCATCAGCAGAGGTGGAGATGACATCCTATGCATTGCTGGCTTACACTGTCGGAAATCAACCAGAAGCTGTCATCAATGCTAAACCAATTGTAATGTGGCTCAGCAAACAGAGAAACCCCCAAGGAGGCTTCAGCTCAACCCAGGTACAGCTTTCATACTGAACAAGATGAAATTCATGTACTGCTACTATATTGAATATCAAAGATGAAACTCTCAAGAACAGCTTTGATGTTAAATAAGATGAAATTTTATTACAGTTTTGCTATTGACGAAACTGCTTTGATATTCAATATTGGGTTAAATTTAAGTACAGCTTTGTTATTAAATAAACTGAAATCAAGTACAGCTTTGTTATTGATTATTTTTTGTTTTCTGCCATACTCAACAATTTTTCAGTTATCTGGTGGTGTCCAGTTTTTATTGGTGGAGGAGAGAACCCAGATGCAATGTACCCGGGAAGAGACCACCGACCTTCCGAAAGTAAACTTGCAAACTTTCTCAAATATTTAGCGCAAGCAAGAATTGAACTCACACCGACTAGAGGTGAGAGGCCTTGTGATTTTGAGTGTGATGCTCTAACCACTCAGCCACAGAGGCCCCTCTTTGTTATTGAATATTAGGATGAAATTAAGGTACAGTTTTTATATTAAATAAAATGAAACTCTGTCATACCTATGATATTGATATTCAAGAACAGCTTCAAATTGTTTTAAAGATGAAATTCAAGAACAAATTAATTAAATTAAATTATATGAACTCATGAAAGTCATGTCCTGTAGTCTAATGTTTTATGTCACAGTCCAGTATGTTGTGTCATTTCAATACAAAATTATTGCTTTTAGTTTTGTCAAGAATTTCTCATTTAAAAGATGGGAGTCTTATTTTCCTAATGCAAGACCACTTAAATATCTGGAGAAATAAGAATTATAATCAAGGTTATGGACTGGATATAATCATTCATTTCAGGATACTATCATAGCTCTACAGGCGTTGTCTGTGTATGGCAGCTTGGTACATCAGGGTGGAACAGACATAACTGTAGAAATCAGTGGACAGCAAATGTTAACAGCTTATGGCATCAGTGATGAAAATAAACTGGTTCTTCAGAGTCAGCCAATACCCCGTATACCCAATGAACTGACGGTAACAGTCAAAGGGGCAGGATGTGCCTTAATTCAGGTATGGTTTCATTAACTGAATACTTATTGTACTTCACTAGAATCCAGTACCAGAAACTGATAGAAAAAAACCGTCAGATGATTCTCAATCAAAATGGATCTTCTCTCCATACACAGGCAAATGTAAAATACAACACTCCTTCAAAGAAAGCTGAGTCAGGCTTCACTGCAAAAGTGTCCATATATAGATCTAAGTATGAAGCAAACAGCTGCAGCAAGAGAACCATCAACATTTGTATCAGGTAACCGCCAGAAAACAACAGAGCAGACCAGGACTCAAACCAGGGCCCTCTGAATCTCCAGTCAGGTGTTCTTCCCACTGAGTTAGGGCCACAGTGATTGAACCCATCTGACTGCCACATTATACTGAAATACTTGTCATTTTACTGTTCTCAGATTGCAACAAACATGTAAATATTTTTATCACAAGCCATTGATTGTAGGGATCATTATTGTTTGTAGCTATACTGGAGCCAGTGTCCAAACCAAGATGGCAATCGTGGATGTGAAAATGCAAACTGGTTGGATGCCGGTAAAAGACACACTTGATAAGGTAAGCTAGACCTGCCGTCCCCTTTAACTGTGGCATTTAGCGTTTGCAGAAGTGTCAATTATGCTGTTTCATTCCACCAAATTTAATACTGTTAGTTTAGAATGAAATTTGATATGAAACATTATTTATTTTCAGATGTTGTCCAGTGAAATCCTGAACACAGTAGGATTGCAGAAGTTTGAAATTGATGGAAACATTATACACTTCTATTTTGACTATGTAAGTGCTAAGTTTATTAAGTTGTAAACTTTTCACATTTTCAAAATCTTCTCCAGAACCTGACTGGACCAATGTGATCCACATTTAGCACAAAACACCTTTGGTTAAAGGACTCAAAGTTTATAAACAAGGTATTATTTTATCTCGGAATAATTGTATGTTTCGGAATTTAATAATTAAAAAAAAAAAAAAAGGAAATTTATTGTTTATTTCATCATAGTTTAGAAAGGGGGTTTCTACAACATTTCTCAACATGAAAACAGTTTTCTACGATCTACGGATGCCTTTTACATTTATACACATCAATTAGTTAAATTCCAAAACATATAATTATTCCGAGATAAAATAATACCTTGTTTATAAATTTCAGGATCTATATTCGCTTGCAAGATTGATTGATTGATTATAATTGATTAACATTCCGTTCGAGAATATTTCACACATTCCATTCGAGAATATTTCACTCATATGGAGACGTCCCTTGCAAGAGGATAAAATTTTACATGAGATGTGAATATAGGGCATCCCTATGTTGTGTGGGTTCATGTTGGATTAAATCATGACTCTGTTTGGCTTAGGTGGGGGTTATAATTGCTTAAAAGCTTTCATAAAAATGAAGAGAGTAAAACTTATTTAATCTTCTGATTAAGAACAGCAGGACCAGAATGACTCAGGTGACCATTGAGGCCCATGGGCCTTTTGGTTTGGTTATTCTTAAACCTGTTGAATTTTCACTGAAAATTTATACATGGACTTAAATCATTGGGTTTTAAGGTCAAATTGCCTGCCATCACGATATATATATATATATATATATATATATATATATATATATATATATATATATATTGATCTTTCTTTTTTCATTGTAGACACGAAGTCTAAATGGGGTGGGTGGGTGTTATATATAATCTGGAATATAATGGTGTATTTCTGAGTGTTTCTTTGACTTATTTTCAGTTTGATGCCCATAGAAGATGCTTCCAGTTTGATATAGAACAAGAGATAGAATTAAGGGACCCCAAACCTGCTTATGTGAAAGTTTATGATTACTATGAAACAGGTATGTAATCCACTTCCAAAACAAATATTTGTATTATAGGTCTCTACCTGTATACTGCAGGTATACACCCTATTTATTTTTTTTTTAACTGTTTCAGTTTGAATTTGTAATTATTTTATAAATACTATTGAATTAATATGTTTACGGAGCTACTGTTAGAGCAAGCACAGTCACATGTTTATGAGCGTTTCAAATTTCTACGTCAGCCAGGTGACGGATTCAGGCAATCCATACATGTGCGTTTCTGTCAAATTAAGGTATATGTGATTTTTAAAAAAATACGGGAATGTACTGAAAATTGTACAAAATGATATTAATAAAAGTTTTAAAATTCACTATTTAAGGTCAAAACAGTGATTATCCTAAAAATTCATATAATAGTTATATATATAATAAGCCCTATTTTCCAGAGTGTAGTAATGACTTATTTTAACTCAGTGATTTCAACATTCACATAATAGTAAATAAATTTCAACATGTTTGATCCCACCGCATTTTTTTGCTGTTGTAATGATACACCAAAATCAAAATCCATTCACATATGTAGAATTAATCAAGTTGATTATGATCATTTGATGTCAGATGTTTTCATAGACATATATGCAATAATGAATTTCATTGATTTTCATCATGTTCGTGGATATTAAATTCACCAATCAACTCATAACTTAGATCCACCATGTGTCAGTTGTATGATGACATCAAACATAGACTGTGGCATCATGTGTCTATTATAACTTAGATCCACCATGTGTCAGTTGTATGATGACATCAAACATAGACTGTGGCATCATGTGTCTATCATTATAACATGGCATTTACATTGTGTTACACATTAGGCCTAATGCGGCACACTGTACTGTATAGAGGACCACGCATCATTGGTAACCCCATGGTTGGTCTCACTATCTCATTCACACTTCCAAGCGAATTTTTCAGCTCTGTGTCCCAGGGGAGGTAAAAGATAGTGAGACTGACTATGGGTTACTTACAATAGGGACCACAGGATTAGGATTAAATATGCAAGTTCATAATCTGAGATCAGGGAGATGTGACTGTGAAATCTCCACCATTTTTGATGAGGGACTTCTGGAATTGTGACAGTTTTTTTTTAGATGTCTGAACCGCTTTAGCTTATACTTTTTCACACACTTTACTCATTAGAGCTCGCAGTATGAACCAGTGCATGCAATTACCATATCTTGTAATATATTTGTTACAAAATTTGCATGTGCAATTCAGTCATTTGCATGTGTCTATACATTATCTAATATTTTATATTAACACATCAAATATCTCTGTAGGTTCTTCAAAAACAGTGAAGTATGATATAAAAACAATATGTGGTACAAAGGAGGAGTTGCCTTTCATTACGGAGGAGGAGTATGATTCAATCACCTCAAATGGCGTAATTAGTCAAGTTCGAGTTCCTCTAGGAAGAATAAGTAAAGAAATTGTTATTTAGTTAAACCTGTCAAAAAACCTGTGAAACCTTTAAATGTAATGGCATTGTGAATTCTGACCTTTTTTCATTCCCAATTATTTTTTATGCTCCCCAGAATTTTTTGGAGGGAACAAATAGTTGCTCTTGTGTCTGTCTGTCCATCTGAGCTCATATCTCCTAAACCTGTCATCAGAAATTGATTGTAATTGATCACAAATATTCCTTAGGACAGGGATTTTTGGACCAAGGTCATTTTGGAAAGGTCAAGGGTCATTTAGAATATATACTTAAAGGAAAAAGTTCTCTATTTCAACAGTTTTTGAACATTTATTTATCATATATAACACAAATAAGTATCAGGCAAATGGCTTTCATACAAAGGTCACTTTAAGTCATTTTGTAAAGGTCAAGGTCACTCAACATATATCATGTTGGAATCCTAGCTGATTATACCTGACCCAAACTTTGCTGTTGGTCTGAGGTGGTGTCACATCAGTGAAGATGAAGATCACTTGAATTTCCTTCACAGAACTTCACATTGTGATAGTACTGCTGGTTCTCAAATCAAACATAGGGGTAAAATGACCTGTGATGAAGGTCATTTGGACAAGGTCAAAGAAGTGTATTATATAATGTAATCATTTAAATGGATTGATTGATTGATTATATATTGTTCAACGTCCCACTCGAGAATTTTTCACTCATATGGAGACATCACGATCGCTAGTGAAGGGCTGCAAAATTTGGGCCTATGCTTGGCGCTTATGGCCTTTGAGCAGGGAGGGATCTTTATCGTGTCACACTTGCTGTGACACGTGGCCTCGGTTTTTGCAGTCTCATCCGAAGGACTGGTCCATTTAGTCGCCCCTTACGACAAGCAAGGGGTGCTGAGGATCTATTCTTACAACCTGGATCCCCACAGGGCCAATTAAAAGGAATATCAAATGCAAAATCTCCAGTGATTTATGTTTTGGAGACAATTCTACTGATGATGTTTAGTATAAACAGTGATTATATCTGTATTGAAAAGGTAGATCATCTTGAAACAAATGTAATAAGGGCATGAGAGTGTCCATGTATCATGAAACAGGTGGAGATAATGAATAGTAATCTCTTATAAATACTATAAACCTTGGTGTGCTCCTAGTAATATATTGTCATTTTACAATTCGTAGATGTAGGCTCTAACTAATTCTTGTTTGCTCTTTCAGATTCATCGTATGTTGTTCCTGGTCCTCGTGGAGATGAGGTACTATTGCACCACTACTAACGTATTATTTGTCTTTCAAAGACTAGTAAGGCTAAATGAAGTGTGTGTTCATTACATTCTACTGATGAAGAGTATACGTGCATGTTTTTGAACCTCACTGACACTTTTCCCTGTATACACTGGGATACTTGCTAATGAAAAAATTGTTGTAACTATAGTTTATTATAATAGTATTTTAGTTAAGGTTTTTCATTACTGATTGTACCTATTAACTTAGTATGATCTCAGCATTGTTTTATTTGTAGTCCTGTCCTGTTTGTGAAAATTCTATGGATACAGAACATACAGATTTCTTAGACCTGGTTTGCAATTCTCAAAGAAGTAAGACCGTAAATGTATTTGTAATTATTCAACATTTTTAATGTTAATAAAGATTATTAACCTCATGGATGTTCATTGGATTCATATATCCTCTGTAACATACAGTGAATATTACCTTCATGTTAGGTTTAATGGCGTATACATTTCTTGTTGTAATATCTAAACACCTGTTTAACCATTATCTTAAGGTAGCCTATACTTTCAATCTTGAATGATTGAATTGTAGTTTTCAAAGTGAAGACTTCCCGGAAAGTTGGCAGAAAGTATTCTATGAAATTGTATGCGGACATGAAACCCCTCAAAAAGAAACACATTGGAGCTTTTGTGAACCACAAGATGCACAAGACATGTTCATGCAGAATGCTGAATGTCAAAGGTAATCTGTATGCAGTGTGTATATGGTGTAAGAGGCAAAGTGAGGTAAAAACTTTATTCTTCCACATACACTATATGTCCTTGGGCTATAATATGTAAACGTCATTTTGAGTTGAAGCAGTGAGTAAAATCATTCCAGATAATGAGGACTGAACTGCATGATCATTATGAGATTTTATCAAGCTCACTTACATGGATGCTTTCAGTGCTGGATCAGGTCGCCTGTTATTCATGAAATCAGACATGCATTAAAACATAGTTATAACCAGCTGCTGGAATGAAAATGAAAGCATCTAAATGCACATTGCTCATCTGAATTGTTGTATTTACCAAGTTTCTTTTTTAATTCGGTCATTCTCACACATACACATACCCACACACATAAAGATTTCATACATATTTATACATGTATTTCCTGTCAAAAATTTTCATACACATACAATAAAAAAGGTTTCTTGAATTATGGTGAAAGGTTAAAAAATTGGAAAACCTTAGACATGTTATGTTGTAATTTGAAATCACAAATGTTTTAATGTCCTGTCCTGAAAATGAAGCAATGCATATTAGATGAGTTCCTAGTTCATTTAGAGGCAATGTATAATGTATGTGATGTGATATTACAGGACTGTGATGCGATATATGATATTTTTTAGGTATATTTAGTAAGCTTCAGAGATATTTGTGAATATATTCTGAACTACAATCTGAATGTTTGCAGATCAAAAGTTCCTGGTATTTGACATGAAAGATGGATATAATGATGTGTCCAAAGAGCTCCAGCTGAACAAGTATTCTGTCATCGTGACGTGGACGAAAGATTTCGAAAGCAAGGTGTTCCGTAAAAGAAAAATATGCTAACAAACAATCTTGGTTTCCATAAAGTTTGAAGATGAGTCTTTGTAAAATTTCAGAGTATTCCTAATTATGTCACACTCTGTAATTCTGACATTTATTCTTTCAATGTGCTTTGTTTGTAAATGCAGAGATATTAAAACTGGACAGTACTAATTCTGTTGGTGTCTTCGTGGTACACCAGAGGTCATTGCTAACTGAGAAATTGGTTTTGAGTTTCTGATCAAGGCACTGCTATGGAGTGTTAGATGCTTTTATACATCTATTTCCTTTACTGAACAATAAAAGAAAAGAAATGTTTTGTTTGCTTGGTTTTTTTTTTTTATGTCCCATTGAACATTTTTCACTCATATTGAGACATCACCAAATTTGGATGCAGTACCACAAATTTAGACCTATTGTTAGCGCTCAGGGCCGTAGCAGTGAGGGGTCTTTAATGTGCCAACGCCTACCGCGATACGGGACCCCCGTTTATAAGGTCACAGCCAAAAGACCCGTGATTCTCACTTCTAAATGTCAAGTGTTTAGCAAAGGAGCAATCACTGCCTATGTTTACATCTTTGATTTGACATGGCCTAGGCACGAGCGGGACTCAAACTCACAACTTCCCGATTACAAAGCAAATGCTCGAACGAACTTCAGTAACTGGTCTTAAAAGAAATATATGTCGATTAATCAATATCAAGATATATTCCACTTTCAGTAATGAAATATTACGATTATCAATATTTAAAGAAAGTCATGTTGGGCATATTGAAACGTCACCATGTTTTGTAGATTCAAGTTCTGTTCTTTTACAACCCTACGTGGCTAAGTTGGGGTCAAAATTTGTGGGACATCTTTGTAAAATCCCCAGAACATCAGGATCAAATTGACTTGAGTGAGCATTGTGGTCCATGGGTCTCTTGTCTTCTTTAGAATGTTTTATGTTTGTTGCACTGTTTCACAAAGCTTGTTGCCATACACGTCTTCGGGTTTTTGCGCATGCTTTCTGTCAACGAAATCCAGGTGATTCTAATACGAGCACTTGATTGATTGATTAGATATTGTTTAACGTCCCGCTCGAGAATCTTGCACTCATATGGAAACGTCAACATTGCCGGTGAAGGGCTGCAAATTTAGGCCTATACTCGGCGCTTATGGCCTTTGAGCAGGGAGGGATCTTTTACGTGCCACAACACAACTGCTGTGGCACGGGACCGGTTTTTGCGGTCTCATCCGAAGGACCGCCCCATTTAGTCGCCTCTTACGACAAGCAAGGGGTACTGAGGATCAATTCTAACAACCCGGATCCCCACGGGGTCGGGACTATATTAAAAGACGGACGTACCACAAATCAATTAGTTTTCGTTTCGTAATGTATCAGTATTGTTTTCAGAATTGGGCAGAGGAATGAAAGCGTGGTATTCGAAATTCTCATAGGGTCGTGGATATTGTTTGCTAAAGATTGCTTCCAAGTAATGTGTGATTGTAAACATTACTTATATGATTCGAATATTAACAAAAAAACTTACGTAGGACGCTGAAAGATGTGTTCTAATAGAACAGCGTCATATGATACCCTGGAATATGCTGTATGGAACATGACGCCTTTTCTGACCAAGACAATATTGAAGTATTGAATTTCTTGGATAATTCAGATGAAGTATGCATTTCGTGACAAGAAAAGGTGAAGATAACTAGCAATGATTAATCTCATAATGAAGAATACAAGTTCAGAGCACGGACACCGACCCCTGGACATACCAGAGAGGAGGAGTAAGCATCCTCTGTCGACCTGTCAAGTCCGCCGTGAGCCCTGTATCGAGATAGCGATAATAAATGCAGCATTACTACTGAGTAGCAACAAGAAGTAGATATACATTCAATTTGTGAATGCATGTAAAGCTGTATGTCCACAGTGTGTAAGCCACAAAATATTTAATTGTATGTATATATTTCAAAACCTTTGACCATGTTCTGAAACAGATAACTTTTTAAAATTATTTTCTAATTGATAGAAAAGTGCACGTGTACTCTTCAAACAAGATGTGACTCTGGTAATTACAAACCTCTATCACTTTTAAGCCGTGTAAGTAAAATTATGGAGAAAATAGAATTTATATACATGCTAACAAGTTATTTCAGTTATAAATAAATTCTTAAAAATATAAAACAATTTTTAGACCATACCACTGAATATCAATTATTAGAAATCTACCATCCTATTGTAAACAAGAAAGGATATAGGTCGATTTAAAGTTACATAAAAATTAATAGTGTATGGCTTTATACCAATGTTTGATGTTTATTCGTGTCACCCAGTGGCGGATCCAGGATTTCCAAGAAAAAAAAAGGGGGGGGGGTCACATGTGAAAGTCGAGTATTAACCAAAATACTCACCCATTTTGGGTGCAAAGTCTTGGAGTTTTATTCACGTTATTTTGGAAATTTGTGGTGATAAAGCCCCACCCCCACCAATTACACATATAACCAAATTTTACGCCCGGGTATATTTTGGAGAATGTAAAAGGAAAGGAAGCAAGATTTCCACGTGATATTTCTACTCCTTGTGCAGATATTTGCATCTAGTCAGACTAGATGTAAATTAACTAAGTTGAAGCAACTGCAACCGAATATACCCGCCCGTAGAAGATGGCAACCAATAAGAAAATTCACCAAAGTACTGAGAGTACTCGGACGGAATACTGAATATCAACAAATGGTCGATCAAAATTGATAATTTTTCAAACAATTAAAGTTATATGGTACGAATTTCGACAAATTTTGTCCATCTTATAAAAACACTGTAAAAACCAAAACACGTACGTATTTATGAGGCTGTACGACATACCATACATTATTTTATCTGTTTTAACCAAAAGGTGTTTACAAACAATTGTCACTCAGCGTCCCGTAGGGATCCGGGTTGTTAGAAAACATCTTCAGTACCCTTTGCTTGTCGTAAAAGGCGACTGAATGAGGCGGTCCTTCGGAGAGATCGCGAAAAACCGAGGCCCTGTGTCACAGAGGTGTGGAACGATAGATATCCCTCCCTACTCAAAGGCCATAAGCGCCGAACATAGACCTAAATTTTGCAGCCCCTCACCAGCAATGGTGACGTCTCAATATGAGTGAAAAATCCTCGAGCGGGACGGTAAACAATATATATTCAATCACTCGGCATTTCAAATGCATATTCATAAGACAAATCAAGTGACAGCCACGTGCCCAGTTCATATTTCCAGAGCCAAGATCATCGGTGATCTTATTTGTGTAAAGCTACGTATTTTGTTACAACAGTAACGTGCAATAAGTTTGATAGAAATAAAACAAGAAATGTAATACCCCTTGTATGGAGAATCCTGTGTGACAAAGCCAGTGGCGGATCCAGGATTTCCAAAAAAAAAAAGGGGGGGCATGTGAAAGTCAAGCATTAGTCAAAGTACTGAAGCCATTTTTAGTGACAAATCTGGAATTTTACTTAACTATTTTGTAAATTTGTGGCGAAAAGCCCCCACCCCATCCCTTCTTCTAAATCCGACCGCCACTGCAAGTCAGCAACGATCAGAAAAGCTCACTTGAGCCTTTGGTTCTGGTAATCTAAAATATGAAATGTACAAAAACCATCACATAGGAGACCCCTCTCAAGTTTCAATATAGCAATTAACTCAGCTGGGCAAAATCCTGCAAAAAGTTGACTCGCAAAAAACTTCAAAACAAATTACCCTTCTGACTGGTCAAAACTGCTCGTTTGTAATTGGTTGACCCAAAGACATACAGACTCTATTGAAAATAATCATTCCTCATCACAGACGGTCCACGTCTGTGTAATTATGAAAATTAATAAACAAATACGAAATCATTGTTAGAAATTTATTAAAAGGCAAAATTATAGTTCTATGCATTTTTAAACACGCACGCACTTTAAACCACACTTAAAAATTGCCGTTTCCAGCAAATAAGTATGGCTTTCCCCGTTGTATAAATCGTACGTTAACATCAACGGCAAGCTCTAGATCTACGTGCAGATATAAGAATTATATGGAGATAATGCAGAAATTCATCGAATACTATATAACCTTGAAATTCAAGGTTTATGGATGTACAAGGATCGATTCACTATCACTAAAAAGCAGGTTAAGGAGTATACACGGGCAGAAAATACTGTGTGGAATACATGTATACGTCAAGGGGCAATACCAAGTGGGCCGCATATATGATTTTAACAACCACTTTGGTGCTGTTAGGGAACGGAAGATTGCTGCAACGCTGTAAACGCTGACCAGTGTACCGTAGTCTACCCATCGAGTTTGTCCACAAATTCTTGATAACTAATTTTCCCGTCCGCATTTGTGTCGCACATTTGCAGAATTTGCTCTAGGGACGTTGCGCTATCTTTCTCGGCGAACTTTCGGATCTCATCTGCAGTCAATGTCCCTGAGCCATCAGTATCATGTTCATCGAAAAAATCTTTGAAGGCATCCCTGAAAACAGATTCATGTTAATAATGATGAAATTGTTAGTTTTTTATTTCAGTTCCTCTAGCATTTATTATTACAGGCATGCAGTATCTTCTTTTCTTTCAAAATAAGTGGGGGGGGGGGGGGGGGGGGGGGCAGCAGGAGTCGACTCCGCAAAAAACAAAAACAAACGTCAACAAATCAAACAAACAAACAAGAAACAAAAATAAACAAAAACCACTTCAAAATCCTAAGATCCTGATCCGGGGACGTGGGAGCATTCTTTCTTCACTACATTGGCCTATGTTCTTTGCATCAGTTCACGCTTCTACATTCTTACCATTTAATCCACTACATGTATCAAAAAAGGAGGGCCATCAAAAAGGGGAGGGGGCAGTATATCTAACTCTGCATGTAAAAATAACGGATAATGTCAAAAATGCATCAGCGCTCCTGTTCAATATGCTTGCATTATACATCAACGAAATAAACAGCCCCGTACCGTCTGTCCTTCTTTGTCATTTCTTTGATGAACTCCTCTTTGGAAATGGTCTTGCTGCCATCTGCATCAATATCCGAAAACATGACCTAAAAAGAGATCAGAGGAAAAAAAATAACTCTATATTTGAATTTTATTTATTGTAGCTTGACCAATTTTTTAAAGGTCTAGGTTTTGCAGACGACCTTACAAAAATCTTGTGATTATATACAACCATATTAAAAAGAGCTCCCATGCAAAGAGTCTTAGCATCAGTGTCACAAGAAGCATCAAGACCACCAATGCGAAACTCCCAAAACTCGCGTGACATTTGCCGAACCTCAGTCCGTAAAGAAACAGAGTGTTGGAAAATAATTTAATTGATCTACAAAATTTTACGCATTCCAAAACAACTGTTTACTCAAAATCCTCTCAAACGTTTGGCAAATCAAGATCAATAGCACTTCAAATGATCATATGTTGAAAATGTCAAACAGCTAAACAATAAAAATAGTATTAAACTGGACACTGCAGGAACAGTGAAGCCTGACGTTCTATACCACTTGGCTGAGACAACTTGAGGATGCCTGACGTTCTATACCACGTGGCTGAGACAACTAGAGGATGCCTGACGTTCTATACCACGTGGCTGAGACAACTAGAGGATGCCTGACGTTCTATACCACGTGGCTGAGACAACTAGAGGATGCCTGACGTTCTATACCACGTGGCTGAGACAACTAGAGGATGCCTGACGTTCTATACCACGTGGCTGAGACAACTAGAGGATGCTTGCTGCAGCCTTATTGTCCAATCAAAATGAACGTACTGTAGTTCTTGCATGTGTGTGCAGGCATTTGCAATAAACATATATCAAAAATAGCTAACGTGCCCAATTAGAAAATAAGTCGGGTGTGACACACGCACCTGGGGTACACGTGTATATGGATATAGCTGAAATAAATGTGGCAGGCGTCATCCCTAGTTTTTTGCACCTATGTCTAGTATTCAAAATGTAGGTAGAGGTTTTATGTAAAAGTTTCCTTCGAATTACTTGCTGAGGATTATGCGAGATTATATTTACTTATATAGACTGTAAGTCATTTAATTATAGACTCAAGATACACGAGCATTGCCTGGTATGTTGATTTTATGAAGCAATTTTAATCATGTTTAACTTTCATCATGTTAAACTCACTTTGTTGGATATGCCGGTATTTTGCCTTCTATAACCAACTGCAATTTAGTCCATCTCGAAGTATTAAACCATAGAAAAAATGAGATGTTTCAGAGTCCTTCTAAATATGAATATTTCAACAGATAATATGTATAACACGTTCGATCTAACAGAGCTAGATAATGCCGTACCGTTATAACACACTCGTACAGACTGCCTGAATTCTGTGTATTAGATTCTGTACAATGCGGCAGTCGATCCTAATTTGGTCTAACTGCGTCCAAAAACGATTATGGATAGCCGTACACTATATAAAACCTTGAAACGATGGGATCCGCCTAAAACGGGAAACTTGCAACCATAAAGGTTTTGATCAACTAATCAAAGTTGACTTATTCCGCGGGCCCGTACATATTTAGAATACCAATAAATATTTATGAGACCAAAACTGGTTTTTGGTGAAAAGATTTAGGTGGCCTTAAGCTACAGTGATTTTAAATACACACGTCATACTGCTGAGTGGGAAAAGTTTTACAACATCCAATGAAAAATTATGATTGTAAAGTTATAAAAATCATGCTCGACACGAGACATTCCACAACTTTAACTAGCACTTTATAGGTGCCAGTTGCTGTGTGCCGTGTGCGCTCGCGTGTTACGCGTTTTTCATGTAAAATGCAGCTGGAAAAATTAGGCTGTAAATGGATTGTAAAAATTACTTGTTTCAATCGGTTGAACATAAATTGTTAGAAAGTTGAAAGTTGTGATGCATGACGTATACATATTTGTGCGAACTACACACCTTATTTTGTAGCAAGATGAATGAATCTCCGACATACCTTTACGTAATTAATACACGATAAAAGGCGCGCCCGAAGACAAGGTGCAGATTTTAAAATCCTAGAGGTCTTGTGAATGAAGATGTCGACGTGTAATTTTTTTCTCCCGATTGATTATCAAATAACAATGTAAATATTCTTACTACAGGTCTGGTAACTAGATAATGATCTTGTCACCCTCTCCGCCGCCCAACGTGTTACATGTAGCTATATATAGCACAGAATTAGCAGAAAAAACGAATTGTTATAACAGTCCCATCTTCGCTTGCCAAGGGTTTTCGATCCGGGAGCGGAGTGGACCTAAACCCCTTGGCTAGCGATGATGTTAACAACAGAGTGATTTCAAGATTGACTGAGGTTAGTGGTATTAATTGCCCCTGTAGACCAAACAGCAGATCGCATGCATTACAAAAATTTCATTCAGGTTATGACTGCCAAGGATTTAGAAATACAATACCGCTTGGGCTAAATATTTTTTAAAACTAGACATGTAGATTTAAGGCTACATAACACGCATTTATATTAATTATACATATATACATATAAATATCAAATATAAGTCTAAATAAAACTTACGGCAATATCTTGATCGGAAAGGCCAGCGCCCATTTCTGTCAAAGACTCCTTCAACTCTTGGACCGTTAATACACCATTCCCAGAAGAGTCAAACTTGTCAAAAGTTTCAGCCCACATTTTTCTGATTTCATCAACTTTCGACATTTTGTTCTCTCAATCGTTCACAACCTTAAAAAGTTTTGTCAATAATCGATGTGAACTTCGCGCTGCCAAATATTCGTCTGCGTGGTTAGTCGTCTGTTTATACTCCGGGCCTGTGAATGGGGGCGCTCAACGAACGGACTAGTAAGTCTGAAAGAATGTCAAAATTATGGATGTGTGGTGATAAAAGAGCGTTGTTTTCGCTATACCTGTGACTACACGTAAAACGATGTAAAGGTTAGACAGGTATTTAAATCTGAATCTAATCTCTAGAGTTGTGTCATTTTCTTTAGAAAAGTGGACAAGCATGAACAACATCCATGGCTGTTGATCATGTATGCTGTCCATTTCTCTACATAGAACAGGGTTGTGTAAAAGTGAAAAGTGTAAATATTCCATTATTTTCATTTATCCTCATGCATGAACTCTCGATAGACAAATATGCTCAGACCCAGGGGTCATTTCCATCAACAGATGCACCGCTGGTTTGTTGATCGATCTGCGATAGCTACGGTATTCTTCGAGAATCTTTCATTCAGAAAATTTACTGACGCAAGCGTCAAAGCCTGCCGCAACTACTTGGTATCTATCAAAACTTTGTAAAATGAAAAATTGAAGATAACAAACATTGATCAATCTCATAAATATCATAAAGAATACAAAAATCGAGAGTAGTGCAAACACGGAGACCTGGAGATATTAGATGTGAGATCAGTGGTGTGGGAATAAGAAATCCCTATCTGTGTAAAGTGAACACCTTTTTTTTTTTTTTTTTTTTCTTTTTTTTTTTTTTGGTTTTACTTTTGTTAATGTTATGTTTCTATTATGATTTTGGGGGTTTTTTTCCTTGGTTTTTTTTCTATCAAAGCTAATTTTTTCCTGCATTAGTCCTTCATTAAATATAAGTTCATTTAGGCAGGCTAATGGTATTGTTCACATTTTACATAATATCCTACTGCATTAGATACAATTCCTTTATAAAATAGCTATCAGCTCAGTCTATAAAGAAATTAAAAAAAAAATACTCGTATATATTTAACTATATAAAATAGGAATGCCAGTTTCTAATGAACATTGTTTTTAAAAAGTAAAAAGTGAATATAGAAAAATGAAATACAACGTGCAACAAACTATATAAACTCTTTGGATCATGAAATACAACGTGCAACAAACTATATAAACTCTTCGGATCATAAAATCAAATTTATTAATGTAGGCATGCATGTAGGCATCAGTCGTCTTTCCTGGACATACAAGGTAATGGTCCGCCTCCTCGCGGCCGATAATGGGCTACTCGTGACCGTCCAATCTGACTAAAGTGTGTGTATATATATATATATATATATATATATATATATATATATATATATATATATAGATAGATAGATAGATAGATAGATTTGCCTGTACTTTACTTCAATCAGATTGTGACCTGTCGTGACCCGGTGGGTCCGACAACTGCACTTTTACTGCAGACTAAATGAAGGACTCCGACATGTCACAGCCAGAGTTTGACTCCAGAACAATTTCCACAACGTCTGCAAAAATAACATGCATGGGATTTCACGTTCACATCTGGCTGCTGTGAAGAGACAGACAAGCAGTAATAAATGATACACTGGAAGAAAAAATGATAATAACCCACGCATTAACAATGAATCAATGGAAGAAAAAATATAATAATAACCCACGCATTAACAATGAATCAATGGAAGAAAAAATGATAATAACCCACGCATTAACAATGAATCAATGGAAGAAAAAATATAATAATAACCCACGCATTAACAATGAATCAATGGAAGAAAAAAAATAATAACCCACGCATTATCAATGAATCAATGGAACAAAAAATGATAATAACCCACGCATTAACAATGAATCAATGGAAGAAAAAATATAATAATAACCCACGCATTAACAATGAATCAATGGAAGAAAAAATGATAATAACCCACGCATTAACAATGAATCAATGGAAGAAAAAATATAATAATAACCCACGCATTAACAATGAATCAATGGAAGAAAAAAAATAATAACCCACGCATTAACAATGAATCAATGGAAGAAAAAATGATAATAACCCACGCATTAACAATGAATCAATGGAAGAAAAAATGATAATAACCCACGCATTAACAATGAATCAATGGAAGAAAAAATATAATAATAACCCACGCATTAACAATGATACACTGGGGAAAAATAATAACCCACGCATTAACAATGATACACTGGAAGAAAAAGTATAATAATAATAACCCACGCAAAAACAAGGAAACAATGGAAGACAAAAAAAATAAATAAATAAATGAAAACTCTCCAAAACGTGGGTAATGCAGATCAACATGCACATAACAACCATACCGATAAATATTCCGGAACTAATGCACAATGCGTGTTTTTTGTGTTTGTTTTACGTCCCATTGAGAATTTTTCAATTCGTACTGAGACGTCACCAGCTGTAGGTGAAATGCCTTCTTGCTTAGCGCTCAAGGCCGTAGCAGTGAGGGTTCGTGAACGTGCCAATTCCTGTCGCGACGCGGGAATTCCGTTTTTAAAGTCATACCTAGTCTCAATACTAAATGTCAAGTGTTTAGCAAAGGAGCAATCACTACCTATGTTTACGTCTTAGGTTTAACGCGTGAGGCTCGAACTCACGACCTCCCGCTGGAAATAAATTGAGAAACATCTTTAACAAGAGGCCCACAGGCCTTATCAGTCACCTGAGTATTAGTTAAAAGCATCATTAGTTCCGGGGCTATGGAATCTAGATAACATTTCCTGTTCTGCATATCTAAGCTAATTTCTAATATTTAGCAACAGTATAAAACAAGATGTGTTCTTAAAATTTAAATACCCCTGAAATGCCTATACAGATGAAACTGATTACATACAACATACAACTAATTTGGATCAGCTGTCCCAGAGTCAAAACCCTAAGGTTGCAAAATCCAAACTTTTATACAATCTTTCCTGCTTTTCCTAAATATGCACTTAGTTTTTATACCTTATTAGTAAAATTAAAGAAGTATTTCAAATGATAAAGACAATAATCACTATAATAATTTTGGCCCCACCCTGGAACCAAAACATTTACCCCCTGGGATAATTAAATTTACAATGTTTCTAAATATCTACTTAATTTCAGATAGCTGAAATATTGCTCAGGCGGCTATAAACAAACAAACAAACAAACAAACAAACAAACTTAATTTCATTTTAGTATCAGTAGCATTAAAGAAGATATTACATATATTTAAATGTTTTACATATATACAATATATAATACTAAGTTTCGTCCTACCCTGGGGTCAGAACCTCAACTCCAGCGATCATGAAATTCAAATTCTTTGTAGAAACCTTCCTGCATTACACCACTATGCATTTAGTTTTTCATGAAGATATGCGGTTGTAAGGAAGAAGATTTTTGAAAATTGATCAGTTTGGAAGTTTTTGCCTCACCCCTAAGGTCCCAGATTCAGGAACCCAGAAATTTACAATTTCTTTCCCGCTTGTCCCAAAGATACTTCATACCAAATTTAAAAAGAATTAGAATGGTAGTTTAAGAATTGAAACATGTTCAATTCTAAGTATATTTAATGAAGCATGGGCCCGC
Source organism: Ostrea denselamellosa (assembly GCA_024699665.1). Lineage (NCBI taxonomy): Eukaryota > Metazoa > Mollusca > Bivalvia > Ostreida > Ostreidae > Ostrea > Ostrea denselamellosa. Next base: position 6,158,785 of record JAMZEH010000065.1, on the reverse strand, counting down.
TAAGCAGTTTTGTATACAGACAGTACATGTATCTGCAATGTGGTTGATAAATATATTCTGTAACATTCATCTAATGATATTATGATGTTGAAAAATTTATCTCGATTCGAAAAATACATATGCTAAAAAGTTCCAATGAACAAAGTAACTGTACTTTGACATTGACAAAACAACTCTGAAAATTGAAACAAGTGGAATATACTCGTATATGTAATCTGCACATTTCAATACACTCTGACGTCGATTCAAAGCTCGCAATCGTTATCATTCTAACCAGGTCCAGTGCTCTCTCATGGTGACATATGACAAACGCAAGCAGATCTTGTACGTGGGTGTGTTTGTTATTTCACGATGGGGACAATCCGATACCTGTTTTACCTTTAGTTTTCAAAATGCATGTTCTTGGGCATGGATACGCAAACGTTTAAGGAAAGATCAATAATTCGTCAACTTATTCATAAACCACTAATTTTTTTAACCTATGAGTGCATACTTTTTGTAATCAGTAACTCAAAAAGTATGCAACCAATGTTATTCAGACTTTGCACAGTGTTTGTATACATATTGAAGATGTACACCTCCTATTATGTGCAAAGTTGACAAATTTTTATTGCAATTTTTACCATGCTGGACTTAACCTTCTTTTGCAATTTATGCTATAATTGACGGTAATCTGTAACTCGAAAAGTATCCAGGCTGGATAACCCAGTCAACATTATTTAAGCTTTTCACAGTGTTTGTGTACATATTGAAGAAGTGCACTATCTATCAGGAGTAAATTTGTCAATTTGTGTTGCGATTTTTACAATGCTCGTCTTGGGTTTTTTACTATTCATTCTATTGACGGTGCGTACCTTGCGTACTCTGTAGCTCAAAAAGCGTCCCATCAATATCATTCAAACTTTGCACAGTGCTTATATACACATTAAAGATGTACACCTCTTACTATGGTGAAAGTTGACAAAGTTTTACTGTGATTTTAACGATGTTCTTAACTATTTAAATGCTTTTTTGCCATATTCAACTTTTTATGGAATGTAGAATCTAGAATGCAGGGATAGAGTGTTGCATTTTCTCCCTTCTCGTTACAATTGAATTGGTGCCGTTGACCACCCCTGGACTTGCACCAAATATAGTACAGGAGAGGAGAAAAGTTTGGGCTGGACCGGAAATCGAGCCTGAGACCCCTGCACTGCAGGTTGTCCTGAAAAGAATCTGGGTTGTGTGTCTTCGAGAGCGAATAAGATTTAAGGAGGGAGGAATGTAGTAGTTAGGGCTATAGGGACCGTGCATATCGGCCTGAGTACCTCAGTGGGTAAAGCACCTAACTAGTAATGCAGTGGTCCCACGTTCGATTCTCGGTCCAGCACAAAATTTTCTTCTCTCCTGTCCTCCGTTGACCACCTCAAGGAACTGCAGTGAAAGTCCTGTCAGGGGCAAAACAACCTGGGCTGTGTGTCCTCGAGGACGAAGACAATTTAAGGAAGGAGGAGTGTAACGGTCAGACGGTTCGATCGCCGATGGCCAGTTCGTTCAGTTGGTAGAGCACCTGACTAGAGAGTCAGGTGGTCCGGGTTCGAATCTTGATCTGGTCCATTGCATTTTCTTCCTTCAAACATCGTTACACTTTATATTGAATGACAGCTGCTTCTCAGTCATTTATACATATACGGATTAATTTTTGATGACTATAAAATTGAATTATCAGTTATGATATTGGCAAAACACGAAATGCACAGGAGATGAGATGTGTATCAATTTTCTCATAATCTGTTATTACGTATGAAGGTATATCGCAGAATAATGACCACATCATTCCTTTGATCTTTGCAACAACCGTGATAGAATGCATGGTATACAGTACAGTTACGTCATCCTGTGTTTTTTTTTTTTTTTTTTGCAATGTAACAATTTATGTACAATGTAGTGGTGCACAGAGCTATGTACAGTGTGTAATATTTAAGATAAAATTAACTACTGTATAATTTATAGTTACCATTTTCCATTGGTATACACATGTCAATCCATTTTAAATCTCTCTCTAAAGCGATTTTGCGATTGTAATATAAAATCGCCTCTGAGAGAGAGAGAGAGAGAGAGAGAGAGAGAGAGAGAGAGAGAGAGAGTTACTTCTTCGTACACCTAGTACTGCAATACTTAAATACTTACTCGGACACTTAGTACGGTACGTAAACGGTAAAATATCGCTCCATTCCTTGAAGGTAATGGAGCCGAGGCACATTGCTTTTAAGGAATGGAGTGATACAAGTACATTGACCCGCTTAAAATCCACCTTTACTGGGGAAACTTTTTAAAATTTTCGTTATAGTAGATAAATGCTATCAATAATTAAATGTTGTTCTTTATCTTTTTCTTAAATATAAGATATAGAACTATGTTAAGATACTGTTTTTAATCTTTTACTATTCGACCAGCCGCCCTAGTGGCTCAGTGAGTAGAGCGTGTGTCTGTAAAAGGAAAAGTCACACACGTATGTGTTCGAAACCCAGTGTGTGTAGTTGGTTTCGTAATTATTTTGCCTGTCATTCTTACAAATTTTATTTGGAAAGAGAGTAGTTATGGATAAGAGTACAAAAATTGAAATTCAAGTGCAAAGAATACTCAGTAATTCCTTTGTTGTTCGAAACTCTCCATTCCTGAAAAGTAATGAAGCGTTCGGAAAAAAAAAAATGACGTCACGGGTGTATTTTAAATGAGTTACTCGTACACTTAGTACAGTACCTGTATACCTTCTCATGCACGTATTACTCATTTCATACGAATAAGTAGTACAGTATAGCATACGAGTTGTCCTTCTTTGATACTGTTGATTAGCAACAAGATGGCCGTCGTTGCATCTCGCTTCGACCCAGCTCGTGAATTTAGTCGTTCAGAAGCGGAATTGCAAGATCATATACTTGACATATATGGTACTAAAGAGCATGAAGTGGATTTATTCAGGTAAGACAAGTTAATTTTCATCGATATCCGACGGAGTACTCCTCTTTTCTCATCGAAGTAGACATGAAATAATATGATGAATGTTGTTGCATGCATGTTTAAAAAATGTGTAGTGTTTTGTCGCTGCTATAATTGAAAACAAGAAGTATATTGAACAAAAATTCCATACAATCATTTGATATATTCTTCGTATGCGCTGTCTGTCTTCTTTCATTACATAACTAATGATAGTTTGCTGTTTACATTTCGAGTTTCCTCCATATTGAACAAGATTAAAGGAAAATGCACGCGCATCACTCTTTTGTAAATAACGTCAGAACAAACTATAGGTTTACATTCTTGATTATGTTGCGATATGTTAAAGCTCTTCCTACAATTCAGACAGTAGGACTTCAGACAGGGATATACGGGGGCTCTTCTGATGGAAGCGAAGAAGATTCATACTCAGAGTAGGATTCTTGCTTGATGAATTTAAATACTATTACTTTTTTTTGGACAATTGATTCTAGATCCTTTTCATATTTTACAGAGTTACTGCGAGTAAGTTTTATATGGAAAGGGACAGATCCAGATTTTTCAACAGGGGAGTAGGGTGTGAAATTAGATAATTCTTATTCTAGCCAAAAATGGGATTGCATTGTTGAAGACTAACATAATGAAGTAATTGAACCAATTTTAATTTCAAACTTAACCGGAACAACACTGGTACCCCACCTTTGATTCTTTTAAGTCACAAGACTTATTGTATTAGAAGTTTTCAACATTTCTTGTACAAAATAATGTAAGATTGTGTTGATTTAGTACATGTTGTTAACTTGAATAAATATATCATTATCAATACTACATTAACTTGATCTGAAGAGTTGGATCAGGTTGAATTAACAGGTCAGATCAAATCAAATACGATTGCTTCTGATCAAGTTACTCTAGTGTATATATATATATATATATACTCCAAATTATCAAAATACAAACATACAGTGAAATTATTTTTTGTGTACATAGTTGATCATTTTTCACAAAAAACATGTGTTGATGCATTGTGACCTCATCGGGAGAGACATGATATTAATTCAGATCAACACAGTGTGATAATCCAGAAAGCCAGATCACACTCTATGAATTTAACAGTGTCAAAACATGGATTATTGATGGGTATATGATAACAGTATTTATTGTTGATCAAAAGCATGCCATAAGCTCATTTCTGGTCTCTAGTAATTACTACATTGTTGAAACCCACAGTTTTTCTCTCTGTTACACTGCATTCTTGGGTTTCAGATGATAATTACTATTGAAACATATAGATCCCCCCCCCCCCCCCCACACACACACACAAATGACATACATTTACTGTAATGAATTTAATTGATTTTATGAGATTATTTTTTTGTTAGGCCAAATATTGCTGATCAGCACAAGGTGGGATTCTTTACGCTGGATAGATGTTCCCAGACAGAGGTGTCAGAGGTTGTGGACCTCAGGGAAATGACAGAGGTCTTACAAATTTTGCTGCAGGTAACACTATATCTCTATTATGAAAATTTTCTTTGTTTTCCTGTTGAGTCTTAAAACTTTCTGTTATAGTGAAAGAAAACCAGAAATATGATATTTTGCTTTTTAAGGGAATGTACATTCCTTGTTTATATTGCCTTTGTTAGCAATTCTGTGACATAATCTATTATTGTATTATCCAACAAAAGTATTCAGCCAGTTCTGTAGGGTGACCTGTTTCTCAGTACTGTAGGGTGACCTGTTCCTCAGTACTGTAGGGTGACCTGTTTCTCAGTACTGAAGGGTTACCTGTTTCTCAGTTCTGTAGGGTGACCTGTTCCTCAGTACTGTAGGGTGACCTGTTCCTCAGTACTGTAGGGTGACCTGTTTCTCAGTACTGTAGGGTGACCTGTTCCTCAGTACTGTAGGGTGACCTGTTTCTCAGTACTGTAGGGTGACCTGTTCCTCAGTACTGTAGGGTGACCTGTTTCTCAGTACTGTAGGGTGACCTGTTTCTCAGTACTGTAGGGTGACCTGTTTCTTAGTTCTTGGGGGTGACCTGTTCCTCAGTACTTGTTGTAAGGTGTTGAACTGTTTGTGACAGTGATTATAATATCGCTCTACCCTTAAAGCAAACATGCAATATATAATGTATTGATTGTAATGTAGATTAAGTTTTACATACTTTAAAAAAAAAACACAGTTAAAGGTTAAAAAAAAACTATACAAATCAAATTTATTTTGAATATTTCATCAAAGTCAAAGAGAATTAATTGTTGGAGAAATTTTAGGAAAATTAAAAAAAAAACCCAAACAAACAAAAAAACAAACCTATAAAATCATGACCCACATTTCTCATTGGTAAAGTATTTGCTTTATAATTGGGAGGTCATAAGTTCTAGCCCTGCATGTGCCATGGCTGTATCAAATGTGATTGCTCCTTCGCCAAACGCTTAGCACTTAGATGTGAGAATCACAGGTCTTTATGATATGACCTTAGAAATGGAATTAAATTAAAAATGTGTCACGGCAGGCATTTGCATCTTAAAGAACCATCACTGCTACGGCCCTGAGCACAAAGCGTAAGTGTAAATTTGTGGCACACCTACTGTCGGTGATGTCTCAATGAGTGAAAAATTCTTGATGGGACATAAAACAATCAATCAACAGCAATATTAATACTCAATGTTGTGTATATTTTCTTGATTTTCATTTAATGATTAAAACAATGCAGTCCAGATTTGATAATGTTTTTTTCAAAATGAACGTAGGAAACTTCTTTCCAACTTTAAGTTGATATAATTAAAAAAAGAAAATTAGAAGTATTTTGGCAGTTTCCAATTTAAGACTTCCAAATTGCTGGTAATTATCACTTATAATTAGTGTAATCCTTTCAGGATGTGACAAATCTTCGTCGAGACATCAACTTAACCAAGCATGTCATGCAAGCAGACTATGAATCCAAGTTACAAGAAAAAAGTCTGGAACTGTAAGTGTTTGTCTGAGACAGGTGTTATCACAGTGTGTCCTTCAACAGCTGAGATACGATACACTGTATGTATAATGGAAACTCAGTAGTGGAGTCCCGGCCTGGAGGTTATAAATCATTTTTAGTATGTACTCTGTACTCAAACTCATATTCAGCACTCCAAACCATACTCATACTCAAATTTCCTATCAAATTTATGTATAGCATTTTAGTATGAGTATGACTTTGGAGCAAGGATTTAAAGTTTGAATATGGTGTACGTACTCAAAAAGTTTTATAACCTCCAGTCCTGGTGTGCTGGGACTAAAATAAGTCCAGCTTTTCCCGAGGTACAAGTTTTATCTTCTATCGTAAAAGAAATCAGTGTCAATAGTACATGGGATTAGATGGACCTATTGTTCTACATAAAACGTGAAATACACTGTGCCAGGATGTTAGGCGCTGATTGTGATTCCCAGATTAAGTTTGAAATAAAACGATTTGTAAAGTTAACAAATTTATTGGAGTATAAGTAAATATGGCTTAAGAGTAGTTGATAACAAATAATAAGTTTTCCAATGAAAATGAATTAGTATATTCACAAAAGGAATGTAAAATTTATCCCAAATGAATTTACAGTATTACAAAAAATATGTACCTATAAAATAATAAGAAAAATCTAAAGTTATCACACTAACGAACTTGTGTACACAGTCAAAAATGTTGTGCTATGATATTAGAAAGCTTCCAAACACCACTAAGTAATACAGTTCAAAGCCAAATGTAACAGCTGAGATAGTCTAAATATAGAAAAATACTAACTCAAAACAAAAATATTAAGGTAAGGGATATCTAATTCTACCCTGAACTAAAATAAACCTCAACTCTACTAGGGTATGCACATTTTATCAAGAAAAATGTAACTCCTTTAGACTGTTTCCTAACACTGCGTTGGTTTTACTTACTGCAGGTTGAAAATTCTACTCTACATAAATGAAAAGATTCAAACATAGAGTTCTTATAAAGCACGAACCTAAGTTCATGTTCCCAGCAGAGAGAGAGAGAGAGAGAGTGATCTCTCTCATGTAACACTTTAAATTGGATTGACAAACCATTATGGTACTTAAAACACACACTCAATCTGATAAGCTAGGATTAAGCTTCTTAGCCAAATAATTTGCAGATAACAAAAAGACTAGCAAAATGGCGGGTATAATGAATTACATAGAACAGTAAAAAAATAAACATGTAATATCGAAATGTTGACTTTACATGATCTTAAATGTCATCTGAAATAAATAAAAAGGATTTTAGACATTAAAGACATGTAATATATGAAATAAATACATAAATCAAGGCTGATTAACATCAAAATTATCACATATGCAAAGAATATCCATGTACTTACAATTACATGTATCTTACATGGTTAATTCTGGAGCAACAAACTGGAACACTGTCCTGTGTTGGATTGATTGATGGATTATTGTTTTCCGCCACACTCAACAATGTTTCAGTTATCTAGTGGCGTCCAGTTTTTGTAGGTGGAGGAGAGAACCCAGATATAATGTATCCGGGAAGAGACCACCGACCTTCCGAAAGTAAACTGACAAACTTTCTCACATATATCGGCGCGAGCGAGAATCAAACCCGCGCTGACTAGAGGTGTGATTTTGAGCATAATGCTCTAACCACTCGGCCACGGAGGCCCCTCCTTTGTTGGAAGTCGTACTTGATTTATACTTTTAGATTATGACAACTATCCATCAAAATTCATTCTGCGCCTCCAAACTCTTGTAAATCTAAGTAATCCCTAGGTAACTCACTGCCAAATGTTGTATATAACCTTTGAACATTTTTAATTTCCTCTAGGAAACTAAATAACCAATGTAGACCAAAATTTGCATGTTGGATCTTTGGGGAAAGGGAAAGTGTCATGTAATTATTATGATCCCTGTCCATGAGGCATGAGGGGTGGGATAAAAATTTCTAAAGATGTTACAGTGTTTGAAAATCTCCTTTACTCCGAAACATTTAGCAGACAAACTGGGTACATCATTATGGTCAGCTTAATTGACTGCACTGAACACTCATCTTATGACTGAGGCGATTAACTATTGATTTAGTGATTTGAAGCAGATACTGACTGCTCAAGAGCAATATGTAGATTTATCTGAAAGAAAAAAATTTGTTGAAATTTGTCAAACAACTGTTCGAATAGAAAACTGAATATGTTGTGTACCAGTATACATTTTGTATTTATAGATATGTCAGAATCAATGAGAAGGTGAAAGAACTAGAGAGAATCCATGAAGATGTGAGCTCATTTCAATTACTTCTACTTAGTACATGTATTTAAATACCTTTATAGTGGTACTGACAAACAGAAAGCAGGTACTCTATAAAGTGATTATAAATATAGAGGATTGGGGTAAATGTACAGTTATAATATTTAATGTAGAATTTGAAATATAACATCACTGGAGATTGCAGGCTTCTAGATGATGTACATTCTATATGTCATGTTGTTGGATTTTGATAACTTTATATGTGTTTTAGCGGGTATCCACAGTCAGAAGAGCTTTCAGACAGCAGCTATCAGATGCCATTGCCAGAGTTGCTGTTCTGTACAATGTAAGTTAAAACCAAATTTTCCCAGTTATTTTATGAGCTGAGCTGTGCATGTTTTCCAAACATAGACAGAATTCATTTCACATTCTGAATGTAGAAAAATCTTGAGTCAAAGATTAAAAAAGAGAGAAGAAAGCAAGAGGAAGGACAGGATAAACATGATGAGAAATACAAGGAGATGCAAGCCACCATTCAGCGGAATGAGACCGTCATACAGATGCTGAAAATGCAGCTAGCGCAGTTTCAACAGAGGCGCAACAGTGAAGTTGACAGTGTAAGTTATCATCGTGTCACTCAGAAATAATTAAGCATATCTTTAAAAATTAAAATTTACATGTTTTTAAATACCTTTCTGTTTTTAAAAGATTCAAGGTTTATTCCGGCCCACATAGCAAACGCCTGAGTGATCAGCAGGTTGTTTTACATATATGAATATTTGTTATTCATTACCTAGAAAGAGCTGTCATTAACAATGATATGAAATTAAAACAAACAAAAAATTAAAAGAAAAGAGTTTTTGTTGAAAATGTTTTTAATGAAATGAAATGTAAATCTGTATTCTTTTTAATCCAAAATCGTACATTTAACATAACTTGATAAAAAAAATGGAGAGATACCAAAGTGGGATGTTAGGTATGGCAAGGTGCTGCCAATTCTTTGATTCAAAGTCCATGTCAGGATGTATTTTGCAAATTAGAAGTTCCTTGAAATTTTGATAGAACAAATTGCATAATAATTTTATTCAGTACTTAAAAAGGCCACAATATTACAAGGTGTTGCAGAGTATTTTATAAGATCCAGTTAATTTTGTTTTGGGGCCCAATTTTAAATTTGAATTATAAATTTGTCGAGTTAATATGTATGCTATCATCTGTTGATTTATGTTAGCTAGAAATTGTTGGTGTAATTTTTATCATTTTAATTCTGCAATTTAGTCATTTGTAGACAAGGTGCTTTTGAAGTAATAGTTGTAGTAATATAGAAAGTTATAGTTGTAGTAGCATAGAAAGCTTCACTGCTGTCACACAATGTTACACTGGTGCAGTAGGATATGATATATCGTAAGATATTGACACATTTCATATCCAGCCGCATGTCATTTTATTGGGTTCACCTGAGTCAAATTTTCTGATCAAAATTTGCCTGGTGTCTGTTATTGTTGTCAACATTAACTTTTCACATTTTCATCTTTTTCTTTAGAATCACAGGGCCAATTTCAATCAAACTTGGCACAAATCATCTTTGGGTAAAGGGGATTCAAGTATATTTAAATGAATGGTCATGCCCCCCCCCCCCCCCCCCCCCCCTTCAAAGGGGAGATAATCAAGAAAAGGCAAAAAAGGGTTAGGGTTATTTAGAAATCTTCTAAAGAACCACTGGACCAGAAAAGTAGAAATTTATATAAAGGCTCTCTGACATAGTTTGAAATTAATTTTTTTTCAAATCATTGCCCCCCCCCCCCCCCCCCCCCCCCTCTTCCTGGGGTAGGGTGAAGTCACAATAAGGGATCAACATTTTACATAGGGATATATCAGAAAATCTTTAAAAATCTTCTAAAGAAACAGCAGGACCATGATTACTTATATCTTATATAAATATGCAAGCATCCCCAGGTATTGTAGTTTGTTCAAATCATGACCTCAGGGGTAGGGTGGAGCCACAATAGGGGATCGGAGATTTTCAGAAAAATATATTGGGAAACATTTGTAAAATTCTTCTCAACAACAGCAGGGCCATGATTAGTTATATCAAGCATCCAAAGATAGTGCAAATTGAAGTTTGTTCAAATCATAACGCCTGGGGTAGGGTGGTGTCACAAATGGAGATCAAAGCTTTATATGGGAATGGACAGGAAATCAGTAAGACAAATTCTTTTTAAGAGTAGCAGGGCCACACTAAATCATATCAAAATGTAAAAATTCCTAAGTTGTATGGATTCAAGGTTTTTATGCTCTCTAACTAAAGTTGGGGGGAGGGAGGAGGGAGGTATTGTGTTTGTCCTGTCTATGTGAGACTTTAACCTTGCTTATAACTTTTGAATGGTGAATGATACATCTTTCATATTTGCTGTATGCATTCCTTGTGACAAGTTCTTTCTCAAAGATTTGAACTTGTAGTCTTCACTTTGGATTTTGACCTCCTTTAAGAAAAGTTAACATATTCAATGACTCCTGAACTTTTTGAGATAGGGTTTTCATATTTTGTAGCATGGTTATATCATGACATTATGGAACTAGGTCGGGGCCACAATATAGGGTCAAATTTTTCATGGGAATAAAGATTAAAAAAATCTTTTAAAAATCAAAACAGCAGAGCCAAGGTGACTAAGGTGAGCAATGTGGCCCATGGGTCTCTTGATAGTATCGCCTGCAGTTTTATTTCCTTGCATTTAAGATTTTTATATTTTCATTTTTCATACTTCAGAATGATTAACTTTATGATTACATAGTGCTATTCACATTTCCCATTTAAAGGAAATTACGAATGCATAAGTAAACATGGTATTGAGGGACATTTCCTTGATTATCAATGTAAATAGTTATGTTTTAAAGCATGCTAAACTTTATGTGCCCATTTTTAGCATATAGACTGATAGTTGTAACCATGCTCAATATCCTACCTCTCCACCATGGCATGGTAAACAACAAATAGTAACTGGCTAATGAAAGAGCAACAGTATGTCTAATTAGATGTAATTTTAAAATCATCAAAAATGAAGAATGGTTTTTTTTTTGGGTATGGACAAAAGTTATTTTTTCCAGAGTTAAATGCCATTCTTTGGAAATGAAATGTGTCATAAGTATTAGGGTTGCAAAATGTTTGTTTTCATTATTTATTTTTGTATTTAGAAAGTTAGAAAAATCAAAATATGTTTGTGAGACTCCCTCTGTCGCTGAGTTCTGACCTTTACTTGGGTGAATAACCTTGACTTTTTGTTAAATGTTAAAAAGACTGTAGTTTATATTTACTTGCAGTCTATGAAATACTTTGTTGTGATATTTTGAGCGAACTTTTCTACAGAACTGCTTTATTTTTGATTAGCCGGAAATTTCCTCTGATCGACCATCAAACACAACAGCTGCCTCCCCTGTTCCATCACTGGTAATAAGCAATGTGGAGAGTAGATTAACAGTTCTCTAACTAATAAATGTACACATTTCTAAACTTTCCCTTCATCGTGATTTATTTGTATATACCCTGTCAGTTTATATTGATATGAATTTGATGTTACTCTTTCTAAAGCGTGATAAATACATACAACTAGTATGTAACTCTTGGATATTGTGTATCAAATATCAAGATATCAAATGACTTTTATGTTGCACTAATGTGATGTATTTAAGCGTTTGCGTTTGTAAAAATTTCAATGGATCAATATTTTAATGCATTCCATATTTGTCAATTCTATTGATGACAAAAGGTAACAAATGCACCTGATTTAATAATTAACGACTCATATTTCCTCACATTTAAGTCATAACAGTTTGTAACCAAAATTTCATTTGTTGTACATGCAGTGTATCATATTTTTAAAGCTATATAAGCAAAATCAATACATGATCTGTCCTGTATTAATTTTATCCTCTCTGATTTTAATTTAAATCTTTGACCTATCTTTTAATTCACAGATGTTATCACTTTTTTGTTTGTTCTTTCACCTAACTAATTCTGACAATACAGGAAACGCAGAAGAAAAAGAAAGAGCCATCACCCACAAAGGAACGTGATCCTCCCCCACAAAAACCCAAATCTCCTTCTCATTCCCCCTCACCCAAACCACCCCCAAAACAAGTTACCAAAAAGATGCCCCCAGTGGTATGTGTACAGTGTGTTTAAGCTATGTTCCTGAGTTGTCCTGTATCTAACATTTGACTGTGCAGTATGTCCTTGTATCTTTTAACAAACAAGCTATTGCAAATTCATATGTACATTTATAGTGTATCCTTATTATATGTTAATTTTTATGTAGCTTTCTAACAGTTAATAGAAAATATTTTCATCAATTTAATTTTAGTCAAGAATTTTGTATTGGGAAAACTTTATCAGTATATGAAATTCTGTTAATTGATAATCATCAGGCACATTTTTATCTCACCAGTCTAAGGCAAACTCCCATAATGTATTTATGCTGGTTTTTAAATATTCTCAAAAAATATTTCATTATTTTACATCATGGATAAAAATATCTTATGAATTTCATTTGATAGTCATGCCTTGTTCCTTACAATGATTAATGAAATAATCAAATTATCCATATTTATACCCCCTCCCCCTTTGAAAAAGAAGGAGTATATTCATTTGCACCTGACCATCAGTTGGTCTTCTCCAAGTCTTCTCCACTCAATATCTAAAGAACCCTTTGCTTGACAGTTACCAAACTTGATACTGTTGTTGATCCTAGAGATTAGATGACTCCTGTTGATTTTCAGGTCAAAGGTCAAACTGGACATAGTGAGATATTTTCTACTCAATATCTTGAGAAAGCTTTACTTGACAGACATCAAACTTGGAACACTGGTTCTACCTAAGGAGTAGAAGACCCCTATTGATTTTAAGATTACAGGATCAAAAGTCAAGGATCAAACTAGACACAGTAAGATATTGTCCACTCAATCTCCTGAGAACCATTGAATTGCTTGACAAGCTTGGTAACTGGTTCTACCTAAGGTTTAATGACTCCTATTGGTTTTTAGGTCACAAAGTCAATGGTCAAACTACTCTAGACATAAAATATTGTGTGATGAATATCTTGAGAACCCCTTGCTTGACAGACATTCAAACTTAGTCCACTGCCCCCCCCCCCCCTCCCCCCCCCCCCCCCCCCCCCCCCAAGATAAATGACCACTATTGGTTTTCAAGACACAAGGTCAAAGGTTATGACTCAAATAGCTGGTTATTTTGAAATGCCTACTAAGTATCCTTAGAGATCAAAGTTATTATTATGGTTTTCCACTGACTGGTAGATAACCCATATTTAATCACTACAAATATTCCAGATATAAAGTTGATCCTTTTCAATTGCTTCGAGGGGAGCATATATGTTTGTAAAGCATTTCTTGTAGATAAATAGTGTAATTATGATATCTTCTGACATAATTTTCTTTTTTTTGGAGGTTTTGTGTTAGTAATAACTTTATCCACCTTAAAATAGAAAACCGTTAGTGTCTACAGCACTCTAGTCAGGGACAAGATAATGATGCATTTATACCTACATATACTGCACAACTCTAGTCAGAGACAAGATAATGATACATTTATACCTACATATACTGCAGCACTCCTCACAGAGAAGATAATGATGCATTTATACCTACATATACTGCACAACTCTAGTCAGAGACAAGATAATGATACATTTATACCTACATATACTGCACAACTCTAGTCAGGGACAAGATAATGATACATTTATACCTACATATACTGCAGCACTCCTCACAAAGAAGATAATGATACATTTATACCTACATATACTGCACAACTCTAGTCAGAGACAAGATAATGATACATTTATACCTACATATACTGCACAACTCTAGTCAGAGACAAGATAATGATACATTTATACCTACATATACTGCAGCACTCCTCACAGAGAAGATAACGATACATTTATACCTACATATACTGCACAACTCTAGTCAGAGACAAGATAATGATACATTTATACCTACATATACTGCACAACTCTAGTCAGAGACAAGATAATGATACATTTATACCTACATATACTGCACAACTCTAGTCAGAGACAAGATAATGATACATTTATACCTACATATACTGCACAACTCTAGTCAGGGACAAGATAATGATACATTTATACCTACATATACTGCAGCACTCCTCACAGAGAAGATAATGATACATTTATACCTACATATACTGCAGCACTCCTCACAGAGAAGATAATGATACATTTATACCTACATATACTGCAGCACTCCTCACAGAGAAGATAATGATACATTTATACCTACATATACTGCACAACTCTAGTCAGAGACAAGATAATGATACATTTATACCTACATATACTGCACAACTCTAGTCAGAGACAAGATAATGATACATTTATACCTACATATACTGCACAACTCTAGTCAGGGACAAGATAATGATACATTTATACCTACATGTACTGGGTTGAATTTTCAGCAAGATAGCACAGAAGAGGAAGAGCCTATGACTCTCATTACAACAGCAACCCAAACACATGACCTTCAAAATATTGATGATGTGGTATTCATTAATGTCTGAATTGTGGAAACTATCTTATCTAGTAGTGCTCTGCATCAGTGAATGAACACATGGTACAGGGAACCTCAATCTGTCATGTGATTTAGACAATGGAAAGCACTATGGGACTTTTGTAATGATGTTGTTTGTGATCTGCTTGTTGTAATGTGTATACTGTGTGATATTACAATTAGCTTAGCTTGTCTGCACTGAGGTATTGTAGGTGTGTATTGTGTAGGTGTGTATTGTAGGTGTGTATTGTGTAGGTGTGTATTGTAGGTGTGTATTGTGTAGGTGTGTATTGTGGTGTGGGTGGTGATTATGTGCTACAGATCACTCACTGATAAATCACGTACATTAAACAAAAACTTGTAACAATCTATTCAACATTAAATTTGAATTATTTTAAGAAAAGTAAAAAAAAAAAAATCAAAAGAAAGAAGAAAAAATGTGGGTGAAGTACATTTTGTTGATGTGCTAAGTGATGTTTTGATGTTTGCAGATTGAGGAGTTGTCTGTGAAATCTAAATCTCCCAGTGTGAATGAAGAATTTGAGGCACTCAAGGAGGAATGTGATGGCCTTCACAGGAGGGTGGACCGTCTCGAGGAGGCGCTGGAAATCAAGGATAACGAAAATGTCAACCTGAGTATGACTTACTGACAGTCTACAGTAGTTAGAATAAACTCTGCGCTGGGAACCCCTGAAATCTTCATTGCAGTTTTCATATTCTCTCTTGCACTTTGCTTATTTTGTATGGCCACCATACAGGGGCATGGTCTGAGTATACGGTGTTGGTCTGTGACATATCTGCTCTCCATCTGTTTGTTGTGTCTGTCCTGTTTTGTCTGTAGTTCCTCTCTGAAGAAACTCCAGCCAATGATATGAATCAAACTTTACACACAGATATATAAAGTAATATTTTACTACACCACTGATTCCACTGAAAATAATGTCCCCTATATATAATTCAAGTTCTCCAGATCCCATTTTAGCATTTGTGAGAGTGACAACTATGACCTAAAATTTTATTTTACCTTAACCTTCCATACGACCTTGACCTGACATTTCAGGATTTGCTTTTAGCTCACTGTAATCGAACAGCCCGTT
Source organism: Ostrea denselamellosa (assembly GCA_024699665.1). Taxonomy (NCBI): domain Eukaryota; kingdom Metazoa; phylum Mollusca; class Bivalvia; order Ostreida; family Ostreidae; genus Ostrea; species Ostrea denselamellosa. The sequence continues at coordinate 6,142,883 of JAMZEH010000065.1, read as the reverse complement.
GAGGATGCTTTCCTCAAACTTTTCACACATATGCATGATTCATGTACAATGAAATTTATAGATTGTATGTAAATTTGAATCTCTCATTTAGAACATGTGGTATTTCAAGATTCATGAAATTATTATGATTTTCAAGCTGTGTATGTGATACTTGCATTGAAATACATGGGGGAAAACCTTGATGTATTCTGACCCTTACAAATTCTAATTATGTAAAATGAAGATTTATATTTCTGTTTTTTTGTTTTTTTTTTCTGTAGTGGAGCAAATTAACCAGCTAAATTCTAATCTAGAAAAAGAGAAAATCATGGTGGATCAGGTATTTAAATAAAGAAGGAAATTTATTTAATTTGTGTGACTATAATTAATTCAAATTTTTATTATAACTGTTTGATTTGAGTCAATATTTTCAAGTCTGCTTTATTAATCTCCAGCTGAAATATGAAGCAGAGGAAACCAAAAGACTGGCAGAAAAAGAGAAAGAGTCATCAAAATCTCAGGTTAGATAACTCTTACATTCAGCCATAAATTTAGACTAGAGTTACCTTTCATTTTGTTGTTTGATTCTTGACAGTTCAGTGTGTTTCTTTCTAGAGGTCAATTATTGTAATGTTGTTATTTCATGTACAGAAAGGCAGTGGGTTACAGTGGTTTTAAAAGTGTGAGGCCATTCAGGAAAATGATTTGTAGATAAACTTTTACAATAGTATAGATATTAGCTTTTACAGCAGTTGGGATAAATATGTTAACAGAAATTAGATTCATTTAGAATCCATCCAACAAAGTATTGACTATATATCTATGAGCTCTATAGAATATATTTGTAAAATAAAAATAATGAATATTTGATGTGAAAAATTTACTTAAAAACAGCCAAGAAAGGCCCGTGCATCCTGTTTTTTGGGGTTTTTTTTTTGGGGGGGGGGGGGGGGGGTTTAAATCATTTCTTTGTAGAGTTACACAGGCGACTAAATTGCTTTTAGTTGGTCTGTATCACTGTCATCTACCATTATGTATGTGTTAAAAATTGATCATTTATTTACTCTTCTTGATTCATTCCATTTTTTTTAAAGTTCTTTCAAATGAACACATCTTTTGGGCAAGAAGGACATATATTATAAATTTCAAGACTCATGCACCGCCAATTAAGGCAGACCAAAAACTGAAAAAAAATGACTAATTTTCAAAAATATTCTTCTGTACAAATACCCATCTGTAAGAAAAACTAAATGCATAGTCATGTAGAGCAGGAAGGCCTTTACCAAAATGTAAATTTCATGATCCCTGGGGGTAGAGGTTCGGGAGCAAACTTAAGGCAGACTAGACATATTTATAGTGTTTATATGCAAAACACTTAAAGTACGTATATTTAATGCTACTGATGCTAAATTGAATTTTCATGAAATTTAGAAGAGGCAGCTAGTCTTTTGCCAAAATTTGAATTTCATGATCCCAGAGGTAGGGGTTTTGGTACTATGGTAAAGCCAAAATGAACATAATGATTGTGTGTTTTAACAATTGAACATTTGTAATGTCTTCTTGATAAATATACCATTCCAATTCTTTTCAAATTTGGTATGAAGCATCTTTGGGACAAGGGGGATATAATGCAAGTTGTATATTTCAGGAGTTTTGCACCCCCAGGGCCTTAGAGTGTGGTAAAAACTGCCCACTATTGACCAATTTTCAAAATCTTTTCTCCTTATGATCGCTGAGGTAGAGGTTCTGACTTCAGGGCAGGACCAAACTGATCATATAGTGTTTATGTGTAAAACATTTAAAATACATCTTTAATGCTGTTGATTCTAAATTGAGACTAAATGGATATTTAGAGGAACAGGTTTCTTTACCAAATCATGATCCAAGGGGGTACAGGTTGTGGTACCAGGGTGGGGCCAAAATGGTCATAGTGATTAAATGTCTTTATCATTTGAAGGATTTAGTTTTTTATTTTGCTAATACTATATAAAAACTAAGTACATAGCAGAAAGGTATACATCAAAATTGTGAATTTTGCAACCTCAGGGTACTGACCCTAGGGTGGGTCCAAATAGTCGTATAGTGTTAACATAATAGAGTATACTATATTATGTAAAGTCTTTCATCAGTACTGGCACTTTTGGGGACATTTGTGTTTTAAGACATACCTGGTTTTACACTGCTGCTGAACGTTAGAATTTAGCTTAGATATGCAGAACAGGAAAATTAGTCACAACCCTTGAGGCAAGTTATACATTTAACTAATACTCAAGTGACTTATAAGGCTTGAGGGCCTCTTGTTTTTATGGTGTATTTCAGTTTAATATGAATTGTGTACATATATATCATGTAAGATACAGGTATTTTTTAACCCTGTTACAACTGATATAAAACTTTACAGCAATATGTATATAGATTTTCAGGTTTTTGATGGATTGCTTTCTGTTATTTTTATTAAAAAATATTTAGCTTTGTTACAGACTAGTAATTAATTATTTATATGAACCTATTTTAGATGGCGCTGGAGGTAACAATATTTTCACCTTTCATGATATCTCACTATAACAATCTCTACTGATATTCTGCTCCCTCTTGATCCTGCCAGTTCCTCAGAACATATAGTATATGTGTGGGAGTAAAAGGAGAATTAATGTACAGGGTGTTTCAGAAAACATGCAACCAATTATTTCATTTGCTTATATTTTCATAAAGTTAAGACAGATTTTAAAAATCTACATGTCCTCTGAAAGAGTTTGATGTTAAGAATTTTTCATACACACATCATATTAATCTAGAACTGCTCCTTAAAGTGACCCTGAAAAATCAAAAAAGTAACAGTTTTACAAGCTACACTCAAGATGGTGCTGTGTAGTCCTTCAAAGGCAGGTTTGTTATAAATTCCATTCTGGGAAAAGCTCCTTACTTTCAGTAAAAAGAGTCTTGAGAAGTGTTTAATTTCAGAACTAGGCTACTTGTATAAGGGTGGGGATGTACAGAGAGCCAACAGGTCCAAAATTCTATCTTGTAAGTGTGTATTTGTAACTATGCAATGCATCATTGTAAATTCAACACCTGTAAGCTGTAGTGCCTCATTATGATGACAGGGGGAGTGTAATGTATCAGAAATGTACTATAACCTTTCAGAACTTCTGTAGGTTTAGTTCTAGCTGCATTTTCAAGTAGCAAAGGCAAGTAAACAATGCCCAATATTATTTTATATCGGAGTTTGACATTTCTACATTTATGTTTAACATTTCTACATTTACGTTTAACAATCTTTACATTTATGTTTAACATTTCTACATTTACATTCAACATTTCTACATTTATATTTAACATTTCTACATTTATTTTTAACATTTTGACATTTACATTTAACATTTATGTTAAATGAATGGTGCATTGTATAGTATGTTACATATACACAGTTACAATTATAGAATTTGACCCTATTGGCTTTCCATAGCGATGACTAATTGGTGTTCTCATTAATAAATAAATGATAATTACATCAGACATCTGAAACACATGGCTAGTATTATAAACTCTAGCTGCTTTTCTTGGACATCATTAACATGTCTCTGTACCTATTAAGCCTCTGAGAGAAAAATATATTGGTGCCACATCTTTTAACTGCATTTATTGCCTGTCTCTTGAAATAATATCTGTATATATCCACTTTCTTAAATAATTCCTTATCTTTTATATAGGTATTTCTCATTGTCCTCATTACATCTGTATATAAGTATTCATAAAGAAGAGACAAGTGATTATTTAATGTGTTGATATAACAACTTCAACAAATGTCTTGTTGTAAATTTTCAAAATATTGTTGGAAATATTTTTCCACAGGCAGGAAAAAATGGTTGCATCTTTTTTAAAACACTCTGTATGGTCCTAAATAACTCTATGTATATTCATCGTTTTTGAATTCAACTGTAACATTTGCACTAATATTTGTAACAATGTTATGATTGGTTGAGGGACATTTGAAAAACACATTGATGTTTTCTGTGTGTAACAACCATACACGCCTTCCAGGTAATATTACCTAGCAATGAAAAACATTACTTGACAGTAGGTTATTAATATTATAAAAATCATTACAAGTAGTGTTCAGTGAGTTAGTGTTATTTGAGAGTTTGGATTGAGCTGCATTTGAAAAGACAAAGACTGGTGACTGCTAAATCAAATGCAACAATATCAGATTTTAAATATAGCAGTATGCTGTAAACTGTAAGCAGTAAATATAGCAGTATGCTGTAAACTGTAAGCACTAAATATAGCAGTATGCTGTAAACTGTAAGTACTAAATATAGCAGTATGCTGTAAACTGTAAGCACTAAATATAGCAGTATGCTGTAAACTGTAAGCACTAAATATAGCAGTATGCTGTAAACTGTAAGCACTAAATATAGCAGTATGCTGTAAACTGTAAGCAGTAAATATAGCAGTATGCTGTAAACTGTAAGCACTAAATATAGCAGTATGCTGTAAACTGTAAGCACTAAATATAGCAGTATGCTGTAAACTGTAAGCAGTAAATATAGCAGTATGCTGTAAACTGCAAGCAGTAAATATAGCAGTATGCTGTAAACTGTAAGCACTAAATATAGCAGTATGCTGTAAACTGTAAGCAGTAAATGATAATGTGTCATTCTGATTTTCATTAACTATTTATAATCATCTCTAATAAATATACAAGTGGAATAAGGCACATATTTGAGAAAATGTTTGCTAGCTTTATAAAGACTATTTAAGTAGATAATTTTTTAATTAGGTTAATTTGAAAACTTTATTAGTAGATTTAAAATACATTGAAGATATACACATAGTTATTTTGCTACTGTGTATGCAATATGGTCATTGGTTGTATTCATGTTCCTTCTTCAATTTGACCAAACTGTCATCAGGCCTGTTTGCTTAATATTGCGTACATACATGTATCTGCATGGGTTTATATTGGAGTGAAATTGCTCTGGAGAGGAAATATTGCTATACAAATTTTGCAGTGGACTACTGAGATGAATTTTATTATGCTCTGCTATGGGGATTCCCTGTTAATATGCTGATATGTGGGTCAGATCACAAAAATTGTCTTTGCTTTCAGAAATCACACTGAAACCATTCTAACACCAGTATCGGTCAGCAAACTAATGCAGACAAGAATTAATGTAATCACATGATGTGTTTTGTGAGCAGTGTTCAGCCACTCATTTTGTTTAATAACACTGCAGTTGTGCATGAATATTCAGCTATCAATTAATTTTATTAAATTTGTTGATTTTTTATATATATATACTCAGCTTATTATGCTCAATCTCCTGAATGGCTACAAACGTGAACTTAGATTTAATACAAGGCATTGGTCTGGATAAATTCTATGTTTTATCCAGGTAATACTTCTGCTGTGAAACTAAACAGGATGGGAGGGATCTGGAAATTTACAATTTCATAGAACTCAACTATTGGACAAGTTTAATATCATTAGAATAATGTGATATTGCATTTATTTTAATGCAAATGCAGGACATAATAACAAATCACACCCACCGGAGTGGTGTTTTGTTTTTAGTGGGGGGTGGGGTGGAGGGAGGTATTTTTTTGTAACTGAAGTTAATTCAGTATTTAATCAAGGTTGCTGAGATTTTTTTTAAAGTAAAATGTTTGTTTTCTCTTTCAGTTGGCATATTCAATTTATGCAAATAAAAATTTGATCAATGTGCCAGAGTCCAATACTTGTTTCTTTGTTGTAGGTCTTCATGTAAATTTTAAGTGATGATTATATTTTATATTGTTTGCAGGCTGAGGCATTGGTAATATATGCAAACTTATTGTGTATAGATTTCACAGTTCATTGCAAGATATTAATCTAGATTGTAATGTGTGCAGTTCTTGTGTATAGATTTAACAATTTGTTCCCAGTGCAAGAGATTAATCTAATCTAGATTGTAATGTGTGCAGTTCTTGTTGTTGCATGATACATGTATAGCTTGAACTGCTGTATTTTTACAAATAACTAAAATAGCCCACTTTTGTATGATGAACTTAATTAAAATTTTGTTTGATTTAAACTAAGCTTTGAACATAAACCAGTACATTTACTCAAAATATGGTTTTCTGACAGTTATCAACATATCTAAGTAAATGCAACTCAATCATATGTTGTGTTGAAAATGAAGTATTGGGATTTTTCCCCCTCTTTTTTTACCAGTAAGTAAAACTATAAGTAGGTTCATTTCATCTTAAATAATGTGTTATTTGTAAATAATATGTTCACAACAGGCAACAAATTCTGATTTCTTGATAGATGAAAGATGAGAGGTGTAAAATCAATCCTTTAAAATGACATCTGTAAATCCAATCACTCCATGAATTATGTGTGGAGGAGCAGAGATTTAATTTGATTGGTGTAAATTTAATTTGATTGCAACAAACCCTGCAGAGATTTAAGTAATAATATAGCTGGAGTATTTATGTTATACTAATTGAGGAAAATCTTTATGAAATGATATCTTAAGATTTTGAGACATGTTTTCGACAACCTTCATGAATGTTTTTGTCATATTTTCTGGTAATCTAGAACAGATTTTCATCAAATTTTGACACATTCCTTACAAAAATCTATCCCTGTAACCTAATGATTTTTTTTGTCTATTTTTTTTTTCTATTGATCTAAATCATGGAAAGTTATTTTATCATATATCAAAGTTTGAAATCTCTAATTAGGAATTATGTTCAATCATTATCATTCAGTTATACAGGTGAGAAATGAATTAATATTGCATGAGTGACACAATAGTCATAGTCAGAGAGGTTCCAACTGTGCAGACTTAACATGCGCATAATTATATATCTCATTATCATGTCTCATGTACAGTACATGCTTTTAAATTCAGATATTATAATAACTGAACAAAATAGGAATTCCATGAATTTATAATACAGCTGTAGATGGAACTTAGATAATTTTGTTAACCTTGAACTTTGCAGCTATAACCATTTGCAGTTTTGAGAATATTTCAAACTCATCTGTAACAGATATTAATATGATCAGTATTTCAGTTGATGCCTATATACATTTAAATTTCAAGTCAAGCTTCAGATAATAAACAGCTTTGAAACTTATTTCTGTGTGAATATAAAGTGCAAATTAATTTTGTTAAAAAAATGAGAATTTCATGAGATTTTCGGAATGGCAACGAGTTGTATGTTTTCTGTACTTCTGTCTAGCATATAGTAAATAGAGCTGTATTAATCTGTTAGTATTGTTTGATGGTCACAGTACAGCCAGTCTTCAATTCTCGATAGATGTTATGGATACTGCATGAAATGTATTTTTATTTGTTCATTACAGAATTCTGATGTAAGTTCAACACAATTTGCTTCAGTCACTAATGCTCACTATTGTATAATCAGAATTGACACAGATTCATATTTACAACTTCCCTCTAATATAACCACAAGATAACTGTCTGCTTTATAGCTCACCTGAGGCCAAGGCTCAAGTGAGCTTTTCTCATCAATGTTTAGCCATTGTCTGTCGTCAGTGTTTTACTCTTCCCTAAGAACCATTTCACCAATACAAATTTAACAGAACATGACACAGCGTATCACTGGGTAATGGGGATCGAGTTTCTGTATATGATACACACTTTCCCAAAGAAGGGTAATAGGAAAAAAAATATGTTAATTTGAAAATCTTAAATGTCACTGGCCATGAGTCCCAAATTCACCACAACAGTGGTTCTAATTTAGCATATATGTCTTATGATTAACTCTTACACTTACTTCACAAGAACACCAAGGTTGAAATTCAGAACAATATGTAGGCAATGAAATTTGTCTACCAATGGTGTGCCCATAAAATTTGTACAAGTCATACCCCCTCCCCTCCCCTATCATACAGTTGGAGTAATGATTAGTATTTTCATTTATAGGGATTCAGATTTTACATAGAAACAAGGGTACAATTTTGTCAAAGCAAAATACATGCAAGCATCCTCATGTAGTGTAAAATCAATTTTGTTGGAACCAGGCCTTTGGGGTTATAGGCATATAGTAAGAGTTTAAATTTATGTACCACAATATGTGTGATAAAAATTGTTTTAAGATCAGCTACCTATCATTTGAAAGCTCATATATCAAAAGCAAATCATATCTCCTGAGAGTTTTTCATAGTAATATATGTATATAGAAAAATCTATGAAAGTCTTACCAAAAGGTTATTCAAAATGGTGTTCAATCTTCCAGAGTCTCTTGTTAGGCAATTTTGCTCGAGCCCTTACCCCTTGTATTGAGGTTACGTCCCCTAAGCCAGATTGTATCTACCATAATTGTTTTTAAAACATATTTGTACTAGCAAGAAATGAAGATACTTTTTCAAACTCAAGCATTCAGAGACCTCTGAAGTATGCATACCTGTACAAACATACATATACATATGTAGTTGTCACACGGCAGATTTTGTTTGGCCGCTTTTAGTGTTCTTAACTGATGAGTTGCATGTAGCTTTTTATGAGCACGGTGACTTAATCAGGTGAGCATTGTGACCATAATTTCTTGGAGTGTATACATCGTATATTCCCAGTTAGTATTATTAGTCCCATACTGGTAAAGCAGAAGGGGACCACTACCGTTTCCTCTCCATCTGTCTGTCGCAACTTATTTTTCTGAACTTTATTCATCATGTTTAAGTTTTGTCACAGTTGACTAAGTTTTACAAGATTCATGGGACATTATGCCATATGTAGATTCCTAGACCTTTCTCCACTGAGCTTTCATTTATGAAACTGAAATTTCATATATGGTTTTTTAAAAAGGAGATATGTCATAGCTGTCCTATTCTTTAAAAAATTGTAAGACTTAGTTTTATGGTTGACAGACCCTTTTCCAAACTTTTATTTCACAATGTTGTGATCATGGAAGTTAAAATTCAGTATGTGACTTGCTAGCACATGCATATGTTTCAGATCATGTCACTCAAATGATTTTTACAAGATTTACAGGATGAATATGCCAGACTTTCTCCACAATATGCTTTAACTTAGGAAATATAGATTTGATGTGTGGTTATCTAATGATAATCAGATTAAGTCTGACTTTCATTGTGGTTGACTTATTCTAACAGAAATTGTAAGTCTTAGTTTCATGGTTGACTGAACGTCTTTAATTTTTGTGCTCTCTCTTAATTACTCTCAGTATTTTTTCTGTTGTGAATTTCACTTTTATTTTCCTATTGCTTTTTTTTTTATCATACATAAATTCATTAAGTGTTGACATAAAATTATTTCTGCAGACTTAGCTTGGGGCCAGTAGGGGACATTGTATTGCTCAGCAATCCTTACAGAATCCTTATTTATACTAACAGAACGAATATGCAGCACTATTTGAAAAGCAATGGCCTTTAGTCACACAGCTTTGTACACATGTATATCTAACATATAACTTGAATTCAGCAACACTTCCAGTTTCCTTAACACAAGCATGCTGCCACAAACTTTTGTTATTGTAAAGCTTGTAAGGCAGTGGCTATCACATATCATAATGCAATGTTTGCATGTATCTGTACTCTGCTGAGAATCTTAATCAGATTTTATAATTAACAATATTGAATTTGTGACATTGATTTCATAGTAATACACATCACAATAAAGTTATGAAGAGAAATAGACACCACGTTTAGTGAACAATAATTAAATTGGATCATCCTTAAGTGAGATTTAACTTCCAAGTGTGTTGTGATGTCATCAAGTTCAGTGTGAACTTCTACTTTATATATAACAACTGACCTAATTAAGTGGCATGCTACAGTTATGCTGGATACATGTGCATGTAACTGTCTGTAAAATTGCACAGAATCTTCACTCATTCTGAGAGAGAAAGATGGAAATTAGGAAAGAAAATTAGAAGATACCGTATAAGTGGAATTTTTAGCAAGATTGACACAAATTTAGCAATTTTCCCATAAAAATGGGTATATATATTTAGTGAGAGTGACTTTATAATTCCAGAAAAGATAACTATTACATCTGATATGGAATAATTTGTTAGCAATATTAAGTTTTAAATTAGCAACCTCATCACTCTTGCTAATAATGCCAAAATTAATTTTTCGCTAAAAATTCTGCTTATACAGTATATATGATAATGAATTATGAATGGTTTGACTTCATTGTTCTATATAAATTACATGGATATAAAGCTGGATTACTATGATATTGACAGATAATGGGGATGAATTTTATGATTTTATTTTACAAAATTTCTTTAGAGCAGTCATTTTGGAAATTGTGAACTAAAGTACAGAATGTGAAAGAAAAAAAAACCCCTCAGTTTTAAAGTTATTTTCATGTTTTCATTGCTCTGATACAAACTTGAAGACAGCATGTTCTACCTCCGTTATATTTAGCTGGCAAAACAGAAACAGGAAATGCAGAGGATGATGGACGAACAGATCCGACGAGCAAAGGAAGAGGTACAAATTAAGGATACTACTTCTCCAATGGATCTTATTATAATGCATTCCACAGTCTCCTCTGGAAGACTTGTATTGTAGCAAAGCATGTTTTTACTTGTTTGTTTTGTTGTTTTGTGTCCCATTCAAAAATTTTTCACTCATGTATGGACATCATCAATTGTAGTTGAAGTGCCACAAATTCTATTGCATGGTGCTCAAGATTGTAGCAGTGAGGGTTCTTTATTGTATCAATGCCTGCCGTGACACGGGAGCTCTAATTAAATTGTAGATTATTTTTCCTGTTTCATTATATGTGTATTGTAAGTGTTGAATTCTTGGATTTTCCTTTTAATAGGCTGATAATGCCAGACAAGAGGAGGCACGGTCCTTGAAAGAAGCAGAGAGTGGCAAAATCAAGTTACTGATGGACCAGAAGAAACAGCTAGAACAGGAACTGATGCAGGTAAAGGACGGACAGTGTGTAGAACTAAAGAAAATGTAGCCGTAAATCATCATAACACATCATCATAACTCACCACACAGTTAATCATCATATCTCATCATCATAACTCATCGCACATAGTTAATAATTATATTTCATCATCATAACTCATCACACATAGTTAATAATTATATTTCATCATCATAGCTCATCACACACAGTTAATCATTATATCTCATCATCATAACTCACCACACATAGTTAATAATTATATCGCATCATCATAACTCATCACACATAGTTATTCATCATATCTCATCATCATAACTCATCACACACAGTTAATCATTATATCTCTTCATCATAACTCATCACACATAGTTAATCATTATATTTCATCATCATAACTCATCACACATAGTTAATAATTATATCTCATCATCATAACTCATCACACATAGTTAATCATTATATCGCATCATCATAACTCATCACACACAGTTAATCATTATATCTCTTCATCATAACTCATCACACATAGTTAATCATTATATTTCATCATCATAACTCATCACACATAGTTAATAATTATATCTCATCATCATAACTCATCACACATAGTTAATCATCATATCTCATCATCATAACTCATCAAACATAGTTAATCATTATATCTCTTCATCATAACTCATCACACATAGTTAATCATTATATTTCATCATCATAACTCATCACACATAGTTAATCATTATATCTCATCATCATAACTCATCACACATAATTAATCATCATATTTCATCATCATAGATCATCACACATAGTTAATCATCGTAACTTATCATCATAAATCATCAATCATAGGTAATCTTCTTAATTCAACACACATAGTTAATCATCACAACTCATTAAAACCTAGTGATGATCTGATCTAGATAATTTTCTATAGTCCTTATTGTTAACAAGCCTAATGCTAGATAATCTCCTATAGTCCTACTAAATTGTCAATAGGCCTTAAGGATCCAATTTCTAGTCAATGTCCCTAAAATTTACATGTATCTATAGAGATCTTAATGTTTATCTACCCAACAATCCAAATGTCAACAACAGAGCTCAATCTGGGACCATGGTCATTGTGTACCAGTGTTTATTGACAATAAGAGAAGCTAACAATTCTTAGATCGTGAAGCTGCATGGACTACCAGAGTTTTGTGTTTACTTGCCCATGGTCAATTTTGTCTTATTAGCTTCATCAATGAATGAATGATAGATTAAGTTATTTTCAGTCTAGAAGTCCGTAATTATGAATAATTAATGTTATAATTAGAAAACAGTTCAGGTTAGAGTCAGGAATTTGCAAATTTCAGTAACGAATCTGTGACCTCACGATAAAAATCCGAGGTCTTAAAACACTTTAATCCTGCAATGGTCTGTAACTGGAACAGTTGTAAAGCTTTCAGGGATGTTTTATATATGATTTGTACATCAGATGTAATCTCTACAGGAAATGGAATTTCTTATCTTAAATTGTTTACGTGTGAAAGGTCATAGGTAACAGTTAGACTGCACAAAGTTTAGGTTATCGAGAGTACATAGAAATCCTGTCTAAATGAAACTTATCTCTTATAAGTTCTAGAATTCGTATTTTGTTACAAGAGCTTGGTAAAATTTATGGTGTGTTCTAATTATATATTAATTATATTTACTCAATTAAATTCTAGTAATTCTAGCTGTGTTTATGAATTTTTTATGTTATTATTCTTACATTTCAGAAATAAAGTGCTAACGACAATGTCAACTGCCATTTTTTGATTAATCATTCTAAATTTGAAAAGAATGACATGGATATTTTTGTTCTATAATGCAGGCCCCAAGTTTTACACAGTATCATAAAAGTGTGAGTTCTAGGTGATATACTTGCAGTGGTAAAGGTTTGGTCTTGGACACTCAAATTGGTTCTGACAATATGTGCACAGTCTCTCAATTTGTCTTACCTGATTTGTGAATAGATACAAGTCCCTGTCTTCTGTCAGCTTATCTTCAGTTTCAGATCACTTTTTGTTTTATTTTCCTTCCATCTCTCTTCTGTCAGTTTCATCAATGTGTGTTTATATTTATGAAAAAATGCTATACTTAATTATTTATTGCTAAAACATTACATATTTCTGTAATTCTTTTATAGAAAAGGTAACTTTGCCTGTATGGGATAGTAACTTGCCCTTGTGTGCATGCATATGGAAAAAAAACTTGTAGATACATGTTCCAAGTGAATTAAAAGTACTATTTCATTATTGCTTTAATGGTACATGTAAATGGTGGAAAGAGTTGATTTGGGGGTCAAAATGTTAGAGGTCAAGGTCACAGTCAACAATTAAATGTAACAAAGTTGTGGTCACCATATAAGGATTCTCCAGGGTTGTATGAGCTGACTAAATACTTGGAGATATCTTCATATCTCTAATTCTAATTAAAGAGATCCTTAATTCATTTAGAGTCTTTATATGCCAAACTTATGTTCTTTGTAAATGAATTAGATCTCTCTCTCTCTCTCTCTCTCTCTCTCTCTCTCTCTCTCTCTCTCTCTCTCTCTCTCTCTCTGACTGAATTGTTCCTCCTTTTTGAATGAATGAATGTGCACAGTAATTTTTGAATTGTTGCATGCAGCTCTTCTTAAATGAATTAGAGCATATGTTGATTTTGTTATCAGCTGCTATGATTTATATTAGAATTGAAGTATTTTTAATTCGGTTAATAATATCTCTTAATTAATTATGATATATAAGAATGAATTTGATATGGGGGCTTTATTATGCAATATAACCTAGTTTGGATCATTTTATGCCTTATAATCCGTGAAGCAGATTATATTTCATAATATGCTCCAAAATTAAATTCATTCCTTATAAGACAATTGTTTATCAAAATGTAAATAAATACAGAAAAATACAAATCATTAAACATAGTTAATTGAAGGTGAAGTTTGCTATGAACTTCAAAACAGAAAATATGTGTAGGCTAAAGATGCAATGTATATTTTGCTATCCCTTTAAGATGGACTATGAAAATTTGACAGAGATTGAGAAAATACAGGAAATTGTTTAATCTTTTTCATCACACAAAACAAGTCTTCAAATGTCAGAAAATACAATAATTTGTGACTTTTGAATTTTTAAAAGTTTTTTTTACTACATCAAAATATAATGTAGCATGTAAATATCACCAATATCAAATTTAACATAGGAAAATATAAACAAGTGAATAATCGTGATCCACAAGTCAATGTGACGTGGTGTCACCTGATGAAAGGGTTAGACGGGAGATGCAGATCAAGCAATTCCCCCTCCCCAGTGAGAAATGTATTTCAAAATGAACAGGGCAGAATTTACAAATACTTGGTATACCATTAATTATAATATCTTTATTTTAAGCTATCATTCAAATATCATGTAGAGAATGTACTGAATTTTATAACTGTGATTTGTGTACATTCAAGTAGATTCTATACATCTTGTTTGACATTGAGAAAACAATCTGTGTATTAAACAGAAGTATCAAACACATTGACTTACTATTTCATAGAAGGCCTGCAAAGTGCTGCCATGTAAATTAAAAAGAAAGAAAGAAAAGTAGTTTTGGATGCTGGTTATCAGGGGGGGGGGTGTCCTCATATCAAACCATATTATACAAAATAAATTACATATCCCAGTTTGTATTTGATCAATCAGACTCTAGAATGCAATAAGAATTAGATTATTTTTAAATAATTAGACAGAGTTTAAACCCGTAGTTTACATGTGATTGGTACTCAGTTTTCAGTGGAATTGGATGCATTCTAATTGTAACATTAAAACACAATTCCATTGAAGATATTCTTTAAATAAATTGGAGATTTATGCAATTTAATTTGACCACACTTTAAATGAATTAAAGAATGTTTACAAATTGAATTGTATTACGAAGAACTGTAAATAAGTTATGGATAAAGTTATCTGGTAAATAGAATAAGACCCCTCTCCAAATAAATCATACTCTCTAACTGACTTGCTGCACTGTGACTATAAATGAATTAATTTGTGCAACAATTCATTAAGAGGAAGCAATAATTCAGTTAAAGATATCGTCAAACTATTTAGAGAGAGCTCCAATAACTTGAGTGTGTGTCTGTGTTAATTTGTGTTTCATATATATTTTTCATCATCAAGGGAAGAACAGCTAAATGAAAATCATGTACATGGCAGCATTGATATCATGTATAGTAATCATGCAGATTGAAGTTAATTGTTAAGTGCATTGTTGAATCCACAGTGGGAATAATGTAGATAATATTAATCAATGCAGTAGATATTAAGTGGTAAATAACATGCATGATTTATGCCACCTGATTAAGTTACAGTATGTCTCCATACAAATACAGTCCTACCTCGTTATCATGAACTCGATGGGACTGAGAAAAAACTTCAAGATACCGGAGTATTTGAGATATCAAGGGTAAAGAGTCGTTGGGACTTTCAAGTCACTTCTATATATCCATGATATTCGAGATATTGATGTTCGAAATATCAAAGTTTAACCGTAGCAGTATATATCTTTTGTAAAAGCAGAAACAAATAAAACAAATCAAAGAATGAAAACATGTCCAGTGTTATATTATCAACATGAGACTGTTAAATTTCAGATTAAGGAAAACTTCCTGAAGGATGGTTACTTTTGTTGTTATAGTAACTATTATAGTAATTCTATTGTGGTTTAAATCTTGTGTTCATGCAGCTTTATAAAATTTTGAAACCATCATGATTTTAGGAAAGGAAAAAGAACTCTGTGAAATCTCAGGAGGCTGTGGATGAGGAAAAATACAAAAGAGTGGAACAAAAATTGAGGGATGAAATTCTGAGGTACAAAATCACAAGTTAAACAAGTCTTAAATGCAGCAAAACCAAAACACTTCTTTAGCTGAATTAATTTAATATTGTACACAAAAACGCTGCTTTACAGAGTTATCCTTCTTACAAAAATATGTATTATAAAATCTTGCAGACATAGCTGTATACCAAATTGCTAAAATAAACCAAAATTTTTCACACTGCAGAAAAAACAACTAAAAGTATATCAATTTATAATTGAAATCTTTGTTGTAGATAAAAGTATTCAAGTTAATCCCCTTGACTGAAGATAATGAATTTACATTTTTAGATTATGTTCTCTATTTGAATATTCTGAAATATTGTAATTCCATTTTTCAAGACTTAAAAAAGAAATAGAGAGGATACATCGCACATGGGAAAAGAAGTTTGCAATTTTACAGCAAAGGTATGAATCAGTTTCTGTCTTTGATCATACAAGAAATGAATATGATAATAGACAAATCACTGTATATATACAGATGTGTGATTATGTGTCTGTTTGTCCGTCTGTTGTATGACCATCAACACTTTCTATAACATTAATTTAACATACAGACTTCATATTGATATTCATCATGTAAATTGACAATGGTGAATAAAAAACATGCACATGTATACTACACTGTAGTACAGATTATTGAAATTTGAAGTGTAAATTCAATGTTGTTCAAATCATAGCTCACAGGGGTAGGATGTGACCACAATAGGGGGCTCAAAGTTTTATATGGGTATATATATATATATATATATATATATATATATATATATATATGAAATGCCTTCTTCCCAATAACTGTGAACAGCGGGACTGTGATTACTCGTGTTGACATGCAAACATTTCTAAGTTGTGTGGATTGAAGTTTTTAAGATAGGGCTTTCATATTTTGAAAATAGATTTCTTGTGGCAAGAAATTTCAATTGATGATATGATGTTTGACCTTGTGATCTTGGAGTTTGACCCAAATTTGAAAACTTTAACTGAAACTTTAACTTTGCTAATAACTTTTGAGTGGTGAATGATACATCTTCCATATTTCATGTATGAATTCCTTATGACAAAACCTTCCTTTTGTACCAAAGTTTTTGACCTTGTAACTCAAATTGTGGATTTTGATCTGCTTTTGATAAATGTTAACCTAGATAATATCCTCTGAACTCTTTAAGGTAGGACTTTCATATTTTGCATATAGATTCATATGGCAAAACCTTTTATTTCATATCATGACATTGGATTATGGTTATACCATGACCCTATGGAGCTAGGTTGGGGCCACAATGTAGGGTTAAAATTTTTCATGGGAGTAAATACTGCAAAAAATCTTTTAAAAATCACAATGGAGAAACAATAGCATGGCCAAGGTGACTCAGGTGAGCGATGTGACCCATGGGCCTCTTGTTTAAATTTGGGAAAGCTTGAGAATTTGTAACCCATGTCATGCACATGAGAGTGTGAGATGGGCTTGAAAAGCATACAATTCATATGCAAAGTGTGAAATATTATATGTCTGTGAATCAGATTTTAAGTGGGAAGTGAACAGAAATTTGAAGGTCAAAGGAGCTTTGATTATAGTGGAATGCAACAGCTGTAGTATTTACCAACCAACTGATTTGATATTCAGTACGGTGGTCTGAGGAGGACACCTTTACATTTTAAGGTCAATAAGTCAAAAGCCAAGGTCATAAAGAGAAAATTATCTTATAACACAGTAATTTAAGCATTGTTCATATGTTTCCAGTGAACTGCTAGATAGCATTGTCAATTTTTTGACAATTTTTTGTAAACTGTCAGTCATTAGGCATTGTAGTAGACTTAAACATACAGAGAGAATTGCTTGCAGTTATACTCTGTGTAGTGTGATGTGCACTTAACAGGTCAAATTTTACCTCATAATTCTTCTTTCTGGTTTGTTTGGTTTTTTTTCAACAATCAATAGATTATTTGAATAATGTATTTTTCTCACTGTGTCAGCTTGCATGCCTTGAAGGATGAAAGTTACATCAGACAAACACTGCAGAGACAGGCTGCTGCTTTACATCATGCTGCTGTTAGTTACGCTGTAAGTATCACATTGTTGCACTGCAGTTTGATAAGACAGCAAATAAGTGAGTCATTGCAGTTTTGCAAACATTTTTTTTTTTCAAAACTAGTGATCAATCTTTTCACAATTGACTCCGGCAATCAGTATAGTACCTGGAATAGTAACGTGTCCATTCATGTCATCCAAGGTATTTTAAAATCCACTAAGGAAATTATGTTTTCAGACCCCTTTTTAGGTCACCTCATTCACTTAATGCAATTGATCTCTGTCTGAAGTCATCTGCCATATGTTAACACTTAAAACATTTTCAACTTCTTTTTGTTAACTAATTTGGAATCAGTATATTTGAAAGAAGGGGACATAAATTTTAAATTTCAGGATTCCTCCATTCTCAGAGCTTAGGGGTGGGGCCAAAACTGCCAAAATTTTAAAAATCTTCTCTTTAACTGCACCAGATGATGTCTGACTGATAATAAGATGCTAAACATTTTAGCTGAAAAGTATCAAACATGGACAGATTACATAATCATGCATGGCTTGTAGACAACCTTCAGATTATCAAAGTCAGAAGTTCAAAGGTCACTGGCATTTTACTCTTCATTATATACATGCATACAACAATTGTGTTGTTAACAGAACCCTAATTTATCTGATAGTCATCAACCTTCAAAGGCTTGTGATCACATCACATTTTTAAGTCAAAATGTCACAAAACATTACATACCACAGTAACTCTTTTCTTTCACCCTTCAGTTAGTGTAACTTAATACCAGGCAGCCATTAAACTTCATGAGCTACATGTACACTGGTAATGACCAGTGCCTGTAGCCGACTCCTGTGTACATCACTTGAGGAGATCATAAAACACTTTATTTTCTGTCTGTGTGTATTTCATTTTGAGGTGAAAGAGGTTAAAATAATTATACTGGACAGATGAAAAAATAAATGTCAAAGAAAAAACATTAATAGAAGTAGATAAAACTTGTGTGAGTTCCAGTGTAATGATTGCTCCTTTTACAGGCAGACACCCCAGCAGGAATTCTTCCTCAGAAGCCGCAGTCTTACTCCAAAAAACCCATCATTGTAAGCCAAAACTCTTCTCTTCCTCACAAAGAAAATCTTAATGCAAATTACATTGTATGTTTGTGTTTCTTAAGAACCAAACAAATAAATCTCTATGGTTTCTTCATGATCACCAAATGTGAGCAGAGCTTATCTATGGTTATTATTATTTACCTGGCCGTTGTGTATACCAAAGCAGGATTGATACAAAAAAGCCAAATTCCACCTCTAAAATTGGATGTGAAGGCTTTGAAATTCAAAATTATGATAAATTCAACATTTACAGTCAGTTTTTGAAACTATTCTTGATGTCAGAAGTAAAGCATTTTATTATCTGCTGTCATTTTTTATTCAATTAAACTGCTTGATTTTTTTGAAAAAGCATAGAGTGCATTTAAGAACCTGAAATATTTCTTTACTATTGACAAAAATGTGTCATATATTTCATTATACCAACCATCAACATGTCATCAGTTATATCCTCAGTCAATATAGAACACAATAAGATCACCATGGATCCACCTCAGTTAGCTAAATAAAATATAACTGGAAACCATTGGAAGCTCTTTTGTATTATTATTGATAATTGTTGTAGTAATTTGATGTCAATTTTAGCCTGATATCCCAAAGAAACCTCAACCTTCCAATACTCCGGCCATGAATATCAATGCTTCTGCTGGTGGGATGGGAATGCCAGACAAGGATTATATTTCTTACACTGTCTCAGCCCCAAGTGGGCGGGGCACTGCCATGTTGTCCGTGGATGGTAAGATACGCCTGTGTTATTATGTATATGGTCTCAAATCATCAGTGTGATACGATTAAAATGTGGTATTGAAAAAATACATGTTTAATTGATCTTTACTTTAAAATCATTGATTTTCATTGATATGTACAATCAACACAAGTGTCTCAAGCTCAGGTGAGTGCTGTGGCTTACAAGCATCTTGTGTCTACCCACTATATATGTGATATTTTTTGTTCCTTATTAGAAAATCAAGTGATGTCAGATGGAGAGCAAATGCCAGAAGATGTCGACCATATTCCCCCTCCACCACGGTATATGATATATTTGACTCAGACTAGTGTATCTTGAAAATAATTAAAAGATGTGAAATACTGCAACGTGTTTGCTATTAGAAGCACAGCTATTACTTTATGAAAGATGAGAAAGGCCAATTTTTTTATATGCCGATCATAGATATGTCGTATTTGAAATAAATTTCAGTTTTGCAATATGTAAGGGCATGAACTGTGACTCTTTAAGCCAGCAAACTTAGCACTTCATGAAAAGTATGCTGTCATGAGGCGACTTGCTTCATCATGTATTTTCAAAAATGAAATTATTTTTTTATATTTAATTTCTGTTGGAATATTTCCAGCCATTCAAATAGTTGTACTATTTTATCAAGATTCATAAGCACATTGTACATATTCATGAGGAAATGGCTATCATTTCAATTGGTAAAGGTATCGAAAGTAAAAACATTAGAAACGTAAATATTATGGTATGTAGCAATTTGTTGTCTGTTCATCTGTCAGCATTTTGTAGATCAGATTCAAAACAGTCCTTATGGGGCTGGATAATCAGACCTGATGCAGGTATTCAAATGTCATAGATGTGCATCTGCACTAACGTCTGTCAGCATCTTGGGGGATCAGATAATGGCTAGGATCCTCAACTTAGTACACATCTTTTCCATGATTGGAGAAAGTAGCCTATTGTTTTTTAAGGTTGAAAGTCAAGATCAAGGTCAGACTTGCATGGATAATCTTATAAGCACAAAATAAGATGGAAACAGCATTAACAAGGCTTGGGTCACTTATAACATGACCATAGATGAGATGAATAATGGTATAATACAGATTTTGTGTGTCTGTCAGTTGCACCTTGTGGGAGAGATAAAAAGATTATTAATGAAGCTAGGATTATCAAACTTGGTATACATGTTCCCCATAGAAGAAATAATTATATTTCTGAAGGTCAAAGGTCAAGGTCATATTTTTATAGATGACCATGATAAACAGTAGCAGTAATCAGACTTGGATCATCAAACTTGGTGTACATGTTCCCCATGATGTTGGTGCTAAGTACATGTTAAAAAGTGATCATGTTGCTTCTCAGAAGTTATATAAATATTTCTTCAATTTCATGTTAAACAAAGTCATCTTAAAACTAAAATTATATTAATATTCTCTGATATCAGGGAAAAGGACTAAAGAACACTTTCAGAGCAATTTTTAGTCCAGTGTTTAAGGAATCACTAGTTTGACGGATTATAACTACAATGAAAAACATGATAATTTGCAAAACTGCAAAGCCATTATGCATAAATGATCACAATTTCCTTTGTAGTTAATCACCTTACATTATACCCAACAAACTAGATGCCAATTCTGTATATTTAGAATATGACTGGTTTTGCTCAAGCACAATGGCACCACTTTTTAAATTGGGGTGGGGGTGGGGGGTCATTTGGGAACATCTTTAACAGTCCCCATTACAATAAGCACTATAGTTATATTTGAAATAAAAATGAATATATATATTTGGCATATTAAAAATACTGCCTAATAGAAATTGAAATCAATGTTCATTTCCTTAGTCCTTGTTCATTGACCTTTCACTTAGCATGAACTGAGAAATTTACATCTGGTTTTAAGCTGTGGGGAAATTAACACATTGGAGCTTCAAAGGGTTATCACAGGGAAAACAGCTGGAAATATAAATGTTCATCTATTCGTTGATACCACTGCTGAATATATTGGGGAAGGGTTGTATTTTGCAATGTGAGCATTGTTCTTGTTAAAATTTGGATATGTATGTTTAATCTTCATCTTCATGCTAAATTTTTGTAACATTGATTGTAAAATTGTCTTTTTTTATTTGAAACTCCAGTCATCACAAAAGTCCTGACAATGCTTTCACCAAGACAGAGGATGGACTCTACTCATCACAATCACAACCAATGGCAACCCCAACAATATCTGGCCAATAGAAGCAGGTGTTACAACAATCACTGGTAACAAACAACAGCTGAAATGAATGGTGTATGAACATCTGTGATAACATCTATTATTGAATAATGGTGCAAAATTATTGGAGTTACTAGATGCTGAAAATGAAAAAAAAATTCTGGCACTGTCAGAGGAAGGAACAATAACACTGGTCCATTAATAAATCTTGTTCCTTAAATGGCATTAAAATGCTAGATAAGTCAGTTCACAAGACAGATTTGTGTGATATGAACTATTTTGGAATTCTTTGTGGAGATTATGTGACGTGCAGGGTGTGGAAGAGTGTAGTATGAAGTTAAAAAATTGTGAATGTGAGGTAGCATGATAAATCATCATTATGTAAAATGTACCCTTGTGTGAAAATACTGACTGTTGATCACTTTGGAAAATGATAAAAACGTGATTTTAAACCCATAATTTTCAGTTTGATCTAAACTGTAAAGGATTTTATGAAACTTTTTATTGTATATTTCAAGAAAATATTTTGAGTTTAGCAATATATACTGATAATCTACTGCTGAATTTCATGTTTTTTGGTGTATAATTGCTGTGATATTTTAATTACAGGTTTTTATTTTTATTTACAATGCTGCCTTCAATAAATTGTGATATTTGACAGCTGACATAGAGTATTGTTGTTAGTGCAGCTTTTGTTACTCTGAATACTCCACCTGACACACTCTCTCTCTCTCTCTCTCTCTCTCTCTCTCTCTCTCTCTCTCTCTCTCTCTCTCTCTCTCTCTCTCTCTTTCTCTCTCTCTCTCTCTCTCTTGTTAAAGTCTTTCTTTAAATAATTAAATTATTCCTTTGGTTTCTTAAACAGGATATAAAGTCTCAAACATTGCAGAAAAAAGCATAATCTGCATTCCCATTTAACAAACCAAAGAAAGACTCAAAGAGCTGAATTCACACACAAGAATATTTATAAACCATCACAAATTGCTGTTTTGAGTCCAATTCCCAGAAGTAAAAGTCCAGATGTTTTGTAGAGAGCTTATAGAATGCTTAACAAGTGCTTATTACCACTAAATCTACAGTCTATCTATACCAAAATAAAGTTTTCTGAGCCTTCCTTTCTAGGACGCAGTGTTATGGCAAAGTAAGTGTTAAGCCATCTTTCTAATCAAAGCTGACAAATATTGCTTTAACCATAGAACATTTAGAATCATGTCTAGGACACAGGTGTCAATAAAGTACAATGCATTACACAACACACACACCCTTTTAAACAATTGTAGACCAGAATGCATTCTGATTGAAGTCTTTCAAATTTAACCCTTATTTGCAATAAAGTGTGCAGCAAGTGTGAGCCGCAACATTGCCGCAAATTGTGTGTCAGAGAAAAAAAATTACATAAAATATACTTGCATCAAATGTGCCACAACTAGTTGCAGCAAACTTGTTGCAAGTGTGTTGCAAATCTGAAGCATGTCATGTAAGTTTGACTTCTCCCTGAATCTGAAAAAATAGGGGCATTTCCAGGTCAGCTAGTTTATATCGACTTGTTGATTTCGACGCAAATTGCACTGTAGGGTGAGGTTAAATATCAGTTTTGAAGAATGGACATGGATTTGAGCTCTCTTGATTTTCTGACGGACAAAACACACAGGTGGTTGGGATAAATACACAGAAAAGTTTTATATGTTAAAAAAGGCGGCTAGAAGGGAATTATCCTTTAAGCGGTAAGAAGACCTGCGCAACACAGCTGTACGTAGGAGGTGTCTGTGACAGGTCACCCATCACAACAAGGAGTGAGGAAACACATGAGAATGTAGAAGTTCGGATACGTCCTTGACATCACAGGAATCGTCCTCTTCAGCAATGCAGGAATCGTTGGGGCGCATCTCTGGAAAATGCGAGTCATTCTGACGAAGACAAGAAAGTCAACCCATTTTACGAGATTTATCCAATATGCACAACATCGGTTTAAAAACTGCCAGCTTTCATTTGCGTTAGGACCTAAGTAATTGTATGGATATTTACTGATTTTGTGTTTAATATTTATTAAGTGTCTTTTCAGACTGAAAATTTCATATTTCGAAAGGAATTTTATTTGTGAGAAGTCCAACTTGTAAGTACATGCAACACTCCTCTCAATTATACATGCATGTTAATTAATTGGTCTGAATATTATTTGCACATTTTTTGAAATCGAGTAAGTAATCTTTTATATTGATTGTTGTTTTGACCTAATTTTTAGATCGTTCTGTGTCTCAGATACAGAACAGTTGGCTACTACAACCAGTGGTCTGATTGAAAATGACAGAAAACAGTAAAATTGACTACTTAGGATACATCATTTCAATCTATAAAATCCAGAAGTGTCGCCCCTGGGCCCTCACCAGGGATTTGATCTGGACCTATTGGGGGCCTTTAGGCGCCCCAGACCCCCTACCTCAACACGTTGCGCCCCTAACTTTCATTCCTGGATCCACCCCTGACAGCACGGTACATATGGACATTACAGTAGATAGGGGCTATCTATTTCCACAGTCGCTCTGTATTGTATAGCTAATATAGAACAGGTAACCACTTCAAAGAAAAACACCAATACCGTGTCACAAACATCTTTCACTGTGTATTACATGTAGACCGCAAACCGTTTTATATTCATGCTTGAAGCAAAAGCAATGACAATGTGAGGTTTTTCCTTCGATGACAACAATATTCTTATTTCTGATACACTATTAAGAAAGTGTGTTCCATCTAAAGTTAAAATTATTATTAGGATGATGCAATCACCCGACCTCTCCTATCCGATCATAAAAAAAATAAAAATGATCCAGTCCACGTGCTTGATAAAATGACCTCTTACTAATTTCCTGTCTCGTAGTTATAGAATGTATCGCTATACAAAGGTCATAGAGCAAACGTTCTTATTGATTTTCTTGACATCTATTTATAGTCGTTCCCTTAATCCCAAATATCATGCACATGCAGATTTTTATTTATTTTCTTTAAAAAATATACTTTAAAGGTTTGCACGAAGGACCCCCTAAACAGCACTTTATTACAGACGAATAACCTTCTTATGGTATCTTACCCCCACCCACCCCCTCCAGAATATCAATTTCACGCAAGCGCACTTTTAATTCAACCCACTTGAATTTTGTCAGCCCATGGATCGAAGTGTTCTACCTCGTGGGAATTTTTGGCGCCAAAGTAGCACCGGTTTTATTGCTTTGTTGTCAATACAGTCCACCCCCACCCCCACCATCATGGCTAGAGCTAAACTGAAAATAAATTCATATGGTTATGATGAGCTCCACGTACTTTACTGGGGGTTAGAAAGAAAATATCCGATCTTATTTGGGGCGGACCTGTCAATCCGGTCCAATAGATAGAGACACTTTTATGAGCATGTCCTACATCAGATCAAAAGATATTTTAGTAGAACAGATTTTCACCTACACCCACTGAGCCCATAATTAATATGTTTGAAGATGCGATTTTGAGCAGGACACAAAGTACACATTAGGCGTTTTTGAAGAATCACCAAAAAAAAACCAAAAAAAAAAAACCCCAGCCCCCAGCTGTTGACTCTCTTCATATTAGTCCTATGAGTGATATCTAGTGCAGACAAACAACAGGCAGACTCTGTTAATAAAAATGTGAAATCTGAACGTTTGTCTATGCCGAAGTCACCAGCATTTCCAAGTTTTTCACGGTTTATAAATAATGTTGAACAAAGCATCGAACAATTCAGTCTATCATCCAACTCGGCTTTTATGGAACATCCCATTGGACTACATTCATCACAAAGTTCAATAAGTATACTGCCCAATGTGCTTGGACATATTCTGAAATACTGGAACAATTTGTATTGATGTCTGGAGGGCAATCAAACGACCTGTATACATCACTTGTGTCTCAGGATCTAGACATTTCAAGACGTTATTGGAAAAGTGGTTCAATTTTCAGGAGTTGCCAGGATCGCTGCACACAGTTAAGTTTCAGTGCTCCACACTATATGGGAGAAAAACTGAAAGATTGGGCTCTGGAGCGTCTTATGTCAATTGGAAGAAAAACATTCAGAGGGTTACCAGAAACACGCATGATGGCTTAGACAGTGATGCGATTATGTCAGGGGTGTATTGAACAGGATGCAGGGCAGAATGCGGCTACTTCCCGTCCTAGCGCAGTAGAATGTAAAACATAAACGGTAGCAATTCTGATGCACCAGATGCGCATTTCGAAAAATAATATCTCTTCAGTGATCCTCAAGTCAAAGATGTTGGAAATCAGAAATAAGAACAAATTTGGAAGAGCTGAAAGAACCAAGAAATACCAAACACTGGAGCCAAATCCGGCTAAGGATCAGAGCTATGCAAAGTACATACTCTAGAACGTAGGGGTTCCAAAAAACAAAAATTCATATAGTCAAATTCACATATTGTGTAATGTATAATTATTTTTAAGCAGAAAGTTAATTTAATTTAATGATACTCAGAGTCAGTCAGTGTGACTGTCCTTTAGCTTAAATAAAAAAATATTACGAAAAGCACTTAATTTCTTAACATTTCTTAGCATTTCCAAAAGAAGGTCGTAATAATGCGGTAATGGTTGGTTCTCGTTCCCAGCTCTGGCGTCAAAACTATGATATGTAGTGACTGTTCCTTTGCCAAGTGCCCGGCACTAGGAGTGAAAGTCAAGGATATTTCGGATATGACCTTAAGTTGTGTTGCGAAAGGCGAAAGCTTGTTCATAGAAACTTCGTCTTGATACAAAAAATGCCTATGCCCAACTACCCTAATATCAGTTCAACGTTTGTATATATTTAAAATCTTTTTGTAAAGCTAATATGATGAATTGTTGACTTTTTTATCATCACAGTTTTTATAGTAAAGGTAAACACGACAATTTGTGAAGTACTATTTATCAGTGACGTAAAACCCCCAATGTGACGTAGGTCATGACGTGTAACAACTTTTTCAAAGCTTGTAAAGTCTCGGGCTGTCAAGACCTGTTTCATTCTTAGTCCAAGAGTAGACACTATCGTATCAGTGTAAGATGAACCTTCCGCACAGTTTTAACTTTGTTAATATTTCACAATGTATGCCCAGACGGACGAAAGAAAGGCAATTTTCGAAAAAGTGCAAGAAGATGCAAGGAATGCAGGAAAAACGGGATGGGGAACACTAAGTTTTCTTGTTAGACTCAAAGGGCAAAGTTTTAAGAAAAATCCTCTTCCAACAAGCATACCCAATATCCAACTTTGAATATTCGAAAAGATGCTGTTTCCTCAGAGGTTTATCCAAATGATGCTCCTTCTGAGCTTATCCCGACTCAGATATATGGTGATGGAAATTGTTTATTCAGAACTCTCTCTTTTTGTGTTTGGACATGAGGACAATTTTAAGGAAATGCGGGTACGAATTGAGTTTGAACTTGTTTCAAACCTGAAGCGCTACACGAATGAAAACACTTTTGTGGCCATGTCCACAAACAAAAGTTCACTTCAATATGTCTTTGAGAGTTCCCTGTCAGAAGAGTGTTTAATTACTGGTGATTTGATTGCTTCGTTACAAACGTAAACAATAAAAACAGGATAGGGGCCTCCGTGGCCGAGTGGTTAGAGCATCGCGCTCAAAATCACTAGGCCTCTCACCTCTAGTCGGCGCGGGTTCAATTCTCGCTCGCGCCAATATATGTGAGAAAGTTTGCCAGTTTACTTTCAGAAGGTCGGTGGTCTCTTCCCGGGCACATTGTATCTGGGTTCTCTCCTCCACCAATAAAAACTGCACACGCCACCAGATAACTGAAAAATTGTTGAGTGTGGCGGAAAAATATAAACAATCAATCAATCAGAAGATGATATCTCAGAAATACCAGTTCAAAAGGCCCAGGATGTAGATGGAAAATCACATGCACCAGAGATCGGTAATACCCCATATCAGCCACGGAATATTTTCTTTCCAGCAAAAAAGTTTGATAAAAAAAAGAGATCTTTTAATGCCTCCTGTTTGATCGGTGGTCTTGGTTACATTATGTAGAAATCAAAAATGTGTTCTGTTTTCCTTGCATAAAATCATTTCAGAAGACTCTCAGTTGTCACAAGAAAGAAAAAGCTTTCATATCAAGTGGTTTTAAAAACTGGAAAAAAGCAACCACAAAATTCGCCTCACACAAAAAAGTAATTGACATAAAGAGGCAATGGAAAGAGAGTTTACCATAAAGGAGGAGAATGTCTTTCAAAGACGCACGAAGTCGAGAAGACCTCTAACAGAGAGAATTTGCTTAAAATCACAAACATTTTAAAGTTTCTTGCTCGACAAGGAATTGCCCTTCGGGGTGACAAAGAGGACAAAAACTCGAACTTTAATCAACTTATGCTAGAGGCTCAACGAGATTCCAAGCTTCAGGAATGCCTACAACGCAAGACAAATAAGTATGTTTCTCCAGATATACAAAATGAACTTTTGCAAGTGGTGGGGTAACAGCTTTTGCAACAAATTGTTGCTTTCATCAAATCGTCTGAATTCTTTTCAATATTGGCAGACGAAACGAAAGATATTTCCGACAAAGAGCAACTTCTTTTATGCATTCAATGGGTTGATCAAACTTTTACCGCTCGTGAAGATTTATTAGGGATGTACTGTCTTTCTGACATTGTGGCTAATTCAATAACCCTAGCAATTAAAGATGCCCTTTTGAGGTTCAATCTGCCTATTAACAATGTACGAGGCCAGTGTTATGACATGGCTGCTTCTATAGCTGGTTCAAAGACAGGTGTTGCAACATAAAATTCATGCACTTGAACCCAGAGCCCTTTACATACACTGTTATGGTCATGTTCTTAACCTAGCTTGCAATGATTCTATTAAGGGACGTAAGTTGCTTAGAGACACCCTGGACACTGCTAAGGATATAACAAAGTTGATTAAAGAATCTCCAAGAAGGGAAATGATTTTCAATACATTAAAAAATACCCCAAATCTAGAGAAAATGGGAATAAGGGGTTTGTGTCCAACAAGGTGGGAAATAAAAGCCGACACATTTTTGAGATTTTGTCAAACTATGAAATTCTAAGAAATGTTTGGGATGAAAGCCTCCAATACGTGCGTAAAGTTGAAATGAGAAACAGAATTAGGGGAGTGGCTGCTTATATGTGCAGGTTTAATTTCTTCTTTGGGTGTTTACTGAGTGAAAAACTTTTACGTTATAGTGATAGGGCTCTGTAGGCTCCAAATCTTTCGGCGAGTGATGGTCAAAAAATTGGCGTCAACGACAATCTCCGAGATAAGACAATCGTCACTCAGTTTTACCAGGAAGTTGTTGAAAAAGCAAAACAGATGAACATCGATGATCCTGTTCTTCCTAGAAAATGCAAAATTCCTCGTAAACTCGATGATGGGACAGCAGCAAATACTTTTTCATCGTGTGCAGATATGTATAGGAAAGATTTCTACGAGGCATTAGATCTGCTTTTAGCTGGCAAAAAATCTAGATTTGACCAACCAGGTTACAGAGCTTATGTCAATCTTGAAAACCTCGTAATTAAAGCTTGCACAGGTCAAACGTTTGAAGAAGAATTCAATTTTGTCACGACCCAATATGATACAGATTTGAAGCCAAAGGATCTTCACTGCCAGCTTATAATGTTAAAGACTGTTTGCCAAAAGACTTTACGCCAGATATACCAAGTGTGGTTGAATTTTTCTGACATTCAAATGAAAAAAGTTTGTTTGCCGAGATCCTCAAAATTCTCAAACTAATTTTGGTACTTCCTGCAACTACCGCTACCATTGAGCACTCATTCAGCGCCCTGAAAAGATTGAAAACATCACTGAGATCAACAATGAGCCAAATACGAACAAACAATTTGCTTTTATTACATGTTCAGAAAATGAGACTGGCGATTTTTGGAAAGTTTACCGAGTACTAAATACCTTATGGCTCAGAAATGATTGATAAGAAAATGAAAAAAGATATAAACAAAACAAAAAAAATTAAAACATCCTTAACACCACTTCCCCAAAAACCCAAACAAAACTTAAAATTAAAATTGAGGTTTTTTTTAAACTAATTAGATTCTATGTAGATTTATGTACATTACGTACACTTCAATGCTTGCACATATTTATGCAGTTATCTTTTTACTAATGGCTTTGTCGATATCACTTTTTATCGTTAATTACTTTGGTGTGGTGCCCCCCTTCAAGTGAAATTGCTTCTTATGGGCCTGTAATACACCACAAAGGCAATATATGGTGGAGCCAAAGCCTGAATCAGTGATTCAGTTTCTGACCATATGAACCAAAGAACAGGAAACTTTAAAAAATTAAATTCAATCTTTGCATCGCGCTCAAAATCACAAGACCTCTCACCTCTAGTCGGCGCGGATTCGATTCTCGCTCGCGCCGATATATGTAAGAATGTTTGCAAGTTTACTTTCGGAAGGTCGGTGGTCTCTTCCCGGGTACATTGTATCTGGGTTCTCTCCTCCACCAATAAAAATTGCACACGCCACCAGATAACTGAAAAATTGTTGAATGTGGCGGAAAACAACAAATATTTAATCAATCAATAGAAAGATATTTATTCCCCGCCGCTAATAGAAGAGTGTCTGATACCCTATCAAATACTTGGTTTACCAAACTTGACGCCAACTCAGCATATCGTCAAATCCGATTGCACTGTCAAAAGCACATAGAAAATGGCTACCTTTTGAAAAATTGGTAAATGATGTTGTCCCGCTGACTACTACATCACACTTGACAGTTTTATTCATGCTTTACATCCCCAGATCATTGTACTATCATTTGTTGGGGACTCCTGCACAGCAGAGATAGTTCCCACTGTGGACTTTTGGTCAGATCAGTGCAATGAAGTAATAGATGATGCCTCAGAGGAAGTTATCCCAGAACAGAAACAGCAGAAAGACTCCGACATGAATCTTACTTTACAATGGTTAACGATCAAGACAGAACATTCTGAAGACGCAATTTTCCTCAGCAGTTCTGCAGCTAAGAGCTATTTTATCAATAAGGGCTTATAGTTCTTTGTGAGGAAGGCGTGTTGTGCAGCTATACTCAAGCCACGAAGCAGGTTTGTCGTCCTGCGCTCAATGAGATAATTATTAACATTTGGCAGTAGATCAGTACACGAGGCAAAAGCACGGATAGGAGTCATCATTAGGCATAAAAAAATTGTACGTTTGTGATTCCGGTTTCTCGACATACTCCGGCCCTAAATTTTTTAAGCTCGGAATCGAGATCCAGTTATCGTAATTAAATTATCTGCCCTTGATTGCTTCAAACTATTGATAAGGCTAGGAAATTTAAGACCTAGAAAATATGGACGGTATCATAAGTATTTAATTTAATATCAACTATCTACTGGAGTTCCGGATCTTTTAATGCCTCGTCCACAAAGAAAAATAAAACAAGACAAGAAACCCACATACATACCCTATTTCATGCAATGGAAGACACTCTCTTGATTTTTTTTTTCGGTTTGGTTGAACCAGTGAGAGAGATGTGGGAGACAGATGCTAAGAAAAAAGAAGGCGCACAATATGGAATTAAAAAATACCAGAAAGGAACAAGAGAAACAAATACTACAAACGGCAATAACTTCTAAATCAAAATTCAAAGATGTGAAGAGGGATCTTTGATATTGTGTAACAGAACTTCATGAAAAATATGGAGAGGGGTCTTTCATAATAAGTACAAACAAGGACAAAGCTGAGGTATTTGCAAGGTTATTCAGCAGTGTTTTTACAAATGATGGTAGTGAAATTTTACCCGAGTATAAAGTAGCAAGATCATACTGCCGACATCTCAGAAAGTTAGAAAATTAGTGCAAGGACTTCATATTACAAAGTTACCATGACAGGTCACATTACACCCGAAATTTACCAGGACCGGACACGTGACACCCGGGAGTTTCGAATGAACTCAGTTTTATGATAGATACATAGCCTGTAAAGGAGACAAAATCAGACAAGTAAACACCTTTAAATACCTTGCTTGTACTATCACCCAGTATGGCAAGTGTGACACAAAAATCAAGAAGAGAGTCGGACAATCTAAGACAACTTTTAACGACATAAAATGCATTTTTACGAACAATAAGATAATAAAGATCCATGTTATGAGAGCCTACGTATGGACCATTCTTCTATACGGATGTGAATGTTGGACGCTAATCAGGGGCATAGAACCAAGGCCACAGAACAGCAACTAGAAGCAATGGAGATGTGGTTCATCCGGAGAATCATGAAAATATCATGGACAAAAAGAAAAACAAATGCAGAGGTAATGGACATGGCGGGATACAAGAGATCCCTTCTCAACACCATCAGAGAAAGACAGCTCAAATTCTTCGGCCATATAATCAGGGCTGACGGACTAGAGAAACTGTTATGGAGTGGCAAAATATATGGAAGCAAGAGCAGAGGAAGACAACGCACAAAATTCACAGACAGTTTAAACAAATTTGCAACGAATAAAGAGGGCACCAACAATGCGCTCATGAGAAAGACCGAGAACAGGGAAGAATGGAGAGCCGTGATCGTCGATGTCTGCAAGACCAGAGCGGACACTTGAAGAAGAAGAAGAAGAAGTACTCTTAATATGATGTTTTGAAAGTTATTGGAAACTTGAGTAGTGCCGAACGGTTGGATATGCGCATCCAGCTACAGGCCAGCGAGTCTTAGCAGTATTTTATATAATTTCATAGCTAAAATTAACAGAAAGAGGACCATTAACCAAATAAATGAACATAACCCATTTAGTCACAAGCACTTTGGTTTCTTGGGAGCAGTGTTATAACTTATTACCGTTATGGACATATGGACTTAAATTCTAGATCAAGAAGAGAGAAATTAAAAACATTGTACATGGATTTCATTAAAGCCTTTGACAAGGTTCCACATGTACGACTGCCACAGAAAATGAGAGCATATGGGCGACATAGACTACCATGCAGATGGGAGGAGCAGTTCTTTAAAGAACAGAAACAGTGTGAACAAGTAAACGGAGCGGGAAACCTCAAGGTTCGAGTCTCGGTCCCGTATTATCTGTCATTTTCATTAATGACATGCCAGAGTGTAAAACATCAGACATTTTCTCATTTGCCGAAGATGTTAAGGGACGCAATACAACTAGATATCGATGACGTATTCAACTGCAGCGATGTTTTCTCTACTTTTACCCCGATAAATGAAAAATGCTACCTATGTACAACTGGAATTCAAATCATACAAAGAGCATATTTGATATAAAAAAAATATAAGGGAGGAGAGGTATCGCTAGAGTGAAAAAGACATTGGAGTCACGATATACAGAAATTTAATCGTTGGGAACCATATACAAAATCACGTTAGTAAATCAAAGCAAATAGCAAGGAATACATGGACAACAAGAAGTTCTCTCTTAGTACATCATTCACAATATGATAGCAGTGTCTGATAACCCTACAAGATAAAGGACATCGGGTATTCAAATGTGTTCAAAAGAGGAATCAGAACTGATAACCCTACAAGATAAAGGACATCGAGTATTCAAATGTGTTAAAAAGAGGAATCAGAACTGATAACCCTACAAGATAAAGGACATCGAGTATTCAAATGTGTTCAAAAGAAGATAGCAGTGTCTGATAACCCTACAAGATAAAGGACATCGGGTAGTTCAAATGTGTTCAAAAGAAGAACCAGAACTGATAACCCTACAAGATAAAGGACATCGGGTAGTTCAGATGTGTTCAAAAGAGGAACCAGAACTTTACCTCGAATGAAAGGTTTATAACAACGTCATTAGAAGCTGAAACTACCAATATTAAAGTATCGTCGTATGCGAGGTAGCATGAATGAAACATTTTACTCAGTAAGTTGATGACCCAGAGGTGATCAAGAAATTACAAATATTTCATCTGAATCCAAATAAGGGATGTCAGAAAGTATAGTTTTATCAACAGAGTTGTGGACAAGCTTGTCAGAAGAGATATTCATTGCAAAATCTGTGCAATTTAAAAATAAACTTATTGGTAAAACCATCCACCGCATCATTATAATCATTGCGATAAATTCCGACTACCTATCATTTATAGCCAGATTTGCAATCAGAATTGCCTATTGAGGGCCCACAGATGCTGTGGGCAGAATCAACATACAGTAACACATAGTATGTGCTTTGCAAGTTTTCCTTTCTTTTAGCCCAACGAAGTTGGGAGATTTCAGCAAAAAGAAAAATGATCCTTAGGTGTGGTAATTTTTATTTGAAATTCAGACAGTATTAACAAAACATGAAGGTGAAGACAAGACAATGCGTTTATAAAAAAAAACCACGAAAGGATTTCCTATATCAAATGATGTTAAAAGATACAATTTGTAATTACTACTGATTATAGCTGTAAACGTTTAAGTACTATACAAAACAAAAGTTGTGTAAGTTAAATAAAGTTTTGTAATCATTTTATTATGTTATGATTGGTGGAATTTGGTTTTTATATAGATTATTATTGATTGAAAATTTGGAAATACCGGAATCTAAACAAAATATGAGTGGACACAGTGAAAAATATGCCAATGACGAAACAATTGCAGCAATCAATGGGAACCTTGCATCTTGGCCTGTCTGTTTAGATGGGATTTAAGGCACACAATTCTTTAAAGTACCAACAATACAATGTCCACATCCAAGACTTCTATCTTACTGTAGATCTTATCAGATAATGCGCGGGAAAATTTCATAAAGCCTATAAAAACTATTAAAGCAGGTGAATAACTACAACAAATATCTACAGTCTTTAGAACACTATGATATAATGAGTAGATTGTATAAAAGTGAAGCACTTCAGTACACAGCTTTTTCAAATTCTTCACAGTCTATGACACCGTCCCCATTTTTATCCGCCTTCTTGATCATGTCGTTGATTTGGTCCTCCGTAAAATGACCAATATCCCTTAACGCAGCCACCACCTCATCTCTCTGTAGCTTTCCGTCTCCGCTTTTGTCCATTTTCTTGAATGCTTCTCTTACGGCCGTTCTGTAAATGATAGTATCAAAATATGTTTACTTCAACAAGACAATACATGCCATTACGTACACGATCCAAGAGCAAATACCATAAATTCGTTATCACTTAGAATGTTTCTTTCCCGTTTGGATTACAGTTTTCGAGATATCTTCTGAAGTAGACAAGTACTACATTTATGTTACTTGATGGGTACTATGATACAAGTAAGCTACATCATACATTTATTTGGGTGCATAACCGAAAAGTAAGATTAGGTCATATTTACGTATAAATAAAATGTACATGTTGATGCTGTCAATGACTCGTGTTCCCGATGGTTTATTTCAGAATCGTCGTTTTTGGTTAAATCAAAATATACGAAGAATTGTCAACAACAACAATAATAATAATAATAAAAATATCGTGGACAGTGGCGGTTTTCTTATCTTATTAAACGGATTTAGATCTGAACACTGTATATAAAAATTCATCATAAAATTCCATGTCAAAATAACTTGGCTTTGAGCGTTTCATTTAAATGAAAATAAGGAATTGGATCTTAACAGGGCATGTCGCACGATGAAAAAAGTTAATAATCTTCCGATTAAAATTTTAATTTAAATGGTTCTATTTTACGTCAAACAGATCAATACTAGATATGGGGTATAATGCAAGAAGTGTCAACCACTATTATGTAATGAAAATGCAAAATCCCATTTCAAAATTATTTATGAGAACATTATTTTTCGTAATTTGCATATCTAAGTTGCATTTTTTATGAAGCATGTTGCCCCTAATCTCCAATGCAATGTGGTGTATCGGAGAGAACCCCCATGGATTACGACGACGTAGCTCATGTTGCAAAAGCAAATTTATAGTGATATGATATAATATAATGACCGTCCACACCACAGGTTTATAGCACTTGTAAATCAACGATCTGGATATATTCTAACTATTCCTTGTTACTTCCTTGCGATTTTTCATCTTTGTCGGGGGGGGGGGGGGGGGGGGGGGGCTCCGTGGCCGAGTGGTTAGAGCATCGGGCTCAAAATCACAAAGCCTCTCACCTCTGTCGGCGCGTGTTCGAATCTCGGCCGCGGCGTTATGTGAGCAAGTTTGCCAGTTTACTTGCGGAAGGTCGGTGGTCTCATTGTATCTGGGTTCTCTCCTTCACCAACAAAAACTGGACGCCACCAGATAACTGAAAAATTGTTGATTGTGGCGGAAAGCAATAAATAATCAATCAATTCATCTTTGTCGGTGTTTTCCCCTGGTAAACACAATTTTACTACAGTAAGCTATTTCGTTCGTGCGTTTTCAGAGCTATATATTTCTTGCGATGTCTTATTTAATACCTCCTTTATTCCTCAAATTACCGATACTCAAGACATCAGAAAATGCCTTCAGTTGTTTGTTTTACATCCCAATTACATTTCATCTGTTGCTGAATGTAGTGTAACGAGAGAAAAAAAACCGTGGGCTCCGACAATGCAGGAGCTACAGTACCGATAAAAAAAATTACACGTGTCGATGTTGTGAAAATAAAGTCAATAGTAAAGTACACTAGATATGGTTTGCTTTACAAACAGCTCTGTGTTTCCCACTCTTAATTTCTCTCGGTCCTCTACACTCTTACTTTCTCCCAGTCCTTCCCCCTCTTACTTCCTCTCGGTCCCCCTCTTACTTTCTCTCTGTCCTCCCCACTCTTACTTCCTCTCGGTTCCACCTCTTACTTTCTCTCAGTCCTCCCCCCTCTTACTTCCTCTCGGTTCCACTTCTTACTTTATCTCAGTCCTCCCCCCTCTTACTTTCTCTCGGTCCTCCCCACTCTTACTTCCTCTCGGTTCCCCCTCTTACTTCCTCTCGGTTCCACCTCTTACTTTCTTTCGGTCCTCCCCACTCTTACTTTCTCTCGGTCCTCCCCACTCTCAATTTCCTTGGCCCTTCCCATTCTTACTTTCTCTCGGTCTTCATCATTTCGCTCAGGAACTCCTCCTTCGTGATCTGGCCGTCACCATTCTTGTCAATGTCACGGAACATCTCCTGTAAAACAAAGAATTTGAACTCGTTACGTACTGGTTAACCACCACGTTTCTACACAAATCCCAAAAATATCATGAAATGTTTAGTAGATCACACCTTGTCTTGTGTTTAAATCAAGAAGCTGTGCAATACTTATACTAAAGACAAATTCTCAGAATATTATATAAGATACCGACAACCTGATTCTCATTCAATCGGATAATAAATGTGTGGTGGCTTTTACGGAGAAAATAGACCTGTAACGCGTAACCAGATTTTTTAAAATTTATTTCATTTACAATTAATTAATTTATTTATCTGTTTCAATTTTTAGTACAGGATCCTGTGCCCTTGCAGTTAGGAATTACACACAGTGTTAAATTGGGAGATGATGCATGCATTTGTACTCTCTGTCATATGTTTAAGGTGAAATAATGACAAGCAGTGCATCACCTTTTTATCATTGTTTACTCTCTAGAATCAATATAATCACATCTTAATCACGAAAAAGGGTTATCTACAGCACAAAACATCAAAGTGACGCAGTTTCTCAGTTTTATCAAACTTAGTGCTAATTTCTGTAAAAACCCTTTCTTTAAAAACAACAACCACAACAACAAACAAACAAAACAAAACAAAAACAAAAACAAAACAAACAAACAACAACAAAACCAAAAAACAAAAAAAACCCATAGAGCGCAGCTTTGAACAAACATCAATTATACGTATATAATGAAACGATTTATTAATGGATTGGATAAACCAATATTGTTCAGGGCTGCGCTCAATATTTCCAAGATGAAATAATAAATGTCAAAGTACCGATATTGGCGGCAAAGTGTTACATCTATGATACATGATTCCGATTCTATGTCATTTTGATCAAACTGACAAAAACAGTCCTGCACGAAATACACTTCGAATTTTCATGTTGGTTGGTAAATACTAGATAAGAGCCTTTTAGGACAAAGTCTTCTTTGGTTAATAGTGAACTTCTCAGACAATTCCTACACAAGAATTCCAAGATATGACAGATGTCCACCTAGATTTTCAATCAAGTGTGAGATTTTACCAATCCAACCCGGAGTTAAGTCGAGGTATAGTTTAACCGCAAGAGTGTAAACTACCCCAAACAATTGGTAGCGAACGCAGCGAGCTCTAACGATAACATATAAAACATAAAACGGTACCAATATTGATGCACCAGATCCGCATTTCGACAGATAATGTCTCTTCAGTGATACTCAAATCAAACATGTGTATAATTGAGAATTAATTCAAAATCCATAGTTTGGGCTAGGGCTGAAAAGATCCACACAAATATCGATACTGTTCAATATAAACGCTCGATTCAATGTTCGATTCATTGCTTCGGTCTTTGGTTCGATACGTTTTTTAACGGGTTCGGTAAAATACATCCAGCTTTTTATATTCATATGCACGAGGGACAAAACTGTGTCCGTTAACGGTCAGACTGTTAATTTTTGTTAGTCTCGAGGCTGACGTAAAAACTTTATCAGTTTATACTACACCGCCAACAGACATCTAACCGTTCGGCAGTTTTGAAACATTTTGTATATAAAATTGTGCACTACTTGACTATAACTAAGATGCCGCTTTGTCTTTATGAGCTTTTTACCATTGAGAAAATTGAATTGCTGAATTACAAAACGTTTTGTATTAACCTTGACAGGGGTGGGATTGTTTTGTTTTAGAAGCCATTTGGGATTACTTCTAAATTGGGATATTAATAATGATGTCTTGCTATCAATAAATTGGTTATCCCCAAAGGATTTTATGACTGGTTTGTCTCCGATGATCTGTTTGTCTTCGTTATTGACATTATTTGTTCTAATGCAGTACATTTGTTTCAATGATTATACAAAACATGTACTTAAGCGCATAGACCTCAATACTAACATTTGGTCCTCTCACTAATTAACGAAATTAATTTTAGATAAATGACCGTCAAGATTCAAAGTTCATTCCAAGTGCTAATAAAAAACGACAAAAATTATATAGGGTCCCGTTGCTTTTATAGGTCATATTTGTACTTTTCTACAACACATAGCAATCTGCAGTAAATTACACCTTTCATTTCAAACACCCCCTACCATGGCAATTTCCTCAGCCCTTTCTCAATTTTGTCCGATAATTTTTCATCCC
This sequence comes from Ostrea denselamellosa, assembly GCA_024699665.1. Lineage (NCBI taxonomy): Eukaryota > Metazoa > Mollusca > Bivalvia > Ostreida > Ostreidae > Ostrea > Ostrea denselamellosa. Next base: position 6,103,835 of record JAMZEH010000065.1, on the reverse strand, counting down.
GACAATTAATTTATTTACACTCCTACATTATTTCTCTCAATTTCACCCTTGATATTAGCCAATCACGCCACACCTAAACATTTACACCTCCGCTCAATCTCGGGTAAACTGCGTCCGGGGGTTTGGTACTCTCATTCCTATAATGTGTGTGTGTGTGTGTGTGTGTGTGTGTGTGTAATGATCAATACGATTATTAGGTTTCCTATGCTGCTAATCTGCTCTCATTTTGTTTCATGAGGTGTGGCCCACTTTGTTATAACCTTTTCTTGGACTTTTTGACTGCAAATTATTCACAGTGCATAATAAGGCATCTTACCGGGTGCCAAGCACAAAGGCCTGAACTTTTGATCCAAGGACCATACATTTCAATAGTAGAATCTGCCCACCCTTTAAATCTATGAATGCAGCCTCTGTTCTAAATGTTCAGTTTAGTTGTTTTTATATTATTTAATAATCTCAAACTCATTTGGAGACGTCACCATAGCCGGTGAAGGGCTGCAAAATTTACGCCTACGCTAGGCGCTTATGGCCTTTAATCTGAGGAACTATTCTAACCTGGATCCCCGTGGGAATTCGGATTGTTAGAATAGATCCTCAATACTCCTTGCATGTCGTAAGAGGCGACTAAATTGGGTGGTTCTTCAGATGACACCGCAAAACCGAGGCCCTATGTCACAGCAGGTGTCGCACGATAAAGATCCCTCTTTGCTCAAAGGCCACAAGCGCCGAGCATAGGCCTAAATTTTGCAGCCTTTCACCGACAACGGTGACGTCTCCATATGAGTGAAAGAATCTCGAGCGGGACGTTAAACAATATATAAATCAATCAATCTAACCCGGATCCCCACGAGATTTAGTTTGGCGTCCAGGACGAATTTAAAAGAAATATTTCATAACCACTATAATTCATAAACCATAAAGTCTGGCCTACCATAAAAGCCCGTAAACCATAGAGTCCGTCCTACCACAAAAATCCGTAAACCATGGATTCCGTCCTACCACAAAAATCCGTAAACCATGGAGTCCGTCCTACCACAAAAGTCCGTAAACCATAGAGTCCGTCCTACCACAAAAGTCCGTAAACCATGGAGTCCGCCTTACCACTAAAGTCCGTAAACCACAGACCCGCTATCAAGTACGCTTGTTTTCTACGGACCGGGACGGTGGAGAGAGAGAGAGAGAGAGAGAGAGAGAGAGAGAGAGAGAGAGAGAGAGAGAGAGAGAGAGAGAGATGTTAGCTTACAGCTATTTCGGAGTCCGTTAAATCAGTTCGATTGTAGTCCTGTAGCAGCGCTCTCTTCAGTTCACTTATACAAAGAACACCGTTTCTGTCCTGATCAGTTCGCTCGAAGAAATCCAACCAGTAACCCTCGCTTCCAGGCTTCAGGGACATTTTTCTGTCTGAAATTCCTAAAATCCCTAATTGTTGTGGTGTTGTTATCCCAGGCGCCGAGTCGGAAAGGAAATTATATTTTGGAAGAATGCCTTTACCTACGAGGCCAATTAAACTACCTTTTTCAGTTTTAAATCAACTTTCATCCGTAAAACTCGAATGATATATGATCACTAAACCATGATCATCAAATCAACACACGACAATTTCATGCCGTCAATTATTCATGGTGTTCATTATTCGATTTTTATTTTGCTTTTGAGCATTGCACAGCTGTTACGTTAAGCTGATGACAGATAAACGGCAAATGCAAATGCAATATGATGTACTATTTTGATATTTTGTTTAGACATAATTATATATTCATGGAAAAAAAAGTAGTTGTCCGCATTAGCATTTTAGATATCTAAATAAACTGATCCTTAAAAATGAAGTACTGAAATTGTGTAACAATACCTATTGTTTGGATGTTTGCGAATGAAACCTGCACCGTGGGGATTCGAGTTAGAATAGGTCCTCGGAACCCTGTACTTGTTGTAAAAGGCGACTAAATTCTAGACCGAATGTTTTTAAGCTAACACAATTATTAAGTATTAATAATGTTAACAACTTTTTGAATTGGTAACATTTTTGATTGCTGCTTTATTATTAAGAAAAAGTCATTCTGTTGTATAATTTGACGTGTTTTCTATGTATGTTCACCTCCTCTCTCTCTCTCTCTCTCTCTCTCTCTCTCTCTCTCTCTCTCTCTCTCTCAGAATAATATCTGTTATATATTACACTTGTCACTCCGATGAGTCTGTTGGCTCTGAGAAATTAAACGAATTGAAATTGGGGCGGTCCTTCGGATGAGACCGAAAAACCGAGGTCCCTCTCACAGTAAGTGTGGCACGATAAAGACCCCTCTATGATCAAAGCCGTAAGCGTCAAACACAGGCATGAATTTTGTAACCCTTTACCGGCAATGGTGACGTCTCCATATGCGTGAAAAATTCTCGAGAGGAACATTACACAATACTATACCAACCAACAAATGAAGCCACCAAGTACCCATTGAATTTGCACGAGAATTTGGACACTTTAGTGTCCAGTGTCTTTGCAATATTCTTAACTAACTAGTTGCTGTACTTGGTTTATCGTTGTAAACCAAAATAGAAATTTAGCGTTTCGGAACAATGAAAAACAACTTATTTGATTATTTCGTGAGTAATTGCGATGCCTTGTCGTAATACTGCTGCTGGTTTCTGCGTCAATGGCATGTTGGTAACTGGAATGGTCCGGATCAGCGTAGCAGAAGAGTTTGGACCGCATCAGAAAATCATAAGATCACTCTAAAGGCACTGCCGTCAATTTGGAAACACGCAAGACCGTCTACGTTCTGGACTCCCACGTCTGACGTCTCCCCGGCAAGACAACTCCATTCGACTTATTTATCCACGAAATTCATTTCAGTTTTCCAGTTACACCTCCAGAAAAATCCTGGGTCTGAGAGTAGTAAGTAGTAAGTATGGTTTGTGTGTAAAACAGTCGCCCGCCTGGTCTGGTGTACACGCATTATTTGCGAATCAGAACGCACGAATCACAGATATATATATATATATATATACATAATTTCCACCGACATAAGGGTCGATTAAGGATGTACTACGGAGTTGACGAAGGCTTCATACACGCATGCGTCGTACAACGTCAGTCTTTTTGGTGGCGTGACGGTCTGGAAAGACATGTAACTGCACATGGAAGATTTTCCTTGGTGATCATTGGTAAAAATCTTACATGTATTCAATACAGGGAAGAAATTATTCAACAAAATGGCTTGCCCTTTATCTAAAATCACAGAAAACAAACCAATTTGCGACACGACAACGCAAGACCCTATCTTGCACGAGTTGTTCCAGACTTCCTAGGCAACAAAACGTTAACCTAATATCTTGGCTTGTTGTTTCCCCTAATTCTTTAGCCTTTAAATATTATTGGGATGAAATGGAACGCCATCGATGCAGACGTCCAAGTCCGACGTTGGTTGAACTGGGTTGGTCAGGAACTGGTTCAAATTTGTAACAACACTCCACAAGCAGTTTTGAACAATCTGCTCATTACATCAATAAGACGTTGTCAATCGATGTTAAGGACTGTTCGCCTGTTACTAACTTTGTAAATCTTCAAAAGACACTTCTGTTCATTTTGGTGTTCTCGAATGAACCTTAAGCTTCTAAAGTATGAGATATCAAATAATAAAAATCACAAAATCAACTGATATTAAATGTAGCTTTGCTGTACTCCTTATCTGAAGATCCGATCAAAATATCACTGCAGTACACTTGTACTTCAATTTCACATGTATATATTCATTTAGGCTTAGACGGTTGTTTTCTTAAAAGAACATAGATAGGTAGACATACATAGAGGTATCGGTAGATTAAAAGAAACGCGGGTAAAGGCGATTGGGACTTTACCTGGACTTGTCGCAGTCCGACACTGGTGATTTTATCATATGTCCAAGCACATTTTGAATTTTACTTAAAATTTATATAGTCATCAGGTCACAGCAAAATTTTCTTCGACAAAATTTTATACAGAAATCAGTGTTATATAACAACCTACTAACACGCACTTAATTTCTTTCCTACCGATAAAGGGGGAGGTTGACTTTTAATGCACACTTACTACAATTTCTTGGTCGGAGAGTTTTTGTCCATATCCCACGGTCAAAACGTGTTTTAATTCCTCGATGCTGACCGAACCATCCAGATTCACGTCCGCTTTTTCGAAAAATTTCAACCAAGCTGCTTCACTCTCGACCAATTTATCAGCCATTTTTTACACTTAATTGTATATCAAATATGTTCCACACTCACAAATGTATACTCCTGTGTCTTTATAATTAATTCTCCCCTTTTATATGCGGTGAAACTTAAATTAATATAAATGAATAGATTCCTCTAGATATTTTCTTAGTGCTTAGAGAAGTTTTTAGAACACTCGGGCGTCGTAAAGCTGGCCATTAACTACAATCAATAGGGGTAACTTATAGGGCTGCACAATCGCCATATCTCCTCTTTATTGGGGCCTTCAAAATAGTAACACATTCAATCCCAAAATATATTACATTTGAAATTCAAAATAAGGAGCAAACAAGATTTGATTTGCCAAATTTTCGTGTATTTTTTCTTTAATAAAATTTGGATTACGAGACTAATTTCCCTTTCTCCATCAGAATACCTTGCGTGAAAATTTCTGTTTATTAAACAATTTCGTATTGATTGAAAATATTCCCTGGGCATAAAATATGGTTGTCTGTCGATATGTATTGTGGCTTAATATTGTCCACCAGGAGCAATATGTCATGACATAACGAGGAATAAAAGAATATACACAATAAAAAAACAAAACAGTTCATATCGTTTTATGAGAGAAGAATATCAAATCAAACATGCTTATTTTTTGTGATCACTTTGCGGATCACGTGCCAATTCCCAATCATTTTGCTAGCTATATTGGTATATATATCCCAGTTTGTATTCCTTTGAAGAAAATAAGCATAAAGAAGCATTTTAGATAATTTAGTCGTTTATAACCGAGACAGGACCCATAACATTTTGTTTGTTAAATTCATCTATCTATCTATCCGTCCAAGTAGAGAGAGAGAGGGGGGGGGGAGGGAGAGACGGATGGATGAACGGATGGACAGACAGACAGATAGATAAATTAGATAGCACGACAAACAGACGGACGGACGGACGGATCGATATATAGATAAACTCGATAGCACGACAGATAGATAGATTGATCCTCAAATTGCGTCTACATTAAGGTATGAAATCATCAGCAATAAAAATGATTTGCAGATAGAATATCATTTCAAGTGGCAACCGGAAGTGATCGGTTAAAATCTTAAAACTTTTTCCTCTTCAATTTCTAGTATGGTTTTATATAGGGGGCATGTTTTCACAATACATTGTCCTACCAATGGCAAATTAGGACACAAACATCCGACTGCTAGACTGTGTGCCCTTTCTGTATTTTACCCAATATAAATAATGTTAACGTTGGTGATCTATAATAATTAAATATGTGATTTTTCTTCCTTTAAATTCCATAGCCATTTTACACAATTTTTGAAAAAATCAACTGCTACCCTGTTGTGAAAAAACCCTTTCTTTTTAAAAATAGATTAGAAGTCGACTTTTTTAAAAGTATTTTCATCTATCTATCTATCTATCTATATATATATATATATATCACTCAACAATTGCTTTTATAATTATTGTCTGATTTTCTAATCGCTGCAGTACGAAAAAATATTACACTTTCAGATTGCAAAAATAAAGGCACGCCATCACGGGCATGTTTTAAATACGCGGGAACACAGTTGATAAATAGCCATCTTCAGTGTTTCTGTTTCTCACGGTGGTGTGTACTATGTTTGCATTGTACAGATATTTTACATGTTCCTACAGATATTTGACGGAAATGTAGGATTAAAGGATGAAAAAGATTGCACACATCTCATTCAATGTTTGTGAACGATCGTCTTCTGCTGACTATAGCGACCAAATTATTTTGCTTCGGACACAGGGTTAAGAAAACATTTTATTGAAGAGATTTAAAAAAAAAAAAAAAAAAAAGTAATGTCCTTCATTACTTTGTAAGCATATGTTAAATATTTTTCTTGGTCTCAGGGCAAAATAGACAGAATATGATGTATAGATTCTGAGCAAGCGAGGCGTACTTGTAAATGTATGGATTTTCAGAGGCATAGAGTAAATAACACACGTGAACAAAAAGATTGCTCATGCGCATCAATGACATATTGTTGTACATATGCAGCATGTATGACATAGTGATTGTAATGTAAAATATATGTAAATCAAATCACTATCAATGTGTGTTATACTTTAATCAATTTATCACTCAACAATGATCGTAGCGTGGCCAGGTCATGCAACAGTCGCATGGATGATGACGAATCGTCGGAGATGACAATGTGATGTCCGGTATCGTATATATTGCCGCCCGACCCTCAGGGATAAAGGACTAGGTGTAAAAAAAAAAAAAAAAAAAAAAAAGATGTCCGCCATGAAGGTTAACTTATGAGGAATTGGGGAGAATCTCACTGAAATATATGATAAATGTATTACATTCCATTTGAAAGCTGCTCTTTTTTTCCACACAAGCGGGCAAGGTGAATATAACGGCTCGAGTTCGTCATGTAAAAATACATTAATATCTATGCACGTCTTTAAATAGTCAATATAAAGTTTGTCTTCATGCTCTCGTCATTTTTTCGCCTGAATTTTAAAAATCGGTCCCGTGTTAAGAACTATATATACAAAATCTGGCACAAAATGATCTTTTCAAGTCGGAGTTTTTAAAAAGTAGAATGCGCGTTTAACTAGCGTTCCATTAAAATTCGTCGTTGTGACGCATTGCAGTTCATATTTTCAAAAATGAAATTTATATTTCATATTTGTATTCCACTTTCATTTCTGGCGGAATTCCCAGCTGTTAAAATAGACATACTATATTTATCAAGATTTATACGCGCATTTTTCACAACTGCAGCGCATTCATGAGGACGTGGCTATCATTACAATTTGTAGAGATATCAAATGTAAAAACACTGGGAATGAAAATATTCGACAGTGAAATTTACAAAAAGCATGAATCAATGTGGATGATTTTAGTTTGTACTTCAATTATACTGTTTATACCTTGATGCGCTTCCATGGAACATGTGTGAAAAACACGGACCTTCACCTCTCGCCATACAAATAGTTTCATTTTAAAGTATTTTCGTTACGAGATTAAATTTTGATTATGGGATCTAAACTTTTCAAACTTAATAACATGCATGTGTAAATCGACTACGTTGAGGAAGTTTTTATCATGGTTAATATAAGGTTGTATAATTTGCTTTGTAAATGATCGATAGGGTTTATATATTACACTCGGTGACATTTAATTTCTATAGCTTGGGTATTTAAATGAAGGTAAAATACCCGCGCACACACAAGCATTCTAATATCATGATCGTGAGAATGCCAGCAGGGTCCAAAACGTAATACCTTGTGCAATTGGTTAAATCATCCACTCCCCTAAATCCGCCACTCAGTAACACTCACCGCAATTTCCTGATCAGTTTTGTTCTGGCCCATTTCTCTCACTATCATTTTCTTCAGTTCTATAATGGAGACTTTGCCGTCCTTCTCTCCCATTGCATCAGTCTTGTCAAAAAAGTCCTCGAACATCTTCCTCTGTTCGGCAGCCATTATTCTGAACTCGTTCAACTTCAGAACTTGGATAAACTTTCTAAATGTCCAGCTGCTGCTTGCACCGAGTAAGTCTTTTTTATGAATAAAGTAAATAGTACGTACATTCCCATTCACTATGGTTGTATTGTAATCAGTCAACCAAATCGGACAGGTATGAAGAGGGAAACTCAGGTATATCAAAATCTTATCAGTGCTTAGGACAATGTGTCACACCCAGTCAAGCAATAAATTAATATAAACCATCCTTCCATATTCTACATGTTTACATACACCTAGTAGGTTGTTTCATCTAGACTAACCTGGGAAAATGACTCAATTTGGCTAAGATGTAAATGCATCATGCTGCTAGGGGCTATTTTATTTCACTATTATAGACTAGTCACATTAAATGCGTCATAAAAAGGTTGAATTAATTAATAATTCTAAGAAATGATAGACCACCCTCGCTAGATACTTCAGGATTTCATGTTGCATACAAGCGTTTCTATTTCCGTAACACTCAATCTGAAGAAAAGGACCATGGGCCACATCGCTCACCAGAGTCACATCGATGCTGCTGTTTGTCCAACTTTTGTGATTTTTAAAAGATTTTTTTTTTCAATGTCTTTATTTCAATGAAAGATTTTGACCCCATGCTGTGCCCAACCTACCCCCATGGGTCACGATATAACCAAACTTCAATTCGTACAACGTGTGGTTGTCACAATACAATAAAACTAACACGACTTCGCTGTTCTGGAGAAGATTTTATTTCCTAATATACGTGCATTATATGAAATTTGATTCACTCTTAGGGTTCAATAATTTAAAAGGAAAATTTGAATCAACATAACATAGAAACATTTGCATTGTGATATGATTAAGTGCGGCCATGCTACTCTTGAGAAGAATTTGCTTGAGTTAATTTTCTGTATATTCTAATATAAAACATTTATCTCCTATTGTGACCCGTACCCCCCCCCCCCCTCCGGGCCCCCCGAATTAAATTCTAATTACCTGTAGATGCTTGTATATCGTTATTACAAATCATGGTCCTGCTGTTGTCGTGATGAAGATTTTTAGAGATGTTTCCATATACCCGGTACATTTCTGTATAAAACTTGGATCCTCAGTTATAGCCCCAACATACTCACAGGCGTTATTATTAATATTTAAAAAAAAAAAAAGAATTAACTCTGCACTACCCAAAGGATGTGAATGTTTTTTGTTTACATATAGATTACTTAACAGAAAATATGTTTAAAACAAAATGAGATGTGACAAACACTAGAAACAGTTTAATTGTGTTCAGAATGAACTTGAAAATCAAAAATCTGCTTTCAACAATTTTTTTTTTACTATATTTAACCCATGTAAACAAAAACATGGCACGAGCCTTGTGTTGTGAGCTCTATGTCTCTCATGTAACTAGATAAATGTTATTCAATGTTTTGCTGACTATTAGGAATACCTTATAGTTAAGCATTCTAAGGATTAAAAACGGAAAAATAAAATTTCCAGCTCGAATCGTGCCCACGCCCCTTTAAATCAAAGTAGTCATATGACTAAGGTAAAATGCTACATTTTGTGCTGTTTAGTTTGTTTCTAGCCATTAGTATGTGCATTATTATGTAAAGTTTAGACCACTATTTTAGGTCCACCCTACCCAGGGCGGACATGATATGAACAAACTTGAATCTACATTATGTCAGGAACTTCCATGTTTTCTGGTCCACTCGTTCTTGAGAAGATTTTTAAATGACCCTACTCCATCCTTGCCTTTTCTTAATTATCTCCCTTTGGAACTTGAATCCCCTTTACCAAAGGATGCTTTGTGTTAATTTGACTGGTATAGCGGTTCTGAAGAGAAGGTTAAAGAAGTAAAAAGTTACAAACAGACGGAAAAAAAATGCATAGCAATAAATTTTAAGAATTAAAAAAAAAAGAAGGAAACAAAAATACAAACAAACAAAAAACAAAAAAAATGCAAATGCACCACCACAAATCCTGTCCAAAACAAAAATGTGTTTACACACCGTGACTAAACTTTTTTTTTAAATAAGTTTTTTTTGTTTTTGTTTGTTTGTTTTTTGTTTTTTTTTTGTTTGTTGTTTTTGTTTTTGTTTGTTTTTTGTTGTTGTTTGTTTATTGTTTTTTTTTTGTTTGTTTGTTTTGTTTTAACGAGAAAATCTCTTATTCCATATCATATCCACAGTAAACAAACAATTAAGATTATATCCATATTAAAATGAGACATGGTTTTCATAAATAATATTTGCATGGAGTTATGTCCTGATGAAATCGGGTTTTTTTTATGGGGAGGTGTCTTGCAGCGGTATGTACAGCTGGTACTCTGGGTGACAGAGCATCACTACTTATAACTGGTCCCAGTATCACCAGTGGGTTTTTTTCTCAGTTGAGCACAAAAGATGGTAATATATAAATTGAATGGAATTTGTTGTAAGAGAGAAGGTTTCTGTTTGAGTTCAACTCTGAAGACTACCAAACAAATACTGCGTTAAACTGTGCGCACGGAAGGCATCCCCAGACACGTGTATAAACAATGAAGCTTAATACGCCATTATTTTGGTCCTCAGAGAAATCAATCTACAGGAGGCTAAATCGTCTTCCATAATCATGATCAATTGCAAACACTTATAATTCCCAGGCCAGATATGTGCAGTCCCTGTTTAGAATACACTAGGCGTCTGTAAAGAACAGATGAAAGCCCCGGATGAGCAGAACACGCAGTGAAACAGCAGATGCAGCACGAATAACCAACACTATGTGTTCATAAAAACTGTTTTATCTGCCTCCATTAAATTTGTTAACATTGTCATAAGTCGTTCATTAAATTGAATGAATGACTAGAGCTATGTGAAAAAGAGCCTTCAGCACATTCAGAGGGAATCGCCATCAAAACGATTAAAGTTAAATTCACTCCACCCATATAAAGCATGAATCTACTGTCCAATTTCCTCCAATTATAAATTATTAGATACACCTTGGTATAAAAAAAAATAATTATTACAGGATGTTGTTACAAAAGTCTTCCAAACAACAACGGGTTGAATCCCTACTCGGAAAGAAAATTACTTCAAGTCCCGTTTTTTTTTTCTGCAAAATAAACCAACTGCATATCGTTTTGGTTTTTTTCATGTACTCCTCTTGCAAAACCATGAAAGTTAATTCCCTGAAATCCAATCAGAAAGGAAACCTTTTCGGTACAAATGTAATAAGAAACAAGCTTTAAGTGAACTACTGGTTAATGGGGACCAGAGCCGTAACTACCATTGAGGCAACGGAGGCAACTGCCTTCTCTAGATTATCGTCAAATTTTGAAAACCAAGGAAAATTGTCCAAAATTAAGCCATTTGAAGCAAATTTTTCGGCGGGGGGCTTTGCCCCCCCCCCCCCCCCCACCGCACTCCCCAATCTTTGCGGGCCTCAATCGGCGGCCCCCAAACCCCCGCCTCCTCTACATTCTACCTCAAGTTACGACCCTGGAGACATAATTTACATATCAAACACATCAAAGCAACTGGAAATTATAAGTTTCAAACACCTTCTTGTATGAAAACTGCACCCTTTTCAAAGTTTTAAAAATTGAAACATTTTCCTAAATGGATTTTAAACAAGAGCTCCGCAATACGAGGCATATCCCCTCGCAATGAGTGTCTACAAGAATTTTCTATGAAGTCACGTAGTGACCTTTTGACCCAAACTCAATAAATTTCTTCCTCTCTTGATAACAAAGGCAGCTGTGTAGCATCAAATATATCGAGCAAAAACTGTGGTCTGCAAAGTGTCCACAGGCCCAGTGATAAACACACACGCGCGCTCGTGCGCGAACGGTGCTGCCACTACATGTATATCCCCTTTCTCAATGAACTGCAAGGGTGTGATAATTTTAACTGTATTCCCTGCGACATGTAAATCCTGGACATTCTTTTAAAAGCTTTTTCAGAAACCGCTGAATAAAATTGTGCAGAGTTTTCCCTCGTACATTAAAATTTTATTCTGAAATTTGACGCGTTTCCAGCGATCATTTTGATAATTTCCAGTTTACTATGTTATGCCCAATCCTCAAATATCCCCACAGACCAAATATTGTCGAGATCGCAGGTCGTTGTAAACAGACATTTTCCCAAAATCAGCAGTTACAAGCCAGAACGAAAAACATTCCTTCACAAATTCTGTATAGACTTTGAAATATTAAGAAAATATTGTTGACCCCTCTTGGCCCCTTATTTGAGGGGATGGTTCCTAGAAGCTGATATTGTTGACCCCTCTTGGCCCCTTATTTGAGGGGACGGTTCCTAGAAGCTGATATTGTTGACCCCTCTTGGCCCCTTATTTGAGGGGATGGATCCTAGAAGCTGATATTGTTGACCCCTCTTGGCCCCTTATTTGAGGGGATGGTTCCTAGAAGCTGATATTGTTGACCCCTCTTGGCCCCTTATTTGAGGGGATGGTTCCTAGAAGCTGATATTGTTGACCCCTCTTGGCCCCTTATTTGAGGGGATGGTTCCTAGAAGCTGATATTGTTGCATGGTTCTTGACATTATCTACAATTTTTGTTCTAAAATGTTTAACAAAATGTTTTCTGTTTCTAAATAATTTGGATATTTAGATTAAGGGGCCAGCCTCATGATTCTTTTACAGGGTTCGCAAAAAGAATTTGATTCTGATTAAACTTTGTTCTATAACGCTTTACACAATATTTCTTGTATCAGAGATAAAAAGCCTGATGTCTCTTGTGTGAAGGGCTGGCCACTAAAACAAGATATTGTTTAATAGGTCTTGTCATTGTCTACAACTTTTGTTCTATACGTCTTAACAAAATAGTTTTGTATGAAAAAATATAAATGAAAGTGTGTCAAAATTAGCAGAAATATTTGTGGCGAATTTTCGAGCCCTACCGAGCTCCAGCACTTTTTGAACAAGAGAAATTGCAATACATCATGCCACATTACCAAGTCTCTTCTACAACTACCTAAAATTTCAAATTGATATCGGAAATTCTTTCTGACAAGACCTGAGGGCAAACTGACCCTCTCTGAAAATAGAAAAACATCAATACCTTACGTGATACATGATGCATTAAAAATACAAATGTATGTTCAAGTAAATATCTACCACCTTTAAATTTTTTAGAAAAATCGGCAGGCGCATTTTCGAGAAACACAAAAAAGACGACAGAGGAAAAGATTTCCTAAGAATGACAAGAAAGTCTTCCGAAGGAAGATCTTTTAAAACTAGTCGACCTAAATGTCCACACACAATTAGATTTTCCCCACATTTTTTCAAATCCAAAGACAAAAATCGAGGATATCTAAGTCTCTCATATACATACTTAAATTCCACTTCGGGTAAAAAAAAAATGTTGTAATTGTAAAATATCTTGATACATATAAAAAATCTCAATTCCTGTGGCCTTGATCTAATGTTCATGTGAAAGGTCAAGGGTTTTAATGCAAGTAGTCCTATGTCTCCAAGCATATCCAAGTAAAGCTTAAACAAAGGAACTGAACGCTTTCAGGGACAATAACTTGAATAAGGAGTCCACAGATCCTTGCGATCCAAGTTTCATGGAAGAATTAATGTAATTCAAATGGCGGTTATGTGTCTCAATGACGTTCCATGCGAGACAAGTCAACACTCAAAGGTGTAGAGTGATATACTGAAATCATCAAGGACGTCGATACTCATACATATCTTATGGGCACCGCTTCTCAAAAACCTAATCGAGCGAGTTCGTTTTCAAGACGAGGCTGACCTGACAAACATCACATGTGCGTGTGGATGCGAGAACATCGTTTCATTCTTTTCAGAAGAGTTCATCGGTGCGGAAAAAGTGGATTATAAAGATACGACGTGACATCATAAGATTTAAAATGTCCGTGAAGCAGGTGACAAAGTGCTTCTCTAAATATAGTTTCCATAATAAAAAACGTAAAAACCCAAGTCTGAGCACCGAGTGTTGTTTAATGAGCGAGTTATTGCACGAAATATAAAAATATTGCAAATTCACACCTTCACGATATAATGAAAATAGCCTCAACCGGATGTGACGTCAGCTTACATCAGGCGCCATTCTCGATGCAGTATTAGCTTGTTGAATCATCGGAAATGGCTAGTAAAAATAAGGGACGGATGTGTGTTGTGGCAGGCTGCAGCAAAAGACAAGCAGACGGAGTTTCAGTGCATGTTTTCCCGAAAGACCAGCATCAGCGAGCAGCCTGAATTCGCTTTGTGAAGCTAACAAGGGCACACTGGACTGGACCATCGCAGTACACAGTGATTTGCAGTGACCATTTTAATGAGGATTGCTACGAGGCCCGATTGTCGTTGATGAAAGACTTCGGCATTCCAGTAAACAAATGGCTACCAGACATCACAAATACAGGCATTTCACAGTACCATCAACCACTTTGCCCCCAAAATGGTGTCTTTCTCCTACTATGGCATGTACTGCAGGCATGTTTATGCTTCAGAAATTTCATGACATGTACAATATTTATTTCATTTTTGACAATTTTTAAAATACATGTATATATATATATTTATATATATTAGGGTTATTGGTTGCTGCCCTCCATTATAATGAAAATGCTTCAAGGGTTCAGGCTACCACAAAGGAGGGGGACATGCAATATAAAATAAGCTTTCCAAAATTTAAGCATGGAGAATACAGTGTGCGAAAGCAAACTGTAGATTCAACGTATTGTATGTACAATAATCCTTCTCTCAACTATTGTATATGCCTAAATCAAATTTATAGGGGAAATAATAAATAAAAACTAGTATAACAAATTTTCAAATTTTATTGATATGGAAACCAAAATACAATATTAAAGCATCCTAGATATAAAATATTTATTGTCAATTTTATTTCAGGGTATGTCACTTCTTTGATGACGGAGACCTTCACGTCGATGGAAGTTTTAGTGAAGACTACAGCACCCCGTAAACCACCTCCTGTGTCCTGCTTGCCAGAAAAAGAGCCACCACCACTTTGCAGTAATTTTGTCCATCCTGAAAAAAAATGAGGCAGTGTTGCATTTCAGATCTCGTTTTAGGAAGAAAGAAACACCAGTATAGAGGAGATGTGTGATGAACAGAACTTTATAGGATCTCCATATATTTAATTATATATATATATATATATATATATATATATATATATATATATATAACTTCATATTAGATTGCTTTCTTAGTGTCATACTATGTAGCTTTAGTATTTTGCACTGACTGAATAAAATTTAATCAAATTATAAGATCTATGAAGACAAGATTTTAAATAAAGCAGTAATGACAGTTAGAATAGATCCTCAGTACCCCTTGCTTGTCGTAAGACGCGACTAAATGGGGTGGTCCTTCGGATGAGACCGCAAAAACCGAGGCCCTGTGTTACAGCAGGTGTGGCACGATAAAGAACCCTCCCTGCTCAAAGGCCATAAGCACCGAGCATATGCCTAAATTTTGCAGCCCTTCACCGGCAATGGTGACGTCTCCATAAGAGTGAAAAGATTTTCGAGCGGGACGTTAAACAATATACAATCAACCAATAATGAAGTAGACTGATAACAAAGTTTTTCTTTCATGGAAAGTCCACCTTCACTAGCCAACATTTACAATCCAACCTGATAAAATACTAACATAAAGCATCACAGTTCATGTCCTCATGTATTTTCAAAATGAAATTTATTTCTTTAATGAGGTTACTGCACTACTTTTTTTTTTTTTTTTTTTTTATACATTTGTATGGATTACCTCCCTCAAAACATTTTTCTTCAATACTTGGGTCATTTTTTAACTTATAACGTCCTGATTTTATGCTGCAGTTTTCACAGCACCAATTTGACAGTTTGTTGATTCTCTGACATGTATACGAGCCCAAAATGGGTCTTGTCACCTTAACTAAAGGCCACAGTGACCTCGACCTGATTTAGCTGACGAAGTTTGATGCTTCCTGGCCTCATAGTATTTGTGAGCTGGACACACTAAAGCCAACGGACAAGACGGATTGACTCAAACGCCATGCCATGATACATCCGGTTTTAGACGGATGTATAAAAAATCTAAGAATAACAATACGGTCATCCGTTAGAAGTAGAAGACTTTAATAACAAGAAACAGTAAAAACAGTGTGTTCCCAAACTTAAAAAGAACTGAGAAAAACAATGTCTCTAAACTTCATCTGGGCAACTAAATAATCCACTCAGTACTTCTGCAGGCAAGATAAATCAAAACATCGAACGTTCTTGTCTGGAGAAGATGACGCCTTGGTAACACTGGTTCTTGTTTATGAAATCAGAACAAAGACAATTTGCATTTCACCATTTACTGTATAAAATGCTTAATAATGACAATGACACAGTATGAAAATGACAATGTTTAGACAATATCAAACACACAAAGTTACATCCTTTTCTCAATCCCTTGTGGATATTGATGAAGTTCAAAAGTTTTTTAATCAAATGATGAAAAGTATGTAAAATTACACAGATCTAATAGATTGCACCGAGTAGACATGCGTACAAGATATACCATATTGTCTCACATCAGCATATAATAAGGTGTATCATAAATTTGTGTTAGGTCCTGCTGATTGCTAGTATGTAGGAAAATTGTGGCTGAATTCATTTAATGTAGTAGACGAAGTCGTGGTTTAATCCTCTCCTGGCAGTCAGTACCTAGTCCTTACATGCTGTCCTCACTCCTCTAGTCTTTGTTGTCCTGTGTGTTTTCACCACTTGTCATGTCTTCTAAACAGTTTTAATACATTATAGAGCCATCAGCATCTAATCTCCATATCTCTCTAACAGTATCAACAAACGTGGTAGATCTAACTTTTGTTTGGTACTTTTTTCACAAAGTACTTGCAAAATATTTCAATGTATATTACAACAGGAGGGAGACACTTCAGGAATTACGAATCCCCAAGGCTTGTTCCAACTCCATTCTTCTTTGCTGTACCTGCAATATTCAAGACATTTGCTCTGGAGTTTTGTACTGATGTTATTTATTTGGGAAGTGTATCATTGGTTTGTACATTGAAGGAGAATTTTGAAAAGAAAAAGAAAAACTGAAGTCATATTATTTGTTATCAATCAAACTAAGGTTTGTGAATGAAATACAATAAGAAAATATTTGTGACATCTAAGGTCTAATTTATATGTAAATATTTGGTTTCCACTACTTATCCAATATAATAATGACACACACCTTGCCGTAGAAGTAGCGACAGACGGCTTCCTGGGACCACGGCTGGTAGTAATAATCTGCCCGTCTCTCTTCCTCAGGATTGCCCACTACATCAGTCATTGTCTGCAAAACAAAGACAACAATAGGAAATTACAATGCAAAAGGATAAGAACAGGTTTACAGAATTAGCAGTGTATAGCAATTTTTTATCTTGAGCAATATTTTTGAGATAATCGGAGAATTGAAGGCTTGATTGTAATTTGTATTTTTTCCATTAAAATTCGTTTGTTTGCTTCAAAAGTCGCAATGATCACAGACGACATGAATATGGTCTACAATATTCACAAAAATGCCATCAGGTTTATTGAATGTGTGGTGATATTCATGGTGTGTGTAAAATGTTTGTATGTTATTTGATGTGGTATGCGTAATTACTTTATTAAGTCAGTAGGAGTATGACTGGACATTACCTCTGTCTCTTTGTCTGTCTGATTAATCCAAAGTAAATGATGGTAAAATTTTCTCAAACTGTTTTAAGTGCATAAAATGTATATATTCTCTAAATAACTGCATGGTTTAGACTGTACCTTTAGATCCCGAGATTGTGAGATCAACCAGTTGTTTATGAATTCTTGGGGATCCTTTGCAAAACTTAGGAAAAATTCCCTGTTGGTTTTCAACTGGTTTATAGTTTCCACAGTTTCATGAATCTACAACACAATGTTCATTTTATACAATGTAAGTTGCAAACTTTATATATATACGTCATCTATCTGGATTTAAATTTCAGTAGCTTTGGCAATAATGCTAATGCTAATTTACAATTTGTTTTTGATAAAGAAATTTTGTATTTATCCATGTGCACCAAATGTAGCCTTATTTCATGAAAACACCTGGTATGATATCAGTTTCGATTGCACATTAATGATATTTTAATCCACTGGTGTAAATATTTACACATATTTCTCGAGTGACGATTGTGATGACATCACATGACAATCAGTTCAATCCCTATCTACCCAACCCCTGCCAACAGACTTTCTCTACTTACTGAATACTACTTGTTGAATTAAAAGTAAATGTTCAAACCTTAGCATCTAGTGATCCTATATCATGTTGACTCGCTGTTGACAAAAGGAAGGAATTCATCTGTTGTTTCAGGGTGTCATCCTATAACAAACGAAATGTAAATCATTTGTCATAATGTACAGTAACGATCTTGCTGTAAATGTAAATCATTTGTCATAATGTACAGTAACGATCTTGCTGTAAATCACATGTCACCCTGTCACAAACTAGCTGTAATTTTTATTTTATCCTGTAACAAACAAATTAGCCATAAATTACACATAATCTTGGGAAAGAAATATTCAATCACAAAAGAGCTTTACACAATGTGTAGCAGATGAGCTGAACATTAAATACATCTCTATGGCAATTCAGAACATGAACTAGAGCGTGCCAAGGAACTAGTACCACATGCTATGACACAATACATAATACAGACGGAATACATCAAATGATCCTCAAAAATCCCTTACTTCACGAATGGTAGGCCCTGGTTCAATTTATAATTGAAGCACTGTATCAGACCTACGACATTTAACATAGGTATGGATTGTACCTATGATATTTAACATAGGTATGGATTGTACCTATGACATTTAACATAGGTATGGATTGTACTTATGATATTTAACATAGGTATGGATTGTACTTATGATATTTAACATAGGTATGGATTGTACCTATGATATTTAACATAGGTATGGATTGTACCTATGACATTTAACATAGGTATGGATTGTACCTATAACATTTAACATAGGTATGGATTGTACTTATGATATTTAACATAGGTATGGATTGTACCTATGATATTTAACATAGGTATGGATTGTACCTATGATATTTAACATAGGTATGGATTGTACCTATGATATTTAACATAGGTATGGATTGTACTTATGACATTTAACATAGGTATGGATTGTACTTATGACATTTAACATAGGTATGGATTGTACCTCAGCCAAGCACCTGGAACTCGAAATGAAAATCATGGGTTTTTCAAATATGACTTTAAACCAGAGGTCCCAAGACAGGGTAGGTGTTGACACAATAAAGAACTAGAGCTAAAGTCCAGAGTAGTTTGACCCTTGACCTTTGGATCTAAAAATTAATAGGGGTCACTAATTCCTTATCTTAAGAGTTCTGCATGTGTCAAAATTTTCAAGAACTCTCAAATAAGACGTAAAATAACATATAAAGAAACAAAAGAAATACATTCGATAAATATAAATGTCCTATCTCTCCCAGTCAGACAAAGTAATCCAGTATTGATAAAGTTTGCAAGTGACAGAACAACTCATGAATATTTCTCCTTATCAAAAATGTTATGACTGAATTTCATCTATCATTATATGTTGTTAGTCATTTTGTTTGTGATTGAATGTCCATACTACTACCCACCACTTCCACATCAATGTCATAGCAGGCAGTCTTCCTGGCATCTGGCCCCTCAACCCTGTATAAAAAACAAAACAAAAAAAAACAGTTAACTGACCAATCTGCAATACAGTCAAACTTATATCGATGTTTGAGATTTGGGATTATGGATATTGAGATTTGGGATTAGAGATATCGATGTTTGAGATTTGGGATTAGAGATATCAATGTTTGAGATTGGGATTAGAGATACTGATTTTTGAAATACCAAAGTTCAACTGTAACAGTATACAGGAGGGAGACAATACAATTTCCTTTATTTGAAACAAGCAGCATACAAACAATACCTCGGAAGTTATGAACGAAATAATTAATCTGAACTTTTAATTTGACATGTACAGAACGGGCTTCAAGTATTTCCCTATCAACACGGGACCCAGTGGACCGAAAACCCATGCTTCAGTGTGGGCCTAGAAAAAGTTGGTGCCTTTGAAGTTGTGGTTTCTTCACCAACCTTCAATCTGAGAGCCCTCTGTGTAACACGGTATGTTTCAAGGTGTCATATAAAATCTTATCTTGTGGATATATGCATCATATTACCATACATTTTTGTTACAAACTACTATTAAATATTGATTATTTAAACTATAAAGATCTATACTCCATGGGCAATTTCAAATTGTTTGAATGAGGTGATTTCATTTTCAAATGATGAATTTTGTTACTTTTTCAAATCATTTGTAATTTATGGATAATTCTTTATGATATTAATTGCCATTGTTTTACACGGACCGTTTTTCACTGTGTGACAGGGAATACTCGAGGCCTGTACATGTATGTAAAACTTATTTAAATATAGTGTTTTCTTTGCAAAACTACAAGCACTGGCAATAATAAAAAAAAAAAAAAACAGCAAAAGATATTTCTACATAGTATCATAAAGTGGTCTATCAAATCTTAAAGCAATATAAGCTGCCAAAATTGCAATTTTTTATAGTGGCATTAAAAGAGGTTAAATGAACGTTGATATGATTGAAAAAAAGAACTGCATCGAATTTTCTCTCTTATGCATCGTTTACACACCTTTACGTGATGAAAAATATATTCCTCGACATTCCGTTTGACCCTAACAATGACAATCCCGAAGATAACCGATGTTGACACGAATGATTCTGATGCTGATCGGGGTGGATCGAGTTGTATCCGGGTCATTAAAATATGGACGGCGAAGTGAGATAAAATTCTAGTTACCATCATTATTTTGGCATTGTTAACGATGTTATATGTTTTTATATCTTTTTCGTCCCGAATCAGTTAAAGTCGGCATTCTCCCTCGCTTCGAACCTTTCGTGTCAGACATCTTTCATGCTTACCGGAAATATTGCGCTTGCGCATTTGATTTTGCCGAATGAGTTCAACTTTAGGTCATTGCATACGGAAATAATGTCGGAAAAATTAAGGTACGGGAAGACTTAATTTCAACTGTCGAACAATTTTTACATTTAATGCAAAAAATACAACATGTCAAAAGTGTAATCGATAAAATCAGGTATTAGAAGGTAGATGTTACAAAATTTCGATTAAATTTTAGGGACCCCAAAATAACAATTTTGACAGCTTATATTGCTTTAACGAGGGCTTTGAGATTGAGGATTTTAATTATTTACAGAGGATTGTTTCTGGCCTTACGTGATAACGTGGTTGATGACTATTGGGTCTGGAGGCATTAATAAACTGTGCAGCTTCCCAGGAATCTCTGCAAACTTCATTCTCTTGCACTCAAAAATCTGCAGAAAAAAAATTATTCCAAAAGTGGATACATAATTTATAATTCATCCATGAATTTCTTATCAGCTAGAGTAGTTATTGTCATGAATGCTGTCATGTTCTGAACCTCTGTTTGAATTTAACAGCAGATTTTCATTAAAAAGAACTTGTATGAGCTTTCATTACATCCACTGTTACAGAAAGCCACCACTTTGTCAGATGATGGAAATTTTGTCTGAGCCTAAACGAAAAAATATGTTTTCTCTACTGCACAACAGAAATTATAGAAACATATGCAATATTGAAAAAAGATCAACTTTAGATTCAGAATATCTGTAATGATAGTGAAAATCATGGGTTATCTACTAGTCAGGGGCAACCATAATATTAAGTTAGATCTCTATCAGGCAAAGGGTTCTAAAGATAATAAGCAGTGTTTTAGTAATATCCAGAGTGAATTATTAATAAACTTGTGAGATTCAAAATGAAAAAGAGTCATAATACTATAAGACATTTTGACCAATGGAGGTTATCTACTATTTTGGAGGTACTATGGTACCAGGTTTGATGGCTATTAAGCAAAATGTTCACAAGAGATCGAGCAGACAATATTTTCTAAAGCCCAGAGTAGTTTGACCCTTGACCTTTGGATCTAAAAAGTAATAGGGGTCACTAATTCCTTAAGATGCATCAGTGTACCAAGTTTGATACCCGTCAAGAAAAGGATTCTCAAGATATCGAACAGATAATATCTTTCTCTGTCCAGAGGAGGTTGATCTTGACCATGTGGTCTCAAAATCATTAGGGGTCATCTACGCCTTAGGTAAAACTAGTGTACCAAACTTCTTCTCTGTCAAACAAAAAGTTCCCAAGATACTGAGCAGACTATATCTTCCTATGTCCTTTGACCCTTGACTTTCTGACCTCAAATTTACTTCTAATGAGGAACTAGTGTGTCAAGTTTGATGGGTTCTCCAGATATTGAGCAGAAAATATCTTCACCTGAAATTATCAGAGTTGTATCCATTTCAAGTAAATCTTAATACTTGATTTCTCAAAGTTTTTTGGTCCTGTGTACTTCTCAAGTCACCTGTATGCAATTTGTGATATCATAATTACACAAAGAAATTGCCAGAAACACATTACAGTGTTCAATTGACAGCTTCTGCATCATAAATTTAGTATTTTGGGTAAATAGGGGGTCTTTAGCTCTCACAATCAATAAAATAGGACATCAGTGCCTCTAAGCTCTGACTATCAGTAATATAAGCCACCAGTGCCTTTAAGCTCCAAGCCAGTAGAATAGGGCACCAGTGCCTCTAAATTCTTGCAGAGCTTCTCCCATCACACACTACTCTACTTTGTCAGAATTTACCTGTTCCAAATACTTGTCACAGTTGATGTACTCGCGTTCATGATGATCCTGAAGACTGTGTGTTTTGATGTACTGCCACAGAGCATTGATAATGACTGGACGTGTCTGTGTATGGACTCCTAAGATACGGGCCAGCCGGGAGTCTAATTTAAACTGAGGAGGCTACAAAAACAGCAGGTTTCATGACAAATTCTCAAAAAGTAAACACTGAAGTATTCTCAAACTCACATTCTTATCTTTGGATATCTCATTTATGCTACACAAAATGAAAATTATTTGATCTCAGGCACTGCTGTACCAAGCTGAAAGTTATCACACTGCAAAATTTTATGATGCATTAACACTTCATTTTCTTAAATTTTCATTTGGAAACTACGCAAGAAAACTTGTTGATGTAAGCATCAAATATGAGTGCACACCTACTTGGTAACTATTAAAATTATGTAAAGTGATTTTTTTTTTTCATTTTTCCTTCTTTATTCATGCAGAATTCAACACCTCAAAAAAAAAATTCAAGGATTTAAAATTCCCATTTAAGCACTTTTCCCTGTATTTGTATTTTTTATGCAATTCTTATGGATTGTCAAGAACTTTTCAAAGACTGGGACAAAATTCAAGCACTTTTCATGGTTGTACAAACCATGCTATCATAGCTGTATTGAGATATTTCAGATTAAAAGTTTTCATTCTGCATGATGAATTATGTGTTCTAATTACATGTACCTGATAGTCAAGCATTAACAGGACTGTGCATTTGACATTCTGGTCTCCTGGACGTTTGACTTGGAAACCATCTGTTTCCTGTGTTGTGGGAGTCCTGTGCCACTATGACAGATAAAAGCAATATGATTAGTGAACCTCATGCCAAAATAGCATACACAGTAAAAGAGAACCCAAGAAGCCTACAGGCCTTAATGGTCACACGAGTATTTGATAAAAGTATCATTAGCCCCAAGGGTTTAAATCTGTAATTATTTTCCTGCTCTGTATATTTATGCTAAATTCTAATATTCAATAGCTGTATCAAACAATATGTGTCTTAAATCACAAAGTGCCGATACTGATGAAAATTTTTTACATAAAACATTATAATAACACTACATGACTATGCTGGACTTCTCCTAAAGTAGGTAACCTTGGGATGCAACCATCTCTACAAGATGGTTATCTGATCAATAGAGAGAAATTCATCAGACTGTGACACAACCCTACCTCTACAAGGTGGTTATCTGATCAATAGAGAGAAATTCATCAGACTGTGACACAACCCTACCTCTACAAGGTGGTTATCTGGGCCATACAGTTCCTTGTCTAGCTCTATCACTAAACTCTTGAAGAAGGATGAAAACTTTCTTTTCATCTTGCTGGTATCATTCAGCTTGGCACTGGCAGCCTGTAATGGTTATATATCAATTACTTTCAGTTTGATTTTATAACAGAACTCTCCTAACAGGACTGATACTCTCCATAGACACTGGATGGTGGGAAATAGTCAATTTGTGCTCATTGTATAAGAAATAGTTTTTTAAGATATACTCTGGATAAATGACAACACAACACACCCCTCTCAAAATAGAAATCAATATTCATATCTTCTTGAATGTTATAAAATTTCAATCAAAATAACAGGTGCACAACTTCATTATTCACTAAGATATAAACAAAGTTTAATTCAAATCTGTTTAACCAATGCTTTTCAAATGATATACATTTAAACATACCTTAGGGTAAAACACTTAAATGATTATGATGTACTCTAAATACATGAGATTGTAGCATACTCAGCATGTTCATGGAATTTTTTTTTATCAGACAAAATCGTACTTTGTGTAGGGATGACCATACAGAACAGTATGTTCAGACCAGTGTGACCCATTAATTCCGATACAAACAGAGACTACTTCAGTTTATAACTTAATAAATAAATTACACACTATCAATAAACAGAAGTTTTATCATCAATTAAAACACCACAGCATATTTACATCTTCCAACAGTCTCCCTTCCACTCTAAGTTCCCATGATGCAACAGTCTCATCTCCATCTTCACCCTCAGATTTGGCAGGATAAAATGTATTGGAGATAAAGATTCTTAATTTCCTCTTTTGCTGAAAAATAAGAAGAAAAAATAAGAGAAAATTCATCAAATACATTACAAACTGTACAATACATATAAAGTAGATTCTCTCAACTAAATTAAACTAAGAACAACTTCTGAATAGTAACCAAGACAGAGAATACATCAAAGTACATTGTGGCTCTGTGTTGAGACATGTTTATGTAGGGTCAGCAAGAGTCTGTCACTTTGGTAAGAATTTTACTGTATGTTTATACACAGTCTGTAAGAACCTGTTACTTTGGGAAAATTTTTAAAACATTTAGTGTTTAATTTTCAAGAGACAAAAATGAAAAGGTAAACACTTCAACAAAACAAGACAGGCAGTGTGTACAACATTGTGTTGTCCTTCTGAAATATATCAAAGATTTGAATTTGAATACTTAACAAATAAGTATGCATTACATTCCACCTGACTAAGTATGGGTACATCCCTATTACAATCACACCTTGTGCAGGTAGGAAAGAATTTAACTAGTCATAAATTTCACCAGAACTCTCCCATGTCTTTCCTTCTATCAGTTAGTTCTTCCCCGTGGGGAACCGGGTTGTTAGAACAGATCCCCTTGCTTGTCGTAAGAGGCGGATGAGACGCAAAAACAGCAGGTGTGGCACGTTAGAGATCCCTTCCTGCTCAAAGGTCATAAGCGCAGAGCATAGGCCTAAATTTTGCAGCCCTTCACCAGTAATGGTGTCATCTCCATATGAGTGAAAGATTCTTTAGCAGGACGTTAAACAATATACAACCAATCAAAAAGTTAGTTCTGGATAAATTTGGCCAGAACTTTCTTAGGCCTTTCTTTCTACCAGTGTGTTCTGGATAACGGGCTCACCTTCATGGGTCGTTTCAAAGCCTCCTGGATGTCTAGCCTTTTCCTCATAATAGTAGCATCTAATTTCCTTTCAAAAGCCAGCAAATCCATGTACGCCTGGGACTCTGGAACTAAATCCCTCACCTGCAATAATCAGACAAAAAATACTGCAGAATTGTAAAGTATGTATCAAGGTCTTGGCACCAAATATTTCACCAAAAACAAACGTCATGTCAAGTATGAACTTTTAATGTTTCTCCATTTCAAAATTATAGTCCCAAAATTAGTGGGATGTCCAGACAGACAGGGTCTACTATTCACTCAAAATTGATGAGATTCCACACTTCATCCTTTTAATGATTTACCCTCTGAGGAAGAATCTTGTCTGCTACTTTCTTCTTCTTCTTCCTGAAATTAAAAATTCATTTCAATCCAATTGTATTCTACTATGGTGGTGACTGAACTTTTGATTTCCTGCCCATCTATGATTTAAGATATGCATACCTTTAACATTTCGTATTATGTACATGTGCTGTAAAACAGACCTAATCCCTCTCAATAATTAGTCTTTTTTCATTGTTGGAATTTTTTAAATTTCATTTTGTAGCTATGTTCTTTTCAGCAAAGATATAAACAAGATTATGTATACATGTATGATACAGAGGTTTCAATATATGAATCAGATTTGACTTTGCATACACAAAGAAATTATCTTGAGAAATCACTTTCTCGTAACCAAGAATAAGTAACCAGTTTCTTGTAATTTTACAGGATTTTCAAATTAACCTTATAAGCCGAGTTTCCTTAGAATGCAACTTACGCCGCCTGCTTCATTTGTTGGGGGGTTCCTCTGGGGTCTGGTGGTCTCTTTCTGTCCATTCCATGTGGGGTTGGCATCCCATGAGGAGGGGGAGGCATGCCGGGGGACATCCCAGGTCGCATGGCTATCAGAAAATTCAAGATTTAAACTTCACAATAGCTGTCACACAGAACAGATCAACAAGGAGTGAGTTGTTTTTTTTGTTACAATACACAAGTAAACGTTATATACAAAGGCTGATCACAATGTTGTGGAATTCCTTTTATAACTTTTTAAAATTTTCAATAGATATAATTCAAAATTTCAAAATAAATATATTTAACCTACTTTGAATTTATGAATAAAATAATTTTGATAACTCCGTATAGTTCCACTATGACATTTGCCAGAGAAATGGATGTTGTGTTGGGCTTTGATTCTCTGAGGTATGAAGACACACATGACATGATACATATGTGAGAAAACAGACAACAGGCCGAGACTATCTCCAGGTTTTAATTTTTGAGCTGATGCTAAAAACAGGTGAATGTGACATGACAATTTAATATCACATCATAGACTCCCATGGGTTTCACAACATACCATTTTCAAACTGTATGTCTTATTTGTTATAATAAAGTTATGTCATATTGGATAATGTCTCTAGTTCGTAACCACCTATATTTTATGTTGCTGCTTCATCACAATAAAATTCTAGGAAGAAATTCCTCAAACTTTGGAATCAACCTTTATATACCATACTAGTATCATGATATGACAAAAGGTACTATTTCTAAATCATTTGTAAATGGACTGTGATGCAACGTTTCAGCAACTACTTTTATTTGCAAATTGCCAAGGTAAAAGCACTTGCAATAAGCTGTATTCGCAAATAAGACTACATATACAATATACAACTGATGCATTAACATAATGACTTGTTCACCTGGTTACTGAGAACACAAAAATAAAAGCTAGCTTATAGTACATGTTGAGAAAGACTGACTGACTTAACAGAAAGAAATTGTTTTCTTCTCTCTCTCTCTACACACACACACATATATATATAAGAAAAATTACTTGAATAAGACAATTCATCTGCAATACAATTTCTTCCTCAATTTTTTTCCCTGATCTTGATAAAGCCAATAGCTAAAGTTACAATATTGAAAGCCTATAAATTACACAAACCTCTGGGTTTAGCATTTGCATATCAAATTACTCAAAGTCTTCTTCCCAATCTGGGAATGTACCCAACAGGAGCAATGCCAAGCCGAGATTACACACTTACATCTATATATATGTAAAGATCTACAAAATCATTATTTACCTGATAGATTTTTCTTAAAGAACACAGTAGATACTAAACTCAAAGCTTGTGGAACAAAACTGAATATCTAAGAAGCTACCACACGATAAAGATTTGCAATACAGGGAGGCACTATAGCATACAAACCAAGTCTGAATTAATGGCATCAAAAACTGATGTCTACATAAACAAGACATTTCGCCTTAACATGGTGAAAAACTAAGGATAGCCAAGAAAAATTAAACTGGTCATTGTGTTTTTGTGGTAAAGTCAGGGAATTGATGATAAAATGACTTCTGAATGGTTTCTTATTACAGATAACATCAAACATTTATAACAAAAATTTATTAAAGGATTTATTTTGCTATCACATTCAAAATTCAGTATTAAACAATATACTCAGTTGCACCAAACTGATTTGAACAATGACGTTATCAATAAATATTCCAACCTTACAGCTATCAAAAATAAATTAAAATTATCATAACTAATTCATTAAATGAAACATACATAAAGTTAAATTTTGGATTAGATTTATACATACATTCTTTCAATAGAAATATCTAGGGAGTATCTTTACTGTTTCTGCCAGAAAAAGAAATGTAGAATGCAGAAATGCAGGCATGCACCTACCCATGCGCACTCAATTGCATTATTATATCCTCTCCCACCTCTGTTGTGAGGGGATACAAACTAGATATCTACTAACCAGCCTCACATTCAACTACACTTACCAGACACATCTTTAACCTTATCGCGAGCTAAAAAAACATCAAACATTTAGTCTCCACAGAGTAGAAAACATAAACTGTTTACAGTATAAGTGTATGTTTTGAGTGTAGTTTTCTTTTTATAAATACATGAGGTACACTTTACATGAACGTATTACGGATGAGTAGAGAACAAAATCAAGCAACAAATTCTGTGACTTTTATGATATTTAGCCAAAGTACAGGTACATAGTTTTATAATTTAGATAACATGATGGTAGAGCTATCCTGAAGTACAGAACTACTCATAATAAGACAAGTAATAAATCATGCCTGTCCTAGCTCAGACCAAATGACACAACTTCAGCACATCCACAAGCACTTAGTATAGAAGGCTCTACATGTATTTGCCAGGAATGTTGATCCTGCTCAAAAGCAAGGTGAAAATGGGGATATCACACATGAAACAGTGGTTTGATGATTCAATTTTTAGAATAATGCAGGACAGATTTTAAAATAGATCTAAAATCACAACAAGTACATGGTATCTTATTTCTGCTGATCCACATCACTACAGTATATATACCTACAACATTTTTTATTTCCCACTGTGTGTTGCTTTACAAATCCTTCAAAAACATAAGAAAAAACTTTAAAGAGCAAACAGCAAAAACAATATATTACACCACAACTAGAAAACTGACTTAGTCAAGAAGGTCAACACAGAGAACTTTAACAAGAGGCCCAATCTAATTAAAATCAGATCTTCTCCAATCGTTACACTGGAGAAGGATCTGACAGCATTGCATTTAAGGTCATATTACTGACCCTAGTCTCATGAATGATTTGATAATTATATATTTGACCAATAACAACAGTTTGACAAAAAATCAAGGACCAATCAGAAATAGTATCAATCAAGAAAAAAAAAATGTATTTAAATGAATTTCAAACACCTCCATTAAAAGAACAAAGGTTTTAGATGCATTGTAGGAGAAAAGAGACTGTTTGGCAGTTTTCTTTGCAATTTATTCAATTAAAGTTATGTGGTCCGAAATTCAACAAATTCTATCCACCTTGTAATCATAGCACGTACGTATCTATGAGGCCGTATGACATGGCATACATTATTTCAACTGTTTTAACCAGGATTATTTAGGTTTAAATTGGTTTTTACAAGCAAGTGTCACTCGGCCATTTCGATAGCATATTCTTTAGATATCAAGTCAAGTGACAAGTCACGTGTTCAGTTCATACTGTCTTATCTGCATAAAGCTGTGTATTTTATTACTACAGTACTGTGCCATAAGTGTAAGAGAAATAAATGCATTGAATACTTCTTGTAATTTGTTGTTTCACATTCTTTCAAACCAAATTTGGACAGTGTTGCATCCGAGTTATATACATCATGTTGGAATTTCCCTTACCACATGGGGCTATTTATAGGATGTTCAAATATAGCATCAACACTTTCATGTTAGCAAAAGCTATTATTTGATTGGTCAAGTGTGAAATGCCATGCTGTTAGACCCTTCTCCAGTGTAATGATTATAGTAGAGATGATTTTAATTAGATTGTCAGTCACCCGAGTATTAGTTAAAGGTATCACTAGTCCCAAAGGCTACAAAATCTTGAAAAAAAATTCCTGTTCTGAATATCAAAGTTAACCTCTAATATCCAGCAACAATAAAAAATGTGTTCTTAATACTTAAATGCCCTCGAAAGTATCTATACTGATGACTTTACATAATATATGTAACATTAACACGATGCGACTAATTTGGACCCTTCCTAGAATCAAAACCCTGGGGTTGCAAAATTCACAATTTTGGTACATCCTTTTCTGCTTTTCCTATATATGCATTAACTTTCATACAGTATCAGCAAAAAAGTCTTCCAAATGTGAAAGACAATAATCTCTAATGATGTTGGCCTGGTAACAAAACCCCTGGAGTCATGAAATTTACAATTTTGAAAAATATATATCTCTTCTATACATATATTTAGTTTCAATAGCATTCAACAATGTTAAAGAAGACATCATATAAATGGTTTACACATAAACACTATACATGTATACCAAGTTTGGCTGTACCCAGGAGCCAGAACCTCTACCCCAGAGAGAACATTTTTGAAAATTGGTCAATGCAGTTTTTGCTTTTAGTCCTTAGTCCCCCCGGGGTTCAGGAGTCCTGAAATATACAATTTGTCCCAAAGATGCTTCATACCAAATTTAAAAAGAATTAGAATGAAAGTTATCAATAAGAAGTTAAAAATGTTCAATTGTTCATGCATAATGGACGATGCATGTTGGCGGACACTGACCAATTGCAATTGTGTTTACTAAGGTGACCTAAAAATCAAATGACATATGCTTTGAGATAGACAAGAAAGGTTTTCTTAAAAGTAGGTCAAACACCAAGGTCAAGGGCACACAAGGGATGCACATATGAAGTAGGAGAGCCCTATCATTCACCATTCTAAAGTTAAGAGCAGGGTTCAAGTTTGTCTTCACCATTAGACAAATTATCATGTTTTCTACTGTAGTTAATCACATCTCACACCCAACAAACAAGACAGTCCCAACTGTAATTTTCAATAAGGAACCCTAATATTTCTTAAGAAGTGTATTAACACACTAAGTAACATATTCCATTATAACATAATGAATTTCATGTCGCAATAAATTGTACATGCATCGACATGTTTTTATTACAAATACAAGCAATATTTCCACATCATTAACATAAGTATCACATGCTATCATAAACACAATGGGTTTACATCTAGTAAATTCTGGTACATGATTATATACAACTAATATTAATATCAACTGAGAACTAAGATGTTTGAATTCCTATTTTTTGTATAAGATGTCAATCCCATGACCGTATGCCTACTGTCATGCTGTTTGCGCGGACAAATAAATAAAATCAGCACACTGTACAAGCATAACTCACACTCACCCGAACTCTCCTTGGATTTTTCAGATCGAGCTAAAAATGCAACCATGCACACTACATGACAAATTATTCATTATCTTTTGCATGTCAATCAAATATGTTGAATTACACAAACATTCCTATATAATTATACTGTGCTGCAGCACACGCAGGTGTCAAATATTAACTGTGTGTATATATATATATATACTGTTTTTAATTACTGTAATTACGACACGACAATATTTTGTTCATGATAGCATTCCTATGATTCCATTGAAGGACATGCAGATAACAGCTTTTAATTTATATCAGCATTGTAAATACTGCATCAATACAACTGGTTATAGATTCATTTTTATGAAAGAATTAAGTGTAACAACAGCCATTTTGAGCCCTAAAATTTAAACACTTCCGTCAAAGCCTTATTCCATACTCAAATAATTCAAACCAAAAGTTTGTTTTCCCTTAATTTTGAATAACATGTTGACCACAAAGTTGGTGATACATGACACATGAATTTTCTAAAAATAATACCAAATTATTATCAACAGAAACCATGTCATCCATGAGGGTTCCTAAAAATAAACGTATCTTAACATGCCTGGCACCCAAATATTTTAAAGCTAAACAGCACAGGAAAATAATGCTTTTAATTTTGTTGAATGACAGGAAATACACATTTGTGACAGTGTACAAGACAAATTCAGGATTTGTTGCTTAAATTATAAACTGATCTACTTAATAACAAATCTATATAAACACTTCTGTGGTTTCAGTTTAACAAGAGGCCCATGGACTACATCCCCCCCCCCCCCCCCCCCCAGTCACCATGGCCCTGCTGTCATTCATTTTTTTTTTTTTTGGTAAAAAAAAAAAAAAGAAAAGAAAAAAACACCACACACATACACACACACACAAAAACTTTTTGCAATCTTTATTCCCATTAAAAATTTTCACCCCATACTGTGGCCCCAACTTAACCCTAAAGGGTTACAACATAAACATGATACAAGGTCAAAATAATGCATGAAGTATAAGGAGTAAACTGTATGCAAATATGAAAACCCTACCTTAAACAGATTTTTTTTTTATATCTTCCCAGGTAAAACTTGATTCTCATCCTACCCCTGGGGACCACAATTTGAACAAATTGGAATCTACACTATGTCAGGAAGCTTTCAAGTTTTCACTTGTCTTGCCCAGTAGTTCTTGTGAAGATTTTTAAATGATTCTATCCATCTTTGTCTTTTCTTAACAGGAAGCATGGTCATTCATCTAAAAAACTTGAATTCCATTTACCCAAGAATTATTTGTACAAAGTTTGATTGAAATTGGTCCAGTGTGGTTCTAAAGAAGATTTTAAAGGATGTCACAAAATTGTTACTAATTCATAAGTACCTCCACTTCAAAAAGAGCATGACACGTCATTTAAACAAACTTGACGTTTCTTTACTCTTTACAATGCATGCTTTGTGGCAGTTTTGGCTGAAATTAGTCCAGTGGCTCTTGAGAAGTCACAAAATCTGGACGGATGGACAGAAAGTCATAAGAAAAGTTCACTTGAGCTAAAAATACTAAACACTCACAAGTATTTCAATTAAAAATTCTAACTCTCTTTCATACTACACAGTGCTTATGTCTTCTTTCATAGACATTGTCTGTTTTGACAACTTGTAATTTGTGTAAATTTTAATCTTGTTTCATTGTATAACTTTGTAGGTATATTTTAGTTTTAATTTTGTTTCACTGTATAACATGGAGTTCATATGTCAGTTTTAGTCTTGTTTCATTATATATGCAGACACTGACTGTTTTGACAGACCTGGAATTTGTGTGTTAATTTTGGAACTTCATGCTTCATTCTAATATACTTACCACTTTTTGAACTGGGAGATCCTCCTGGTTGCCATATAAAAATTGATAATTCCAAGTATAAATAGTGAACAGACAATAATGCTGCAAGATGTCTAAAAACTCTGTTCATTACACACATGTACCAGTGCTTTTTCAACAGCCAATATAGCTCCTAATACAGGTTCCTTCCCTTCTCAAAAAAGCAACCCCCCCTCCCCCCATTTCGGTTGTCTTTTTTCCCCTAATTTGATTTTGTTACATTGAATTTTTCATGTTTGATGTTCATTTGTGACTTAAACAGTGTCCTATCATATCAGGGAAAATAACTGACAACTTTAAAGTGTTACAAAAGATAAAGTTACAAATGTAGAACAATGACTGTGTTATTTTCACAGAAAATTAATTGAGTAAATGGTGTTCAAGTTACATATAGGGCTGAAATGATTCACCAAAATATTAATACTGTTCAATATAAATGCTTGATTCAATGTTCGATTCATTGCCTCAATCTTCAGTTTGATACGTTTATTTTAAAATCGGGTTTGGTAAAATATATCAGACTTAACCTGTGCTTATTATTTTTACATGCATGAGGAACAAAATGGTGTATGATAATGGTCAAACTATTGTTAGTCTCAAGACTGACGGAAAGAGTAATGAACTTTATCAGTTTAACCTACAGAGCCAATTAACTTCTTACCGTTTGGCAGTTTGGACACATTTTGTGTTGTGACTGTGGATTCCTTGTCAATGAATTTTTCTTTAAAGTTATTAGAAGTTCAAATATCGAATCATGGTAGAAGTATTGTAATACGTATCGTATCATGAAGAAGACATATTGTTTCAGCCCTAGTTACATATATATTGTACAATTATGGTTAATAACAATGTTTTTGATTTTTCCACATTTGATAAAAATGTTCATGATTTTTTCCAGTTGTAAAGGCTCATGCCCGTTATCAAAAATGTTGAAAAATCACTGTGAACAATACATGCATCTCTCAACCATGCTAACTGAATGAAGTAGTGTAGATTATTCCTGTAGGTCTTACTTGTAAAACAGAGCTGACTAGTTTTACCTTGACTTGTATACAGTGCCTCTATATACAGAAATGAGTTTCCTTATTCCAACACTTACAACTGTAAAATGTTTTAAATATAACTCTATTACTGAGCTTCTTTCTGTGTTACCTGCATATGGGTGTGGTGGCATTGGCCCATGACTCATCATCCTAGGACCGGATTGTCCCATCTGTGGCCCCGGTCCATAACCCCCTGGTCTGGGTGGTCCCTGTGAAATACAATGAATTGGTATAAATCTTTTACAAAGCCTGACTACATTGCAGGCATTCAAGATGATAATTTTTTTGCAATAACTAAAATGCTACAGTATCATGTTTTTTCTTATACCCTAAGTATTGGTGTGTACTTTCTATGATTAAAATACCAGTCAATGCGAAAGTTTTTTGGACATTTGGTCCTGTATAATTAATGAACACACAAGATCGAGCCAAATTTTGTCAGACCAAAAAACCTAATGAAAAAGTGAAACACATAAAAATGCAGAACCAAGGCCTAACATCTTTTATTTTACCAAATTATTGGTTCTATATTTATTTTTTCATTGGGTATGGAGGGGAGAGGAGGGTATGTGCATGGGATCTATGGTATACATGCTACCCACACTTCAGGTGCCTGTGGCTATTTCTAGGAGAATGGTTTCTGCGATGAGAATATTTACAATGGATGGCAGAGGTTATACACCAATAAAAAATAAATGTCGTAGCATAAAGCAAAATGTAATGAAAATAAAAACAAAAAAGCTAGATATATATAGAGTCGCCTCTTATTCTCTACTGTAGCTGAATGGAATTGGGAAAACACTTGAAAATATCGTGAAAATTTCTAGATAATAATATACAACGTTGCTGCGCTCGCTGCAACGGTAGTTGCGGCAACATATTATAGAAGTTATAATCTCAATACTGGTTCACGTTCATGGTTTTCAGAGATCTACTCGTTAGCTAGTAGCGCTACGTCCAGTCGAGCTTCTATTCCGTCTTACCCCAGGATATCCCGGCTGTTGAAAGGGCCTTACTGGTGGACCTGGTTGGGGAAATCTATGTTGACCATGCTGTGGTTGTATCATTTTTGGCAATATCTGTCTAAAAGTGCTCCTTTGTTCAAATCAGATCTTGAAAAGTGTCGCTGAAGCTATTTTTGATCGCGTAAAATCTCGGGTGCTGCGAGATTACGAAGTAGTCAAGTCATACATAATAATGTCGTATTTTTAAAAAGAAGCACGATAGCATTCTCTTTGGTGACTGATCTGTGCCATTTTACAATATGTCGTGGGAACCTTTTGTCGTCTTTTCGTTATTTTGAGACGAAAAGACGACAAAACGAAAGACGTCAAAACGATTATTAGCGACTTATCGCCCCGAAATAACGACCAGACGACAGAAGGAAACTATTGAGCTGACTTGAATATAATAGAATTTTCAGTGTCCTTTATTTTTCTGCTTATCTGCCATATTAGATGAATTTTCAATGAACATGGGTTTATATGGCAATAAGGGGACGATTTTGGTACGCTTCAATTCATTCACATCACTTGCGCGGATAGACACGACAGATAGCATGTACATTTCTAATAGTTGTGTATTTAGGGAATTAGTAATCTATGTAATTATAGTGATATATGTTTTACAAAATTTCAAAAGATTTTACATATTACATAAATATATAAACACCCGGACCTAGTTATGTCACTTGAATCAATATACATGTATATATTTTAGCAATGTCTATATATGCGAAAGTAGGTAAAAGATTATAGGTTTTCCCGCTATTTTTGCTGTCTGCTTTTGTTGAAGTTTAATATGAAATTTTCCTTTTGTGTGGACAATTATTAATTACATTTACAAAGAAGGAAGCATCTAAAATTAAATTATGGTGCTCAGATACCGAAGAAATCCTTTGTGTAAATTTTAAACCAGGAGCGTTGAAACAGGGGTGAGGGTGGGCAGGGGGCCTTTTGCATTTTACGTTACTTTAACATACAAATCCCATGTTTTCTACGTGAAAAAGTTCAATTGATTTTCTATCCCCCCTTTTTTAAAAATCATGCACGGCACTTTATGTTTGAAGTGTTGAATTGAAGAATACGTGTAGTGACCCCCCCCCCCCCCCCCCCCCATACGATTTGTAGGATATTAATTTCTGGGGAAAAGTACCCAAATCTATTTTTTCTTCCTTATGAACAATTTTAATGCAAGTGTGACGTGAACGCCAAATGTCCCTTCTCCTACTTTTTATATATAATTATGAAGTCGAATACAAGCAACGGCGTCACTCTTGTAAGTTTTTTTGACAATAATACAGAATTTTAAAATAATAAGCTAATACTATGCCAGAGATCAATTTTCTTTCCATCTATGAAATAACATTGTACGTCGAAATAAGAGTCTCTCTCTCTCTCCAGTTCAATTAATGAATATGTACACGCAAAATTGTCAGCCCCGAAGAGACAACAAATTTGGAAAGCTGCACTATATTTTCGACTATATAAATTATTTCCGCCAAAACGCCAAGCGAAAAGTTGAAAAATAGGCCACGCGGATTTTCACCTGTATTTGTCGTCTTTTCGTTTTCAAGTGTCGTCTTGTCTTTTCGTTATTTCGGAGTGAAAAGTCTCTAATTATCGTTTTGTCGTCTTTTCGCCTCGAAATAATGAAAAGATGACAAAGTGTAAAATGGCACAAATCAGCTCTACATACAATATAGCCTTACCCGAGGCCTTCCAAGCACTCGGAAGGCCTCGGGTAGTAGACTATCATAATATACTAGAGACATCGCTCGGCCTTTCCTGTAGAAAAAAGAATGTATTTTTCATAAAATTTGTAATTTCAGAGTGTTTATATTTCAATGAAATACACAATTTTCGCATATAAACCGTTTTTAAAAATGTCACCACCGATCATAATAATAAACATTATAATCGGTGATATGAGAGGGGTACCGGAAATCCAGTTCACAAGCACCTATGATTAGCGAAGTTTTCTTATGTTAAAGGTTAGAAAAGTCTGAAATTATATTTCAGCTATTCCTTTTCTCAAACAATGCACCATAAAAACTAAAAATAAATGAATAGGCCTGTACTCTGTTTTTAGTCCAGTCAAATTAGCCCCAAAAAGGGTCAAACTTGCAACTAATTGCAAAAGAACTGTTTTCAATGATTTTGACCTCGCTAATATGTGTACTAAAACATATAAAAAAATCTAATGTTTCAGTTGAAGTGGAAATACCATTTTTTGGGGGTCAAAAACAGAGAAAAAGAGAAAAAACAACAAAAACTGGAAATTAGCTTTCCATCATTACCTATCAAATAAGAATGCAGTTTCTTGATTGGCATTTATAAATTTTTGTAAGAAATAGAAATTGTAAAATTTCCATGTAATAATTTCACCTTTAAGAGGCTTTTTTGGAAAAGGGGGGGGGGGTAATTTCAGTGAACAGACCATGGAAATCAGTTTGTTTCTTCTTCTTCCTCCCTGTTCCTTGTTGAATTGGAACAACTTGTTCCTCTACAATGGCCACATCCAATAGTACATTCTAGGCCATGTTTTCGGCACGTACACCTCTTTGTGTCACAATTTACCTTGCAATTACAGTGGATAATATTCAGAAGACGATTGGGAGCAGGCGGCAAAGTGTTTTTAAGCGGCA
Source organism: Ostrea denselamellosa (assembly GCA_024699665.1). NCBI lineage: Eukaryota > Metazoa > Mollusca > Bivalvia > Ostreida > Ostreidae > Ostrea > Ostrea denselamellosa. Next base: position 6,066,112 of record JAMZEH010000065.1, on the reverse strand, counting down.
TGCATTTGCTATCATCAGTGACTGTCCATCCCCAATCAAGTGGGTTCAGATCAGTGCCATCTAGTTTTATCCACTGCTGACACTGATAGTATGACCTTCTAGAATGCAGAGCCGCAGAATCAGATGTTGGCGGGAGACTCTGTACCTGAACGCACTTATTGTTAGTGATAGCCTGATTTGTGTATAAGCGCAGTCTCAGAAGATCCAGTCCTTCGCACAATACTCCCCCATATAGGCTAGCAATAATCTGTTCGCCGCTCGTTACAACAGTTTCCAGATGGTTTCCAGGCTTTAAGAATTTCTCTATTGCCATTGTAACATTGTTTGTTTTCGAAAGCTTCTTTAAAGCAACACCTTTTCCAATCCCAAATAGGCGAGAGGTTGTATCGCATCCCGTGATTGCGTGTACTACTGGCAGAATTTTGCACTTGTGCATACCAAGCATCCGCTTTGTTTTTTGTATGTCCCAGTGCCTGCACTTATTAGAAAGTTCAGATCGGAAGTAAATGTTGTATCCATCCAGTGATGCATGGTAGCAGAGGAGAACAAGAAGATCAGTGTCTTCGCCAATGACAACGACTTGTGTTGACTGAGCACATGCTACAGCTGTTGAAATGATGAGACAATCTGCATCTTCCTCTGCAAGGATGACTGTGCATTCATTTTCCCGAAGTCTTTGGGCAAGAAGACTTATGAAACGAGACTTGTTGTTGTTATTTGTGAGAAAAATTTCTTTTTTAGATTTGAAGGTCATATCTGAAGTAAATGTTACATCAGGGGAGATGATGCCCTTTGAACGTCGAAGATGAGTCACGTCTTTGGTCGAGGGTTCACTGGAATATCCATCAAATACAATAGTTGGTCTCGAGTATCTTCTAATAATATACTCAACATACAACTGACATATGGCATTGAATGACATGCCTTTTGTCCATGGGATACGCTGTAGCAAAGAACCGCCATCCCAAACAAAATATACATCAAGCAATTCCTTCTCTGATACAGCACAATCGCCCATACTCCAAATTGCACCTGAAATTTGAGGCTTACTTGCTGCTCTTGGAAGTCCTGAGGGTTCAAAGATCGATGATGGATGCGTTGATAATTCATATTTGAAGATATTTCCAATATCTTCAACAGATTCTCTAAATGAAATTGCCGTTAGTCTTTGAAAAAGCACTTGGGGATCAACCTCAACTCTGCCTTCCTCAACCGTGATAGATGTTTTAGATGACATAGTTAACACCTGCATTGATTTTTTGAAGGAAAAATAAAAAATATTCTGACCAACCATAGAGTCAATGATCTTTTGTCCACATGCTAATGCATTATGAGCGTTGATATTATTGTCTGCATTCACACCGGTGTCAATATTTCGAAGAGGGATGCTCTCAGTAAAAGGGTCACGGTCTCGTAGGTATGATATAACTTTAATTATATCTTGTTTGTCCCTTTCTTGGCGAGAGGTTGAAGATTCCTTGTGCTGCTCACTTGTGTGGTAGCCAACATCCTTGTGAAATGGCTGCACTTGTTTCAAAACGTTGTATCTCCGAATATGAGGGAAAAAATCCTAAGGAATTCAAGGTATCAATAAGAAATTTTGATGAAAAATGGTGACGAAGCTGCACTCCTAAACCTATTTGTAGTGGTGCAATATGCATACGTGGCTTAGCCATCTGCATAATTGTCTGTCCAATCGATGCAATTTTCAAGTCAGGGTCCTTTTCTCGGACGAGAATTTTCAAAAAAGTTTGAAGACTTTCAGGAACGTACTGAAGATTCTTTCCAAGTGATTCAATATCTGACGACAAAGGGTACAGATCAGAAGCTAGATGAAGGGACAGGATATCAGATTTTATCAACTTAGCAGCAGTTGTAATGATGTTGAGCTTCTCCAATGTCTGGTCCACTGTTTTAGGCCGATTGTAGAAGCTCTGAAGAATTGATCTTGCCGTTTTTCGTACCGTTATTACAGTTGATTTTCCTTGTTCTTCTGTCATGATGATTTCATCCCCAAAACGCTCATACAATTTCTTTTTCAAGTAAACAGGCGAGTATGCATCATCACCACAGTGGTCCTTCATTTTAGCAACAAGATCTAACAGTTGATGTTGTTTGTCATCATTCCCCTGCAGATAATTCACCACTTTAAGAAATGCGTCAGTAATATCACTGTCAACAGGTCTGCCTCTCTTGGCTTCCGTCGAAGAGGGTGAGAATATTTTAGGTATGTGTTTGCCCGTGCGAAAATTTACGTTACAAGTTTGATGATAGATGGCATCAGCAGCATGCAAATCATTTACAGCTTCTAGTCTACCATAAATTTGGTTTGCCCAAGCGTCTTGTCTTGTAGAACAGACGGATTTTATACAAGCCTGAAAATCATGATTTCGCACAGGAAAAACATCATGCCCTCTTTTACTTTGATTAAGTTTGCCAGTTTGTCCACAAAAGAGGCAGTGGTCACGGAATGAAAAGGTCTGTTTTGATCTAAGAATTGGTGTACTATCAGCAGGAGGAATTGGCTTGCTTTGTTCTTTTTCCCTCAGATATTTGCTAATTTCAATCGCATTTGTAAATAGACGCCTACATTCGGTGTGCACATATTGCCCAGGATGCGTGCGAAGATTACTACCCCATTTATCAGCAGCAGTATTGATACCTGTGCTACCCTTCCCACGAAGACAAACTAGACCATTCTTGTCCCCCGATTCACAAATTACACAGTCTTGTAATCTTTCCATATTCAACACAAGGTTAGAACAGATATAATTAAAATGGAAGAAATTTTCTACTAACACAACATAAAAGTTTAAATTAAATTGGTATCGTATTAGTTTTGCATATTACAGAAACCGCATTCAAGTTGCAACTAATAGCGTCACTTCAGGAGAAAGATTTACTCCGTCGGATGGGACGTTAAAAGGCGCCCCGTGTACCCCAATCAATAACGAGAAAGATGGCTTTGTAACGCGAATGAGTGTCCTTACATTGAAAATAGAAATAGCAGTGCAGTGTAGAAAAAAGCCTTTTCACTTTCTTACTTATTAATTTTACCTTGAAGAAATTATGCTCTGCGACTATTTAGTTTTAAAAAATGTTATTTTCCATTACATTACGGCATATAATCCGTTACATTATGTCATAAAATTCGAGCAAAGACTTTGATCAATGTCTACGTAATGATAATGTATACGTCACGATTTCGGTGAAAGCACGCTATGATAGCGCGGCGGTGACATAAAACAAAGGGAGCTATCAGCAAATTTGATGCATCAAAATATATTATTTCTGCACATTAGATAAAATTAGATTTTTTATATGTTGTTTTACTGATACTAAGGAATACTTTGCAAAAAAATTTATTTCTTTTGCAATTAGTTGCATGCGAAATCGTAAATTGACTGGAGTATTTCAGTCATTACTGTGACGTCAACTACGTGTAAGGTATTACGTATTCGTGACGTTTTAGTGTGGTCAATCCATCCTCGTTATATAGTGGGCCTCTTTTATATTAACATAAACTCAAATAATTGAAGATATCTTTAATTATTTGAATATATCATCAATTCGTTTGATGCACACAACAAAGATCTTTTCAAATAATTAATGATATCTTCAGTTTGAATTATTGAGCGCATTAATTGAATGGATGATAGCATTAATTATTCTGTTAGATTGTTTAGAGCTTTACGCCGAGTTGGCAACTTGACAGTAATTTTACGGTGGCTGATTAATTGATGCGCACTATAATTGAATTGTTGCTCTCTTCAAATGAATTAATGACATCATCATTGAATTACTGCTGTCTTCAAGTGAATTAATGACATTAATTCTTTTGAAGCACACAATAGTTCTGTCTCTCTCTCTCTCTCTCACACACACACACACACAGAGAGAGAGAGAGAGAGAGAGATCGAGAGAGAGAGAGAGATCAATGGTGTAATTAGAGATATCTCCAATTCAACATATCCACATTTGAATTAATGGTTTCTTTAATTGATTTGTTGCTCTCTTAAAAAAAAAAAAAAGATGCGCGCTTTAATTCCTTATACAAAAGCATTATAAATTAATTAAAAATATCTTCAACTGAATTAAAGATACCATCAAATCATCTATACCGAGCTCTAAATTCATTTTTGGGAGCAACATTTCCATTACATTGATGCCCTCTTTAATTGAATTGAAGAGAGTAACTGAATTGAAGCGCGCATCAAATCAATTATTGCTCTCATTAATTGAATTAATGCGCGCATTAAATAACTTAATGCCCTTATCAGTTCAGTATTGATGCGCGCATTAATTCAGTTAATGAGAACAATAATTGAATTGATGATATCTTCGAATAATTAAAGATATCTTTAATTATTTGAGTTTGTGTTAATTTGGCGCGTCATGCTCAGGCAGTCTCGATCATCCAGAGTCACAAACGTTTATAGAAATTCCCATTAGGCATTTCAGGGCATAGATACCAACAAAAATAATAATGATAATAATAATGATTATAATAAGTTATAGAATTTTGTAAAACCATTTACCTCAAAAATTTCCTATGAAGCCACTTTTATTTTTACATCATTTTACTTGAAAATTCAATGAAAGGAAAAACCTTTTAACCAAATACTGAAATCCTTAAAAAAAACAGACTTACACAGAGCATTGTTTGATCAAATGAAGAACATTTATTGAAAACACAGCAATGTCTAACTTCATTTGATGCGTTCGAAATCTTATATGACCCAATATAATGTTGCAACTAGTTTGTTTGAAAAAAAATATTAAAATGGTTGGTTGGTTACGTATTGTTTAACGCACCGCTCAAGAAATTTTCACTCATATGGGAAGTCGTTCACTGTTGCCGTTGAAGGGTTGCAAAATTTTGGCCTATGCTCGGCGCTTACGGCCTTTGAGCAGGGAGGGAACTTTATCAGTTCCACTACTGTTGTGATACAGGGCCTCGGATTTTGCATTTTTTTAACCAAAGGAATGGGGCATCTAGTCGCCTTTTAAGACAAGCACGGGGTACTTGGGACCTATTCTACCAGTTTCAGTTTCACTCTAACTAGGACCCCCACAGGATTATTGATTTGGCATTGGGTTTTATTTCATCGAAATTGAAACAGATTTTGTATAATTATGAATTCGGGAAATCGTTCACTTTTGTTTTGCGGCTGCCCTCGATGAGCGGGCAAAATACTTGTGGCCTGAAGCTCTATCACATTCCGGATTATGTAATGTTGTTCAAGAACGGTTTTGAACATACATACTCGACCTTGACATCCGATGTATTTCCGCCTGAATTTTCATTTAAAGTTGTTGTATCAGGAGAGATAACATGTCATTATTTCGGGAATGTTTTGTGGTAAGTAGATATTTTCAATATCTGATGTTCAAATGAATAGTTAAAAAAATGTGGTATGCATATTGAACACATATCGATTTTCCACGACGTTTGCTGCGTAGTCTTAACCTTTGTATAAATTTGTGAAAGGTTTTCGAAATCGTAGATATGATAATTCATCTTTTTCGTAAACCCTTATCACAATTTCTGATTATTTATATGAAATTCTACGATAATGACAAACGGACATTTTACGTTAATGAGTAAAATCAATTTGTATTGCTAATATCAAAATAACCTGAATTGTTTGGCATATGCTCGTCTTAGAACGACTAGTTTATTTGGTGTGACCCCATATCATTCGTGGTCAGTATTTTACAGTTAAATTATGCTGTGGTGATAAACACTCAAATGGGCTTGATTTTCTTTCTTTTTTTTCTTTTTTTTTACGGAAATTGAAGATCCTTCCATACTCAAGGGCTATAAGCACCAAGCATAAGTCTAAATTTTGTAGCCCTTCACTGGCAATGGTGATGTCTCTGTATGAGTTGCATATGAGGTACAACCATTGATAAGGGAAGGCAGAACCAGACAAAATACTAGATCAGGCTAACCAAGGGAAAATATTTTTTATTTTAACTTTACAAAAACTTTCAAAAATCTATTGAAATTTAATGCAAGCAAAGTGACTAATAATGTTTAAAATTTAGCATTTTTAAGGCATGAAGCCTTCTAGAAATCAGCTGGATTTTCTCTACACCACCAGATTCTAAATTTTCAAAACAATTTATTTCCATTGTTCCTTGGTCAGTTGTGCTAAGTCTCCAACATTTACTAATATAAGCATGTGAATCACAAATATAAGACTCCAACATTTACTAATATTAGCATGTGAGTCACAAATATAAAAGACTCCAACATTTACTAATATAAGCATGTGAATCACAAATATAAAAGACTCCAACATTTACTAATATAAGCATGTGAATCACAAAATATAAAAGACTCCAACATTTACTAATATTAGCATGTGAATCACAAATGAATATATATGGAAATGACTGTATACAAATAATTTAATGTATTGGTAATTTGTTCTTTCAAAGTAGCATTCAGATATGTATGTCGTATCATATTAAAAATTAATGATCTGAATTTTGACAAGTTTTGTCCACTTTGTATAAACCTGTTAATTCATAGTGTGTATGTAGTTATGAGGCTGTATGATATATCATACATTATTTCACTTTGTTAACTAAAAGTATTTGGTTTTAAATTGGTGTTTACAAACAATTCTTACTCAGCCATTTGTAATGCATATTCAGAAGATAAATCAAGGGACAGTCACATGTCCGATTCAGATTTCCAGAGGTAAGGTCATCGGTGATCTTATTTGTGTAAAGTTGCATATTATGTTACAATAGCAATTTGCCAAAAGTTTAAGAGAAGTAAAAATATCAAATACCTCTTTGTAATGCATTGTTTATGCTCTTCCAGACCCAAATATGTATCACTGCATATGAATTATATACATCATGTTGGGATTCTCTTATTTATAGCTGCCTACTAGACTTTACGAGCTGCAAATGTATTCATGGGTTCCCACTTATTTACTTTATAAGTAATCTTCTCACTATTTTCTTGTACATGCAAATGTTTTCAAGCATGTAATTAAGGGAAAGTTAATAACTTCAAAAAAGTAATTTATCTGCCGTAAAGTAATTTTTATATAAAATATATCTGTGAACGTCAGACCATACTGTTTTAATTAATGAAATATATTTTGAAGTTCTAATAAAATTCTGAAAAAGTGAATATTTTGAATTCTTCGGCAATTATTTTTTGTGTGATGTGTTATTTGACATCCCATGATCATCTTGAAAATAGTACGAAATGCGACAGGAGAAAAGAAGATTTGGAAGCTGGCTGTCACGGAAAGCAATCACGGTATGTGGTTTTCATGTTCATATAAAACATATAAGCATTTTGTATTATTATTTATGTCAAGTGCATGGTATATTGTATTCTTTGTAAATCAATAGACCTAAAACACTATCAAAACATTTTACTTGTGTGGGTTTGTTTGTGAACAAACACATCAATCCATGAATGGACATTGAATTTAATCTTGATCAAGATTCAGCTCGGCTGGATATTTGGACTGACCCTTCACCAAAGCTTGGAGCAGTCCTTCGTAATTCCTGTCTGAAAATTCATTCAACTTCAACCAGTTGTAAACAATTAATGCGCACTTTGGTGATACTTCCGGTCTCTTCAAACTGATACTTCCGGTCTCTTCAAACTGATACTTCCGGTCTCTTCAAACTGATACTTCCGGTCTCTTCAAACTGATACTTCCGGTCTCTTCAAACTGATACTTCCGGTCTCTTCAAACTCTCTTTCACTATGAATGATGCATTGGTTACTGTCTAGGTAAAAAAATCCCAAAATAAAAACAGTCACTGAATTTTTTGTTATAGTGCACGACATAATTGTTTATCTCCTAGTATGGTATCTATACCTGTATCTGTATTGGTACTGGAGGTAACTCAAACTTGAGCAATATAAACTCCAGGAATGTGTTGTGCACAAGTAAAAAATGTTAGTCAAAGGATGGCGAGATGGATTTCTTGAAGATTTCTAATGATTTACTGTTTACTTCAGAGTCTTGGAGAGTGTTCCAGTCATTTATTGTATGCAGAAAGAATGAGCTCATAAATATATCTGTGTTATACCTTGGATTGATTATGGTTTTCATGTGTTTGTTTCTGGCTGGTCAATTATTATATGATATGTGCTAGTCAGTAGGGATCACTGCTAGGTCATCACAATTTTGTAGAGTAGGCAAAGTCGCTGGCCTCCTCTACGTTCTGAAAGTGGCTGTCATTTTAGTTCCTTGAGTATTTATGTTACACGGCTATCCCTCCTGTAGTAATTTTTTACAAATCGGAGTGTTTGTCTATGAGGTAGGGGTCCCATACCACTGCTGGATAGTCTAATATAGATCTGAGTAGATAATGGTTTGCTGTTTCCTTGAGGCTAGAATGGCAATGTCCAAGATTTCGGTGTATGAATCCTAAAATAGAGTTTGCTTTTTTGGTAATTTTCAAGATGTGAGGGTTCCATTTGAGATCATCACTAGTCTAATGAGAATTCCTAGATATGGTTTTTCATTTACTTTTTCTAATTTATGGTTGTCCAGTATATAGGTATAAGGTATTGGTAATCTGGTTCGAGATATCTGCATTAGTAACATTTAGTGGGATTGAACCTCATTCCCCATGTTCGTGCCCATGCTTTGAGATTTTCTAGGTCTTTCTGGAGTGCTTTTTGGTCACCCGTGTTTCTGATGTTCCTATAAAGTAAACAATCATCTGCAAAGAGTCTTACTTGTGATGACACTGATGATGGTAAGTCATTTATATGGCACAAAAAGAGGAGCAGGCCTAAGACCGTCCCCTGTGGGACTCCAGAATCCACTGTACATATGATGATGTTGTGCCATCTATGATAACTTGTTGTTTATGTTGGGTGAGGAAGGTGTTGATCCAGCATGGATGTTTCCTGTTATACTGTAGTTTTGTAATTTATTTAAAAGCTTCTTGTGTGGAACCGTGTCAAACGCTTTGCTAAAGTCTAACATAATCATATCTGTCTGAAGTTCGACGTCAAAGGATTTCATAAGATCGTGCATGGTGACTAACAGTTAACACATGAGTGTCCATTGTGGAATCTGTGCTGAAGTGAAGTAAGGATGTTAAATTTTTCCAGATGTTTAAGTATATGACGGAATATTATGTTCTAACGTTTTGCAGCATACACTTGTGAGGGAAATTGGGCGGTAGTTACTTGCGGTATGTTTACTTCCATTTTTAAAGATTGGAGATATGTTCGCGTTCCTCTAGTCATTTGTTAGTGGTCTTGTTGAGACTGATAGCTTAAATTTATCTGTTATGGCTGGTGCTAACTCGTTTGTGAAGTTCTTTAATATGTAATTTGGGATGCAATCCGGTCCGCTAGTTTTGCGTTCATTTGTGTTTTGCAATAATTTTGCTACTCCTTCTACACTGATGTTGAGGGCACTGATATCTGGCTATTTCTTTCTCTCGATGTTAGGCAGTTCCTCATTTGGATCCTCCCTTGTGAATACTGACTTGAACTGATTATTCAGTATTTCCACTTTGTCTTTACTATCGTGATGTAGTGATCCATTGTGTCATAATGCTGCAACCCCGATATTATCCTTTCTTTTAGCTTTCACATATTTCCGAAAGCTTTCGTTTTGGCCCTCTTTCATGGATTTTTCTAGAATGTTCACGTAGTTCCAATCGTCTTTTTGAGTTTAAACTCTCTGTAGATTATCCAGTCTTCTTCTTTTTTTGACTTCTTAGCTTTTTTGAATATTTTATGTTTGCATTTCATCTTTTTCCTCAGGTTGCGGTTGATCCATGGTAGATTGTGTTTTTCGCAGGTTAATTTGGATGGGATATTTTTGTCCATTATTTCGTTTATCCCCTCTTTTAGTGTTGACCATTTTATTTCGATGTCACTTGTTTCAATGTTCAGTACTTTGTTGCTTAAGGTTGACATATTGGTTTTTACTTTTTGCATGTTTGCCTTCTAATATTTTTATATACGTCCCCAATTAGGTTTCTTATATAGAGGTTTTATGTCCGAGTCAGTAACTATCGTATGGTGGTCAGATAGTCCCAGTATAGTTTCACAGTTTTTGATTAGTGTTTTGTTGTTCGTGATATATAGATCTAGGATATTTTCGTAGCGAGTTGGTTGTTCTTGGATCTGTTCACATCCATGTTCATCAAGTAGGTCCAGTAACATTTGGTGGTGTGTGGATAGATTTGCACTTTGTTTAACCCGTTTACACTCCAGTTTATGTGTGGTAAATTGAAGTCGCTTCCTAGAATGATATGCTTGTTTTTCTTTTCGGTGATTTCAGCAATAGAGTCATTTAGGTTTTGTAGACTGTTGATTGGTGCATTTGGTGGACAGTAGAATGAACCAACAGTGATCATCTTGTCTTTTGTTCTTACTTCTGCCCAAGCTAGTTCGCGATCTAAAACTTTGATGTTTACTTCATTGGCGTCTAGGTCATCGTGTACTGCTATGAAGACGCCTCCTCCATTTTTATTTCTATCTCACCTAAACACATTTGTCTGATATCCCTCCGGATTACCGTGTTCATTAGATAGCCAAGATTCGCATCCTATGATGATATCTGGTTTTAGTCTGTACTTGATATAAATGCTGATCGCTTGTTACGAAGGCTTTGACAATTCATGATGAAGACCCGTGAATTTGTTTGTTTGGTTGGTTTTTTTTGGTAGTTGTACTGAGCCTTGTGATGTTTGGTTTGAGTCATAAGATGGTAGATATGGTCTAATTTTGGGACTGCTATAGGCTGATGGGCTAAATGATGAATCTATTGATGGCATAGACAAGATGGTATTATCAGATAGAACACTGGATTTGTTGTGTATACTAAGTTCTAAAGAATGGTACGTAAAACTATCTACATTGTGCGAATCACAATTTGCACATGCCCATGAGACATTTGAATGATGTAACAGGTCAATCTTATTAGCACGTAGTTCTATACATTGTGAATGATATTTGTTCTGCACATCTAAAACATCTATAGTTTTTTTTTTAAATTTGTTTATAGGGTCCTAGTATTGTTTTTGCCCATACCTAGTTACATGTATGTTTCTCAAGCAAAGTTTAGAAACACGTTGCTTTTTCTTTGCTTCTTGTTATTTCCACAAATACTTTTTTGTCCAGACGTCTTCTCAGAAATTACTTAAGGAATTGATATGAAACCTATATTTTAAGATAATAGTATATCAAATGTAGATGTGCAGAACAAATGTCATTTTCTCTGAAAATGCATACCCATGTATGGTACACTTACTTCAGAATCAGTCTATTGTTTTTGTTTTTCCATGAAATTGTTTGAAATTTATATTTTAGGTATATCTTGACACTCTAAACTGATTTCCATAGTCAAAATTATCAATCTGCATGCACATGCGCTTCATTTTAATTGGATTATACTAAATCATCTGTAGCTCTCCTTTGAGACTCCGTGGGGATCCGGGTTTGAATAGATCCCCAGTACCTCTTGCTTGTAGTAAGAGGCGACTGCAAAAACCGAGGCCCCATGTCACAGTAGGTGTGGCACGATAAAGTTCCCTCCCTGCTCAAAGGCCATAAGCGCTGAGCATAGGCCTAAATTTGCAGCCCTTCACCGGCAATGGTGACGTCTCCATATGAGTGAAAAATTCTTGAGCGGGATGATAAACAAGATACATCCATCCATCCTCTCCTTTGAATAAAGGGAATTGAACGATTTTTAGAAGATAGGTAGATGACATAAAAAGAGGAATGTAATAAAAAATGCCCATCTGCATGACCATTGTATTTTGAATGTTCAGTTCTTGGAAGGACCGTATTGTTTTGTTTGTCATCAATATTTTTTGAAATTTATGCCTATAGATGCCTTATGATTTGCTGTGATCAGCTAACATGTGTGCTGAATTCTGATTGGATGACTTTGAAATCATAACTTTTTTTTATATATGATGCAAACATTATGAAATTAATAGTACTGGTATATGATTTGAATGTCTGTTGAATGTCATCAACACAAGTGCAGTTGTACTCACATGCAGTGAATATCATTGATTTTCTTTCAGTTCTATGGCACTAAGATGGCCATAACTTTCTTTAAAAACCTGCATGTGCAGTATATCTTATTATGGCTAAAGTGAAGTATTTGTTTATAGCAGTTCTAGTTTTCAATGAAATGTGTTGAAATTTAGGTTGTAGATATATTTTAGGACTCTATTGATTTGTATGGTGAAAATCACCTACAAGCACACACACACACACAAACACAAAATTTGAGTGGATAATACTTAAACATCCATTATTGAATTCTAAGACTATCATTTTGAAATGGACTGAGAGTTATAATATAAGTACTTATTGAGACACTTGATTGATTGGCAAGGCAAAAATCACTTATATCAACGCACATGTATGTCCTCATAATTTTGACTGGATAATGCTTTAACTTATAATAGCTCTCTCATGACTCAAGGAACTAAATTGAAAGTTATACTGCTGTTAATGAAATTGTAGACTAAACACTCGATAGAACAAAACCACAACAAAATGGCACCACTTCATAAATGGAGGACATTTGATGAATATTTGTAACTGTTGGAACTGTCTTGAAATCATGATGTTTGCAGTTGCGACAGCCTTACATGGAACAATTGTGTAAAGAACTCACTCTGGGATACGCATTCCATGGCAATTTACACAGAAATACGAGGGATGTTCTATATTTAATGTGTATTGTACCACAGCGTGCACGATTTCGTGAATGATGATACTTGAATAGCTTTATTCGATACCTTTCCATTGGTATAAACATGAGCCTTCAGCCTCACATAGTTTTAACCTTATAGTCATTTCAATAGAGCCTCATTGACCACTGTTGTAAAAATGGTTGGGAAACGGGTGGAGAATATTGAAGAAATTAGAGCTTTGTAAAAGTTCACACAAAACTCGGTCATTTGGTAATGCAGATTTTTACTGAATTGGGGGAAGTTTATGGGTCTGATAAAGTATCTTATGAGACAGTTTGTAGGTGGAAGAAGAAAATCCTGACTTTTTCCAAAATTTTATCTGGTCGTGGTTTCAAGTCCTGACAAGCCCTTGGTTCAGCCATCAGTCATTGCCTCAGAAGTCTACCTAAATCAGTGTAACGTGACACATTTCAGAAATGTATTCAGAGATTGAAATTATGTATTTCAAACTGCAGAGAATACTTTGAAGTAACGTAATGTTCATTTCACTCTTTGAGTTGAATGCTTTTGAGATATCGAACAGTACACATTACTTATTGAACAGCCCTTGTATCTGTTTTGTGTGTTGTCACTATTGCCCACCTAAATTTGCGTCAAATTATGCTATTTTAGATTTGGATAGTCATTTTGATTTGAAAAAAATAAACACAATTGCGGAAGATTTTGATGAAGATTATAACCAGATCAAAATGTCACCTTCCTAATTCATGAGTTCGAGCCCCACTCGTGCCATGGCCACGTCAAACCTAAGACGTAAAAATAGGTAGTGATTGCTCCTTCGCCAAACACTCGGTACTTAGAAGTGAGAATCACGGGTCTTTCGGATATGACCTTAGAAAAGGAGGTCCCATGTCACGGTAGGCATTGGGACGTTAAAGAACCCTCACTGCTATGGCCCTGAGCGCTAAGCATAGGTCTAAATTTGTGGTACTTCACCTACAGCTGGTGACGTCTCAATATGAGTGAAAAAGACGGGACGTAAAACAAACAATCAATCAATCCTAATTCATGAAGTCAAATTATTCTCTGAATTCACTTATTAATACTGTTACTACAAACTATGACACTGTTTTGGATCATGCTTACTCAAACATTGACAAAATTCTAATTAACTGTTGAGGAGTGCTTGAGTCTTACTGTTAAAACTATACCATTTTCCCTGCACACATTTTTAAGATAAAGGATTTGGCTATATTTTCTTGGCAGACTTATTTGTGAGATATGAATGTTATTAGGTAGATGAATATTTTCAATATTATCACACTGATTGCATTGTTATAAAAATATTGATCTGCAGTTACAATTTTTTTTTTTTATAGATGAAGATCATACATGACATTTCTGAAAATGGAGGACAGAACACTGTGCCCTTAAAGTCTGCCATGAAAGTTGTGAAGTATGGCAATTAGCAAGTAGTGCCATGCAGATGTAGAAACCAAGGAAGTCAATGGCTACAGAAATAATTAGATTTCAACAAAAACTTCCTGCACCATTACATGCTTGTCAACTTCAAGAGCACAGATATAAGTATTGAATAAATTGTATGACATTAATCCTAGTGATTTAACCCTTTAGAGTACTTGTTCATGTGTTCAAAGCCTTTTAGATACTCTCTTAAGGTACTGCATCATGGCCTCTGACATTCCTCCCAGATGTATATATGTTTTAGGTTGACTTTATGAAATATTTAAGTTGTACATATTTCACTGCATACTTTATACAGTTTCTTATATAGAAAACCATAACACCTTTGTACCCAAATGTTTATTTCATTTTCTGTGTCATTTTTAAAGTTAAATCAATTTAGAAAACCAATTATTGAAATTTATCATATATGCTTTACTGCCAATTCTTAATAAAAATTGTATTTTTTTCAAATAAATGTTCTTGTTTTCTTGTGATGATAGAAATATGAACTTTGATTGCAGTTTGCTAAATTCAGAAGATTATTTCTCATTGAGCTAAGATAAACTACAAGCTTATTAGACTTGCACATTCAGTCCTTATGAAACAAAGTTGTGTTTTAATTTTTTTTATATTTATATTCTAATATTATCTGGAGCATGCCAGCTGATATGATAGTTATGATTCTGTCCCAGAAAATATCAGAATGCAGAAATTTTTTTAAATGGATACATTATAGCTGCTAATTCAAAATGTCTTACTTAATGTATTGTGAATAATTGGTGTTTTGTCAGCATTTTTATATGTTTAAAAACTTTGCTGAAAGACTTAAATCTTAACACCTTTATGGACTTTCAGGCCTATGATTTTGATTAACATTTTGGAATATTCCTTTACTCAAGGGATACACAGGTATCAGTGGGCCACAGCATGACTCAGAATTTCTGGAAAAAGTCAGTGGGCCGCAGCACGACTCAGAATTTCTGGAAATAGTCAGTGGGCCACAGCACGACTCAGAATTTCTGGAAATAGTCAGTGGGCCGCAGCATGACTCAGAATTTCTGGAAATAGTCAGTGGGCCACAGCACGACTCAGAATTTCTGGAAATAGTCAGTGGGCCGCAGCACGACTCAGAATTTCTGGAAATAGTCAGTGGGCCACAGCACGACTCAGAATTTCTGGAAAAAGTCAATGGGCCGCAGGACTTTTGCTGGCATTGCATGTTGTTGCTAAAGATAGCCATTTCGAATTTAGTAAGAAAATAAAGATGCTTTTCATGAGGTTGTCTCAAACATTTCAGTGATCAGATGTAATGATGAAAAAGTATCAGATGTAACAATCTGATGAAATCTCAAAATCACACAACACTATGCACATAGCACTGTATTCTATTTTTGAGAGATCTCTATTTCATTCATACTGCAGATGTAAAATTAAAAGCTAATGTTGAAGATGATGAAAAAATTCCAAAATGTTGGATTGATGGACACTTAAAAAAAAAAATGAGTCTGGCGAGTTATTGTCATTAGGTTGGGAGAGGGCAAACAAACAATTTATAAAGGTAGCCTCATTTTGCTGAATTTTCTAAGGGGCTTGGTCCAAATCCCAGTCTGATCAGTTGGGGTATTCAACTATACTTTTATTAGTTCCCTACCAGTGAAACCAAAGGGGGCTGTAGGTTTCCATAATGTTTGTCCATTCGTTTGTCTGTTTTTCCTACTTGGTTTCCACACTTTTAAGCACTAGGCACATGTAGAATTAGTGGAAGTTCCTCTATCAGTCAGAAAATACCTCATTGTAAACAAATGGGGTTGCCCGGTTCATAATATTTATACAGAGGTTCTATTCCCACACACTACCCAAATTTTGATAGTGTGACCTTAATTCAATATTCGATATAATTGTCTGAATTAAAGTTATTTATGTGGAAAAATACAATACATGTATTCATGAAGATAGTTTGGGATGAAAATCAGATACATGTAGCATGGCTGAAAAGTCGCAACAATATTATCAAGGAAAACCAATAGATCGAAGAAAGGTAGATAAGTCTTCTGGTGAAGATAATCAATGATTTAGGGGAATCTTAGATTTAGACGTCATAGGTGGCATTTGAGGGTAATGTAATCCCGTTATGTTGATATGTTGATGATAGACCGAGTAAAGGTAATCAGGTGCATGCATGTATTTAGAAAGTGAAACTAATGATTGTTTTGGAGATTTCCCAGGACATAGTTAGTGTAATCCCACTGTGTCAATTGTTTGTTAAGGATACTGTTTAGGAAATAGAAAAAAAATCAGGCATACAAAATGAAATATATTATTGCTATGTTAATAGAGCATATACAAAAAAATTGAGAGAGAAATCAATATACAGTAAGTAAAAAACAAAATACCTCTTTCTCATTCTCTCTCTTCTTTTTCCTCTCTTTTCTCTCACTCATACTCTTTTCCTCTCTCTCATTCTCTTTTCTTCCTCTTTATTCTTCTTCCTTTCTCAATCTCTTCTTCCTCCTCTCTCATTCTCTTCTTCCTCCTCTCTCATTTTCTCTATTTACATCCTCCTCTCTCATTCTCTCTATTTACATCCTCCTCTCTCATTTTCTCTATTTACCTCCTCTTCTCTCATTCTATTTACATCCTCCTCTCTCATTCTCTCTATTTACCTCCTCTTCTCTCATTCTATTTACATCCTTCTCTCTCATTCTCTCTATTTACCTTCTCTTTCTTTATTTCCTCCTCTCTCATGCTCTCTTTTCTTTCTCTCATTCTCTCTCTCTTCCTCCTCTCTCATTCTCTTTTCTTCCAATTCTCTTTATCTCTTTCCTCATTCTCTATTTTTTTTTCTCCTTTCTTTTGTTCATTCTCTCCTCTCATTGATTGTCTTTCTTTTTCTCCCCTGTCACTCTCCTCTCTCTAGGGAGGAAACATGTATAGGGAGGACATTCTCACCAATGTCTAGGACAGAGTACACACATTATTGTATAGGCAGAAGTTAAGTATTTAAAGGAAAATCTACAAGAAAATATGCCTGAGTGAAGTAACACACTCCATGAAGTATACCATTATGAAGCGGAAGAGCTCATACTGTCATATATTTATGTTTTATATTTACATTCAACTTTCATCTTGTTGGAATTCCCAGTCATTAAAATAGATATATTTTATTTATTAAGATTCATACACACATTACTCACAACTGCAGTGTATTCATGACTAAATGGTTATCATTACAGTTTGTAATTGTATCAAAGACAAAAACATTGGAAATGTAAATATAAAAGTTTATCCAATACTGTCTTTTGAGTTGTGAAAAAATAATTTTTGAGTATTAGTAGTACATGTCTCCAAAGCAGTTGTCCCCACAAATAGTCCTGTAATGAAATCTTTCACATTTTGTGGGTCCATGTTTATGGGGGTGTAACTGGACAGAGAAAATTAATACTATACAATGTAGGTTAAATGGTTCAAAATTGTCCCCACTTTACACGTTTTATCAGCATTCCTTTCGATATCTCTCACAAATTAACTGAAAGTTTAAACCTCCTATGTGTGTTACAAACTAATTTTGATAAGAAGGTTATTAAGGACATGACATTGAATATCTCTGTGATGGAGCCTTTTGTTGCCGCTGGATAACACATATAGCAGTAAGCCAGTGAGACACCAGTGTGTGTATTATGTGTTGCATCATGAGGACAAGCTGTATTTTCATCTAATTGATTACCAGCACAGCTCCTCCGTTCTGACTTCTTTTTTCATTTTTATTTATGCATATGCATATTTATGCATACCACCTGCAAGTTTAAACAAGTACTGCATGGTTTATGTACAAAACACAGCTTATATATATGTAATAGATCAGTGAATTCTGAAATATTGTATACACATAGTTAATTATTTCTACTTTTACACGTGTATAGCATCAGAAGAACTGGGATGTAGATCTATTTAAGGAAGATGTTGACAAGGAGTGTGATAAGATTGTGAGTAAGAAGTTGTCAGACTGCAGCATAGTTAGACTGTAGTACTTTATGGAGTGTAGATGAGGCATTGATTGCTTATGGCCACTATTAAGGAACATCCTCTCTGTCAGCATTGCCGATACTGTAACCCAGCAGTCAGGTACAGACGAAATTCTCGACTCAGGAACCGGTTGAGACGGGTGTCTCTGGTTGTACCCAATGCTGTACAGTCCTGGATTAATCGGGTTTCTTCTTCTTCACTTCAGGGGTCTGTCCTGCAGGTAAAGCTCCTGCTGTATGCAAAGTTGTGCAGATTTGATTAGTGAGTGCTCATTTACTTTTGCGATGGCTTTCATTATTACCCAGCTCATAGTTTTTGATGTTTCTACACAACACATTTGTAGCTTTAGTCTGCTCTGTCTTTTTTTTTTTTTTTTTGGAAGGCATGGCTTGGTTTGAATTATTTAATGAAAAGTATGCATGTAGAATGTGCATGCACTATTGTCGTTTGAGGGTCTGAACTCTTAGTCATATGAGCATTAAGCTCTGATGAGAGTATATTATAACATACACAGAAGTGAAATTCTATTTCTGTTGTGTGAAGACAGTAGAAGTGTGTTATTGAGGCATTCATTTTCAGTGTAATGTATTAAGGAGAGTAGCATCGAACATAGACAGTACATGAATGGTATATCAGGGGCAGATCCATAAATATTCGGAGTGGGGGTGTGATCTGAGTTTGTACCTTTTTCACTCCAACAAGGGGGTGTTGGGGGGGGGCCCAAGACTTGAAAATGGCAAAACGACTTTTTTTGTTAAAAATGCTCAATTAAAAGAGAAGATTACCCCATACTCCCCCACTCTAGATCCACCACTGTATATGGTTGTTTGAAATCTAATATCCCTAAGAAATCTTTCACTCAAAGTGTGCCACAAATTTTGACAGATGCGAGGCAAGCTGAGCATTTAGCATTAAGACTGCCAATGTATGTCTACTATAATAAAGGACTTAAGTTTTCAAGGTCTCATCTGAAATAGAGACCCACAACTTTCTCTTTTAATTGGCAAAGGAGCAATCACCAATACCAATTTAACAACTCCTCAGGTCTTTTAAGACTCGGAATTAAATCTGTACATCCAATACATAAAGCAAGTGCTTTATCAGCAGAACTATCACAGCAACTTTAAATGGTGTATGATGGCAATGGATGTTACTGACAATAAGGACATCTATCTTACTAACAATAAGGAAATCTATCTTACTGACAATAATTAGGAAATCTATCTTACTAACAATAAGGAAATCTATCTTACTGACAATAAGGAAATCTATCTTACTGACAATAAGGAAATCTATCTTACTGACAATAAAGAAATCTACTTACTAACAATAAGGAAATCTATCTTACTGACAATAATAAGGAAATCTATCTTACTAACAGTAAGAAGGAAATCTATCTTACTGACTATTAGTGATTCAGCGATAATCGCTGACCATTGAAAAATTGTCGCTAGATTGCTACTGATGGTGGCAATCGCTTGGTGAAATCTGACATTGATAGTTGTTAAACATGTATTGTGCCGGTTTTAATCTTTATGTTTTGTTTTGTTTGTTTGTTTTTTAATTTCTATAATGGGTGATAACTCTAAATTTAAATAACATACAGTATGTTCTGTTGTCTGGAAATATTTTGGATCGAAGAACCGCCTAGCAAACATAACTTAGATATAACTCTATGCAGAAAGACATATACAAATAAAGACAAGTTTAAGTAGGAAATTGAAATTTGCATGGGTTCTTTGCATGCATGATGCAATTTATACATATGGTTAATCAAGCTTGTTAGTTTTTAGTTTGAATGAATTCGATTGAATATATGCGTTAATTTCTATTACAAAATCAGGTGTATGAAGTTTATTATGATTTTTATTGCATACATTTATTTATATTTCCTTTGGCATAGAAAGTGTGACTAACTTACTAAGATTCCATCTCAACAATCATCATGGCTAAGAAATTAATACAGTGGATAAAAACAAAAGTAAAAAAGCTGATGGTTCAGTTGAGAAAAGTATAATGAATTTAGAAATTAACATTATTGAAAATAAAACTGTAGTCTTGTTGTTTGCTATTTAATACTACAAAACAACTGCAGGAATTCTCAGACTTGGTGTGATGACATTCATTATAAAGAAAGACAATATTAGGCATGCTGAAGTTTGTAAATTTTGTTGGGCATTGAAAAGTTGAAGTATTTGGCCACATTCCTTCTGAATGTCGTTTGTTTCCCTATACATGTAAAATATTCATTATAGTAAATGTATATGCAAGAGATGAGGCAGTATTGAAAGAACATCTGATGACTAGTTAGTGATTGTAAAAAACTACAGGATAAATATATTACATCTATTTTGATGACTGGGAACCTTGACAGAAGTGAAAGTAGAATGTATAACATAAGAAATAAACAGTGACTGTAGGCAGTGTCCTACAGTAGTTCTTCTCTGGGTACAACTGTATATATATATATACGGAGATCCTAGTGGCACAAGTTTTTCAGGCTGGTTTTTTTTTATTGTCAGAATTAAATATGCATTTTTAAAGCCTTTTCAATGACAGTTTGTGTTATATATGCAAAGATAATCCCAAATGACTGACCTTATGATGTATTCCTCAATTCATGAATACTCATAAGGTAAGGACTTTGTAATGAACAAGTATCTTTTCTTTGGGTAATTCACTGCTGGATCGAGAGGAATGAGGTTCATTCTGGTCTGAATTTCTTGAAATAAACTTAAGTTGGAACTTGTACATAAGTCCAAGATTGTATTCAAATTTTCACTGCTTAAATAAAAGAAAATTCAGTGTTTGAGTTCATAGATGGGGACTATTAGTGGTAGAGTTTATAGACACTAAGAGTTTAAGATTTTAGACAGGGATTGAGTGTTAGAATTTATAGATAGGGACTAAGTGTTAGAGTTTATAGACACTAAGAGTTTAAGATTTTAGACAGGGATTGAGTGTTAGAATTTATAGATAGGGACTAAGTGTTAGAGTTTATAGACAGAGACTAAGTGTTGGAGTTTATAGACAGGAACTAGTGTTAGAGTGTATAGACAGAGACTATTGGTGTTAGAGTGTATAGACAGAGACTATTGGTGTTAGAGTGTATAGACAGAGACTATTGGTGTTAGAGTGTATAGACAGAGACTAAGTGTTAGAGTGTATAGACAGAGACTATTGGTGTTAGAGTGTATAGACAGAGACTAAGTGTTAGAGTTTATAGACAGAGACTAAGTGTTAGAGTTTATAGACAGAGACTAAGTGTTAGAGTGTATAGACAGAGACTATTGGTGTTAGAGTGTATAGACAGAGACTATTGGTGTTAGAGTGTATAGACAGAGACTATTGGTGTTAGAGTGTATAGACAGAGACTATTGGTGTTAGAGT
This sequence comes from Ostrea denselamellosa, assembly GCA_024699665.1. NCBI lineage: Eukaryota > Metazoa > Mollusca > Bivalvia > Ostreida > Ostreidae > Ostrea > Ostrea denselamellosa. The sequence continues at coordinate 6,044,557 of JAMZEH010000065.1, read as the reverse complement.
GTATAGACAGAGACTATTGGTGTTAGAGTTTGTAGACAGAGACTATTGGTGTTAGAGTGTATAGACAGAGACTATTAGTGTTAGAGTTTATAGACAGAGACTAAGTGTTAGAGTTTGTAGACAGAGACTATTGGTGTTAGAGTTTGTAGACAGAGACTATTGGTGTTAGAGTTTATAGACAGAGACAATTGGTGTTAGAGTTTATAGACAGAGACTAAGTGTTAGAGTTTATGGACAGAGACTAAGTGTTAGAGTTTGTAGACAGAGACTAAGTGTTAGAGTTTATAGACAGAGACTATTGGTGTTAGAGTGTATAGACAGAGACTATTGGTGTTAGAGTTTATAGACAGAGACTAAGTGTTAGAGTTTGTAGACAGGGATTAAGTGTTAGAGTTTGTAGACAGGGAATAAGTGTTAGAGTTTATAGACAGAGACTATTGGTGTTAGAGTGTAAAGACAGAGACTATTGGTGTTAGAGTGTATAGACAGAGACTATTAGTGTTAGAGTGTATAGACAGAGACTAAGTGTTAGAGTTTATAGACAGAGACTAAGTGTTAGAGTTTGTAGACAGAGACTAAGTGTTAGAGTTTATAGACAGAGACTATTGGTGTTAGAGTGTATAGACAGAGACTATTGGTGTTAGAGTTTATAGACAGAGACTATTGGTGTTAGAGTGTATAGACAGAGACTAAGTGTTAGAGTGTATAGACAGAGACTATTAGTGTTAGAGTGTATAGACAGAGACTAAGTGTTAGAGTTTGTAGACAGAGACTAAGTGTTAGAGTTTATAGACAGAGACTATTGGTGTTAGAGTGTATAGACAGAGACTATTGGTGTTAGAGTGTATAGACAGGGATTAAGTGTTAGAGTTTGTAGACAGGGAATAAGTGTTAGAGTTTATAGACAGAGACTATTGGTGTTAGAGTTTTTAGATAGAGACTATTGGTTTTAGAGTTTATAGACAGAGACTAAGTGTTAGAGTTTGTAGACAGGGATTAAGTGTTAGAGTTTGTAGACAGGGAATAAGTGTTAGAGTTTATAGACAGAGACTATTGGTGTTAGAGTTTGTAGACACAGATTATTGGTGTTTAAGTAATAATTAACACACTGACATCTATAGTGTTCATTATTCAGATTTATTTTATCAGTATTATGCTTGTCAGATTAGAGGAACAACCTGAGAGTCTAACTGTAGATTGATAATGGCATGTTAAATGGGCACCATGGATGGTAGTGCTGAAAAGCGTGATTACCTGACAGCTCATCTGTTGGCTTGGAGTTATCTCTCTTTTTTTTTTTGTGTGTGTGCAGTGGTAAGGTTCAAAATGAGATTTATAGAGGGGATTAATTGTCTGTGATTCGTCTTCATTGCTGTCATGGAAGATTGCAGTAGTTTACCAGCTTGGTTTAACTTGTTTTGTCCTTTTTTTATTTCAGGTTCAGCCAATACCCACAAGTATGATTGGCATTTTAAAAAGTATAAAATCATGCAGAAATTTTTATATATTTATTTATATATCCAAGACTGAAACTGACAAAAATGTAGATTACTTTTGTACAAGTGCAGTTGTAACAGTACATGAATTTTGATTTTGGTTGATAATACCAAAAATGATTTTGATTATAGAGATGTTGCTAGAATGCAGCATTAATATAATCAAAATTTCAAAATATTTTTCAACAGGTCTTGAATGACAGTTTTAGTCTACAATATATATAGCATTCTTAATTTTTGGAATGTCATTTTATATAATGGATGAAATTATACACGTCTTATATTTACCGTATTAAATTTTTATACATGGTTGGACTTCGTTATGGTTTGGAGATCTGTGACCCTGGAAATTATTATAATCAGATGCCCGAGTTCTTCACACATACACAAATCTGAGGTGAAGATGACTCCCCATTTCTCCAGTTACAAATTATTTTCTTCATTCATATCAAACTTCAACATTTGTTTAAAAAAAACACACTCTCTTATATAAGTGTATTTCAACACAAGCAGAAGGTAAATATCCTGTGTTAGATAATACATCTTGATAGACCAATGCACTCTGACAGGTAAATGCTTAGTGTTTACATGTGCGTGAAAATAGACGAGACAAAATGGTAGCTCCTATGCATGCAAACCCAGCTGTCTGACGTGTGAACCTGGAATTCTAATTGCTTATTTATGTCCACTCTACGGAATTCATTCAGACGCAAGAAAAGGAGATCTGCTCAGGAACTTGAGATATGTCGGGTGGGTTGAAAATCAAATCTATCTGCGTTGTTATTTTATTGGATTATTGTAATGGGTCCCTTTTTATTGATGGGAAAACCATGTGACTGTCTATTTTTAAATGTTCGATATTCCTACATTTTTCTTGATGCATTTTTTTAAAGAGTATTATATAGCAATTATGAACATTTATTATATTCTGAAATTCAGCTGTTTAACTTGTGTAATAATATATTTAATGAGCAGTGGATCTTCTAATAGTGCTTAGTTTCATTTTACAGCTAATGGTTCAACATTTCATTGATTTACCTTACTCAAGTAATAATTCAGTGATAAGAGATAAGAGGGTAAAATTATTTTTGTGTGCATTTTTGGAGAATTACCAATATTTGTCGTAGCCTTGCAACAAGAGTGTGAACAAATGGGAATGTTTACATTGGTAGCATTATGCAATAAGTTGCAATTATAGAATGTTGGCTTATAACAGAAGATATTAGTGTACTGTGACGATGTATTGATGTTCAGTTATCATGTATAATGTTCAGATGTTAGATTGTGAGAACTTGGATCTGGCTTTGGATACACAGCCCCATTAGCTGAGTTGATAGAGTACCAGTGTAGTTCATTGTAGGACTAGGATTAAGTCTCAGTCCACACCAGACTTATTCCTTCCTGTTATAAACTGAAACCCAGAAAAGTCTGGTGGACAGAAAAGTCTGGTGAAGTTTGGGTGGAGACAGAAAAGTTTGGTGAAGTTTGGGTGGAGACAGAAAAGTCTGGTGAAGTTTGGGTGGAGGACAGAAAAGTCTGGTGAAGTTTGGGTGGAGGACAGAAAAGTCTGGTGAGGATGGAGGACCTCAACAAAAAGTGGGATAGTTAGAGTGCACTGGAGTGGGTACTTTGGCCTGCTGATAGCTTATTTAGTACAGCTTACACACAGTTAGAAAGACATCCTGGATTTCAGACCAAGTGACTAAGCCTTACTTTTCCATTCCTATATACAGAACCAGCTCTCTGGTCTATCCTGGTCCTGGTTTTTTCTCAAAAAGTTAGCCAGATGGGTGGTTGAATTTGACAAACAAAATACCTGCATCTTTCTAAGAATTTTTGTCTAGTGTATGCATTATGAAATAATGATTCAATAAATAATGTATCAAGAAAATTTGTGGTGTACACATTACATGTTGTAAAGGGGGATGGGTCCGTGGGCCCTGCAAGCTTGGTATGGTTTGTGGAAGGTTCCAAACCTGTTGATTTTTTCTTAGAGAAATCTTTCTTGTTGATGTTTTTGAGTGGAAAGCCAAATGAAAATATGGGGAATGGTGTGTCAACAATTGATTGGCTTATTGGTAGAACACTTATATGCTTTGTGTAAGCTGTTTTGAATCCAAGTCTGGCTGAAACTTTTCCCTTCTTGTCTAACACGTTACTGGTGTACTGTCATTTTTAGGTGTAATTGTTAGTCATGTTAATTAAGAATTAGTTTCCTAAACCGATTGAAGTTTATGGACTTAATTGTGGAACACATTTGCAACAGTAAATCTGGATGAAAGAAATGAAGACAATGATTAGATTAATATTATTTTTATCATAAATGATGGATTCCCCAATATCAGCTGTGTATCAATTGGTTATCATCCTGAAACAGTATTCCTGTAAATCACAATATGCAATGAATATTAATGATATTACTTATTGGAAAATACCCAGTCGTTAATACAGTCTCTGAATAATAAATGTGAGCTTGGTTTACAAGGATGCGTTCATTGTGAATTGTCAGGTGTTTTTTTTTTTTTTTGAAGTTCCTGCTGCCGTGCTTAGGAATTTTTGAGATACCAGCATTTGGCTTTCCAAAGCAGGGGGATTGTGTACTCACATAGCATCAGTCTCATTTGTTATCGGAAGGTAACACTAAACACCCAGGTTAATGAAATAATAATGGATTGCAGTGAACAGTTTATCAGAGGAAGTTTGTTGGATATAAGCAGAAAAATATATGCTTAAAGGATGTGGAGTTTGTAAATATTCCAAAGATACTGATGGATGTTTGCCACTTAATGCCAATTATTCATTGATAAGCATAACTCTGTGTTGATAGTAATGCCGGGATTTAAACTGAAGAAAGAGGTAGTGTACATTTCTGTGATGAAATCAAGCTAGATGTTCAGAGGCAATTTTATGACAGGTTAATGTAGCACGTATTATGTAGATTTCAAGTGTTCAGAAGTTAAACAGGAAGTAGATCTTCTTGCCTAGCTGATTGTGGTATTCATGGTATTGTTTATGTATTAGGAGTTTAAATTCTGTAGTAATATGGCTGACAGTTGGACAGATAACACTTTGTTTGTAAGTACTGAATGAGACATTAGACTACTTTCATTATTTTTATTATAAATGCCCAATCTGTACCAGCCTGTGTGTACTACATATTTTATGCTGAAAAATAATTGGGGTTGAGGAAATATTTAAATGCATCAAACTATCAATGTTTGATTCTCAAGATTTCTATAAGTAGTTGCAAAGATAATCTTCATTGACTTAGATTGGTAATTGGTATAGTACAAGTATGGATGTTCATCATATTCAATGATTGAATTGATAATTTCAGTTTGCAGATATTGCAGTTATACAACAGTATATGCTTTAACTTATGTCCACAAGACATAACAAATTTTTGAACTCTGCTGATTACATACATTTAGCAGTGCTGTTCCATGTCCTTATTATGACAACCGTCTTAAAATAGGAACCTACTTAACAGAATCAGATTTTTACGGTCATAAGGACCAGGAATATCAAACAGGAAGCATGAACACAAAGAACATCCATTTCTGATGAAATTTGACCTGACAAAATCCATGAAGAATGTCAAAACAAATGTGCAATACTTTTTGAGTGGTATGGGTCAAGAGCTTGTATTTGATGGGGTCCAAACATTTAATTTACAATGTGCCATTACTTTGTGATCAACAGCTGAAACAGTTCATAATTATGTATTACATTATTTTTAAATAAAGTTAAAAATAATTTAAAAGTATTTAGAGTAAAATTTAAAATAGATGGTTCAATCTGACATGCACAAACAAAATTCCTGTGAAACTGAAGTAAGACTTCCAGCACAGTGCCATAAATGAGTCAACTTCTTATTTATTTTACTATATAATTCATTGAAAACAATGACTTTTTAAAATCATTTTCATAAACTTATCAAAATGCAATTTATAGTAACTTTTACATCATTATTAACAGCACAGATATTTGCAGTTTCTGGTCTCAGTGTCTTATTTTTTCCAGTACGGCCATACACATATTGTATGACTGTAAGAACACCACACTCAAGGTTTTTGTTCCACTCTTACAAAGGGTTATGTAAGGAAATGGAATGCTAAAAGTTTATGTTAAAGTTTCATTAGTCATAATTGTACAATTGCTGGTATAAGTTTTAAACATCATGAATAGACTTAATATCCAGATATTTTATTATGAATAGATAGATTTCGTAAAAATTAGAGTAAAAATGAGTTCAGAATGATTGTTCAAACAAAAGATGATTTTCAATGAAATAGATAGCATAAAATGTGAAAGTTGACTCATTTATGGCACTATGCTGTCGACTGGGGGGGGGGGGGGGGGGGGGGGGCAGAGATACAGGGGTGTAGCAAATTAAATTCATGGAGTGTCAGTTGGTGGTTGAGAGGGGGGCTGTATGGTGGCCAGACTGGTTTATTAATGTCCCCATCAGACAATCCTGCAGCTCATTCAGAGCTTAGAAATAAAATAAATGAAAAGACCACCCACATGAACTGCACCATTTCAAAGGGGCATGCTATATACTAAACAGATGTACTTCATTTGTGTTGGTAGGGTGAATTAAATTGACCGTACCCTTTTTCTTATTCATTGAATAGTGGTGTTATTGTACTCCTCATTCTTTTTATTTACACATGTGTTTGCTCATACATATAGGTCTATGGTGTTTTGAGTAAGATTTGAATCTGTTAGAATTTCAGTGCATCATTTAGCTGTACTGACATACCAGCGCAAAGCCTGCACCAGACTGCATGCTCATTGTCTATACTCTTTAATGGAAAACTGACTTTCAGATAACAACAAACTTTAAAAATTTCCACTTCCTCTTTGAGAGAAATAGGATGATGTCATATACAGCTCATCTCTTTGTTATTGTAGGGCTTGAACGGGTTTGAGGAATTAAGGAAGTATATCAAACAAGGGAGTGAATTTTGCAAGGAAGTATCACTTATCATCCAGGAAAGGTTTGTTGAATTATGTTATGTAAATAAAGAACTATGTTCCATTAAGTGGAGAGAAAGGCATGAAAAAATTTATAACAATGAGATGACAATATAGACTGACAAAGTTTATTCTATGGACAAATGATGTATGGCTGGGGTATGAGAAAGGGAGGGATTTTAATGTTTATTCCATGGACAAATGCTTTATGGCTGGGGTATGAGAAAGGGAGGGATTTTAATGTTTATTCCATGGACAAATGCTTTATGGCTGGGGTATGAGAAAGGGAGGGATTTTAATGTTTATTCCATGGACAGATGCTGTATGACTGGGGTATGAGAAAGGGAGGGATTTTAATGTTTATTTCATGGACATGCGCGGTGTGACTAGGTTATGAGAAAGGGAGGGATTTTAATGTTTATTTCATGGACAAATGGTGTATGACTGTTGCTATACATCTTACAGGGCTGATTTAGAAGGACATTATGCAAAAAGTCTCAACAAACTCAGTCAGAAACTTGTGAAAGCCACAACAGGAAATCTAGGGTAAGACGCGCCTGGTGCTCTTAAACATCACATTCTTACAGGCTAAGTGTTTGAAAACAACAAACTTCAATTTCATGAGAATCATGTAACAGATAGGTAGGCAGCAAAAGCAGATGATATGTTACTGATCACATCAATCTTCATCATCTCAAGATGTTGTATAAAAGAGAACACTACTGAGACAATGCTCAGAATTCAAGTTTTTTAATGGCTGTTCTGTGTTACTGTTTTGTATGATTTTTTCATGGCCACTTTAATACAATTTACCAAAAGCTAAGTATTGTAGAGTGAGCTGTAAATACAGGTCACATTATGTGTTCACTTGGTGTTTGATATTGAGTACACTCAGTGTGTGGTAACTGTAGTGATATTGAGTACACTCAGTGTATGATAACTGTAGTGATATTGAGTACACTCAGTGTGTGATAACTGTAGTGATATTGAGTACACTCAGTGTGTGATAACTGTAGTGATATTGAGTACACTCAGTGTGTGATAACTGTAGTGATATTGAGTACACTCAGTGTGTGATAACTGTAGTGATATTGAGTACACTCAGTGTATGATAACTGTAGTGATATTGAGTACACTCAGTGTATGATAACTGTAGTGATATTGAGTACACTCAGTGTGTGATAACTGTAGTGATATTGAGTACACTTAGTGTATGATAACTGTAGTTATATTGAGTACACTCAGTGTGTGATAACTGTAGTGATATTGAGTACACTCAGTGTGTGATAACTGTAGTGATATTGAGTACACTCAGTGTGTGATAACTGTAGTGATATTGAGTACATTCAGTGTGTGATAACTGTAGTGATATTGAGTACACTCAGTGTGTGATAACTGTAGTGATATTGAGTACACTTAGTGTATGATAACTGTAGTGATATTGAGTACACTCAGTGTGTGATAACTGTAGTGATATTGAGTACACTAATTGTGTGATAACTAGTGATATTAAGTACACTCAGTTTGTAATAACTGTAGTGATATTGAGTACATTCAGTGTATGATAACTGTAGTGATATTGAGTACACTCAGTGTATGATAACTGTAGTGATATTGAGTACACTCAGTGTATGATAACTGTAGTGATATTGAGTACACTCAGTGTATGATAACTGTAGTGATATTGAGTACACTCAGTGTATGATAACTGTAGTGATATTGAGTACATTCAGTGTGTGATAACTGTAGTGATATTGAGTACACTCAGTGTATGATAACTGTAGTGATATTGAATACATTTAGTGTGTGATAACTGTAGTGATATTGAGTACACTCAGTGTGTGATAACTGTAGTGATATTGAGTACATTCAGTGTGTGATAACTGTAGTGATATTGAGTACACTCAGTGTGTGATAACTGTAGTGATATTGAGTACATTCAGTGTGTGATAACTGTAGTGATATTGAGTACACTCAGTGTGTGATAACTGTAGTGATATTGAGTACATTCAGTGTGTTATAACTGTAGTGATATTGAATACACTAATTGTGTTATAACTAGTGATATTAAGTACACTCATTGTGTGATAACTGTAGTGATATTGAGTACACTCGGTTTGTGATAACTAGTGATATTGAGTACACTTAGTGTGTGATAACTGTCATGTATTGTTCTGACAGTGTACACAAGAATTGAATGATAGAATTTCTTATATTCAACCAAAACACCTTTTATTATTCAGGAAAAACACCAAAAAAATTCACATGAAAGAAATGAGAGCTTGTATCATTCTTTTGATGGTGAAATCATACTTCATATAAAAAATTTTAGTTCGCCAAATTTTGGTGATCTACCTTTTTCATGTGTTGACAGGACATTAGCAGACGGATGGCGGTCAGTGGCCAGTGTCATGGAACAGGAAGCAGAACTACACAGGTAAGGGGATGTAATCCAGTTTTACAATACAGTCTAAAAGCAATGAGGGCTATGAAAATCTTTAAAAATGTCATCATTTCATATCAAGTCTTTAGATTTTAGAATATAAGCTCTAAGATAGTCTGAGGTCTTTTTAAACATAGAATGTAGTTTAGGTTTTTGAGATCTCCGTGTTTGACTTATTTGGTATATGCACTGCTGTTCACGTAGAAATTTATATCAGACCTTTCACTGACGTTTTCTGCCATACTTTATTTGCTTTGTATAGGTAAGTGTAGATAAAGTTATATTTCAAAAATTTTCTTTTTTTTTCGTAATGTTGAAAGATTACAAACTGATGGTATTTTCTGTTGCTAATTTTTATCAGTGCAATATTCATCACTCGTGAATGTGACTTTTGGACGTGTATATAGATTGATAATGCCAATGAATCATGGGAAAAATAAAATGTTGCAAATTCAACAAAATTAAAATTTCCAAATCTACGGTGCCTCACAAAACACATTGTGTAGTGATTGATATTCATGTTGTGTACTGATTAGACGAATATATCATTCATTCAGGAATTTATTATGTATTAGTTTTTTTAATTTTGCAAAAAACATTTATTGAACAGGAATTTAAGTGTGGCATTGGCTGATGACATCAGTAAGCCATTAAAATCTCTGGTGGAGACTCAGACCAAAGCCAGGAAACCAGTAAGTTTACATCAAAAGCTAGGAAACCAATAAGTTTACATCATAAGCTAAGAAACCAATAAGTTTACATCATAAGCTAGGAAACCAGTAAGTTTACATCATAAGCTAGGAAACCAATAAGTTTACATCATAAGCTTGGAAACCAATAAGTTTACATCATAAGCTAGGAAACCAATAAGTTTACATCATAAGCTAGGCAAGTAAGTTTACATCATAAGCTAGGATACCAGTAAGTTGACATCAAAGTTCAAAACAGAAGTATACACTATACCAAAACCAGAAAGCTAGTCAGTAAATCAAAACAAAGTAAACATGTAATTCAAAATACTGTTAAGTCCAGATCAAAACCAGAAATCCAGTTCACAAGAGAGCCAGAAACCAGTAACAATAAACCAGGGAACTCTTAGAATTCACAATGAAATAAGATAAAAACTAGTCAAGTTTTCATTACAATCATACAACAAACTTAGCAAATCTGGTAAATTTGTTTGGCTTTTTCTCAAATGAGTTTTACTGATTGAAATGTGTTCAATGTATCTTGATAATTTTTCAGTTGTAATTAAACTTTGCATGAAGTGAACTTTGGTGAAGTGCATTAAAATTTTATGAAAATTGTTGTGCCCCTTTCCAGTTGGAGATGATTGAATAAACACCAAAATGGGGGTGGGGGTGGGGGGTGTTCTAGCCTCAAGAACCAATAGATCAAAATTAACAAAGGTCATATAACAGCTTTTTTCTGTGGTCTAAAAATTTAGATACAGTACTTTATAATTTTTTATACCCTTCACCACAAAGTTGTGGGGAGTATACTGGGATCAGGTTGTCTGTAGATGCAATGGTTTCTGGGCTCTAAAGTGTCATCCTTTTCACCTAGAGTCAATATACCATACATACAGACTCCCAGTGTCATGAAGGTGATCCCTATTGATTTTGGGGTCAAAGGTCATGTGTAGAGGGACATTGAAATATCAAAATGGTTTCTGGGATCTCACATGTAATCCTTTTCACCCATGGAACAAAATTGATCCCTACTAATTTTTGGATCAAAAGGTCAAAGGAACACCCTTTGGGTTTGGCAGATTGGGGTGAGCAGTGCTCACAGTATCTCTTGTTTGTCACAGTAAAAGCTGTATGCAAGTTCGATGTGTAAAATTCAAATTAAACAGAAGTGATATTTTCACTCTTGATGTGTTTAATTTTGTAGATTGAGGCAACAGTCGACAAGAGTTTGAAGACACTGACAGATCGCAGGACAGAAGAATTCAAGGTGTGCATAGTTCTGTAATGTCCATTTTAATGGTCAAGGCTTGAAGCATTTATCATGTTTGTCTTTTGTTTTTAGTTTATGTCAGCTCAAGTGAGCTTTTCTGATTACTTTTTAGTCCCCTACTGATTTTGCTGAAGGGGACTATTAGTTTACCCTCGGTCTTTCCATTTGTCGTGCTGTCTGTCTGTCCATCTGTCTGTCATTCTGAATCAGTTTTCCAGACTTTTCTCCACATTGGATGAAGATATTCAACTGAAATTTTATACATTACTTTGTCTTAAATAGTTACAGATCAAGATGGAGTTTCATTACACTTGACTTACTTTGACTGAATTAGGCCCCTTGATGAATCATTGTGGTTTTCCAGACTTTTCTCTGCACTGGATGAAGATATTCAACTGAAATTTTACATATGGCATTGTCTTGGATAGTTACAGTTCAGTTTTGAGTTTCGTTATGCTTGACCTACATTTGACTGAATTATGTCCCTTGGTAAATTGCAAGAATCAGTTTTCCGAACTTTTCTCCACATTTGATGTAGATATTCAACTGAAATTTTATATATGCCTTTGTCTTGGGTAGTTAAAGGTCAAGTTTGACTTTTGTTATGCTTGACCTACTTTTGACTGAATTATCGTACCGGTAAGGAATGTTGTATTACCTGCAATACACTCAGAATGCTTGTTATCTCTGTCTGTATAACAGTCTGTAAACTTTTCACATTTTCATCTTCTCCAGAACCACTGGGTCAATATCAATCAAACTTGGCAGAAATCATCTTTGGGGAAAAGGAATTCAATTTTGTTCAAATGATGAGAATGTTCCCTTTAAAGCAGAATTAATCAAGAAAAGGCAAAAATGGATGGAGTCATTTGAAAATCCTCTTCTCAAGAACAACTGGACTAGAAGTGTTACAATTTACGTAAAAGTTTCCTGGCATAGAGTAGATTGAAGTTTGTTCAAATCATGGCCACTGGGGTTAGGGTGGGACCACTTTAAGGGATCAAAATTTTACATGTGGATAATTTCTCAAGAACCACAGAGCCAGAAAAGTTGAAATTGAAATTTACATGAAATTCAGGAGCCCCAGAGGTAGGGTGGGGCCACTAGCAGATGTGGGAATATAGAGGAAATTAATTTAAAAAAATTAATTCTTATCAGGGGATATTTTGGTCCTGTCTGTTGAAACTTTAATATTGCTTTTAAATAATGAATGATAGGGCTCTTATATTTCAAATGCACATTCCTAGTGACAAGACCTTTCTTTTGGTACCAAAGTTTTTAACCTTGTGACCTTGGAGTATGATCTACTTTTAAGAAAACCTAACCAATATCTCTTGAGTTATTGGCGATAGGGTTTTCATATCTTGTATATACAGATTCCTTATGGCAGGACCTTTCATTTGATATCATGATCTTTGACCTTGTGTACTTTACTTTGGATATAACTTTGGTATGATGAGCAATATGATCCTCGTAATTCAAATGTGCATTCCTTGTGACAAGGCCTCTCTTTTGATACCAATTTTTTTTTTACCTTGTTAACTCACCTTAGCTGTTTTTGGTTACCTGTCTGTAAACTTTCTCACATTTTCATCTTCTCCAGAACCACTGAACACAGAACACTGTATCAATCATACTTGGCACAAATCATGGACAATATAAAAATGCAGATGTTCTTAAGTTGTGTCAGTTCATGTTTTTTATCTTAAGATTGAAGATAACAGCATATATATACAAATCAGACTATGTACATATACAGAACAGACTGTACAATATACAGAATAGACTAGACTGTACAATATACAGAACAGATTGTACAATATACAGAACAGATTGTACAATATGCAGAACAGATTGTACAATACACAGAACAGACTATGTACAATATACAGAACAGACTATGTACAATATACAGAACAGACTGTACAATGTACAGAAGAGACTGTACAATACACAAAACAGACTGTACAATACACAGAACAGACTGTACAATATACAGAACAGACTGTACATTATACAGAACAGATTGTACAATGTACAGAACAGACTGTACATTATACAGAACAGACTGTACAATACACAGAACAGACTGTACAATACACAGAACAGACTGTACAATGTACAGAACAGACTGTACAATACACAGAACAGACTGTACAATATACAGAACAGACTGTACAATATACAGAACAGATTGTACAATATATAGAATAGACTGCACAATGTACAGAAGAGACTGTACAATACACAGAAGAGACTGTACAATACACAGAACAGACTGTACAATATACAGAACAGACTGTACAATACACAGAACAGACTGTACAATATACAGAACAGACTGTACAATATACAGAACAGATTGTACAATACACAGAACAGACTGTACAATATACAGAACAGACTATGTACAGTATACATATACAGAACAGACTGTGTACAGTATACAGAACGGACTGTACAATATATAGAATAGACTATACAATATACAGAACAGACTGTACAATATACAGAACAGACTGTACAATATATAGAATAGACTGTACAATGTACAGAACAGACTGTACAATATATAGAACAGACTGTACAATACACAGAACAGACTGTACAATATATAGAATAGACTGTGCAATATACAGAACAGACTGTACAATACACAGAACAGACTGTACAATATACAGAACAGACTGTGCAATGTACAGAACAGACTGTACAATACACAGAACAGACTGTACAGCATATACACTCAGAGCAGACTATGTAACTTCATGTGGAACAGACACACATTACAAAATTACAATAAACACATTGAAAACAAGATGTGTGTGTGGAACACTGATGCCTTCATGTTGCAGCAAAGTAATTATGGTATCAAAGAAAGGTTTTGTCACAAGAAATACACATGTACAATATGAAAGTTTTATCAATAACCATTCAAAAATCATGGCCAAGGTTTAAGCTTTTCAAAAGTAAGTCAAACTCTCAAGGTGAAGGTCACAAGTTCAAAATTTTTGGTACCCAAAGAAAGGTCTTGTCAAAAGAAATACACATGTGAAACTTGAAAGTCCTGCCACAATCTATTTAAAAGTTATGACTAAAGTTTAAAGTTTTTGCAAATGGACAGACAGACCAAAACTACATACCCCCAAATCTCCTTTTAATCTGCATAATAAAATATAAACCTTTACTTCAAACATTCCTTTTGTATTCTATTTAGTTATATTTATTCTGAACCATTTCAATACTAATTTGTACTTGATAAGTTTCTATTTTCTGCAAACTTGTATGCCCTATTCCAATTTTAGAGTAAACACTGTGTACTTTTATTTCAGGCCAAAAAACAGACATATGCCCATGCTAAAGACAGTGAGAAAGGAGAAGAACACAGAAATGACAGCAGTAAAGGGAAAACGGAGAAAGACAAACTGAAAGTAAATAAATGCTTAAAATCAGAACAGAAAGTAACTGTACAAAGTACAGTGAATAATATGACACATCATTATGTTTTTCTTCTTATTATTAAAGAGACACTACAGCTCATTTTGTGTTAAAATCATGAAATGACAATTTTCCCAGATCTTTCTCAAATTTTGTTACATAGTTGAAAGTATAAACTTTGTGAAAATAACACATTTCTAAAAGTTGAAAATTCTCATTTAAATGCAGAAATTAATACTTTTTGACAGCCCTTTAAAAAATACATTGAGACCCCTCCTTTTGGTCTGCAGACGCATGTGCACAGACAGTAACAGTACAGCATGCCATCTAGTGAGAGAAATTGTACAATGAGTAGACCCAGAATTTGGACAGATTATGCAGGGAAAAGGGGTTAAAATAGAATGAGATACAATTCTTATGGATAAGGATAAAATTTATTAGGGACAGTAACCAAAACGTAGGAGACACACAGGGCTTCGAAAGATTTTTATCTGAACATGTTAGTTTAAAAACATTGTTTAGTCAGTAGGGACATGGATGGTTTCTGTTAGATTTATCATTTTGTAATTATAAGAAGCAGGGAATAATTCCATACTTGAAAAGCAAGTGTGGACCCTTAAGGAGTGTTTAAATTTCTACACAATATGCTTGCCTGTCATTCTAAATCACATGATGTAAAATGTTCGAGCAAACATGAAGAAACCTTTGAATTCCGGATGATCTTCAAAGCATATTTGAGAGCAAATTGATGCAAAAAACTTGTTATAAATTGTCAGTATCAATATGATTTTTTATCATTTTATTGATACATGTTTTAAAAAAACAATTAAAATGTGGAAAATGAGCTGTAGTGTCTCTTTAAGTTTGGAAACCTATTGGTTTTATTATTATTATAAATGCCTTCTGTTTTCAAGGGAAGACCTTGTATGGTTTATCAGTATTATTATTTTTTCCCTCTTTTTGTTGTCATCTTTTCTCAAAGATGGTACAATAGATTTTCTTGAAATTTTCAGTAATAAGGTGGTTTTTTTTTTATTTTTCAGATTCACTTTCGGTCAGTAAATATGGCCGATTTTGTTTTTAAAAAGATATTTTGTCTGCATGAAATCTCAAAAACAATGAAAGATTAAGACTCCAAATTTTTATGAGGGATAGACCCTAACTTATAGATGTGCAGAATAGGGCTTAACATGTCAGCCATCTTGCTGTCACCAAAAGTGAACAAAGAAACAACTAATTTCATCTTTATTCTTTTCAAACAAAACTTGCCTGTTATAATTAGGTCTATATTGGAGTTTCAAAAAATGCTAGACTTACTGGAAGTTAAAATGACAACTTCCCTTTTTCAGATGAAAATGTAATAATTTTCCACCCCACAAATCTCCTTAATAAATTAAGTGTTTTATCAAGATTTTCACATATGTTACTGACAATATTTATCACTAGATATTTTCCTTTTTTTCTCCTATGTTATAAAAACATCACAGGAAGTGTTGTTCGTCCACACAGGAAGTTGTCACAGATAATACTTTTTCCATTCAGATGTTTTTCAAATTGTCTTTAAAATTCATTTCTGGTCAGCAAGTCCACACTACTGTCTGTCCATCATTTTGATCTATGATGTTTCAGGTAGAGATATGAAACTTTCAGGTATTATAGTCAATAAAGAGATGCTACTACTAAAGGGGTAGCAACATCTTAATATTACTTCCGGTCATCAACCAAAAATGATGAAAAATTAGTAAGATTTTCTTGTTTTCCTATTATTATTATTATTATTACTATTATTATTATTATCATTATTTCATATTATGTAGAGGTTTGCTACAGAGTATGTAAGAATATACAAAATGAAGTTTAAAATTATTTTCTGTGTTTTGTACATGCATGCATGTGTTGGAGATGGCAACTTAAAATTTTGAGCTTTTTTCTCTTTAGTAACTATTTAAGATTGAATTATGAAACTTGTATGGATACCTGTAGACTTCTGATACAGGTCTGACATTTTTGTCCATCACTTCCATCATCACAGGAAATGATAGAATATGCATTGCTGTTGAGGGGATTTCTCAATTAGGAAACATTTGTACAAAAATTCACTTCCTGATCTGCATGACTTCTGTTTTTCCTTGTCCACCCTTTTTGTGTAAATTGCTTTTATATAAAGAAATGAAACTTTCAAGTATTAAAGTCAATAAAGAAATGCAGTGATTTGCATTATAAATAAAGAGACGCTGTGATTTGCATTATAAAGAAAGAAAAGCAGTGATTTGTGTTATAAATAAAGAGACGCAGTGATTTGCATTATAAAGAAAGAAAAGCAGTGATTTGCGTGATAAATAAAGAGACGCTGTGATTTGCATTATAAATAAAGAGAAGCTGTGATTTGCGTTATAAATAAAGAGAAGCTGTGATTTGCGTTATAAATAAAGAGAAGCTGTGATTTGCGTTATAAATAAAGAGATGCTGTGATTTGCATTATAAATAAAGAGAAGCAGTGATTTGTATTATAAATAAAGAGATGATGTGATTTGCATTATATAAATGTCAAAGGAAGTGTTGCTCGTCCACACAGGAAGTGTTGCTCATACACACAAGAAGTTGTCATAATTCTTACTTTTTCCAGTCAATATTTGATTCTTATTGTTTCCCTGAATTTTTATAAAGAAAATGGACATTATCGTTCCCCATTTTTCTCAAGGAACATGGATATGCACTGAATTTTGATTGGGTGATACTTATATATCTATAACAAATTTGTTTCTTAATGAAATGATCTGAAACTTGTGATATAAGCGTTTATTGAAACACTTCACTTAGTGGCATTGTTAAAATCACTGATATTGTGCATGCATGTGTACTTAATTTTGATTGGATAATAGTTAAATTTCTATATATTTTTTTGTTTTTCAATGAATGGGTTTGAAAATTATACTGTATGTATATATTGACAGTTGATGGACAAGCATGGTGAAAGTTCCTGATGTATGCATATTTGATTTTGATTGGATAATGCTTTTGCCTAAATAGCTCTCTAATAAATGAAGCAAATGTAGTAAATTTTGACGTAACATTAGAGCCTACATTATAGTATTTATATATATTAAAATATTGGGAGTCTGAATTATAATATTTTTCAAATGTTTTAGATAGAGAAGAAATGTGATCAGATGAGAAAACTGTTAAAGAAAGCTGACAAGGACTACTGTGAATTATGTGAGAAGGCAGAGACAGCACGGCAGGAATGGGAGTTTAATGTTGCTAAGGTAAATGTCACTGGTTCAAGGACAGGTTCTGTGAATTTGAGAAGGCATAAACAGCCTGACAGGAATGTGAGTTTTATGTTGCCAATATAGAGATCAGTAGTTCAAGGTCTGATGTGAATTATGAGAGAAGGCAGAGACAGTCTGACATGGATTTTGATTAGGCAAAGGTCAATAGTTCAAGGTTAAATACTGTGAATTATGTGAAATGGTAGAGAATGAAATATTTAGTTCATTGTTGCCTAAGGTGATAAATATGAATCTTGTTAGAGTAAGTACACATTTCAGTGCTGTAAATTCCAGATGTTACATATTTGACAAAATCACAGTTAAAATCATTCAGAGGGAGTGAGAAATTAAATGAGACATTTGATTTCACAAGAGAGGAATCTATCAGAATTTCCTTTTTTATTATGTTTTTTTCTCTCAGCAGGATTAAATACATTATTTCTTATTATATAGGGCAGTGCTCAACTCCAGACGTTAGATGAAGACAGATTAGCCAAAATGGCGGATTACCTCAACCATTACAACAGTCATTTGTCTGTGATGGGACCTCGGTTACAAACCGTGAGTACCGTCAAATAATGCCTACTGATAATTGTCGTATGATCTGTGTAGATCAGGAATTAAAGAAAAACAGCAATAATTTATGTAGAGTGTAAATCAAATCATGATCCAGAAAGTAGTCATGTTATGATTTCATGCAAGCATACAAAAGTGATGTAACGAGAGAATTTGGATTCCTAGGATATATTCAGATAAATTTGGTTACAGGCAATAAAATTTACAGCAATACATTCCCTGATTATTTGGATTTGCCAGGTGGTGACTGTTTTATTGTCTTATCACAGATTATGTACATTAAGAAGTTTATATTATTACAGAGATACTGTGTGATATCTGTAGACATCAAGTAGATATCCATTCTATTGCTGCATTACAAAATTGGAATAAATTATATGAGTCTGTGATATTTGATTGTCTCATTACAGAGTTGTGATAAATTACACAAGTCTGTGATATTTGATTGTCTAATTACAGAGTTGTGATAAATTACATGAATCTGTGATATTTGATTGTCTCATTACAGAGTTGTGATAAATTACACGAGTCTGTGATATCTGTTGACATCCAGGCAGACTTGAAAGCTGTAGCTCAACAAAGAGGGACTCAGGGCACACCACCAGAGCAGATATTATTAGACTGCTATGTAAGTCTGGTTTTTGTCTTTACAGCATTTTATCACCTGTTGCAGTAACCAAGTGGTTTGGGTGGCATTTTCACAACTGGGATGTTCCAGGTCCATTTTTGGTCCCAGGTTCAATTCTCAATCGCAGGTCCAATTCCAATTCTTGATCCCAGCTTCGCTTCAAACCTAGCATGTTTAACTTTGGTAGTGACTGCTCCTTCACTAAGCTCTCTGTATTAGAAGTAAAAGTCCAGGGCCTTTCAGATATGACCTTAAATAATGGCGTTTTATCACCTGTTGCAGTAACCAAGTGGTTTGGGTGGCATTTTTGCAACTGGGATGTTCCAGGTCCATTTTTGGCATGGGACATGCCATGCTAAATATTAATGTGGTAAAGAACCGTCACTGCTATAGCCTGAGTATGACATCTAGAGCTAGTGATGTTTCTGTAGTAGTAAATAGTTCAACATACATCATAGAACATTGTATCCTTCCCTTTCCTGCAGATATTCTTGGACTGCTATATAAATATTACAATACATCGTATGTGTATTGTTATAGTGCAAGACAGCTCAAACTCTGATTGGGAAAAATAGTCTACAACCTACAATAGTGTTGTTGGATACCCCAAATAACATATAACTCTGATTATGCTAATTCAAAATTATGTCATAAATACCACAAAATAAGTACACAAACATTTGTTACTATCTGACATCAGTATAACAAGCAGTGTTTGAAACTTGCTATAAAATTAGCCAGATAAGACTGCTTGTGAAAATTAGCCAGATAAGACTGCTTGTGAAAATTAGCCAGATAAGACTGCTTGTGAAAATTAGCCAGATAAGACTGCTTGTGAAAATTAGCCAGATAAGACTGCTTGTGAAAATTAGCCAGATAAGACTGCTTGTGAAAATTAGCCAGATAAGACTGCTTGTGAAAATTAGCCAGATAAGACTGCTTGTAAAAATTGTAAGCCCTGCTAAAGACCCTGAGAGAAACAATTGCCATTTTTTAAAA
The DNA here is from genome assembly GCA_024699665.1 of Ostrea denselamellosa. Lineage (NCBI taxonomy): Eukaryota > Metazoa > Mollusca > Bivalvia > Ostreida > Ostreidae > Ostrea > Ostrea denselamellosa. The sequence goes on along the minus strand of JAMZEH010000065.1, from coordinate 6,024,763 downwards.
TTAAAGCAATTATGTGATGATAGGGCTCAGTTCTCATAATTTTGATCCCAGTATATATAATTTTATATAGCTTTTTGATATCAATTATGTGATGATAGGGCTTAGATCCCAGTATATATAATTTTATATAGCTTTTTGATATCAATTATGTGATGATAGGGCTTTGATCACAATCATATATAATTTATAAAGCCTTTTGATATCAATTATTACCACTATGATAAGTAGACTTGATACATCTAAATTTTATTTAGTGGAAATTTTAAGACGTCCAATAAGGCATCTCTACCAGGAGATTTTGTCACTCCTGGCAAAATTTATACATTTTGGGTGGTCAGGCATATGGTTATTTCAAACACTGTGTTATGGTGATAAAATAGCTTCCTTCCAGATCATATGAAGTATTTCACATGAATTATTGGAATATTGTAGGCAGAAGACTTACAGTTCACAATGAATGGGGAGAGGAGAAAAAATGCTCTACAGAACTACCTGCTGTATTTACGACAGTCATTAGAACGGGAGAAAAAAGGAAAAGAAGGTATGGTTCCAAACAGTGATACCTTAAAATCTCTACTTCCAAGAGAGATAACTCTAACAATGATAAATGATTCTGTTTAACATGATGATTCCTCTTTGAGATTGACAAGAATAGTTGTGTTTACTGTACATTCTAGTTACATAAGATACATAGCAGCATATACTTAAGTAAGTGTACAATATTCAGTAACATGTACTGAAGTAAATGTACAAGAGTCAGTAACATGTACTGAAGTAAGTATACGAGAGTCAGTAACATGTACTGAAGTAAATGTACAAGAGACAGTAACATGTACTGAAGTAAGTGTACGAGAGTCAGTAACATGTACTTAAGTAAGTATACGAGAGTCAGTAACATGTACTGAAGTAAATGTACAAGAGTCAGTAACTTTTACTGAAGTAAGTGTACAAGAGTCAGTAACATGAACTTAAGTAAGTATACGAGAGTCAGTAACATGTACTGAAGTAAATGTACAAGAGTCAGTAACATGTACTGAAGTAAGTATACGAGAGTCAGTAACATGTACTGAAGTAAGTGTACGAGAGTCAGTAACATGTACTTAAGTAAGTATACGAGAGTCAGTAACATGTACTGAAGTAAATGTACAAGAGTCAGTAACTTGTACTGAAGTAAGTGTACAAGAGTCAGTAACATGTACTGAAGTAAGTATACGAGAGTCAGTAACATGTACTGAAGTAAGTGTACAAGAGTCAGTAACTTGTACTGAAGTAAGTATACGAGAGTCAGTAACATGTACTGAAGTAAGTGTACGAGAGTCAGTAACATGTACTGAAGTAAGTATACGAGAGTCAGTAACATGTACTGAAGTAAGTGTACAAGAGTCAGTAACTTGTACTGAAGTAAGTATACGAGAGTCAGTAACATGTACTGAAGTAAGTGTACGAGAGTCAGTAACATGTACTGAAGTAAGTGTACAAGAGTCAGTAACATGTACTGAAGTAAGTGTACAAGAGTCAGTAACATGTACTGAAGTAAGTGTACGAGAGTCAGTAACATGTACTGAAGTAAGTGTACAAGAGTCAGTAACTTGTACTGAAGTAAGTATACGAGAGTCAGTAACATGTACTGAAGTAAGTGTACAAGAGTCAGTAACTTGTACTGAAGTAAGTATACGAGAGTCAGTAACATGTACTGAAGTAAGTGTACGAGAGTCAGTAACATGTACTGGAGTAAGTGTACAAGAGTCAGTAACATGTACTGAAGTAAGTGTACAAGAGTCAGTAACATGTACTGAAGTAAGTGTACAAGAGTCAGTAACATGTACTGAAGTAAGTGTACAAGAGTCAGTAACATGTACTGAAGTAAGTGTACAAGAGTCAGTAACTTGTACTGAAGTAAGTATACGAGAGTCAGTAACATGTACTGAAGTAAGTGTACAAGAGTCAGTAACTTGTACTGAAGTAAGTATACGAGAGTCAGTAACATGTACTGAAGTAAGTGTACAAGAGTCAGTAACATGTACTGAAGTAAGTGTACAAGAGTCAGTAACTTGTACTGAAGTAAGTGTACAAGAGTCAGTGTACGAGAGTCAGTGATCAGTGGTGGTTTCTTTCCTTCTTTAAGTGTGGAATATTAGATGTTCATTCCACTTGTGTTGCAGTAGGCTTACACACAGTAGAGAAAAATCTCTTACTGCTATCACCTTAAACAACATGCATGTGTCAAAATTTGTGGCTCTTCATCTAATAAAAAATAAACCTATAGTTTTATGATTATATCCTTTATATGTATTTAATTATTCCTAAGGGTTGTTTTAAATTGTTTTATATGTTATTATGCATGGTAATTAACATAAGGTGCTAAATTTTATTCTATTCACCTGTATAATGTATGTTCAGATATATTTTATTATATTATCTGTAAAGTGCTTTAGAAGACGCGGGCCAATAGAACTATTGAATTACAGTTAGAATTACGAATACAGCTGGTAATAATCTATGTACTGAGTGAAAACTTAAGTCAAAGAATAAAAACAAAACACACTTATATATACAATCTATTTCATTCTGATGTGTGACAGGTTTCTTTGGAAAAAAGACAGCCTCACACACAAGGGCTGACAGTGAATCTGAAGAAAGTGTTTGCTTATTCAGACTTCTCTAGTATGATACACAGCACATGCTAATGCTTTCAAATACAGTAGATATTGATATCTAGATATAAATGCTTTCAACCATTTGATTTTTAAAGGCGTAGAGAAGTTGGTAGGTGTGTATAAAGAGCGACCAAACTTTGCTGATCAGGATGCTCAGGAGGACGCCAGACAGAGACTTTGTCAGGTATGTTAGTCAGTCACTTCCTGGTCAGTTCTGTACATTCATTTTTACATGTGTCAGTCACTTCCTGGTCAGTTTTGTTGATTACATTCTCACAAACTGGCATTGAAAAATAATGTCATTAACATGAATTCTCGCATGTTATAAGGAATCTTCTGTACTCAATGGCTTAGAGTGCATTCATTTTCTATCATTTCTCCCTCTCTCTTTTTTTTAGGTGATGTTCATGATGAATTATCTAGAAGCTAGTCATTATAAAATTGCATCAGTGTTAGCCAAACTGGAGTGTCAACCCAAACTGGAACATAAGTTTGCCAAATATATAGAGACTCAGAGAGATAAACAGGTAAATACCTAGATACATAGAGACACAGGTAAATACCTAGCTATATAGAGACACAGATAAACAGGTAAATACCTAGATATATAGAGACACAGATAAACAGGTAAATACTTAGATATATAGAGACACAGATAAACAGGTAAATACCTAGATACATAGAGACACAGGTAAATACCTAGATACATAGAGACACAGATAAAAAGGTAAATACCTAGATATATAGAGACACAGATAAACAGGTAAATACCTAGATACATAGAGACACAGATAAACAGGTAAATACTTAGATATATAGAGAGACACAGATAAACAGGTAAATACCTAGATACATAGAGACACAGATAAACAGGTAAATACTTAGATATATAGAGAGACACAGATAAACAGGTAAATACCTAGATACATAGAGACACAGATAAACAGGTAAATACCTAGATATATAGAGACACAGATAAACAGGTAAATACCTAGATACATAGAGACACAGATAAACAGGTAAATACCTAGATACATAGAGACACAGATAAATACCTAGCTATATAGAGACATAGATAAACAGGTAAATACCTAGATATATTGAGATACAGATAAACAGGTAAATACCTAGATACATAGAGACACAGGTAAATACCTAGCTACATAGAGACACAGATAAACAGGTAAATACTTAGCTATATAGAGACACAGATAAACAGGTAAATACCTAGCTATAGAGAGACACAGATACACAGGTAAATACCTAGATACATAGAGACACAGATAAACAGGTAAATACTTAGCTATATAGAGACACAGATAAACAGGTAAATACCTAGCTATATAGAGACACAGATAAACAGGTAAATACTTAGATATATAGAGACACAGATAAACAGGTAAATACCTAGATGTATAGAGACACAGATAAACAGGTAAATACCTAGATACATAGAGACAGGTAAATACCTAGCTACATAGAGACACAGATAAAAAGGTAAATACCTAGATACATAGAGACACAGATAAACAGGTAAATACCTAGATACATAGAGACACAGATAAACAGGTAAATACCTAGCTACATAGAGACACAGATAAACAGGTAAATACCTAGATACATAGAGACACAGATAAACAGGTAAATACCTAGATGTATAGAGACACAGATAAACAGGTAAATACTTAGATATATAGAGACACAGATAAACAGGTAAATACCTAGATACATAGAGACACAGATAAACAGGTAAATACCTAGATACATAGAGACACAGATAAATACCTAGCTATATAGAGACACAGATAAACAGGTAAATACATAGATATATTGAGACACAGATAAACAGGTAAATACCTAGATACATAGAGACACAGGTAAATACCTAGCTACATAGAGACACAGATAAACAGGTAAATACTTAGCTATATAGAGACACAGATAAACAGGTAAATACCTAGCTATAGAGAGACACAGATACACAGGTAAATACCTAGATACATAGAGACACAGATAAACAGGTAAATACTTAGCTATATAGAGACACAGATAAACAGGTAAATACCTAGCTATATAGAGACACAGATAAACAGGTAAATACTTAGATATATAGAGACACAGATAAACAGGTAAATACCTAGATACATAGAGACACAGATAAACAGGTAAATACCTAGATACATAGAGACACAGATAAACAGGTAAATACCTAGATGTATAGAGACACAGATAAACAGGTAAATACCTAGATACATAGAGACAGGTAAATACCTAGCTACATAGAGACACAGATAAAAAGGTAAATACCTAGCTACATAGAGACACAGATAAACAGGTAAATACCTAGATACATAGAGACACAGATAAACAGGTAAATACCTAGCTACATAGAGACACAGATAAACAGGTAAATACCTAGATACATAGAGACACAGATAAACAGGTAAATACCTAGATGTATAGAGACACAGATAAACAGGTAAATACTTAGATATATAGAGACACAGATAAACAGGTAAATACCTAGATACATAGAGACACAGATAAACAGGTAAATACCTAGATACATAGAGACACAGATAAACAGGTAAATACCTAGCTGTATAGAGACACAGATAAACAGGTAAATACCTAGATACATAGAGACACAGATAAGCAGGTAAATACCTAGATACATAGAGACACAGATAAACAGGTAAATACCTAGATACATAGAGACACAGATAAACAGGTAAATACCTAGATACATAGAGACACAGATAGACAGGTAAATACCTAGATGTATAGAGACACAGATAAACAGGTAAATACCTAGATACATAGAGACACAGATAAACAGGTAAATACCTAGATACATAGAGACACAGATAAACAGGTAAATACCTAGATACATAGAGACACAGATAAACAGGTAAATACCTAGATACATAGAGACACAGATAAACAGGTAAATACCTAGATACATAGAGACACAGATAAACAGGTAAATACCTAGATACATAGAGACACAGATAAACAGGTAAATACCTAGATACATAGAGACACAGATAAACAGATAAATACCTAGATACATAGAGACACAGATAAACACTTATTTACATACAGAGAAGAGAGACAAGCAGATAAATACCCAATTACATAGAGACTTAGATAAATATCTAAACACCTTTACATAGAGATTCATAGAGATAAACAGGTAAATGCTCAAGTACAGTATACAAGTTCTCAGAGAGATCAACCAGTAAGCACTTAGTTACAAAGAGACTTGGAAAGATAAACCGGTACATGCCTAGGCAACATGATATAAACTGAGACATACCAAAGTTTTATTAAATGTATCTACTTTAAACTGTCATTGTTATGTAGCTGAATTTTACCAAAGTTGATAATTGATATGGTATTTCTTGATAGGGAATTCCTACAAGTATCCTGCGACTACCAATCAACATCGCCCTGGAAGGTAACTCTGGATATGATGTCACCTCGGTAACAGTGGGTGCTCTGGCCAATCAGACGCAGTCAGATCCTTATGAGGAGCCATTTGGTAAAATTTAGTCCAAATTGAATTTGAAGGAAAATATTGAAATGTGAATTATCAATCATCAGGGTCAAGTGTGCACGGGGATTTACCTTGGGTTTTATTCCATACACCCTGAGACTTATGAGTGTGTAGAAAACACCCAGGGTAAATCCCTGTACACCTTGTTTGGATCTGGATAATAAATTTATTTCCTATATAACCAAATGATATTACATATAATTATTTAGTGATTAAAATAAGAAAATTCATGTCAGATATTTTACGCGTTTTACAAGCCAGGGTAAATAATGTGATGTCACAATACACCGAGTCATGACAAATATATTCTAAGAACAAATGTCATTATTTTTTTCTTTGCTTGAAGAGAGAATATATTGTGATGTAATGTTATTTATTCCCCAGCTTCAGCAGGGTGTACAGAAATTGGCTTGTTAATCAATTGAAACTCATTTTACAATTCACATACGAAATAATATTTTTTACTGGTATCAAGGTTTTTCCAGAATGTATGTAAACTGTAAGATACATTGTAGAATTGCTGCTACACATGCCATTATTCTGAAGAAGAAATAGATTTAAATTTGTTTTTTAGCTGATGATGAGTTTGAAGATTATGGAGACAATCATGTGATTGGCCGATGTCGAGCCTTGTACGATTACGACGCTGGTCAGGGCGATGAGTTAACTATAAAATATGGTAATGCTCATTAGTATGTTAATGTTGGTAATGCTCATTAGTATGTTAATGTTGGTAATGCTCATTAGTATGTTAATGTTGGTAATGCTCATTAGTATGTTAATGATGGTAATGCTCATTAGTATGTTAATGTTGGTAATGCTCATTAGTATGTTAATGTTGGTAATGCTCATTAGTATGTTAATGTTGGTAATGCTCATTAATACTTAAATATTGGTTAAGTGTGAACCATCGCACCTCAACATTGATTTGTAAAATCATGTTAATTACTAACTGTTACCACTTCTCCGTGTATGTAATGCTTTATTTCATTATTATAGTTTTAGAGGATGAGGGACTGTAATTGTAATTGATGGAAAACATTGCAAGTGAAAGTAGAGAGCAGACATATTTTATAGACATACACCCTACCTCACTAAGCTCAAATTAAATAAATATGAATGAAACATTATTATTTGCAATTCTTAGGAAAACTTTAGTGTGTATTTTTACAAATTATAATTTTATCAACTTACTTGCTGAAACAAATGTGACAGAGGGTCATCCTTTGCTGTTTCACATTGATGAAGAACCCGTTCATAAATTCATTCCTCTATGAAGTTTTGACCCAGCATGATGTGTCAGTGTTCAAAACATTTATTACAATTGATAAAGAAATCGAAGGCAAAAATATTGGAAATGTAAATGATAATTTTTATGACTTTATGAAAAAAGTTATACCCTGTAGCGGATATCAGAATGAGACAAATCCTTGTTATACGTGTATATGGTGTGGCTCAGTGCATGTCTGGCCATCTCTTGGCACGTTGTGGGTCAGATCTATCAAGCATGGTATACCTGTTCCCCATGGTGTTAGGAAGGTGCAGTTTATTTCACAAGGTCAATGTCATACTTTGATGTGCCATCATAAAGGGAATCAGTACTAATGAGTGTTTTGGTGTACATGTCTCCATGGTGTTGGTACTAAGATTTGAAAAGTAGTGAATTTGCTTCTCAAGTTGAATTTTATTACAGTAAAATCTTTCTTCAATTTGATATTTTACAAAGCCATCTCAGAACCAACATTTTATTAAAGAGACTAAATCACAATTTTCCCCAAATTTTGTTTTTTCCACTTATCTAAAAGGTTTCATAATTACATCATGACAAAAGCTGGCCATTAGAGAGAGTTTATTATTTGTTGTGTAAACAAAGATTGAGGTATGTTATTGCTTACAAAGTTTTGAAAAATTGTGGTTATCTATCTAAGTTTATGTTATAAATCCCATTTCAAGTATTCTTTAGGTAAACTGTGCTATTTAAAAGTTAAAATTGTGTCTGTGTGCAAAATTGGGTTGCTTTAAACTACAAATATTTCACTAGTTTGTTTGTAAATATAAACAAGGCTTGAGTCTTCTTTATGTAACACAGAGTTAAGGCTAAATATTTCTCTTATCCTTGCATTAGAAGGTCCAATTTTGGTTGTCAACTTTAAATACTGAGTTACATTTTTATATGTCCGCATTAAGTTGGGGCGTATTATGCTATACCATTATCGTCTGTCTGTCCGTCATCCCATTAACTTTGTCTTTGCAACTCCTCCTAAATGTTTGGGGGTATTTCAACTTGAAACTTGGTACAAAGAAAGATCACAATGTGTAGATGTACATATTACAAGGGGAACAATGTCCAATTTTTTAAAGGAGTTATGGCCCTTGGACTTAGTTTTTTTCTATGCAAAATACTTTGTCTTCGCAACTCCTCTTAAACCCTTGGGGGATTTTAATGAAACTTGGTACAAAGAAAGATCACAATGTGGAGATGTGCATATTACAAAGGGAATGCTGTCCCAAATTTTTTGAAGGAGTTATGGCCCTTGGACTTAGATTTTTTATGTGTGGGCATATCATGTACTAGTTTAGCAGTGTTCTATTTTTAATGTTTAACATCAAAAATGAAAAACATTTTCCAAAAAATGTGAACCAGTCCCTTTAATACTTTCAAAAATAGAGAAAGTGTCAAAAGAACACACCCAGAGCCACATTTTATTTCACCAATGAATGGCTTCTTCCCTTATGTGACACTGCATTACTGAATATATTAAATGGATGTATTTTGCAGTGTGGGCATTTCTCATGTTATAATATTTAAAACATAATACACTATATTCAGTTTAAGCTTTGTAAATGTGAATATTATAAATGAAGAAAATTTAGAAAGTGAAACTCTATGTTTTTTTTTTTTGTAATAACAGGTGATATTATCAACATATATGACAAACAAATGGATGGCTGGTGGCAAGGGGAGTTCAATGGACGAGTGGGAATCTTCCCAGCAACATATGTGGAGGAGATATAACTCTCCAATGTAAGGAAGTGTCAATAAAAGTCTGGACTGTGACAGTGAAAAAAAATGGTTGTATGAAAAAGCCAGTGCATTGTGTATATTTGGATCTGGACTTTGTCTTCAGACTCGGAGAATCATGGCTTTCAGAAAACTGGGATCTAGGTAGTGACTGAAGAGTATCATGTGACCATATCTATACTGATGGTACAGCATTTCATGTAAAAACAACTCGATACTTGACAAACATTTTCCGTAGAAGATGTCCTTTTCTGAGTGATAGTTTGAGAAAACAGCTATTTCACAGTGCAAATGATTCGCAATGGAGAAAAAACACGAATATGATATTAATTTAGTGCTATACTAAAACCTCGTCAAAAACGTACTCTGAGGGAATACCTTATTTTTATACTTCCTCCAAACTGCAAACGCAATGAATGGAACATTATTGTAATTGTATAGTTCTAAAAACAGCAAAAAATCGGGTCAATGTGTTAATATCTTAAATGTTGTTCCTTTTTTGTTATTCATCAGTGTTCAAACAGCTTGCATATAATATTTACTGATAAAGCATAATATGTATGCTCTATACAGCTGAGGCTATTATAAATTGTGTTCATTAGACACCAATGGGTAATTGACCACAGTCCGTCTGTCAGTCTGTAGGTGTCAGTTAGTGAACATCCTTGTGCTTCACCTTGTCTGGGCTAATTGTACGTATCTTTCAGTATTATGCATTAAATGTTAGGGGTATAGTGTTTCAGATGCTTCTAATTATGCTATTGCATTCATAATCTGAAGGGGGGAAAAATCAACTTCACCATTTCATATGCAATTTATATTAAAGATGGAAGTGTTTATCAGTGTTTTGAAGGTTGTATGTCACAAAGAATGAAAGGTTAGATGGTCCGTTTTGATTGTTCATTGCTTCTTTGAAGTGACAGTTCTTTTAATTATGTGCAAGATTGCAAATAACTGTATTAACCAAATTATGGAAATATTGAATTAATGTTTGAATGAAGACGATGAATGTCATGTTTAATTAAATCACACTTAATCCACAATTTAGTCTGCAATGACATGGCCGTTTTCATTCAGTGAACAAATCTGTACTGTTATTTCCAAGTAAAATATACAATCATTGATGAATATTAGTGTTGTTGAATGTACCCAGTCCAAATGATCAAACTGTCATTTATATAGACTGTTTGTGTTAAGAACTCTTTCCTCTATATTGTGTGAGACTGACTTTGCCCCTGTGAGATTTTTCTGTCTTGAACTGCTACGACATCAATGATTATGATGTCATATATTTTTTTATGATTATGTGTATACACAGTGAAAAAAATTGTATGGTTTTCTTCAAATTTTGATTTATATAGCTTCCTAGAGGACAGCCATGGTTCTTTTTAGTTTGCATATAAAATGTAAGCCATTTTCAGGTATGCTCTTTCTGATTATCTTGTATATGTTTTTTCATTGAAGTTCAGATGAGGATTTGAATTATTTTTCTCAAAGTTCCTGAATTGATGCACTAAACTGTGGACAGAATGCAAGAAAAATAATCCTTCATTCTTTACCTGTGTGAAATAGGGAAATTCCACCTTGTAGATGAGATTCGCTGTCTAGGATTCAGCAAAGCCTCATCCTAGACTTTGAAGCTTGTCTCATCAATGGAATTTCTCAATCCCACAATATAATAATGAAGGATTCTATTAGTTCTTGAAGAAATAGTTATGTCTGTATTTTGTTTACAAAATGATTGTATTCAAAAGTGATTCTCTGGAAGTTTAAGTGGATGGAATGATGGGAGTTTTTATCATGATATAGTAGATTTTTGAGAAGGATGGTCATATCGGTTCTATAACCAGTTTGAATTAGTAACAGGTTTTTTTCTCAACTTGATTTTTTTTTTTTTAATTTTAGGAATACCAGGCTTGCCGAGTTTCTCATGAAAGTTTTGAAAATTAAGGTAGCTCATTACGCGAAGACTGTATCTTTTATGACACCATGTCACAAGATGATGATTTAAATGTTATGTGAAATTAATTATGTCGATCGATTTGATTGTCTATCATCGTAGCTCATTGGATAAAGTATTGACTTAGTGACCCACAGATCCCAAGTTCAAATCCCCTCAAGTCTTTTGTTCAAATTAATTAAAATAAGTTTTGGAAAATTATGGATTTTTTTGAAATACAAATTTTGTATTTTCTGCCTTATTGACACAAGTACTTGTTACGCATCTTTCATGATTAAATCCTTTTGTTGATCTGGGGAAACTCGTTCATTATGTAGTGAGCCACCATAAGGAACTCGAGTATGAGAAAACTGGTTACTTATGAACACAGTGGGACCTATTTCTCAAATGATTCACTTGCAACTTTTTTTTTTTATATGTCTTTCCTTTAGCAGATGTTAACTCCATTGAAATATACAATTTACAGGCAATAGACACCAGTGCTGTTGATCTCTTGAAATGAAATATACAAAGGAACAGTACAATAATTGATAGTTATAAAAACAAGCAAATCAGAATTGTCCCAGGTATTTCATAACATATTAGTAAAACACAAAAAAGGAGAACTGTGTAGGAGTGATGAAACAGAGTTAATAGTGGGAGGAAAAGGGAATATTACATTTTTGTGTGAAAATAGACATTTTTACCTTTGATAACAAAACTATCTAGCAAATTAGAAACTTGCCACATCATCTTTTGACTTGGTTATGAATACATTGTCTTCCAAGAAAAACTGCTTATAGATGCATATGTATACATTGTTTGAAAAATGCATTCCAAATGTTCACCTATGTCATATTTTGGTATGCTAGTGACCACTGTACAATGGAAGAATATATATAAAAAAAAATGAATGTAAGAATGATGTTAAAAAACACTGTTTCTGATATTGTAATAGCGATTTAACTGACTCAAGATATTGGTATGCTTCATCACTTGCTGCTTGTATCTGTACATTTTTATAATTACCATTATCCTCAGCAATGTTTATTTCTCTGTTGATTGAAAACATAATATATTGTCACAATTTTTTTCAGACAGAAGTATAGCACAGGTGCAAAAAAAATTTTTAAAAAAATCAGATATTAGTATGTGTGGTTGGTTCAGAAGATTAAGATTTTCTGCTGATAATCAAGCCCTGTAGTGGTCCTGATTTATTTTCATGAGATCAAATGATTTTACATTTAACTATTTCTTTTCAACTTTGCAAAGTGTCCACCCCACAATTTTACATATATATATCCTAAAGTGTAGTATTCTTACATAAAGTTTGGGGACAGTATTCTGTCGGACTTTAGAAGCTATTATTTAATTACTTTCTGAGGCAGAATTGATTTACACTGAACATCATTACATATACAAGGATCATCTGTAGTGAATTTGGGATCAAAAGTTGAACTGGACTCGGAGATAGAAAAACAGTTTCCTTGCCACAAGTGATTGCCCTTTTCACTGGAGTCATCGAGCTTCAAAAACAGACTTGCCATGTCATAAGAAAATCTTTTTTGATTGTGCAGTTTTTTAAATATACCTAGTTTTAGGTCTGATCCACAGGGCGATTCATCATGTTAGGACAGCACTCGGTTTTATTGTCTTATCTTTTTTACTCCAAGACCAAGGACTTTGTGTCACTGTAAAAGTAGGGACTGGATATATACTGATATATGTTTTGTCTTGTTATAGAAAAAGTTATGGCTAATGTAAATCGGTCTACTGACAGAAAGTGGAGAGGGGTCGGGTCCCTTTTAGTTTATTGTACAGCCATGTCAGACAAATACACTTGAATGCGAGTGTGCTTACCATGTTAAGATGAATGAATTTAAACGTGTGAATTCTCAGATGTTTTGTAACCATGTACCTGAATAATTATATTTTATGAAGCATTGCAACTTCTTTTAAAATGAAATGTCAAACTGTATGAAGATTTCACCCATGGTAGCTGTAAGCTTGTGTAAGTAGCCATCTTATCGAGATGTTTTGTGTTTAGTATCAATAATTATATTAAGTAGGCAGTTACATTCCATTATTAATTTATTGAGAATCATTAAAATACTCGAATGTTGTGAGCTTTTTTGAATGACTGGAAAAATCTCAACCCAGTTTTTGCAATTGCAGAGTACATACAAGTCAGAGGCACTTGATTTTAAATGAGGAAATTTTGATGTGCTGTTTAAGTATATATTGTTCATTTCATTGTTTATAAAGCTGTAGATTGTTTTGTTAATGAAAAATTAAAATAATTTATCCAAAAATTGTTCAATTTATATATATTTTTTTTCATTATCCCAGGGGTAGGGGTTTTGGTACCAAGCTGGGATCAAATTAGTCATAGTGATTATTGTCTTTATCATTTTAAAGACATTTAACTCATCTGAGCTGAAAGCTCCAATGGTTGAGCTGTTCTGATCACTTTTGGTGTGGCATCCGTCTGTCCACACAATACAGCTCATTCTGAGCCAAAATCATTTAATGACAATTTCGCCAGAGCTTTCTTTCGTTTTGTTGTATTGTTAAATGTATAAACTTTGCAAAAATAACACATTTCTACTGTTGAAAATTCTCGTTTAAACGCAAAAGTTTATTCGTCTTAATGGCCTTTTCAAAAATTCATCGAGGCTCTTCCTTTCAGAAGCATGCACACAGACAGTAAACAGTGCAGCATGTCCAGCGAGAGGAAATGTACAATGGCTACAGCCAGAATTTTGATAGATTGTGCGAGAAAAGGGGTTGAAATCAAACGCGGATCTAGAGGGGGGGGGGGGGGGGGGGGTCTGGAGCTCCACCCCCTGTATTTCAAACTGAAAGAAAATATAGTCATCCTTCACCCTAGCATCGCGTTTAATATTGCTTCATCAACTCTCTTGATAGACTCTATTTGCTCACTGGGGACGATTTCAAAATTCAAAGTCTAATATAATATGAAAATTACCGTACCGCAATTTTGGGTGCATATTTCGCAGGCTTCGCCCTGGAACCAGATCCCCAGTCTTTTGGACCCCGACCCCCTGATGAAAAAAGCTGGATCCGCGCCTGGAAATAGAATTTGGGAATGCTGACTTTAGATAAAACTGCAAACCCCTGTAACATCAAAGAAGCCTTTGAATTCCGGATGATCTTCAAAGCGCACTTGAGAGGAAATATACATTACTACTACTCAAAATTGTCAGCATCGGCATGATTTTTATCAATACGTGTTTTAAAAACACTTTAGGAAAGTGAGCTGTAGTGTCTCTTTGAGGTAGTAAAAATTTTGTGTCAGCTTTTAAAAATTTCTTCTCAAGAACCACCGGACTAATTTCAATCAGACGTGACACAAAGCATCACTGGATACTTTACCCATAAAAGTTTGTTGAACTGATGGACCATGTTCCTTCCAAAGAGGAGATAATCAGAAAAAGGCTAAAATAGGGTGCAGTCATTCAAGATGTTATCATGAACCACTGGGCCAAAAAGTGGAAATTTACACGAAGCGTTCCGACATAGTGTAGATTCAAGTCTGTTCAAATCAGGGGTTTATGGTGGGTCACAATAGGGGGGTCAAAGTTTAACATGGAGATACATTGTAAAAATCTTCTTTATGGAGCGCCAAATTAACATAAACTCAAATGATTTGAAGATATCATCAATTCATTTAATGTACGCAATAATTCAATTAAAGATCTCTTCAAATAAATAATGAGATCTTCATTTCTGAATTATTACGCGCATTGATTGAATTGACGATAGCATTAATTATTCTGTTGATTTAATGCGCGCTATAATTGAATTGTTGCTCTCTTCAAATGAATTAATGGTATCAACAATTGAATTGATGCGCGATACTGACTTCAGAATCTCTATCAATGTTTAAATAGAAGTAAAAGTTTCATAATGTGATGCAATCTGTGCAAGCAATTAACAATTTTATTTCAAACAGACATGGTCAGTTAGGCAATTATCGAGATCACTTGAAGAATTTTTGTTTTGAGTCATGTGTTTATAATTTAGATGAGGAATGCATGGTCATTCAAACTGCTTCAATAGAATATGACAAAACATATCAGATGGCTTTCATCTAATATCGACTGTGTTGAGCTTGTCAATGGCCATTGTACATGCAAAAGGTTATGTTTCTTTCAAACACAATCCTTTTGAAAAGTTTACACCTATTTTTAGTTTGCACTATATGTACATGCAATTTCATCAATATTAAATAGTCCTTCTGTTGCATTTAAGCATTTTTTCCCAGAGTTTAAAAGAAAGAAGAGGATGAAAAGGATGCAAACGATCAAGTAAAAACAAATTTAATATATAAATTATCAGCATATTGAAAGAATACAGAGTTTTCCTCCTTTTTCCATGTTCATCTGTACCCGAGATTCAGGGTATCAAAATGTGCAAGAAATCCATATCTACAATTTTCTGTAAATTTAACTTTATAAAGTAGACGTGGAATTCACGTGAATTTTACATGAAAATTCACGTGAAATTCAAGTTAAAAAATTATACATAGAATTCATGTAAATTTCACGTGAGAATTTTTTGTGTGAATTTACATCTGATGCTCTTTTTACGTGAAATTCATGTTAAAATTTTCACGTGAAATTTTGCCTGTGTGAATAATGGAGATCAAGTTGAATTGTATCAATCTTAAATAAATTTTCACTCCTTTGGTAAAATTCCGTACTGTTTATATCTGACCTCCTGGATAAAGTATGCCTCTCGTAATACCATCTGAGAACACATTAGCGAGTCCACGACAAAGTCCTCGTTCCATACTGAGGAAGGGACCACGAGCTTTGCTCTCCTGTAAGGTTTGCTTTCTTTCAAACAGAAATCTTCCACTTTCTTCCTGACGATTTTAAAATGCTCAACTTCAACCTTGAAGTCTGGACCTTGACCCCGAATTTGGCGTTTCAGTCTTCTTAATGCAAAATCATACAAAATGTAGTCTAGATCAGCCCATGTCCGGTACTTTGCTTTGGAACCTTTTACAAGATGAAATTTTTCGTTAAGCAGAGCCTTTGTTTCATTATGTAACGATTTGAACGTATTTTTTGGGACGTAAAGAACATCTTGTAATTTCCAGTTTAAAAGTCGTCTTAATAAAACAACAGACTCTTCTAGCAGTTCTACCACTAAAATCAAATCCATTTCACCGTCTAATTTTTCCAGATAGTTTTGAATTCCGGTCCAATTCTTTGAATGGAACAAATGAAGAGGGAAGCCAAGTTCAAATGCCATTCTGTTATTTGTTATAGAATATTTCAGCTCGGGTTCATATTTTGCAGGGTTTTCGAGATACACTGAAATAGGATCCGTGGCATTGATGTCAAATATATGTGGCGGTCGAAAATAATGTAACGTTGATACGAAAACTTCAAAGGGTTCTCGAACAGACGCCAAGTAAATTGTATCACGTGGCATAATGGCGCGAAAAGAAGTGCGGTTATAAATCACATGGCTACACAAGATATCAAACGTTTTGTTGACGGGTGGTGGTTCTATATTGTAATTTGTTACAGACTCAGTGATGCTGATGACGTTGGGGTATATGTTAGCGTTACGTCCGAGAACAAAGATCAAATTCCGAACGTACCCGTATCTGAGTAATATGTTCTGAATGGTCGAGCTCGCTGCTTTGTGAACTTTCACATAGGCGATATGATGGCGAGGCACGTGGGTGTTTGAAATGGAATCCGATGCGACATGTATATATATAGTGAAATAGATGTCGGTTACAAGGAGAAATATCACGAGTATTGACAGCAACACTAGGAATTTTCTTTTCAGATATCTACAAAATTAATAGTATGTAATTACAGGAATTGTCAGTGAACATCAATTGCAATTTGTATTCAGATCCGTTACTTGACTCCGAAATCGAAGTCCAGCAATACTGGTATTAGATTATACTGTGTATAATGTTTCAAAAAAAGAAAAAAAAGGAGAACTGTTGGATAAGGTGGCTGTTTCTATATACTTTTACAAAGCCTACAAATATTGTAACAACCCCCCCCCCCCCCCCCCCCCCCAACTAGTTCATACAGAACTAGGGCAAGATCAACAAGAAACACCACCACAGAATAAATAGTGTCAGACATACGTACAATGGATTTCCCAAATAAATCCAAAACGTGCAACTTCAGAAATTTTTCTGTTCGTTTTTAAAAGCATTATTCAGACAATCGTAAATTCTTTGTGTGAAATACAGAATGCCTATTTCTTTTTTTAAGAAATCAAGACGGTGAATAATAATGAAAATAAATTTGTTCGTTACCTTGTGCGAAAGTATGCCATTTTCTTGTAAACTAAGACAAAGGTCAATCGCTCGCAAGTGTCACATGGTACAGTTAAATGGAAATAAATAATTAACCTTTTTTCTGGTTTATAATTTAATTCGGCGGTTCATAAGATTTTTACTCTGAGATCTTTTGACAGATGCCACAATTTATGGAAAATAAAATTACTGTGGAAAAATAAGAGCGGGGGGAGATATAGATTTGTGATCGCCGAACTTATCGGGCTTTATTCATCAACATAGAACAATAAATGCTATAAGTTTGGAGACATATGGAGTACGTCCAATGGTCGATAGAAACCTGGGAATTTGAATAAAAGAATAGCGTGCTTCAATAGTAGACAAATGGTCGATTCACACGCGCTGCAAATCGTTTTCCACATAAAAACAAATCTATAAGAGGCATATGTATGAGAGAGAGAGAGAGAGAGAGAGAGAGAGAGAGAGAGAGAGAGAGAGATTTTAAATACTTCACGTGAAATTGCCGCCAACAAATGGTCAGACAAACAACAGACTGAATTTGATTAGAAAAGATAGCAAATTATCAACAAAAATTCAAATATTGACGGTATCGCTTTGAAGTCATATTCAATGGACTTATTGATTGTGGTCTACAGTATTTAAAACATCTCTTACAGTCTAAAATTCTAAATAGCACACAATCTTTTCTAAATAATGAAACTAACGTTCGAGTTTCCTACATATACATGATCCAGTGATATAAATCTTTCGACAAAACACCTTGATCATAGCGGACCTGGAGGGATTACATCTTCTTCCACTTCGGTGGAATTTTTTCTCTTCAAATCAAAAGGTCATTTTTTAAATTTTTGTTGTTGCCATTTTGCGGTCGCCCCTTGCACCCAGCCTGTTTTTTTTTTCATTCGCCACAGAATGCTAAAAATACTTATACTCACAAAATTGTATGTCGTATTTCATTTCAAAAGTTCAGTGCAACTTCACAAATGATGTCCATTTTTAGGATATGAACAACAATATATACTATTTGTTGCTACGGTGAATTTGATGTCATGGAAAATGAATAAACATTAATTAGAAAGCTAAAACTGTTTTTTCACAAATACAGAACATTTAAAAAAAAAATCTTTTGTTTATGAAACATTGCTGATTCTAATAAGCACGTACTTGTGCACGCGCAAGCTGAATTTTCTTCCCAAGTGTACGGTTGTGTGCTACCCTTTTAAGTCGTACCTGTATGTAAAGGTGGCATCAAGCTCTGGCGCAATCGAAACATAGCTCGGCACAAATCTGAAAGTTTTTCTCGACTTGACGGAAACGATCGAGCGATATTCCCATTAGCTTGTAGAGCTGTGCATGCGCAAGCATCCCGTTTAACCTCGCTTATGAATATATTTTCTAAGTGAATCTCTGGGTCCACGCAATAAAATTGTTAAAACAAAAGTATTCGAATATAATTGTGACATTGATAAATCTCCACACTTTGATGCTTATTCTCACCATAGACGTCTATGGATGTGATGAATGTCTTGTGATTCTTCAAGGCCTCCTTTGTCGCCATTGACTTGACTAGCAAAAGTTTGTAACGTTCTGGCGGTTTAGAATCTCCTTTTTCCCAAATAGATCAAATCAGCAGTGTGCGCATGGGACTTCCATGCTTTCTTCCAGGAATGCTCAATCTTAGAGTTATTCTACGTTACCACGTATACTTTTTGTTTTTATTTTCATTACATTTTATTAAGGTGCGTAGGAACGTTAAACTAAACCGAGGTTCTTACTTGTAGGTGTAAGGTGACTTCTAAGCATCGCGATAGTTGTTCTTTGGTGTTGCTGAATTTGAGAAGCGTCTTAGTGATCCATGGTAATAAGTCCCAAGCAAAAAAAAAAACCAAACAAACAAACAAACAATCCCCCCCCCCAACAAAAATAAAAAAAATAAAAAAACACACCAAAACACACAGGGCAATGAAGTCTTTAATAAAATGGATGACAGCGAGCAATTCTTTCTTGCCACACAATATCTTCTCTCTGTTTTGGACAGTCACACAATAACCCTGTGGGGATCCGGGTGGTTGAATAGATCCTCAGCACCCCTAGCTTGTCGTAAGAGGCGACTAAATGGGGCGGTCCTTCGGATGAGACCACAAAAACCGAGGTCCCGTGTCACAGCAGGTGTGGCACATAAAAGACCCCTCCCTGCTCAAAGGCCATAAGTGTCGAGCATAGGCCTAAATTTGCAGCCCTTCACCGGCAATGGTGACGTCTCCATATGAGTGAAAGATTCTCGAGCGGGACGTTAAACAATATTTAATCAATCAATCAATCAATCAGTCACACAATATCTTCTCTCTGTTTTGGACAAATACACAATATCTTCTCTCTGTTTTGGACAAATACACAATATCTTCTCTCTGTTTTGGACAGTCACACAGTATCTTCTCTCTGTTTTGGACAGTCACACAGTATCTTCTCTCTGTTTTGGACAGTCACACAATATCTTCTCTCTGTTTTGGACAGTCACACAGTATCTTCTCTCTGTTTTGGACAATGTGCATATTCTATTTCCATGTATTTCCTAAGAAAGCACAACACATACGGAGCAATAAACCTTTTCAACATGTCTCATAGATCCAATGTTGGTGTAGACCTATTGTCAAGGGTCTGAAAAGAGTTGTGTGCTTCTTCAGTCCCTTGAAATTGATGCCTCTTTTCTGTTAATATCTTTAGTATATATATTGTTTGATGTCCATCTTGAGAATTTTTCACTCATATGGATTAATATCTTTAGAGAAACAAAATGTATCGTCACCCTTGATTAGTGAAGGTTCTTTTAAGCGATACAAAGGTTTCAACTCTAAAGGAAAATCTCAAATAAAACGTCTACAACAGCTACACAAACCTAGAAATAAAACGTCTATAACAGCTACACAAACCTAGAAATAAAACGTCTATAACAGCCACACAAACCTAGAAATAAAACGTCTACAACAGCTACACAAACCTAGAAATAAAACGTCTATAACAGCTACACAAACCTAGAAATAAAACGTCTATAACAGCCACACAAACCTAGAAATAAAACGTCTACCACAGCTACACAAACCTAGAAATAAAACGTCTACAACAGCTACACAAACCTAGAAATAAAACGTCTACAACAGCTACACAAACCTAGAAATAAAACGTCTACAACAGCTACACAAACCTAGAAATAAAACGTCTATAACAGCTACACAAACCTAGAAATAAAACGTCTATAACAGCTACACAAACCTAGAAATAAAACGTCTACAACAGCCACACAAACCTAGAAATAAAACGTCTATAACAGCCACACAAACCTAGAAATAAAACGTCTATAACAGCCACACAAACCTAGAAATAAAACATCTACAACAGCTACACAAACCTAGAAATAAAACGTCTATAACAGCTACACAAACCTAGAAATAAAACGTCTATAACAGCTACACAAACCTAGAAATAAAACGTCTACAACAGCCACACAAACCTAGAAATAAAACGTCTACAACAGCTACACAAACCTAGAAATAAAACGTCTACAACAGCCACACAAACCTAGAAATAAAACATCTACAACAGCTACACAAACCTAGAAATAAAACGTCTACAACAGCTACACAAACCTAGAAATAAAACGTCTATAACAGCTACACAAACCTAGAAATAAATAGATATTTGGAACACTAGAGAGAGCTGGCTACTCAACAACCATGTTGATTTTTTCTGTGGCAATGTCTTCAATTGAAGATACGCCCCAAGTAAGGTTGTTCCATTTCTTCGCTTTCAACTTCAATTCTGCTTGCTCTTGAATACCTTTCACAAGCATGTTCTTAAATGAATAACTACCATTACACTGTCAAGATGCACATTTTCTGTTTTGCATTTTTAATTTAGATAAATATTATATACTGAAATCCATGGAGATGACGCCAATCAAATGGTAAAATTTCATTTTAAGAATTTCAAAAGAAAACGATAATAAAAGGCTGGAGAATCTTTAAAAGCCAGTGACACATTGAAACACCACTATACAATGAATGTGTAAAAATTTTGAAGTGACTGCATTATCGCCTGTTTATGATGTATACGTCTCTCAAATGATTCAATATGCAAAAGCATGATCTGTGCATGATCAATTTTTACATCGAGGTAAGCTACTAGTGAATAAGTTTATGTCACAGGAGTTCTAACAGTCTCCTTTAAAGTCAGCATTTTGCAAATTCTATGGTCACTGTAATAATCGAATTTGAAAATAAATCCTGTCATTACGTCGAATGCTGTCTGACCAGTTTCATACTAATTGTCATGCCATTCTTTATATATTGGTTTTGACTATGGATCTAGGTGCATTAGGCTCATGGTGCATGTGACCTGTCAACAGGGGATACTTACTCCTCCTAGGCACCTGATCCTATCTCTGGTTACATGTGTTCAAGGCTCCATGTTTGCCCTATCCTAAATTTGGTATTATTTTCAGGATTTATGAGATTGATTTGTTATCTTTACTTTTTCAGCTTTATAATTTACTACACTTTTGAAACTGTGGCTTTGTACACTCAAATTGGTACAGACCTGAGTGAAGCTTGAGGACTTGTTTTTCCTTCATTATGTGGTAAATCTGACAAAAGTGAAATATCTACTCCTTTGAAAATAATAAAAATATATTATCACTCCATGTATATTTATTAAACTCTGCATTACATAATAATTAATGAGTGATGCCAGCAATTCACAATGAAAACAACAAATCCTTGTCCATCCCTTAGTGTCAGTTAATTAATGGCACTGCATAAACATTCTCAGTCACTGGGAGAGGAAGGGACAGCACTCTTCTCTTTCTCCTCAGTTAAAGCTCTTGATGGATGAAGGTACACAGCATATGCCACACCCTGAAATAAATACACACTTGTCAGAGTGGGTTCAATGTATTCCATAGTATTTTTTTTAACCCAGGTTCACTTTGTGGCTGTGATATGATGAACCTCCTTATATACTGTTTTGTTTGTTTGTTTTTTATTTATAGTCACCTGAGCAATTTTTCAGCTATCCGGCGACTGTCACTATTACCGGTGACGGGGCTGCAAATTTAGACCTATGCTTAGCACTAATGGCTTTTAGCAGTGAGGGTTCTTTTACGTGCCACACCTGCTGCGACACGGGACCTCCGTTTATAAGGTCCCATCCGAAAGACCCGTGACTCTCACTTCGTAATGCCGAGCTCTTGGCGAAGGAGCAATCACTACCTATTTTAACGTCTTAGGTTTGACGCGGCCGGCCCGAGCGGGGCTCGAACTCACGACCTTCCGTTCACGAGGCGAGAGCTCTACCACTGAGCCACCGTGATCGGTCCCTTATATACTGAGCCCGGGAGTCATAATATGGTTACAATATACTACTCCAGGTTCAAGACATTATAATTGTGATTTATTGAACCCCCATTAGACTACTATACTTAATTTTATCTAGTTTTGACATGTTTTTTACAAAAAAATATAATTACTTGATTACGAAGTTTGTAACATTTTACCGTTGATTGTATACAAAGACTGTGACCTTTTAAAATTGCATTTTTTTTTTTCATTTGATATAAATGAAAGCATTCAAAACCAACTTGAATAGTTTGACCTGAAATATTTTGGTGTGCAGTATGTAGATCTGAAACCCTTTAAAATGACAGTAGGGTACAGCCTGTGAACGATTTGGACAGCCCTCATAGTTTCCACTCAATGTCTCCACTACAGATGCACATATTCAACTGAAATTGGTATATAGATGCATCATGAGAAGATATACCCAGGTCAAGTTCTTATTTGACTTTGGTTGGATAAATTTTGACAGAGTCGTTGGAAAATTTCAAACAGTTCAGCTTCCATTGATTATTTCAGTCACACATAGACATTTTGAATTGAAATTCAGAATAGATACATCACAAGAATACAAGTCAAGTTTTTTTATTAAGCAATTCACAGTTTCCGCTTATTATCTCAGTCATACATGAACACTTTGCATTGAAATCTGGGATATAGATATATGATGAGAATGCACGGTTATTTAGTTTCTAAATGGTTACAGTCAGGTAATTTGGAGGAGAATTATGACTTTTGGGCTGAGTAAATTTCCAATCATTCAGTTCGCTCTCATTATCTCAGCCATACATGGACATTTTGAGTTGAAATGTGGGATATACATGTAGACATAGAGATGAAAAATGATGGAAGTCACTGGGAATAATTATATCTAATTGTTAGTTTACAAGTGACATACAATGTGCTAATAACACACTTACTGGTAAAATATTGTACACTGCTCCGGGTTTTATATATTTACATTAACGTAAATATTGTATTCATTCCACTGAATGCCCCAGTTGCTTAGAAAAACTTTGTTTTGAAATATTTCCAGTGAAAATTTGACTTTGAGAAATGTTTAGATTGAATTTAGATTGATATCAAATTCTCAATGAGTGATTGTTGTGCTTTCTGTTACAATGATATGCTCCACTCGGGTCTTATTCATTGATTCATTATTTCAAATCATCAAAACAATGTAGTAAATACACAAAGACAGAGTCTTAAAGAATTACCAGTACATGTAAGTTATACTGTACTTTGAAGGGGATCTTAATTTTTAAGAGTTGAAAAAAGTGTTAAGGCCACTAATAGGTATATCAAAAGATCATTACTATATATAGTTACATATTATGTGGGCACACACTTTCTCGACAGCCCTCATTAATTATGACAGATGGATGGAGAAGGGTAACATTATATGCCCCATCCATTTTATGGCAAGGGTATAAAAATAAAATGACTAGCACTGACTTTTGTTTGATATTCAGAGTGGAAAATGCAGATTAATTAATAGACTGTGATATAGAGTTACCTCCCTTTGGCTATAATTACCTGATGTTGAGCAGCTCTCACAAAACTAGAATTGGCTGTCAATGTTACAGCCCTAAGTTTGTCCCCTGTCCCAAAAATTATCTACAAAGAAAAGTCATAAACACTGATAAACTAGAGAGTTCTAAGGGCTATGTACCTATGTACCACTCTCCTCTGTAGAGAACAAATCTACTTAAATGTGATCAGTTTCTGTAATGACTGGACATTTGTTAGCGGGACTGGAGGGAAGCATGGTCAGTGGGAGCTGCGGAGGAAACCGTCTTCTTTGTCTGTGAATATAGCTGTATTTATTTCTAAAGAATGACAGACTTCTATGAGACATGGCAGCCTCTGTATCCATTCATGTACTCCCTCCTCTGACCTTTTGTAGTGTGAGGAGATCAAAGAATCTAATTTTAATTAGACTGGTGATACATCAGAGAAACTTCATGCTTCCCAAGAGGTCATCCATATTTTTTTTCAATTAGAATTTTGTAACAGGAGTTGTATCAATTGTATATAAATTAATTTCTGAGCGTCACAGAATAATATTCAAACTGATCAATAGCACTGCAACCACGGCATACAGTTAGATGTTTTATAATGCCTTCAGTAAGAAGCATCAACAAGAAGCCCATGGACCACATCTCACCTGAATTACCTTGGCCCACCTGTTGTTCAGCTCATGTGATTTTTAAAAGATTTTTTCTTAAATCTTTATTCCCATGTGAAATTTTGAACCTATATTGTAGCCCCTTGAACCTAGCCCAAAGGAGTCACAACGAAACCAAACATAAATTTACACAACATGGGAATATGACTTACATGACCTTGCTGTTCTGGAGAAGGTTACAGGGTCAGAGATCACGGTATGAAATGAAAAGCCTTGCCAAAAGAAATCTATATACTATATATGAAAGTTCTATCTTAAATTGTTACTGAGATATTGAATTAGTTAGGTTTAGGAAATTTTGAACCCATATTGTGGCCCTCCACCTAGCCCCAAAGAGTTATGTAGAGCAAGGAGACTCAGAGATACGAAAACAGGGACAGATTCAGAGATACTGAAAACAGGGACAGACTCATACTGAAAACAGGGACAGACTCATAGATACTGAAAACATGGACAGACTCATAGGTACTGAAAACAGGGACATACTCAGAGATACTAGAAACAGGGACAGACTCATAGGTACTGAAAACATGGACAGACTCATAGGTACTGAAAACAGGGACAGACTCAGATGTAACTTAATGATGAACTGTAAGAGATGGACTTGCATAGTCAGGCCCCAATCACCTTACACATTTAGTTAAATCTAATCTGCAGAGGGAAATTCAATTTTCCTGGAATTAAGATCCAGTAAATCGGATTATACCACTGACTTCATGAAATCAAATTGGTTTTGTTATAGTTATATTAGTTTGCTTTGACAGTGAGAGTGCAGCTAGTTCTGTTACCCCTCAGTTATCAGGATTTCAAATGTTCAGATGTACTATTAAAATACTGTCCTTTTTTATTCTGTGAGAAATGATTCTTATTCTCATGACTTGAGTCCATTTTGTTGTAACTAAGTATCCTGTTGAAATTATTTTAACAAAGGGTAACATTATAAAAATATCACATGCACAAATTTATTTATGTATGATTCAGCATAAATTTCAGTATGACATCACTTAATTGAGATTTTGAGATAAAACTGTATTTGAAAAGATAAAATAACATTAATTGGTAAAAACATGAGGACCACGGGCCACATCACTCACCTGAGTCACCTTGACCCTGATGCTGTTTAGCTGTTGTGATTTTTGAAGATTTCTTTGCAATCTTTATTCCCATGAAAAAATTTGAACCTATTCAAAAGTTAAGAGCAAGGTTCAAGTGTCAGACAGACATTAGTGTGGCCATGTTACTCTTGAAAAGAATTTGTTTTCATTATGTGATTTCCTGTATATTCCCATATAAAACTTTGATCTCTTATAATAGTGGCCCCAACCCTTCCCTGAGGTTTATGATTTGAATAAATTTGTATTACCTGGGGATGCTTGCATATTAATATGACTTATGGCCCTGCTGTTATTGAGATGAAAAGTTTAAAGACTTTTTCTATATATTCCCCATGTAAAACTTTGATTCCCTACTGTGGCACTACCATACCTCTGGAGGCCACAATTTGAAAAAAAAAAAAATTAAATCTGCACTACCTAGGGATGCTTGCATATTGATATGACTAATCATGGCCCTGCTGTTCTTGAGAAGAATAACTTTAAAAGATTTTTTTTAAAAATCCACAAGTCAAATCTTTTGTAGCCCTACCCTACCCCTAGACACCATAATTTGCAAACAAATACTTGAATCTACTTTTATTTCTGGAAGCTTCAAGTAAATTTCAAGTTTTCTGACCCATTTGGTTCTTGTGTTCATGCTTATTTTACCTTTTCTTTATCATCGCCCCTTTGGAGGGAGCAAGGCCCTTCATTTGAACAAACTTGAATCTCCTTTGTATGACGTTTGATTGAAATAGGCTAAGAGATTCTTGAGCAGATTTTTTAAAAGATGTCTTATTGCAAGATTGGTGACAATTAAATCTATAGTTCTGGAGAGAAGTTGAAAATGTTAACAGTTTATGGTCAGATGAATGTCAGACAAAAGATGATCAGAAAATTTCACTTGAGCGTTACAGGTAAGCTAAAAAGGTATCAATCACTGAGCCAAACAAAAGTAAAAGGCCTATGGGCATTAACAGTCACCTAAGTATGCACATTTTTTTTTATCCTTTTAGACATCTGAATATGTTACTTGTGTGCTTTTTATACTACTCCACTTTTAGACCGTATATTACATTATACATGGTAAGTTCTAAAAAGAAAATGAATTTTTACAGTTTTTAAAGAAGACAAATTGCTCATTATAGGTCAGCATGCAACAGTTTGCCTGCTTGATGTTGAGAGGTAAATATTTTCTAAAATATATTGCATTTTCAGCATATGATCAAATGTGCCTACCTTTGGACCTAAACCAAGAGTGATAAATTTCACATTGTCCATTACAATCATACAAACAGTTTCTCTGTTTGATGTCCAGCACTACAGAGGACTTCCTAATAATGTATATGACCAATCTAGCACCTTGATGCCAAAACTCTGGGGTCACAATTTTGTTAACGCCCATTATAATTATGCAAACAGTTTGTCTTCCTGATTGTCCAGAAGTAAAGATCTGATACATATACATGGTGCATTTTCTATACATGACCAACTTAGCCCCACCCTAGGGCCTGAACCCTAAACCCAGGGGCCATGAATTTCACAATTTTGATAGAGGGCTCATTGCTCATTATAATCAGTTTGACTGCTTGATGTTCAGAAGTATACAAGATTTTCTATATATAATGCATCTCCAATATGTGACCAGGTTAGCACCATTCTGGGGTAATGAATTTCCCAGTTTTGGTATAGCTAAGGCACACTACTCATATAATCATAATCATAATTTTTGAAGATTACATTAATTTTGGCCACACTCCTCAGACCTGAGGGAGGCAGGGCTCATAAAATTCACAATTTTTGTTCCCCTTCACCCACAGATGTTGTATACCAAAATGGTTGAAATTGGTTCAGTCATTCCAGAGAAGAAGCTACCACTGATACAACAGGTCACCTGAGTAACTCCAGAATCTAACAAAATCACAGGTGAATCATTTTAGCCCTAGTTTAGTACTCTAAATGCCTGAGCCTGAAAAACCATAAGACTGGTATCACACTAACTTTTGACCTCTCTTTGATTTTAAGGGAATATGGCATTTCGATTGTCCTGTCTGAAGGATCATCATCAACAACAGTCACTTGGGAGAGGAGTTTTTCTGCTCGTTCCTTTTCCTTGAGCCCACCAAGTGTGTCGAGAATAGATCGGAAATCATCCAGAGCTGTCCGACATACATACATCACCTTTCCTGCAAAAGAAATATTTATCTTCAATTCACCATTTTAAATTAGGCTTGTCAATGAGTAACTGGTTATTCAAGTACTCATCGGAAAGTCGGAGTAAGGAATACAGAATTGGTACTAAGAAAAAATTCAATCATTCAATGTTCTCTCTTTATTCGTCATTCCTGTAGACCACAATCAATTTTCAGAGATTACTGTAATATTACACTAAACCCCTGTCATGTTTTTCAACAGTTAAGGATATTAATACCCAAGTTAGAGTGGCAGTGCATCACTTGGTATATAGCTAGGGGCATCTTATTATCAAAATGAGGTTTCTTAAAAATTTAAATTTATATTCAGTTGAAGATAGTACTATAAATACGTCATGGTTTCTGATTGGGTCATGACAAAACCAAATATGAATTCACACAATATGGGGATGCCTCAACACCAATATGATGAACATCATGTTCAAGAGAAGATCAAGGACATAAGATCATAGATCATGGTATAAAAGGAAAGATTTTGCCATACAAAACATCAGAATTCTACTATAAATACTGAAGAAGCACATGGCATTGAAATTTCATTATTTTCGTACACAATTTAATTTCAATGGCATATTTAATTTTGTCGTTTCCAGATTTTCAAAAGTAGAAGTTCACTCTTGTTTGGTTTTTATCACTCACTACCATCAGCTCATAAAACTACTCTGAGAACTTGTGATTATGAATGACACATGCTTGTAAGAAGACAATAAATCAGGAATCGTTAATTTTAAATGAATTGACAGTTTCATTACTTCAGACTGATTCAATGAGATGAAATATGTACAATCACAAACATGCTTATTTTACTAGCTGTTTTACTTCTTGGTTTTTTTGTTTGTTTGTATTTATTTAAATCTTTCTAATGGTTTACCTGCATAGAAACTTTAAGTTTATCTTCTTGTCAGTGAGATTTAATCCCACCATACCAACTGCTTGTTGCATGAGTTTGATGTAGTGGGCAAAGAGAATGAGTGTATATACACAACGAGTTTGACGGCTGGCCGGAATTATGGACGCTTCGGGTTGTTACATGCAAGTAACAATTATTGAGCATGGTAAGCTAATGGAGTAACTAATCACCTTAATTTATTCTCTGCAAGTGAATGCCTCTGCTGGTGGACTGTCAGTCCCCGAGGGTATTCACCAGACCAGTTGCTAAGTACTTCGGTACTAGCATGAATTATGGATAAAAAATTTGCTGTGATAAAATTTAAAAATTCATTTCAAATTTAAGGATTGTCTCCCTCATGCATAGCTCTGATCCTTTGCTGCATTTGGCTCCACTATTTGGTATTTTTGGTTCTTTCAGCTCTTCCAAGTTTTTTCTTATTTCGGATTTCCAACATTTTTAACTTGAGCATCACTGAAGAGACAATATTTGTCGAAATGTGCATCTGGTGCATCAAAATTGGTACCATTTATGTTTTATCTTATAATTGTTATAAAAATCAATGCTTAAATATACCTAGTTAACCACTATACTACTTTTGTATGATGCAATGAATGGCGAAAATGTTATACTGATTACAGATATAAATATGTTTGTACTCTGTATTTTTGAATATTTGGGCTAAAAATTAAACATATTTAAGATTTAATTTTGATGATAAATGAAGTGTATGAAATAAACAAAATTTAAATCCTCCACAGATATTTTGGCCTTTACAGTAATTTAGGAGATATTGAAAAGGTTATGTTTTCTTAAAAGTAGGTCAAACTCCAAGGTGAATTTCACAAGGTCAAAGATCATGTATGAAATGTATGGACTTACTATAACAAATCTAAATGCACATATAAAAGCCCTATTTTAAAGTTGAATTGTCCAAATTTTAACAAATTTTGTCCACCTTGTAAAAACGCTGTTAAATCATAGCAGGTGTGTATTTCTGAGGCTGCATGACATGTCTTCCATTATTTCACCTGTTTTAACCAGAATTATTGGGTTTTTAATTAGTTTTTACAAGCAACTTTCACTCAGTCATTTCTAATGCATATTTAGAAGACAAATCAAACTTCCAAGCTGATGGTCTTATCTGTGTAAAGCTGTGTATTTTGTTACTACAGTACTGTGTCTTAAGTTTAAGAGAAATAAAATTATCAAATACCTTTCATAATTCGTTGTTTTATGCTCTTTCAAACACTTGTTCCGAGTTATATATACATCATGTTGCCATTTCCCTCATACATGTGGGATATTTATACACACCTAACGGACTTAACATGCAGCAAATGTATTTTATAGGTTCCCACCAATATTTACTTTTTAAAATAATCTTCTCAATGTTTTCTTTCACATACAAATGTTTTGAAGCATGTAATTAAGGGAAAGTTAATGACTTCAAAAAATACTTCGACTTTAAAAGTAATTCTGATCAAATATAATAGATAAACTTCGGATCATATACCTTTCAATAGTTTAGGAGATACTGAATACATTAGGTTTTCTTAAAATTGGTCAAACTCCTTGGTCAATTTCACAAGGTTAAAACTTTGGAACCAAAATAAGGTCTTGTCACAAGGAATGTGCAAATGAAATGTGAGAGCCCAGGTGTCGCTCACTATTCAAAAATTATGAGCAAAGTTAGAGTTTTGTCAGACAGACAGACATGACAAAAACAAGATGATGGATAGCACGACTGATAGACAGACAAATTCTGTACAGTACTTTTAGAATTGAAGAGTTTTTCCAGTTTTTGTTGACTTTCAAATAAATTTTTATTATTTGCTCCAAAACTCATAATCACCCCCATGTCTGGATGACAAACAATCCAAGAGGTTATGTAATTTTAACAAAATAGTTCCTGTAAGGGTTCTCCTATTCTCCTACTGGCCTATGATCTGTTAAAGTATAAAAGACGGCAGTCTAATCATGGAAATTCTTCTTAAAATGGGCAGTCTTTTAATGTATCTAATGTAAAGCATATTTATTACTTGGTAAACAAAAAATCAGATATATTTTATTACAGGATTTTTTCGATTAAGGTTCAACCTCCAAATGATCAATAACAGCTAGGTACAGGTATAAAAGCTAACAGCAATTTTTCAGTTTAAGGCAGGTAAATTTTATCTGGGAAATGGTTGGTTTGTAAAACTCTTCAGATTTGAACACAAATGTATAAAACTTCTAAAGGAAAAGAGAAAAAATATAAAAAGAGGAATTAAAGCTTCATGTGTGTTGTGGCTTCTAATCCTCTTTGAACTGGGTGTATGCTGACAGTCATAACGGAAAGGAAGACAGAGAGATAGATGGCAGTTCTTTATGATAGCTAGAGTGCAAAGGAATGATTTCTCCTAATGGCCTATTGAAATGAAAAGCTGACGTACACAACATTAACATCTGCTGTGTCTACTGATGACCAGAAATCCATACAAACATGTTCTCTTCATGCAAAAACAATACATTAAGCCTCCTTTCAATATTGGACAAGCTTTATATCGGCAGGATTATTTATGTTAGACACAGAGGAAATGCCATCAGCTCTCCAAGGGAAAAGGACATTTATACTCAAAGCAACGCAATGCTGATATTTATAATCTCAAAACATGAAAAAAAAAAGATGATATTGTCAATATAAATCCTAACGGTTACAGACTGTTGTACCTCATCTTCCAGGTTATACCATTATGCATGCATCATTTGTTTTCGATTGAGTCAAAGATTCATATAATTTTATTTGTTTGAATTGATGAATTAAAATAGAATTATTTTCTCCTGAACTGCGATATTGTAGAGGGTTCTTGTTGTGCTTTTTTCACTTGGGTAATGGGTAACATTCATCAGCACTTAGTGAACATGTAAATTTTTAATATTGTTGATTTATTTAAATCTATTATTTTGAGTTTTATTGGAATTGAGTGTAAAGATTTTTGCATTATTTTCTTTGATGAAATTGCCATTATGTATTTTGATTTGATGTGGCAGGGATGAATTTTCAGTTTATTACAGGCCGCACAAGAGCGTGGTCTGTTCTGATGTGGGTTTTCAAAGTGTATATGCATTTCTGCGGGATTAACGTTTAATGTATTTTTCATGACATCCCCACAAATTAATGTAATATAACTACTTAATCGGGGATTGAAAGAGCACGGTCTGTTTTGAGTTTTCAAAATATACATTTGTACATGCATTTCTGTGGGATTAACGTTTAATATATTTTTCATGATTTTCCCCAAAATTAATGTAATATAACTACTTAATTGGAGATTGAAGTTATTG
Organism: Ostrea denselamellosa; assembly: GCA_024699665.1. NCBI lineage: Eukaryota > Metazoa > Mollusca > Bivalvia > Ostreida > Ostreidae > Ostrea > Ostrea denselamellosa. Next base: position 5,992,166 of record JAMZEH010000065.1, on the reverse strand, counting down.
TTGATATTAGTGTTCGAGGTGTATAATCCTAGATATAAATTAAGTGTATTTAAAATTAACTTTAAAATGCACTAAAACATTTTAGTTGTCAGTTCATACTGCATTTGATTCGGGTTCAATTTATTTCATTTATATGGAATACAAAAAGGGTGTACAGTGTTTTGTGGATTCAAGATTATTTTGCGTATTCGCACAACTAGTAATATATCTCAGTGGTCTTGAGGTGATAAGGGGGTTGAGTCCAGACAAGTGCACGAAAAATCCTTTGAAAGTCGTTATCCTTCTCCGTAAAATTGTTTCTACTAATGAATTTTGCTTACTATAGCAATTAAAATATCTTAATTAAAGTATGGCTTCACAATTAACTCTTCATCCTGAAAAAATGTACGTACAAAATGCATAGCGTCAGTGCTGTCTAATCTAAAAAAACAAAAAATAACTTAAAAAAATAGAACTTCTTTCATATCTTCTGCAGCCTTTGGCACACATGTCCAGTTGATTTCTTGTTTAACCTTGTGATAGATGACAGTTGTTATTCCAATGATTTGATGATAGTTGATGATGACTATGATGTTGATGATATGTTATAGAACATGAAATATAATAAGCACTCACTGCATTGCCTTTGACATGGGTGCTAATCGCTTCTCCTCCACTTTATATAACATGCTGTTATGTCTCAGAGGAGAGAGAAGCAGCGTTATCAATAAATGACACTACTGACGAGTAGAGTGTCATTTGAAGTATTTGTTTGAATAAATATGTACTCTTATTTCTAATGTATTACATCTAAAAATCACTAGAATTAGCTAATAAAATAAAATTACAGGATAAATGGCCATTTACAAAATATGAAATGAGAAATAATGGCTTTAATATTGTGGATCTGCTCACGCATTAATCAATTATCTTTCAGCTCCTTATGCTCTACAACTCGAGATGTCTAGATATATCATGATCACAGCTTTTAATTCAAAAAGGCAGAAAACAGTACGATCATTTTAGGTACAATTAATGATTACCAGTGTCTAAAATTAAGGTTCTTATCATTAACATTTTTCACACTTAGAAAATAGCAGTTTTTATTCTATATGACACTGAACACACAAAGTAGAGGTCTTTTAGAGATGAACACACAAAGTAGAGGTCTTTTAGAGATGAACACACAAAGTAGAGGTCTTTTAGAGATGAACACATAAAGTAGAGGTCTTTTAGAGATGAACACACAAAGTAGAGGTCTTTTAGAGATGAACACAAAAGGTAGAGATCTTTTAGAGGTGAACACACAAAGTAGAGGTCTTTTAGAGATGAACACACAAAGTAGAGGTCTTTTAGAGATGAACACATAAAGTAGAGGTCTTTTAGAGATGAACACACAAAGTAGAGGTCTTTTAGAGATGAACACACAAAGTAGAGGTCTTTTAGAGATGAACACAAAAGGTAGAGATCTTTTAGAGGTGAACACACAAAGTAGAGGTCTTTTAGAGATGAACACACAAAGTAGAGGTCTTTTAGAGATGAACACATAAAGTAGAGGTCTTTTAGAGATGAACACACAAAGTAGAGGTCTTTTAGAGATGAACACACAAAGTAGAGGTCTTTTAGAGATGAACACACAAAGTAGAGGTCTTTTAGAGATGAACACATAAAGTAGAGGTCTTTTAGAGATGAACACACAAAGTAGAGGTCTTTTAGAGATGAACACAAAAGGTAGAGATCTTTTAGAGGTGAACACACAAAGTAGAGGTCTTTTAGAGATGAACACACAAAGTAGAGGTCTTTTAGAGATGAACACATAAAGTAGAGGTCTTTTAGAGATGAACACACAAAGTAGAGGTCTTTTAGAGATGAACACAAAAGGTAGAGATCTTTTAGAGGTGAACACACAAAGTAGAGGTCTTTTAGAGATGAACACAAAAGGTAGAGATCTTTTAGAGGTGAACACATAAAGTAGAGGTCTTTTAAAGATGAACACACAAAGTAGAGGACTTTTAGAGATGAACACATAAAGTAGAGGTCTTTTAGAGATGATGATTGAGTGATTTCATGGAGATTATCAACTTTCATTTTCTCAAAACTGGAGAAATATATGATATGCAAAAATCTCTTGATTCAAAATGCTATACTCTTTTATTTCTGTATGATAACATTTTGCTAATCATTACTTTATTGGGGAAAAAAACCAAGTATTTTTAAAGAATTTAGTCTAAATCAATGAAAAATTATTTTTTGCATTGTCAGATTTATAAATAATCAGATTTATGGAATCAAAATACATCAGAAATGCCCCCTGTTATTTTTATAAATAAAAATTTGGAAAATTATTTAGTGCTAGTGAAAATTTACCCAAAGCCCTTTTTAAATTTGCTACTTTGAATATATTATAAAATGAATTCATATTTACTCAGTTTTAAATTTAGCCATCTACTAGTAGAGTGAATAAGAGTGAAATGAGTGAAACTAAAACAGAGAGGAATAATTCCTGTTTACAGTTAAAACATTATCATCTTGTCCGATATTTGTCCAAGTATCTTCATGCCTGGGCCTTTAGTATGAACATTGCATGCAGAACAAGCTTTGACTAGGCTCACAATGGCATGGCAGCTAGAATCAAAGATGGGATCTGAGGGATTGTCCATTCAAATTAATCAAATGAGCTTTCTAATTAGTAATAAGCTTTCTAATTAACTTTTCAGAGAGACATTACAAAAGTATTTGATCTTAAAGAGGATCTAATGTTTGACCAGGCTATGTTTGTACATGGAGGCTTAATGCATGAAGCTTTGTATGGCTAGAGAGACAATGTTTCCGCAGATGTCCTGTCAGAGACATACACATGTTGACAAGGTTTCTGCAGATATCCTGTCAGAGACATACACATGTTGACAAGGTTTCTGCAGATGTCCTGTCAGAGACATACACATGTTGACAAGGTTTCTGCAGATATCCTGTCAGAGACATACACATGTTGACAAGGTTTCTGCAGATGTCCTGTCAGAGACATACACATGTTGACAAGGTTTCTGCAGATATCCTGTCAGAGACATACACATGTTGACAAGGTTTCTGCAGATGTCCTGTCCGTGACATACACATGTTGACAAGGTCTCTGCAGATATCCTGTCAGAGACATACACATGTTGACAAGGTTTCTGCAGATATCCTGTCAGAGACATACACATGTTGACAAGGTTTCTGCAGATATCCTGTCAGAGACATACACATGTTGACAAGGTTTCTGCAGATGTCCTGTCCGTGACATACACATGACACTGCATGATCAATTGCTGACGGATTACCTTGGAGAAACGTCTTAAGTTTTGGAAGCACTGGCTCCTGTCTTTCCTCTGCAGCTTGTTGTGCCAAGATTTTCTCAGAAAACTCAAAATGGCAGCCATCATGAGTGACAGATGACACAAGTGTGATCAAGGTGGTGATATCCAGATTGACTCTTTCTATGCCCACTTCTGAATAACCATTTGTCTTGTCTGATAAACACACAAAACTTGGCAAAGAAGATATTAAAGTATGCAATAAATTCATTTCAGAGAAAACACAATCAGATTTGGACTGTGTGATGAAATTCATTGAAATATCACAGTTGTGATCACTACATGATTTCTGTGAAGTTTTATCTGCTGCAAATCTTCCTCCAGAACTAGGCGAGAAGCCATCTTGACTCAAGTCTGTTTCATTGCCATGATTGCCTTCACTGTCTGAATCTGAAGCCTCATTGTCTTCATCTGATGAAACACAGGCCAAACTGATCTGATTTGATGTTGCCTCATCAACAGGTACCCGTTCACCTGATACCGAAATCCCAAGTCTCTCCAGACAAACAGCCATTGGGTGTGTTACCTTCAAATACAAAATTATTAATCCATTACATGTATGAGCTATAAAAACAATATAGAGTAGTTGCTGTATATTTGATTCAAATCAATAGAGAACGAGAGGGCCACGGGCCACACCACTCACTTGAGTCACCTTGGCCCTGCTGTTGTCCAGCTTTTGCAGGGCTTTATTGACCCTTTTTAGTATAGGGTCTGGTATCATTTCAATTGGGAATTTTATGTCCAAAAATTTTATTTAGGGTCTGTGCATATCTAACTACCGTTTATTGTTTTACATAAGACGTAGCATAATTAACTTAGTCTGACATGAGGGCGAGTCAATAAGTAACCAGCCTAACTTATTTCCAGTTGAGATCCACCTCTTCTTTTTCAATGTAATTGCACTCTAGTGTGATGCACTTAGACCAATGGTATTCAAGTGCCCTCAGCCCAGCACTGAAAAAGTCAAGGTCCTTTCCACTGACCCACTCCTCAACTACTGTCACAACTTCTTCATCAGACTGAAAATGACGTCCACAGATATCCTTTTTCAAGTTTGGGAATAGGAAGAAGTCGGTAGGTAAGGCAAATAGGCAGGATGTGGTATTAATTCATACTTGCTTCACCAGCAACCATTGCAACTTTGCAAGTGTGGACTCTCGCGTTGTCCTGTTGCAGCAAAACAGCTTTAGAGAGTTTACCTCGGCGTTTTTCATGGATGGCGGTTCTCAGCTGGTCTAGCAAGTTGGCACAGTACACTCCAGTTATTGTACTTCTCTTTGGTAAAAAGTCCAACATAACGCTTTTTGCATCCCAAAATACTGTGGCCATCACCTTGCCAGCAAATGGTTGATCTTGAATTTCTTGGCCTTGGGGACCATGGCCCTACCCACTGACGACTCTGAGCTTTATTCTCTGGCTCATAATAATGAACCCAAGTCTCATTACAGTCACCAGACACAAAAGAAAATCATCTTCTGACCTAATACACTTCAACAAGGCACTGCATACTGATGCTCTGGTTGCCATTTGCTCATCGCTAAGGGATCTGGGGACCCAATGCGCTGATAGTTTCTGCATACCTAAATGATCATGTAAGATTGTTGAAACTCTACCATGTGAAATGCCTAATGCTTGTGCTATTTCTTCCACCTGAATTCACCTATCACAGTATACCAGATCCTGAACTTTGTGACACATTTATTTGTCAGTGGCATCCAGGCCTGGCTTCATCTTCTAAAGATGTTCTACCATGTTTGAATTCCCCTACCCAGAATTTAACCTGAGCATAAGATGGTACAGAAGACCCATAAACATCGGCTAACTCGCTATGTCTTTCCTTGCCTGTTTTTCCTTTTAAATACAAGTACCAAATTACAGCACAGTACTCAACTTTAGATGAAAAGCAAGCCATGATTGACATTCAATGTCCTATTAATGAATGACTCAATACGCATGCAATTTTGTACCTAGGTGTAAAACATGTATTGAAACAAGGCATGAAAATTGTGACTGTCTCGGTCAATTGGAAATGGGATAGGCTGGTTACTTATTGACTCGCCCTTGTAAGTCCTTATTCCTATATTTACAGCTGATGAACTCAATGAATGCCATTGTTTTCTTCCTGATCATGTGTGAAAAAGGTGTGCACAATGCATAAATATACAAATAAGGTCAACCGAAGATCATTTGAGAGTTAAGTTAATTAGTTAAGAATGAACTGAAATTTTCAACCAATTACTTTCAACTGTTATATGTTATATATCAGGGGATTATGAAATTTACAATTTTAGTAGAGGCCTTCCTGCTCTTCATTATGAAGCATTCAGGTTTTCTTAAAGATATGCAATTTTAGACAAGAAGATTTCTGAATTTTGATGATGCCCTTCCCCTAAGGTCCCCGTGGTGCATGAGTCCTGAAATTTACAATTTATGCCCCCGACCCACCCCATTGTCCCAAAGATGCTTTATACCGTCGAAAAAAATTAGAAATGTAGTTAAATGTTCAATTGTTAATACATGATGGATGCTGACCAATTGCAATAATTGGTCATCTGAGTTTACTCATTCAAGTGACCTAACAAATGAAATGCAGCTTACCAGCAGTTTAGATTCTTCAGTTTCATAAGAGAGTCATTATCATCTTTATATATTTTGTGGAAATTCTACTTACTAAATTAATCCAGACATTTAGCAAATTAAAATGGCTGACAACAACACCAAGACAGTAATGGTAACAAAACCTTTTAAGATAATTAATGAGAAAAATAAAAGATAGTTGCAGTATTATGGTGATTATAATCAATATATTTATATGGTATGTAGACCAACCATGTCAGTAAAATCAACTGGTATATAGACCAACCATGTCAGTAAAATCAACTGGTATATAGACCAACCATGTCAGAAAAATCAACTGGTATATAGACCAACCATGTCAATAAAATTAACTGGTATATAGACCAACCATGTCAGTAAAGTCAACTGGTATATAGACCAACCATGTCAATAAAATTAACTGGTATATAGACCAACCATGTCAGTAAAATCTACTGGTATGTAGATCAACCATGTCAGTAAAATCAACTGGTATATAGACCAACCATGTCAATAAAATTAACTGGTATATAGACCAACCATGTCAGTAAAATTAACTGGTATGTAGACCAACCATGTCAGTAAAATCAACTGGTATATAGACCAACCATGTCAAAAACATTGACTGGTATATAGACCAACCATGTCAATAAAGTCAACTGGTATATAGACCAACCATGTCAATAAAATCAACTGGTATATAGACCAACCATGTCAATAAAATCAACTGGTATATAGACCAACCATGTCAATAAAGTCAACTGGTATATAGACCAACCATGTCAATAAAATCAACTGGTATATAGACCAACCATGTCAATAAAATTAACTGGTATGTAGACCAACCATGTCAATAAAATCAACTGGTATATAGACCAACCATGTCAGTAAAATCAACTGGTATATGGACCAACCATGTCAGTAAAATCTACTGGTATGTAGATCAACCATGTCAGTAAAATCAACTGGTATATAGACCAACCATGTCAATAAAGTCAACTGGTATGTAGACCAACCATGTCAGAAAAATCAACTGGTATATAGACCAACCATGTCAAAAACATCGACTGGTATATAGACCAACCATGTCAGTAAAATCTACTGGTATGTAGATCAACCATGTCAGTAAAATCAACTGGTATGTAGACCAACCATGTCAATAAAGTCAACTGGTATATAGACCAACCATGTCAGAAAAATCAACTGGTATATAGACCAACCATGTCAAAAACATCGACTGGTATATAGACCAACCATGTCAGAAAAATCAACTGGTATATAGACCAACCATGTCAATAAAGTCAACTGGTATATAGACCAACCATGTCAATAAAATCAACTGGTATATAGACCAACCATGTCAAAAACATCGACTGGTATATAGACCAACCATGTCAAAAACATCGATTGGTATATAGACCAACCATTTAAACAAAAATCAACTGGTATATAGACCAACCACATAAAGAACAATCGACTGGTATATACATCAATCGTTAAAAAAAAAAAAAAATTACGGGGAAACTTTTTACTACACTCCGATGAATTTACTACATTTAGTCCTTAATACACTCCGATGAATATACTACTCTAGGTGGACGGTACCCAGTGATTAGCGTGCAAACTTCAATACTGAAAGGTCCAAGATTGATTCTCGATCCCATCAAACCTAAGACATTTATATAAGACGTGACTGTTTTCTAGCCAAGCACCTGACATTTGAAATGAAGGTCACAGGTCTTTTGTATATGACCTTGAAAATAGAGGTCCCATGTTTTTGTTCAAGGCATGTTAAAGAACCGTGAATATGTAAACATTTGTGGGAATTCACCTAAAGCTGGTGATGTCTCTACACATCACTGAGTGAAAAATGCTCAGATGGGAAGTTAAAACAAGATACACAGAGACACTCAGGTAAACTTACTATGCCACTGTAAAAATTCATACCTGATTGTAAAATGCGAAGTGGACTTTGGGTTTCTGGAAATGGACGGGATGATGATCAGCACAATGCATGTAGTCCCTGGCTTGCTTGACCAGATCCCTCTCCCCAAACTGACCTCTTCCTGTGAGAATATAGACTGAATGTCATTGATATATTCAACAAGACAAGAGGCCCATGGGCCTTAATAGTCACCTGAGTACCTTGCATTACATTTTCTATAGCTCATGACTCATGTGCATGAAATTTTATGAATCATTGATATATAAACATTTCTAAACATATCCTTAGGTAATTTGCCATAGGGCCCAAAATGTCTACTCTATGAATATTCAATAGGCAACTCTATGCAGCATTTCCGTTGATGCAAATTTCTGCATAATACATGCATAAAAAATATTTTTTATCCCCAAAAACATCACCCAAAGGGTTACCATAATGCAGAAAAAATACACATTTTGCAATCGAGCTCTATGTTCTTTCCCAGAAGCATATAAGAATAAAGGTAGAAAACTGGTCTTCTACATGGTGATGTAATTACCAATGCTTAATTTTAGATTTACATTGACCCCAAAAAAACATCGACCGACAAATCGAGAAAATAATCTCATAGACGATCAGGATGCACATGATCTGGAACACAGGAGACAGCAGTTTCATCTGTAAAGACCTGCAATGTAAGCAACCGTCACTGAGAGCTTCCCGAGCACTCGCGGTGGTTATTGTTTATATTGTAGACCTTCACATATAAAACTGCCAACTCCTGTGATTTGACATAAATCATAATGGTGGCACAAAATGTCCTCATTATTTAATGACTATATACCTTCTAACACTGATCAGATATACATGACGATGTATAAGTGTGAAATACAGATATGATGACAAGTAAACTATATATACTTCAAAGTATATTAATGAATTATGATGGTATTCATTTCACATGCAAATTAACCAATATTTATTGATATCATGAACAAAACACTGTACTGTAATGTACCTATACAGTGTAGATAAAATTAAATGCTTTGAACTAATATTTTTATATCAAAAAATGTGACCCTAAAAAAAAAACCAAATAAACTTTTGACTCCCAGAATTCAGCCACAGTGGATCACCATGACCCTTGAAACTCAAAAAGTTCAAAAAAACAGTTTATGCTTCCTGTGTAGTAATAGAACCTGATCCCTGGAGTCATAAATTTCACAATTTTAGTAGACAACTCAGTGTATTTCCATGTAAGCATATATGCACAGGCTGATCACTGTTGGGCATTAACCTACTGTGGGCCTGCCCTAACACAGATTTTAAAGCTAGTTCTGGAATTCATTTTTTCAAACCATCTTTTCAATATTATGGCAAGGCAATTCTATCATTAGCAGATACTGCCCCCATCTTCAATGAAATCATTACAAATGTTCCTGTTCCTGATAATGAAAAGTTTCAATTTCTTCTTCATCTGATAGAATCAATGTTTGTCAGGATGTCAGTATCGTCATTGTATGTACAACTGATGGAGAATGGTTCAATGCTGGAGAATGAAAATTCAATTGGATCTGCCTCCATTTTTACATCCAAATTACATGACTGTCCAGCAGTTGTAGGTGGATGAAAGTCAAATCAATTACAAATTGTGAGAGCAGTCTTTCAGATACCATGCTAATTAAATGGACCATACTTGACAGTGAATACAAACCTTTAACAAACATGCATTAACCTTTAACCCAGGACACTTACTAAATGTGGAAACTCTGAATGGTATAATATGATATGCACTGAAATATTTCACATACTGCCTGACATGTTTCACATACCTGCCCAAACCAGGTGTAAGGCCTGTGCTTTCCTGGCAATGACTTTGATCCAGGTGTGACCTTGATTGGCTACAACATCCACAACAAGGTTTTCTGTCCGTCCATCCATGGAGAATGGGGAGAGGATCTGAGTTACTTTGGGGGCGTTGTAAGCAGCATGCAGACACCCGGTGTAGTGGCTTAAGTTGCTGCTCTTTAAGTGGTTTCCACTAACATCCTCTGGACTTGTTCTCAACTACAACAAACAGTGCCAATTTAAATCAGTGAAATTATTCTTTGTAAAACTGATTGCTTCTATCCCAGAATACACTTGTATCCAGCTCCACAATAAAAATATGCATGCATGATTCTTTAAAAATATTCAGCATCTGAAATACAACGTACATTTCATCAATTTTCATGGAATCAAATTACAGGTTACACAGACTGCTAATCCTATATAAATATCAATCAAACTTTGTTTAAAGAGCCTGCAACTATGCATGTACCCCACCATGTATTGTATACAGGGAAATATTCACCCCTATTTTATTTTCACCCTCGTTATTAATGGACGAATTTCAGAATTGTTTCTCTCGTTGAATACGTTTAACTGTTCAGGATGAATTTAAAACATGGCGAAACCGTCTGTAAGTGTAGAAGGCCAAATATAACACAGGGCAAACACAACCCTGTATACAGTATGCTAGATGTTCAGGAAAAAAAATGATTTTTAAAGATATAATTCATTATCAGCATTGGGGCCTGTTATATCACCCACCTGGGGCCTGAATCGCCAAGTCTCAAGTCATAACATGTTTTCTCCAATGAAATCCTCAAAGTTTGTTCCCTATTGTCATAGATGTTACAGAAAATATTTGAGAAACACTATGAATTAAAAGGTCTTCTAGCAATATCACATGACAGATCGTACGACATAAGATTATACGATACATTAATATGATTTTCTGAACTGCAGGTCACCTGAGTGACCTTAAAAAGTGCTACAAGTTTTCTATAACATGCCATCATGTTCTAATGTTATATGGATAACTTGTTCAATCAAACCTGAGGTCAAAAATTTAGACAGATCAATTAATATGATTCAATAAAAAAAACCCTCTAAAATGCAGTATACAATTTGAAAATTTATAATACTCTGCTCTCCTTCAAATCATATATTTCACAAATGATTAACTTGAAGCTTCCGTGCAGCGTAAAATACCTCTGTAATACATCACTTCCATCAGTTTTCGTGTCAGACAGGAAATTGACCCGCATTCAAAACACAGATTCCACATTCTACGATTTGCCAGTAATGCAATTAGCCGTGTGTGTAAATATTGTATCACTTTAAGTCTATCATCAAATCAAATATTAAATGAAAACATTCAGAGTCTAAGTTGTTAATCAAATGTAATTGATTCTTTGAGTTGAAGCTAATAGAGCCATTTAAACAGTGATTTACTTCTCTCTTGGAACAAGGAACTTCAGATCTTGGAGAGATAATTTGCTGATTGATTGCTTTATCAGGAAAAATCTTTGGAGAAACATGTCTTGCATTTCTACATAATTATACAACATGTTCACTACAGTGATTACTGATAACTGAAAAGTTTAATGTACATAAACATACAAAATTAATGAGTCATATCAGCATAGCCTTTGAAAACTCTCAAAGTTTGCTATTATCAAGAATTTTCAATCTTAAAAAGCACATGCACTCCAATTTTTATGTTAGATTTGAATAAAGATATCAATACTATGGTGTTCTATGAATAAAATGAAACAAAATAACTCTAATAAACAATCATGTAAAAAAAAACCAAACTAGATACAGTTGTTAGCTATAACTTAACATAGATTCAAGATACAACCTACCTGTCTTTTTACCCACTTTCTTTCTGAAACGATCAGAGTGCTGATCAAGTGACTGTCTTATCAGGATATACCACAGGCTATTTTTACACTTAAGTCTTGGATCTGTGCATATCTAACTACCTTTTTGTGATTTACACCGGATCTAACATGAAGAATGTAGTCAGATAGGTCTTTATTCCTATATCTAAATGTATTTGATGAATGTGATGTCAAAACTTAATGATGTTATATTGTTTTCTTTCTGATCACAAACGAAAAAGGTACAGGCAATGCATACAATAGAAAATAAATCTAACCGAAGATGTCCCCAAATCAAATTAGTCAAGAATGAATCTAAATAAAATCTGATACATTCCTTTCATTGGGAAGGAAATGAAATTATTTAGTTTGCATTAAAAGATACATTGACAATGTTATTTTGTAAACAGATAAATATCTATTATGATTATGTTAATTTAACTTTGAACAGAAATTACAATTCTATTATTCAATTCACATTCTAGGAGAGAACACAGAACTGCAAGAATAAAAGTTTTAAATTTGCAGTCTGTACATTCAATCTTCCAGTATTTTATTTATCTGATTATCTACAGTCAAACCTTACTATCTTGAACTCGATGGGAGTGAGAAAAAAAACTTGGAGATATCAGGTTTCGAGGTATCAAGTGTAAACTACTTAAAGAATAAGTGGTTGGGACTTCTGAATTTATATATATGACATCTTCATCAAATTTATAAAACAAATATATTGTGGTAAAAGCATGACAGCTTTGTCAAAAAATTGACCTTGAACTTCCAAATGATCTTGACCTCATATTTCTGGATTTCACCTATACACGTACTTCATTTCTGAATGAACTATGAAAAATCCATAAAACTTCAAACATATATAACAGCAAGATTATGTCAACAACCTATGAAAAACTACCTAGACATTCATTACAACAATTCTACAATGACCTTAATCAGTATAACCTTGACCTCACATTTCTGAACCTAAGTTAATTAGCTTATATTGTTATTGAATAACTATATAATGTTGGCAGTCTTCATGAAGTGTCACCATCCATAGCTATAATCATCTTACACAGAAACCATCTTCTTCTATAAATAACATCATACACACAGAATATACAGATATCATACCGATATCATCTTCTTACATAAATAACATCATACACACAGAATATACAGATATCATCTTACATAAATAACATCATACACACAGAATATACAGATATCATCTTACATAAATAACATCATGTACACAGAATATACAGATATCATCTTCTTCTATAAATAACATCATACACACAGAATATACAGATATCATACCGATATCATCTTCTTACATAAATAAAATCATACACACAGAATATACAGATATCATCTTCTTCTATAAATAACATCATACACACAGAATATACAGATATCATACCGATATCATCTTCTTACATAAATAACATCATACACACAGAATATACAGATATCATACCGATATCATCTTCTTACATAAATAACATCATACACACAGAATATACAGATATCATCTTACATAAATAACATCATACACACAGAATATACAGATATCATCTTACATAAATAACATCATGTACACAGAATATACAGATATCATCTTCTTACATAAATAACATCATACACACAGAATATACAGATATCATACCGATATCATCTTCTTACATAAATAACATCATACACACAGAATATACAGATATCATCTTACATAAATAACATCATACACACAGAATATACAGATATCATCTTACATAAATAACATCATGTACACAGAATATACAGATATCATCTTCTTCTATAAATAACATCATACACACAGAATATACAGATATCATACCGATATCATCTTCTTACATAAATAAAATCATACACACAGAATATACAGATATCATCTTCTTCTATAAATAACATCATACACACAGAATATACAGATATCATACCGATATCATCTTCTTACATAAATAACATCATACACACAGAATATACAGATATCATACCGATATCATCTTCTTACATAAATAACATCATACACACAGAATATACAGATATCATCTTACATAAATAACATCATACACACAGAATATACAGATATCATCTTACATAAATAACATCATGTACACAGAATATACAGATATCATCTTCTTACATAAATAACATCATACACACAGAATATACAGATATCATACCGATATCATCTTCTTACATAAATAACATCATACACACAGAATATATAGATATCATCTTCTTCTATAAATAACATCATACACACAGAATATACAGATATCATACAGATATCATCTTCTTCCATAAATAACATCATACACACAGAATATATAGATATTATCATACACAAAAATATACATAACAAAATATGTTCAATAATGTAGACAGCACAATATTTTTGATCTTATGAACTATTTGATGTGATAGTCATTAATCAGTTTTAGCTCTTTGAAATTCTTCATAATTTCACATCAACTTTTGTAGTGTCAATTTCAATTCATTTGATAGCACTGTACTTCTCCCTAAATCATTACGTCGGCTGTTGCTGTACTGAGCTGCTGATTCTGGTTAAGCTGATATAATTTAAACAAGTTCTCTAATCCTGTTACAGCATCCGTATCAAATAGTTGCTAACTAGCTATCATCATCACTATCCAACATAAAAACAACTCTCACAATATTGATCTGCTTACGCAAATTCTAAAACCAAATGTTACACATCAAATTAGATTGCAACAAATTACGTTCATGTTTGCACCTTCTATACAAATATTTGGATAATCGCTATCAATCATACATCATTAGCAATATATTAAACCTCATTATCTTCTCCACTGCACAGCCATTATAACACAGATTTGTCACGTTGAGGGTGTCAAATTAGAATCGGGGAGTTCTTGAATATGCAATTTTTGAGATATCAGCTCTTCTGTGTTAGAGGATTATTTTAGTACTTCCCCTTTATGATTGTGTGGGCACTTGTTTGGATATATATTACATTTATTGTAAACTGCTTAAAGTGGATCTCCACACAAAAATTTTACTTAATGGCTCAATTAAGCTCTCAATTAATTTTACTGGTATACGAATTTTGGGGATTTTTTCCCTGAACTTGTTTACAAATAAGAGATATTTAGAGTCCAAATTTCATTGTCATTTGATATATGATATGAATTTCTAATAAAACATCCAGATTCAGATAAACATTCTCATTTTTTTAAAATAAAAAAATATTTATGAAAATTATAAAAGGCACTATCTGTTAATTTTTAAATCTAGAACTTCATTAAACAGGTTTAATCAAGTTTAACAAGTCCATGGAAATTTCAGACCACAAGAAGTATGATTTTTTTTTGGGATGTATTGATTTTGTCATTAATTACTAGAGTTAATTATAATCATATTCATAATGTGGTCATATCTTATTATTAATTATTTTATGATTTTAATTTGTCAGCATGAAATCAAACCGAAATCATTTTGATCAATGTTATTGTCATCCGTTCTTGTTATATAATCATTTTTTTATTAGTACATCATCTTACATTGAAATTTAATAACTTTAATAGCAAAGTGCAACTTACATTATGACTTGTTATTTATATTTTGTATGATGGGGATTGGGGGTAAAGGTGGAATATTGTAATGATTATTAATAATCAGGTTTCAAGATCATACTTGATCTGGCACAATTATGAATAAACATATCTATGAAAATTGATTATAAATGTTAGTTGTTAATATATATATTTTTTTAAATTTATAGCTAAACTCTTCAATAATGGATTTATTGTTAATTAGAAAAAAGATAGACAAACATATTTTTAAAAAGACATGAATTTTGTCAATTTTATTTCAATTCGACATGATACCTTTCTTGAAGTCATCATGACTGGTTAAGTTGCCCATGTACTAAGTATAAAGCTGAAGTATTTGTAAGGTTGTGAGTTCAAATCCCAGTGTGGTTTTGGACATTAGTATTTAAATACCTAGCTAGTTTGGCTGTGGTTAAATACTGCAATGAACTAAGAAAAGGCCCCAACACAAAGGGATCGAGTGCAAGCCTCCCATTCACTAAGTTAAGCACCATAAAACTGAGAATTTGCATTGGCTTCATTGTCTTGAAGTGGGTAATTCAAGGAAAAGGTTAAACTAATTACAAAACCAGAAATATAATGTAATTAATGGGAATTCTACATTTGTTGAAGCAGAAGTGTACTAATATTGGGAAAGACTCTCCCCTGAATATTTCTGCACATCCTGTATTTGATCATAGCTTGCATATACTGCTGTCATGTTCGTGAATTTCAGTGAATTAATCAACTATGCATAAACTGAAAGTGTATATCATCATCAGACAAACCGAGGTCACTAGGGATGGACATGCACACACTTAATTGCTCACGTTTTGAGCATGGGTTTTGCTTTTATGTTTATATTCATTGTCAGCTAGCTTACAAGGCTAGATAAACAAAAAAAAAATGTTTTAGAATGTATATATGCCCCCTTTGTGTGGCAATATTGAAAAGAATCAAAATGCTTATTAATACAATAATGAAAAATTCAGGATACCAGTGTACCAAGTCAAGCAGAGCTCTCAGAATACTGAGCAAACAATATTTCAAGTGTGATTGTCCTTCAAGCAAGGTTCTCAAGATATTGAACAAACAATATTTTCTTATATCCAGAGTAGTTTGACCTTTGGTTTTGTGACCTTAAAATCAATAGGAGCCACTTCTCTTTGAAGGGTTTTACTTGTAGTATACCAATTTTAGTATTAGTCAACCAAAGGGTTCTCAAGACTGCAGGCAAATCAACCCACAGATACAAACCAATATACCCTCTCTTTTGCAAAGAGGGGTATAATTATATGATTGTGCCAGTGAATTAGCTAATGATGCATCACACCACTAGTTTTAACACATTACTCAGAAAACAACATATTGTTACTCAATAAAGTGCACCACTATGTTACATAATACATTCATCTGAAACTACACATAAATGATGCTTATGTATTTCTGTAGGCTTGAAGTCACAAGCTATGATGCTATCAGTTGCAATTCCAAAATGAGGTCACAATGACCTACTTTTGAATTGTGACACACCTTCCCCTCAAGATGCCTTAACTGACCAAGTTTGATGGTCCTTGGCCTCACAATGCTCAAGATATAATCCGGACATGATTTGTATACACTGTATATCATAATAAAATTTCATAATGAGGTCACAGAAACCTATTTTTGGTTCACGACACAAGAGGCATCAACTGACCAAGTCCTAGGCCTCACATTAATATGACTGATCATGGCTCTCTTGACACGATGAATAGGATGAGTTTGTGAAACACTATGCCCCTGATGGCAACTATGAAAATGAACAAGATCAAGCTCTTAGTCAGTTTATAGAAAACAATACACTCTTTCCATAAAAATTGAAACCACTATATTTTGAAACTGGATACAAAGTGGATTTTACATATCAAAGATAACATTCATGAATATAGGGAAATGTATGACATAATGTACTTTACAAACAAAGAATAATAATATTCTCTGCAAATATATTAATTTCTTAAACATGAGGCTCATGGGCCATATTGCTCACCTAAGTCACCTTTGACCTGCTGATTTGATTTTTAAAATATTCTTTTCAATTTTTATTTCCTTAAAAAATTTTGTTTTCTTATTGTGGCCCCAATCTAACTCCATAGGATCACCACATAAAATATATGAATTCACACTAAATGGGGATCAATGCCTCAAAACCATTACGACTAACATGACCTTGCTGTTCTAAAGAAGGTCAAAATCACAAAAAATATGAAAAAAAAGAATCAAAGTAATCAAAGGAGATTCAGGCAGTGACCTAAATAACCAAGCAACTGGAATCATTTGCACATGGGTCAGCCTACCAAGTATGAAATCTATGAGTAAACCATTCTACAGTTATCTGTTGTACAAGATATTATATATATAAATCCTGTCTGGCATTGTATTGACCTTGACCTGGGACATACTGATCTGCCCAGTGATAATGATCATCTGTATACTGACTATCTGACAATGTTATTGGTATGAAGTTTGCGAGGTAAAGCATTTTACAATTATTCACTGTCCAAGGTATGAATGTCACCTGGCGAGAAGGCAAATTTCCTTTACACGTTTAATTTTATACACTGTCATACGATATTAAAGCAAGCAGACAAATTTTCTTAACACGTTTAATTATATGACTATTATATGCTGTTCTACTGTCTGCTTATCATGAAGCATTCATACCAGAATGATTTTCAAAATATAATCATCCAATGCTTAAGACTGCCTAACAGAATATACTAGTAAAGACTTTAAAGTCAATTCTCTTTAATATCACAATTTTCCATCATTATTAACTATGAGTATTAATAATTGAAAAAATTGAGTTTAATGTAGGGACCAATTTGCCCTTTGAATTTGATTTATGGAGCAATGAAAAAAAAAAAAAATAAACAAAAAAGGAAGTACACAAAATCACTCAACTGTAATGAGTTTTATGCAGACTTAAATATTTTTCTGTTGTGACACCAGCTGCATCACTTGATTTATGTAGAAAAAATGGCTATAATACTGCATGTCTGCAACTGATATTACTAATGGCAAAGAAATACTGTCTCTGACTATATAAAACATCTACTGTATGTTGTGTCCTTCAATAAATCCAAAAATCAATAGTCTCACATGCAAGACTTGATATATTCTGGTTTCTTGGTCCTCCACTCCCCAATATTAACATGATAAGAAAAATACTTAAATGATTAAAGTCAATGACATCTAAAATGCTGGGTTTTAAAAAAAATACTTCTACCATTTGTGTGGCAGGAAGGATGACTAATCAAACTTGAGGCCCTGCTTTCCCTGGTTTGTTAATTTCTACACAAAATTGTGATATAATATCTCTAAAAGTGGAGAATGGGTTTAAAGGAAAGTTAATATAAGATACACGTCTTCAGGGTGTAATGGCTTTAATTAAAAACTAATTTATCATATTTTTAGGAGCATTTGGGATGTGTAGGAATGCTGAAAAAACAAGATGTGTTTGTGAAACACAAATGTCCCTGATACTGGCAAATTCCAATGATGGCCATGCCAATGTTAAAAGTTTTTTAAAAAGTAAGTCAAATGCCAAGGTCAAGACACTCCAACAGACATGGAGCCGCCCGCGTGGCGCAGTGGTTAGAGCGTCGGGCTCAAAGATCTGATGATCCTTGAGTCGGGGGTTCGAATCCCACTGTGGGACGTGGGTGCCGGTCTTTCGGATGAGACCGTATAAACCGAGGTCCCGTGTCGCAGTAGGTGTGGCACGATAAAGATCCCTCCCTGCTCAAAGGCCCTGAGTGCCGAGCATAGGCCTAAATTTGCAGCCCTGTCACCGGTAATGGTGACAGCCGCCGGATAGCTGAAAAATTGCTCAGGCGGCCATAAACAAACAAACAAAAAAAACCAACAGACATGGACAATTTCTGATGGTTACAGTTACCATTTTGTAACATATTTCAACACACTACTTTTGCAGAAGAACGCAACACAAACAAGAAGCTGTTGTAAGACAGTAATACCCACAAGCAAATGTACACTCCCCTTCATACCAATATGTTACTACCAGAAAAGCCACAATGGCTACCGATTATAACTTACCGTATACCATAATATATTCTTGCTGCATGTGTCATTAATGCATTGAGTATTCTGTTGGGCAAGTGCCAGCTGGGTTCATCCCAAACCCTATTTAATAATTATGAATTATATTTTAAACAATTGAGGTCCTGACCTCTAATCATTCTTGCTGCACATATCAAGATGGATTGAGCATTTTGATGGGCAGTGCAACGCTCATCACAAACCCCCATCGTTTTTCGATTGTTCAAATACCTTTAAAATAGTTGAGATTCCAAACCTAACAGCAGATGTATTCCTTTTGCACATGACACAATGCACTGAGCACCAGGGTTTTATTCATAGATTTTCTACCCCATTTGTCTCTCAAGGTAAAAAAAAAATCTAAAAAACTTATTGCACATTTAAAGGAGACCACCAATCATCTCCCAAAAGATGATTTAGCTACTGCATAAAATGTAAGAGGAAGGCTAGAGAGAAAATATTAGAAATGATAGAAACTTATGGCTATGTAGACCGTATTAGAAAATTACATGAAAACCTTTGTAGATATTCTTGGGGGAAAAAAAAAACTCCATTACAACAAGGTTGATTGGATTTGTGTTATACTTATCTAGGTTAATACTTGTTATATTGAGTCACGCTATAGATCAGATTACTCTGCAATATCCTTGTCATTAACTTTTAATGATTTCAAGAAAGGACAAGAGCTATATTGGAAATTTAATAAAGCCTTACTTTATGATAAATACTCCAAATTTCAATGTATTAGAGATTAAGGTTAAGAAACAGTAAGCAGTTCCTGTTTGAAATGTGGAAAACATGCACACAGTGCCAGGTGAAAACATTTCCTTCACCATTAACGACCAGTTATTCTTTGAAACTTAGCTTTTTGAAATCAGTAAAAGTATCTCTAACTCTTCATATATCAAAAAGAAAAAAATAAGAAAGCATAAGATTTAATCAAAGAAATAAAAGCTATTGAGGAAAATGCTTCTGAAGGTAATGTAGACGAATTAATTATAACAAACCACAAGTGTTAGAAAAACTAAGAAAATATAAACTACAAGGAAATCACATTAGAAGTAGAGCAAAATGGATAGAGAAAAAAAAAACAACATCAAAATATTTCTGTAAACTTGAATCAAAAAGCACTTTACAAGTAACATCATACCTAAACTGAAGTTGGATAATGGAGGTAAAATAACATGCAGTCACAAATATTGACTGAAAAAAAATTATGAAAATTTTCATAAAAGCAACTTAGTATAAGCTGATTTTGATATAAAGAATAAATAATTAGCCTATGATAGTATATATACACTTTTGAAGACAGTTAGAATTTTACAGAGTGAAATTTAACTTCAAGTGAAGTCTCAAATACACTTCCAAAATATGATTCACAGTCAACTAAATCACCAGGGTCTGATGGTTTTCTGCTGAATGTTTAAGGTTTTCAGGAAATATGTTGGTATCTATGTTGTTAGCTCCATTAACTATGGTTACAAAAATAATATTCTATCCATCACACACAGAGTGTAATTACATTGTTACCAAAGAGTGATAAACTTAAGCAGTATATAAAAAACTAGTGACCTAACTTTATTAAATACAGTATACAAAACTGCCTCTGGATTGATTGATTATTTATTGCTTTCAGCCACACTCAACAATTTTTCAGTTATCTGGTGGCGTCCAGTTTTTGTTGGTGGAGGAGAGAACCCAGATACAATGTACCTGGGAAGAGACCCCCGACCTTCCGCAAGTAAACTGGCAAACTCGCTCACATAACGCCGCGGCCAAGATTCGAACACGCACCAACAGAAGTGAGAGGCTTTGTGATTTTGAGCCCGATGCTCTAACCACTCGGCCACGGAACCCACAAGGAGATCCTCTATCACCTTATATCTTTCTAGTATGTGCAGAAAAATAAGAAAAAATAAAACATTAAAGGTAATATTGAAAAAAAAAATCTCTACTGATGACACCTAAATTATTCTTGATGGAAGTGAACAAAGTATATTGGAAACTCTATTACAAAGATTTTCAGAAATGTCTCGATTATGTATCAGTTATTCTAAAACTCTCACTCTAATGATGTTTTATTACCCAACAGTTATCTCAACTTGAGAAGTACTAAATTCACCCTGTTAGGAATAATTTTTTATGTTGAAGTACACAAATACCTAAGCTAAATTATGATTCAAAATTAGTAAAAATCAGATCCATTCTAAATCCATGGTAGGGGAGGGGGGAGAGATTTAACCCCCATTGGTAAGATTAGTTATCAAAACATTAGTTTTACCCCTGTTGAATCATATTCTAATGTCTATCTCCAACCTGTCTGTGAACTGGAAAAACTGTTCTTTTCATTTGTGTGGAAAGGTTCAACTAAATGAGTAAAGAAAGATATTGTCCTTGTGAAGAAATATGAGGATGGAGGTATCAAGATGATTAATCTGAAGTCTTCCATAGCATATCAATGAAATTATTATGGATATATTTTACTTCTACAAACAGAGGGAGTCTTTGAACTAACTACACTGTAGGATTAAATATGTCAAGCTAGTTTTGAATCCATAAAAAATAAGTATTCAAATCATGGGTTGAACTACAAAATGCTTGTTGCGGCAGATGCACCTTCATTTTATTATCATATGATTCATCTAGTTGGGACTACTAACTCTTTGACAGTTACATCAGACATATACGTGATTATTATTGAAGATGGTAGTTTTAGACTTTTTGTGATACTTATCCGAATGTGAAAATCAATTTCCAAGAATATGCAAGTATCATAAAGATTGGATTAAAAAGTCTTCCATAAACATTAATTTTATATTAAACATATACATTGTACTGAAATTAAAAAATTCAAGTTCTCTATGAACTTGTGAACAAAACTTCCCCAGTGACAATAGGTAAAACAAGATGGAGTGAGCTCTTCGATACAGATAATACTGTGTGGAAAATAATCCACAAATTACTTTTCATAATAACGAAAAATGTAAGCTACTGCGTAAAATGTGGGAGGAGTCCTAGGAACCAGGGAATTTTTTTAACCCTCATGATGAAAATGAAAATTACGAAAACTTATTGCACATGTACAGGACACCACCAATTATCTCCGAAAAGATGATTTGGCTACTTCATAAATTGTAACAGGATCAAGTTCTAGGAACCAGATTTTTTTTTCCTTAAATAGAAAAAATGTTTGGGCCCCAGGATGTAAAATGAAAATTTCCAAACCTTATTGCATATCTACAGGACAGTAACCACCTATCTAAAAGATTAATTGGTTACAATTTAAGATAAAAGAAGAGTTTGAGGAAAAAGGAAGTGTGTCAGAATGACAGAATGGATGAACAATATTTCCAAACTTCCTTTAGAAAGTACAGGTATAAAAAGACATTTGATCTAAATATCTGCTTAAAATATTCTGAAAAATCTTTAAATCATGCAGATATTTTGTATCAGAAATAAATTGTCTTTTGCTATCACTAATTTGTTACCCAACTGGTGCATAATTTTTGTAACTTTTTATCTGAAGAGTTTCAAATATTATAGGTTCATACTGCATCCCTCTGTTCTCAATCAATATTTAATAATGTTCTCACTTATCAGCATTCCATCTAAAATCATTAATTCTAGCTTGATCTTGTATATCTAGTATATTTAGAGTCACTTGTGGTACATGATAGGGAAATGTTTTCACCATTCCTTCAGCTCTAATCCAATTCATTAGCTCCACAAATCTGACTAGGAAATCACCCCGGGTAACAGCTATATATTACATGGCATCCTACAATAAAATGTACAATAAACAGCAGTCATATGTGCTAATTAATTTGCCCTAGAATACAGCTATCAGAAAGAGATGAATTATCCCTCATTGAGGAGCTTTGTGAAAATCATCTCGGGGTAAATTCCTAGGAATTCCTATAGGTATGGATAATATTTTACTCTGTGAAGTCTTGTGTCTGCAGTTGAGTATTAGAGAATGTAAGTAAGTTAATTTCTCCTTTAAATAAACATGCTACTGAGTCTTAAGATTTAAAGGAATTCATTAAAAGTCAATCTTGGTCATTTATAGTCTTTTTGTGGACTGTTTACTCACTTCTATTGTCAGTCATAATGTACTTCTTCATTAATTAATCTCCATGCAGGATCCAATAATTAGCTGTCTTAATCAGCATTGTATTTATTGTATTAGTTATTGTACAGTATCAATAATGAGTCCATAAAGCTGATATATAACTTAATATAAAATTATACAGAACCAACAGCTCTAGCTCTCGTATTACACCTTTACCAAGTTAACTAAGACAAAGTCAAACATCAAAATGGTGCATTATCAAGGAAATTCAACACACTGACATTTGGATTTTATTCTCATTTAGGACTTGGAGTCTGTTTTATTTTGTCAAAAGTACAACTTAATATGTTAAAGGTCAAGCAAGTCTTGGAGAGAGTTGTTGACCTAAGTAATACTGAGTGTGTATTGTAATTCAATTAATTATCATATGATTTATCATATAGCTGATATTTTTTGTATGCGGCTGTAATTTGATTATTTTGAAATGTTACAAGTCTTGATGCAAGATATATTTCAAAAGACTACAATGAAAGAGGAGGAAATGAGAGCGAGTCCATTTAACAGGAAGTCCAAAAACAAGACCCAAACATGTTTGTAAGCTTCAGCACGACCAATCCTCTTTATTATTGTTCATTTTATTCATGTTTACATTTATGAATGACAATGTTTTTAAGTCCTAGGACAATAATTCTGGAAAAGTAGATCAGTTAAATGTAATCTATAATTTATTATCAGTGCAATATCATTTAGCTCATTATCTACAAGCGCATTTAATAGGGAAGAAGCCTGGAATTATCAGTGAATGATTTTCGAAGTTCGACGGCAATAACTTTTGTCAAAATAGGTTGATCAACATGAAACTCGGACTTGATCTATAAAGACATACCAAACAACAGCTAAAAAGACGGCCAAAAAAAAAAAAAAAAAAGGAAAGAAAAATCCCAGAAAACTAAACTAAAAGAAATAGAAAAATAAGTCAATCAGCACGAAACTCAAACTTCATCTGTAAAAAAAAAAATCAGTTCATTATCTACAAGCACAGCAAAGTCTGGAAAACTAATTATGACGGAGTGACAGAATGAAGGAAATTCAGGCTTGGGGCAAATTACATTGTGAAGTAATGCATTGCATTACCATTATATTATTTTGCTAAGGTTGCATTTACTAATATTTTTTAGGCTTTAAAAAAAGAAACCCACAATATAACTAATTAATATAAATCAACATATTCAAGCACAGCTTGGTAATTGTTAACTGTAGATGAGCACTTATTAAAACCATGCATTGTTTGGTTGAATGTTTGTATATCGTTTGAGTGGAACGCTCAAGAACTTTTCACTCATATGGAGATATGTCACCATAGCTGGTGAAGGGCTGCAAAATTTAAGCCTATGCTCAGCACTTATGGCCTTTGAGCAGAGAGGGATCTTACTGTGCCATACCTTTTAGTGATACTAGACCTCTACTTTTGCAGTCTCATATGAAGGACCACCCTATTTAGTTGCCTCTTATGACAAGTAAGTGGTACTGAGGATCTATTCTAACAACCCGGATCCTCACGGGATTGCATTGTTTGGATAGTGACATAATATTCCCAGTCACTTGAGTTGCCTTGACACTCTATGTATAGGGTGCCTTTCATTGGTAGACTGAAGGAGGTATACTACATCATCTTAATGGCTAACATACTTTTAAAACCTGAATGAAAATATTAATATCGGCAATATTTGTCTATTCCTATCAGATTTATTCAGTAGGTTAGCACATCAACAGCTGAACTTAGATCGCAGGTTCAGAAGTCAAGCAGTTTTAAAATATTGTTGTAAATATCCTCCATCTTTCATCCACATCAAAATTTCTCTGGTGTAGCATTCCTCCTTATACTCCTACCAAATCGTTAACAAGTTTAAAATATTAATAAAAAATTAAATTGCTCAATACATTCAATTTATTTTTCATCACTTATACCTAATTGTATAACAAGCATTCTGAGAGTATTACAAGCAATATAAAGTCCCCTACATGTAAGATAATTCTGTCAAAAGTAAGTAAAGCAAAACAAAACTCATACTTGATCTGTAATTACCCAACACAAAGCCACGTATCAAATTTCATTTGAATTATCTTCATCCACTGCGGAGAAAAGTTCGGAAAACCTCAAGCAGAATGATGGATGGATGGACAGACAGACAGACCAACCACGGGTAAAACTAATATTCCCCATCTGCAAAGTCGATATGGGACTAGTAAAATAATTCAGACTATGCGCAAGATTTTTAATTTTACAGGACATTCAATCTGGTAAAGCTAGATTGTTTTAGTAATTTTACCAAACTAAAATTTCTAATGTGCAAAATTTCTTTATCAACTGAAATTTCTATGTCTACCCCTGATTTAAATGATGCCTGGAATCGCTCCTTGTATATATTTCAATGCAAACATGTTTATTTTGAAAAACAGAAGTAGTACAATACCAGAAATACTATAAACCAAAAAACAAAAAAAAACAAACAAAAAAAACAACCCAATATCGGACATTTGGTCTTGAATTATACAAAATTTTAGCAAATCGAACTACCATTTTAGTGGAAATGCTGGATTGTCTGATGAATTTCACATAGCCTGTTTAATTTTTCAAGTCTTATAATAACATTTAAAAGATTAGAATTATTTCCATGTCTGTTTTCACTAGTTTTACTTTTCATAATACATTAACTTTTACGCTGGTTGCAGTAGCTCAGTGGTAAAGTATTTGCTTCTTAACCTGGACATCGTGAGTTCAAGCCCCACTTGTACCATGTCAATCCTAAAACATAAACATAGATAGTGATTGCTCTTTTGCCAAATGCTCGGTATTTAGAAGTGACAATCATCCAGGGTCTCTTAAATATGACCTTAAAAACTGAGGCCCCGTCTCTGCAGGCATTGGCAAATTAAAGAACCCTCATTGCTATAGCCATAAGTGGTAAGCATAGGTCTAAATTTGTAATACTTCACCTACAGGGTGATATCTCAATATGAGTAAAAGATTCTAAATTTGTAATACTTCACCTACAGGGTGATATCTCAATATGAGTAAAAGATTCTCAATGGGATGTAAAATAACTGAAAACTAATCAACATTAATTTTGAAAATTACGACTTCACTCACTTGTATGTAATACTACATTCTTACAAGTTAGACAATGTATGCCACATAATGCTAGCATTACACTATAATTTAGAGAGTAATGCATTACAATGTCATTGCATGTAATACATTACAATATCATTACATGTAATGCATTACAATATCATTACAAGTAATGCATTACAATATCATTACATGCAATGCATTACAAATTCATTACAAGTAATGCATTACAATATCATTACAAGTAATGCATTACAATATCATTACAAGTAATGCATTACAATATCATTACATGTAATACATTACAATATCATTACATGTAATATATTACAAATTCATTACATGTAATGTATTACAAATTCATTACATGTAATGCATTACAATATCATAACATGTAATGCATTACAATATCATTACATGTAATGCATTTTCGAGGGTGTTTATACATTACTAGCATTACACTGATTTTAAGTAATGTATTGCAATGCATTACCATTACATTTAGCATTACCCCTGCAAGCCTGGGCAGAATAATGGAAGGACGAAATAATGGATGGAAAGTGTTCCACAAAATACCCTGAGTCATTTCATGGCAGGGACATAAAAAGCATGGAAAAACCAAGTAGGACAGACAGACGGACAGACAAAGAGGAAACTTATAGTTCCCTTCAGTTTCACTGGTAGGGAATTAATGACAATGAATATATCGCACATCAAAAATCAACTTTAAGTGAAATGTGACAATGAAAAATCCATGGACTTTAATTGATCAATTTGTTGTTAGAATCACAATAATCTCCTACAAAGACTCTGCACCACCACATGATACCTGTACTAGCCCCCCCGAGGCTTGATCTCTGCTATTGTTATCACAATGCTGCAGCAAACTCTACCATAATTATATCACCCTGTTTGGTTCCCTCTCAGAATGCTACAGCACCACAATTAATGGCAAGCAAAACAGACCTGTGAGGTTTGTAACGGGTTAGCCCTGCAGCAGAATATATGTTTGATCATTCTTTTCAAGTATTCCAATTTAGCCATCAAACCTTACACAAAGGAGAAATCAGAGAATACATGGCAAATTGGTTTAGTTCTATAACAAATGGCAGATGCCCTCACATTCAGCTTGGCAATAACAAGGTAACAATATTTTCCCCCCTTAACAATAACACTGGTGAAATACACTGGGTCACCATTAAATAAACAGTTAACGAGAAACAAAGACACAAGTTATTTTAAGCTGCGCATTTTCCAACGTAAATCCAATACTGGAATCGAATAAATGTTACACCTTTATGAACTAAAATGAATGACCTCATTCTCAGTGGTTGTTCATGCAGCTTTAAGCTGTTCACAAAATTCAGAATGTGAGGTCAAAATAACAATATAGGTCAAGGTCAGAAAAAATAGGCATAGTTGTTATGCTCTTGTCCAGATTTTTTCTGTGTATGAAGTCTGAGGAAGGCCACATCTCATTATATTTGTCAAAAAAATTGAAAAATAGGAGGTCAAAGGTCATACTGGAGGTCAAGTTAAAAAAAATTTCTCTTTCAGATCAAAAAAGTATGTACTGGATGCATTAAAGTGTAGATTATGCAATCTGAAAAAAAATTCTAAAGTCCTTATTTGTGTAAGGTCTGTGATATGATTAACTTAAAATTTATATACTGATGTATTGCAGGTTCTGCCAAGTCAAGAAATAATATCTCAAAAAATGTACTTACACACGAAAGAAGAATGGCAAGAAATACTGGTATTCCATTAAGAACTTGATACAAATGACAGTTGACTGTGAAATCAATACATACTAATTAGTCTTTCTCATTCAGAATGATTTCCAAGTACAGATATGATGTAGATTATATAGTCTTTGTAGAGGGATTTTTACACACACACACACACATGCTTGGAGATCACATCATTTTCCCCATTTCTATAACTCAATGAGGATATTTCTTTGAAATCCTCAGATAACAAAGAAGTAATGATATTGACTGTGATTAATCATTTGAGGAGATATATCAAAAGTAAGCATTAAAATTCAAGCATGCAATTAACAGCTGCAGTTTCCAATTAAAAAATGCCCATGGGCCACAGTGCTTACTGAGTTACCTTTCATATACCTAGACACTTGTAATTGGGACAATTATACTTTATCAAAATTCCAACCCCTTATGTAGGCCCCACCCTGATCCTGGGGAGGGGGAGGGGTGCCATAGTATGAACAAACTGAATCTAAACTCCATGATTATATACTTGATATATTAATTTGACAAATTCCTAAGATTCTGTGTAACTCTTTAAATTGATAATGTAACCTAGTTCCATTCTTGTCCTTTGTTGTACCACCATTGTGTCCTTGATATGGAATTTTAAAAAAAATTTCCTATACACACAATATGCAAACTTCAATTGTGCCTAAGTACCAGTGTTCTTAGTTTAAACATGAATGTATTGTGGTACATAAGAAATTTCATTGCTTGCTCAGTACTCTGACAATCTGTACCCTTGTGGATTTTGAAATGAAACTTTGTTAGTATTCCTTCTTTCCTACATAAACATTTAAACTGTGGCCTCACCCTAGGCATGGGAGGGAGAGGTCATGAATTGGACATATAACATTACAGGAAGACAGCACCTTAATTTGACATACTGCACCTCTCTTCAAAAAGTGGAACATGTTTGATAATAAACGTTTGCAGGGTTTACATTTATCTTAAAATATAAAACTTTACATTTTTTATTGTGCCTCGGACCATCTTGACCTTGCTTGTGGTTCATGGTTTGAATGAACTCTACACATAATTTATGAGGATATTTGTGTGGTGTGTGTGTGTGTGTTTGTGTGTGTATGTGTATTGATTTGACAAATTCTAGGTTTAGAATGAAAAGG
Organism: Ostrea denselamellosa; assembly: GCA_024699665.1. Taxonomy (NCBI): domain Eukaryota; kingdom Metazoa; phylum Mollusca; class Bivalvia; order Ostreida; family Ostreidae; genus Ostrea; species Ostrea denselamellosa. The sequence goes on along the minus strand of JAMZEH010000065.1, from coordinate 5,962,801 downwards.
CTAAAACAATGAACAGTGATCAATGTAATAATTCCTACAGAACATACAAATCAGAGAAATGGGCAAACACAGACCCCTGGACATACCAGAGGTGGGATCAGGTGCCTAATTTCAGCTTTTAAAAAGATTTTACCTGTATATTTCAGGACCTATGTAAAACTTAAAAACCCTATTTGTGGTATTGTGTGGACTCCCTAGAGGTCAAAGTTATAATAAATTTTAATCTCAAGTCATTACAAGAAGACACGTTCCTGTGAATTAATTTGAAAAAACTCTAAACTTATGGTTCTTATGAAGATCTTATCTATGTCCACTCTCAGACTATATTAAATTTTTCCAAAACACAAATTCCTCTGTAAAACTTTACAACCCATTTTATGACTCCAGGGTCATGGTTTGAACAAACTGTAATCCAAGTATACACTAACACCAACAGATTCTCACATATCACTTTAATGACAAAGTATTGCTTTGCAGATTTTAAGAAGATTCAAGATTTTTAAAGGATTCCTTGATATCTCAGATGAACTAAATTGAGAGGAAAAGGGGTGAGTCTTGTATTGAGTTTTTTCCTTTGAAAAAGTGACAGATTTTTTCTGCGAGAGTACAGATCAATAGGCTATTAACCTTGTTGCTAAATTATTCAGGGCCAAAATAATTCAGTCTTGTTGACAAAATCCATAATAATTTACCACAGATAATTCATTTCAGTACTCATACTTTGAACGAGCAATGATACACTTGTGTGTGTCTTATTATTTATAATTTAAGTTTGTTTCTTCAAATCATTGAACAGATTTCAAAAATTGTAAGTTGAATGTTGGATTTCAGGAACATCCTTAGATCCAAAAACTATGACATACCCTCTTCCTTTTCAGATGGGAAATTCCTAAACAACAGCGTTATGATTTTATAATTTTACTACATTACAGAAATGGTAAGCTACGGCATCTCTACATGATTTATTTTGGATCCAAACAAACACTTTACAGTAGCTCGTCAAAAGCGCTCTTGTGAATTTACTGCAAATCAATGGCTGAATAACTGCATTATATAAGTTTATATTGTCATTGATCAATATCTCAAAAACAATAAGCGCAGGGCTGTCCAGGAAAATATACACACAGCAAAAACAGATACTTGTCTCATTACTGGACTGTGTGATATGTGGAGCTGCCATGCAATTCAGCATCTTGTGGGGATTTTTTTTCTTCTGATCTGTGGATTAGTCTCTTTTGTGCGTTAATTTGATCAAAAAGAAAAAAGAATTTATACCACAAACTAAAGTACCCTGAAGTCCTCCTCCTGACATTTACCTGACACAGGTAAATGAATAATAGTGGATTACTGTGATATGTTGTGTGTAAACCAGACCAGGGGTCAGAGCCCAACTAGTGCTGAAATTACAGGAGGATTTCATTTGGTGGCTAGTACTAATTAACCTGCTTATCAAGAAAATTTTAAGTCACACAAACTGAAATGTACAGTTCTCCAAGATATTTGTTGATGAGTGATTATATACAGACTTAAAGAGAACCTGTTTGTTAAATTATTTATGTGAACCAATCTTAAAACACAGCTGGATTTTAACTCCTGCTTGCCATCAGTAGCTGGAAAATCTTGGAACCTTCTTTTTATTGCATTCTGATCATGGAACAAGAGTGGAAAAACGATGCACTGATAAATGTTCCCATGGACAGATGAAATTTGAACATTTCTTTCTGCTGCTATCTTAAGTAAACAAGCAAGTCTGTGAAAAGATATTTTGACTCTATAAATATATATCATCTATTAAAGTAAAGAGCACAATGACAGGATTCCCGACAGCCAGAATAACATATGATGCACGGACCAACAACGACAGATAATTTCCATCCTGGATTTTTTTTTTTTACTTAAGGAATTCATACTTTAAGCCATCAGTTTCCTTCCATCAGGTATTTTTAAAAAATAATGTACATTAATTTAGTTGTATTGTGGGTCAATTTTTTTCCATCAGTAATTTTGAATACCAGCAAATTATGTATCATGCAACAAATTGCTTTCAAGAAATTTATGGCATGGTATGCGATATTCAGTATGACATCTGTATAACTGCAAACAATCAGAGAATTTATATCCAAAATGAGAAACACCCTTTTGAAGGATAAGAATATTGAATGCAATGTTAATTTAATCATGAAGACCCCAAATTACAACTAAGCTGTCCAAATGGGACAAATATCATCACAGAGCACATTCAAACAGGTTTTTACTAAATGATCTTGACCTTAGCCAAATGACCTTGTTTCAATTTAAATATGCCTTTCTACAAATTCTGTTATCTTTGTCCTGATGACCTCAGTTCAAGGTTATGACAGACTATAACTATTGCCAGTAGCCTTGTCCTTTGCCAAATCTCACTTTAATGACATAGTCCCTCATTATGGCCCAGACATGAAGTGAGATGGAATGACAGATGAGTTATGGCCCAGACATGACGTGAGATGGAATGACAGATGAGTTATGGCCCAGACATGACGTGAGATGGAGTGACAGATGAGTTATGGCCCAGACATGATGCGAGATGGAATGACAGATGAGTTATGGCCCAGACATGAAGTGAGATGGAGTGACAGATGAGTTATGGCCCAGACATGAAGTGAGATGGAATGACAGATGAGTTATGGCTCAGACATGACGTGAGATGGAGTGACAGATGAGTTATGGCCCAGACATGAAGTGAGATGGAATGATAGATGAGTTATGGCCCAGACATGATGTGAGATGGAATGACAGATGAGTTATGGCCCAGACATGACGTGAGATGGAATGACAGATAAAAAGATGATTTGCTGATTCTGTGATCATAGAGATGGCAATTCCTATCATAATACTCTTCCAAGCATGTGGGAGTGGGGACGGGTGTGGGTGGGAGGGGGGAGTGGTACATGATGGCTTTACCATATACTACAAATTAATTACTCATTCATACTACAATGTACTTGTTTCATTTATTATCTTTTTTAAAAACTTTATATATGTAGATCAGACATTTTTTTCAAAGTTCATATAATGAAACAAGTTCAAACGTTATCAACATACCACAAAAAACCTATGTAATGATGACAGCAAGTATTTTCTGCCCCAAAATGAACATTTAAAACAGAAATAGACACAGTCAAATCTTGATTGATTGATTATAGTTGTTTAATGTCCCACTCGAGAATGTTTCACTCATATGGAGACATTTCAAATCTTAATATGTCAAAGTCAGTGGGACTTACGAAAAATTTAAGATATCCAAAGATACAATTCAACCTATGTTTGTCTGCATGCAAACAATTTCACCGTCTTATTTTGTCATGTTGAAAGTGCATTCAGAACAGGTGTTTCAGAGGTCTGTCTTAAGATATTGTGTGAATTGACAAGAGAAAGCCATGTACCATGACAGGAAAACTACAGTCTGAAATTGATTTATCCTATACTTTGAAGTTTATGCTTATATTTTATTGGAATGTTAATTTCAGTGTGTGCATTATTAACATATTAACAGAGAGAAAAACTACAGTCTGAATCTACCTTTACTTTGAAGTTTATGTCTTTATTTTATTGTGCATTATTAAACATTTATTACCAACTGTTGAAGGACTGTTTACTAGCAACAAGCAGTCCATGAATGCTGAATCAGAGGCTATATACCAAAGATGTCAATTAATTAAAGTGTCATCAATGTGTAAGGTTGTGTGGGGTTAATCAAAAAATGCAAAATTAATGATCAGTTAAAGTAAAATAATAGTAGAGGCGAAAAAGAGATGGCCATCTGACTTGGATCTGTAGGGTAGATCGAGTGTACACACTTATCACCTCATACACTGATGTATTTTACAGAGCAGAATGATAGTGGGACTTTATTCAAGATATCCAAGATTTTTAACATCACATGCACAGTAGACACAGCCGTGACCAGTGTATTCTGTGTATTCAATTGACTCACCATGTTCTTATAGGGCTCATATAGGCTATGCTTGCTGCCATTAAATCCCATCAATTTGTTGAATAATATTGTAAATTATCCATGTTCTCAAGTTACCTAGTTATAATAGGCATTTAAAACAGAAAAAAAACACCCCATTTTAAAGCAGTAAAAAAAAAATTAGTAAATTCTGTCTATTATCATGTAAGTTTTGTTTCATATATTCCTCATAAAAAATTTATTTTTAAAATCAATAAAAATAACTAAAGTAAAAAAGCAAAGTATCAAATTTCTCAGAACAGACAGTTGTTGCACATTTATTGATCCTGATCCCTGAATTATGACATACGAGTCCACAAGCATTTAAACACATCAAAACAAAAGCAAGATCAAAAATGATATTTTCACAAATGGAGGCATTTTTCCATGAGGGGTTGATTGAAACTGTTGTACAAGGATATCAGTTTGAACCCATATTTAATACCAGACACATCAACAATTCTTCATTATAAGGGTGAACAAAAATATGATCAAAATCCTGTTCATTCTGTAAACAGGACTAGCATATTTCCAAACAATCTCAGCACCTCAAGAATAGATTCTTGTCATCATTCAGACAGATGATACACACCAGTATATATATGTGTGTGTGTGTGTGTGTGTGTATTTTCTTCCATTATAAATCATGGACCCAGTCTCTCATACTTAACACTTATAAACACTGAATGGAGAAATTGGATTATAAGGTAACCATATTTTCCATGAATCAAATATCACTTTACTCCCTCACTTAAAATATTGAATTTTGTCTCTAGTAGAAGAAAATAAAAGTAAGCAAAGATTTTCAATAAGTTGTAACTGACAAAAGGAGCAGGGCATAGTTAATGTGTGATATTTTCAATGTGTTACCCTTCTATGTGCTAACTACTGCTAATCCTTTCTAAAAAAAAAAAAATCCTTTCCTCTTTCTTATCATGTGATACATATCCCTACTTCATTGTTATGTATTTTAATTATCATATAAATTTAATGTCCAAAATATCTAAGACGTAGAAGCATGACAGAAATAGTGATCAATGTATAAAAAAAAAAATCTGAAATTATCAGAGGAAATTTGGTCCACCATATTCATTGAATTTGTCAATGTTTATTAGTTCTGCTGTGCACACAGGCAGAAATTTATTCATGCATCGTGATTATTTTCAAATTGAGACAAAATTTGTAATGAATCACAAGTATATACAATTTATTTCTGCTCTAATGGAATTAATCTAAGTGTGGTGTGACCTTGAAATGACCTTGACAAAAAGAACAAGAGCTGCAACACCCACTATTCTGTGTCTCAGAAGAATATATACTTTCTATAGCTGTTGCATACAGATATAACATACATCCAATGACCATCCTTAAATGTGTATAGTGTGGTGAAAGCATTGTCACAGTAATACTGTCACAAGAAACATGATGAAAATGATTGAAAATGCTATGCATTCAACTCGCAAGACATGCAGAACTGACTGGTCATTACACTTGTTTAATTCTAATGACCTCACAGAAATGAGACATTATATACCAAGCATCACAAATTTCAGTTATCTATTCGTGTGTAATATTATTATACACCTCTTTATTGATGGGACATTATCTGGTACAGCAATGCCTGTCTATCTGTCTCTGAGATTTTCTGTTTCTATTTTCATTTCTCTGTCACACAAGCTAAAACATGCTGTGTAGCTTCTCTGTGATCCCTTTTGACCTCTCCTGCTCGAGTTTTGGCACTTTATTTGAAATTTTGATGGTATGTGGGGGTTGTAATATTTCTTCTCATAGTTTCCAAACGAAAACTTTTTAATATGTTCCTATAACATAGTTGGGAACATATTCATGGTTTTATTCTGTTTCTTATTAAGCTCTTCAATTTCAAACCGACGACCTTACTGTTTTCATATTTGTTCTCTTATCATTATCATTATGATTAACCCCCTCTCCCATTCCTGTTCAGATGATTTTGCAGAGATTCAATAAATGACTGTATAGTGACAAGTTTTCTTTTTTCTGACTGATGTTCTTGTCAGTATGTCTGCATCTGACTTCTTTTTTTTCCTTCGTCCAACCCTTTTTGTCTAGAACATTTTGAGATGGAGACAAACTTTCCAGGATTATAATAAGAGATGCTCTAAATAGGGGGTAAACACATCTTTCAATCACTTCTGGTAATCACCAGAAATGACAGAAAATGAGTACAGTTTTCTACTTTTTTATTTTTTGATATTTTTAAATGTTTGATTTTGAGTCTGTACAATATGACAAATGAAGTTTAAAATTGTTCTTTATAATGCTTGTGCTCCAGCTGTGAGAAATTTTTATACCCCTGTAATCAAAGGGAGCATATAGTTTTTAGTCTGTCTATTTGTCTGTCTGTATCTTAGTCTACAAAACATTTAACCATGTCCATACTTTTTGAATGGATGGTGATAGGGCCTTCATATTTCACATATGTATCTTTCTTTTGACACCAAAATTTTTTTACTTCATGACCTTGACATTGGAATTTGACCTGCTTTTGAAATTTTTTTAACCTAGGTCATAAATTTATAGTTCATCATATGACCATTAAATGTATACTGGCACTTTGGCTGCCACATAAAAACAGAACATAGAAATCTGTAAAATGTCACAGTTTTCATCGCTGAAATTGGATTTTCATAGCTAGTTATTGCAAAATCCAGGAAAACCAATATCATAGTAGATATGTAACCACAGTTACTGCAGTCAGAACATTGACATCATGGACGTTTTTTATTATATACATAGATTCCAATTGTAGGATGTCAACGTGTCATATTGTAATTGTTTATGCTGCTGTCAATAGTTTATAACTACTATATTTCTATATCAATTAATTTTTAAGGTTAATACGATTGTTAATATGATAAATTGTTATACCTATAATGCTTTCATTAAAGTTTTTTTTTTATACAGACAAGCATTTTTATAAAAGTCCTCTTCCCACATTGATGCTGTCACCAGCTGATGTCCCCCACCAGGGAAAACAAATGCTCAACCCCTATCTACCTTACTCAACCCCAAATTTAACCTTTACTTATCTGACTGTGACTAAACAATATGTCTGAACAGTGTCGAAACACTCGAGTTCATAAAGTTAACTATCTATTCATTTTAATGATGAGTGAAAGAAGAAGATGAAAATGATGCAGCAAAGGACCTAACTCTGTTGTGTATTATGCTGAACAGTCAGTGTAATATTCAAATCTAGTAACTTAATGGGAAAAAATACGCAAATGGCAGTCAATGAACAAGACAATGAGACTGCGGATAAATTATACTGAAAGCATTTAATAACTCAAAACACACACTCATGACATCATCAAATAAATAAAATATAATGACGGAGCTGCTTATATCAGAGGAATTCACTTTCACAAGGCTTTCATAACATAGACAGTGACTTACTAAAAAATGCAAAATGTATTACAATAAGAAATTTAACAATGCTATAGATTTCTCTGAATGGTCAATCACTCTTAAGATGTCCTCTACTATAACGTCTCATAAGGTCATATGCGATGTTTCTCAATAATATATAATTTTTCCTGACATTCCAGATTCACCTGCATCATATCTTGTGTTTCTACATTAAAAATTTGGGGTGTTTTTTTATCAGGTTTGTTTCAGAGTTATCAGATTTTGAAAGTTCCTGGCATGGCAAGCAAAAACATAAGTTGGTTCTTTTGTATTACATAATGTTGTATGCTGTATTATATATATATATATATATATATATATATCTGTGTGTGTGTGTGTGTGTGTGTGTGTGTGTGTGTGTGTATCTATCTATCTATCTATATATATATATATATATATATATATATATATATATGAATGATTGATTATAAATTGTTTAATGTCCCGTTCTAGAATCTTTCATTCATATGGAAAATTCACCATTACCGGTGATATATGTGGACATTACTAAGTTATAGTAAAGAAGGATCAGCTGCAGTGATCAAACTCAGAACTCTTGCATTAGGCAATCTAACCACTGAGCTAATTTAATCAGACGCATAAATGATGCACAGTAATTTTACTACAACATAAAATTTTCTTGTTGTACATATCCTAGCTAACTTCTAGTATTCAGCAGCAATATACAATAAGATGTGTTTTTAAAACATAAATGTTCGAAAAGTGTCCATACTTTATGCTTTACATAATAATGACATGTTGTACAGTGGTATTAACATTATATGACTACACGTAATTTGGACTCGCCCTAGAGTCAGAACCCTGGGGTTGTGAATTCACAATTTTGGTACATCCCTCTCTGCTTTTCCTTGATATGCATTTAGTTTTTATACAATATCAATAAATTAAAGAAGAATTCTTTCAAGTGTTAAAGACATACATTTATAATCACTATGACCATTTTGGCCCCACCCTGGTACCAATACCCCTACCCCTGGGATAAGGAAATTCAAAATTTTGAGCAAGAGCTATCTGCCCCTTCTAATATCTGTTTAGTTTTAATTTCACATCAGTAGCATTAAAGAGTATATTATGTTTTACACATATGCCAAATTTGGCCCTACCCTGCATGAAGTCAGAACCACTACCCTAGGTATCATGAAAGTTTACATTTTTGGCAGAAGCCTTCCTGTTCTACACGATTATATGCATTCAGTTTTACTTGCAGATTAGTTGAAAGAAGATTCTTTAACATTGGTTGAATTAAGGCAGTTTTTTGCTGCATCCTTATAAATGCCCTATGGGTACAGGAGTCCTGAAATTTACAATTTTAAATTCAATCCCCCGGAGATGCTCAATACCAAATCTGAAAGAAATGGAAGGGTAGTTATCAAAAAGAATCATTAAAGCACACATTTAAACACTATGTAACCATTTTGGCTCAAAACTCCTACTGCTGGGATAGTTTTAATGAAGGATTACCTGCTCCTTCTATATATCAATGTAGATTCAATTTAATATCAATAGCAAATATAAATATGCCTTTTATATAGATGTGCAGTTGTAGAGAAGATTTTCGAAATTTAGCCAATTTTTGGCAGTTTTTGCCCTGTAGAAAAGGGGCCGTGGGTGCAAGAATTCTGAAATTTACAAGTTATGTTGCTCTTGTCCCAAAAATGCTTGATACCAAATTTGAAGAGAATTGGAAAGTCAGTTATCAAGAACTTAGAAATGTTAATTGTTAACACATGACAACGGCAATAACAGATCACAGGGGTGACTCAGGCAACCTAGATACGCCAAGTAAAGGTCTATATAAAGCTTCATTTATTTCAAATACCTGGTATTAATGCACAACAGATGACAATAGACAACTAACCATTGCAATAAGGTTATCTACCAATAAAAATACTGCAGTGTGATATTATCCCCTCTTTTCCATTCTAAGGGATTATTCTTTAATCCTTAAAATCACGTTGCATTAAGGAATAACAACATTTAATCTTTTATATACTGTTCATCAATCCAGCCTTGTGTTCTAGATTTCAGCCATATTTCTTATTTGATTCTTATCAAACTTGCTGGAATTGACATCATGTCTTGTCACATTGTAATTTCATTACGTTTGTGGTCACTGAAAGGGGAATTATGAATTCTGTGACATGTACAAGATTTATGCCTCCTTTCTTAGTTGATGTTTATCAAAATTTCATGAATCAAGTTCATTGCATATAAACAAGATATTCTGTTCAATGTAATAGAACATGTCACAGAAAGAAATGTTCCTCATCTCTCAATTTGTATTGAATTTGCATGAACTTAATTATACATGAACAGATAGATGCTGGCACATCTCAAGATCTGTGTTCATCTAATTTTTGTTTCAACTGACAGGACAAGTTTACTGGTGTGCAACTTCATAAAATGTTCATTACATTAGGCTTCTTAATAAGTCTGTTTGCCTTTGTTAAGCTCTTGTTGACTGGCTTTAAGCATTCAGACTACATTCAGAAACAGTGCACGGTTTTTATCATAAAGTTGTATAATAATTAAAACAGGTTTATAACATGGTTTATAATGTCATTAAATCAGTTCCAGCCGTATAATAATGGTATGGAAATTTTTTACCTTTATATCCACTCAGCAAAGATTACAATTTTAGTGTAAAATCATCAGGAAAATTTTATAACATTACAGGAATCATCTACTAAGCTAATTAGACAAACAAGAACTAAACAAGCAAGAACTAGACAAACAAGAACTAGACAAGCAAGAACTAGACAAGCAAGAACTAGACTAGACAAGCAAGAACTAGACAAACAAGAACTAGACAAGCAAGAACTAGACAAGCAAGAACTAGACAGGCAAGAAAATTCAAAATGGAAAATACAAGTGTATTGTTAATGAGTATTTAAAACATATTGTGATGGTTTGCTCTAACAATCTGCTGATCTAAAATTATCACCCATCAACAGCTTGAATAGTACAATTAATTATCATCAAGACTTCAGCAGTTTTATAAGAATATCTTTAATTGTCTCAATAGTCAGTGATCTTGTTTGAATCTAAAGGGCATCTAAAGTTCACACGAAACTCTAGGCTTCCAAGTAAGTAGCTTAATGTACGTCTTTCTTAATGCATGCCAAATTAACTTCAGCCTCAATCTGATATACATCCCCTCTTAAACATCCCATCTTAAATCTCATTAAAGGAACTTGAGGTCTGCATGATTTTACATTTATATATACAAGCTCCTAACCTGATACATTACTTAACTGTTATAATTAACTCATTGTACACTACACAGTTTATGATAATATAATTTAATTTTACGTGTAACATGCAGTTTGACTGTTAATTCATTTGACTTCACCAATATTCTTTGTATCATATACACAAAGCTGCCATTCAAGTCCTGCAAGTTCCACATCATATAAGATTCCTATTTTCTTTAGAATTATTTTTACTCCTTTTATTCAATATAAAGTACTTTGGTCAGTTTACGCTATTTTATAAACTGCTTTGTTTATACGGTGTAAACTGTCCCGACTTACCTTTTATCAAATAAAATGAGTACTTAAATCACACTAGTAAAACTAGCAGTTTTAACAGGGACTCAGGGTGTTAAACTCTCAAATCATCCATCATGTCACCTAATAATAATGTGTTATAATGAGAAGATTTCTGATCTGATACTAATTATTATATATTCAATACCCTACTAGTTTTGTAGTGCCCCATCACAGTTTCTTTTGTGGAACTTTGCGTTCTTCAAACTTGTCACATGTATATAAATTTTCGATTTATTCAGAAAAATAATGCACTCATTTCCAAGGAGACGCGAATGCTTATTAAGCATCCATACATTTAAACGCAGCTTCGCTCTAGTCATGGATAATTTTATATATCAAAGCTAAAATTTACCACTGACAAATATAACTTTTACAGAGAAAACTGATTAACACAAAAATGATGAGTTATCCATTTTCACGGGTTATATGCTCCAGGGCTCGGTTTTTTGAAACCTGGCTAACTTTAACATAGAGGATTGGTTTAATGCAGTGTCAAGTCCTAATCAATTGATTAGCTAACAAAGTGGTTAATTCTGTTGATCAAATGTAATTAAACAGTGGTTTGATAACACTGTGTTAAATGAGTTAACCTCTTACTGATCATTTCATTACCCATAATGCACATTTACTTTACTTAAATGAAGACTTTGTAGTAAAGAAATCAGGGGTAAATTCAAAATCTCCATTGGTCAGAATTAAATGTCACTGATTTTTTCTTTCTTTCTGCAATTAGTACAGGGTTTTTGATCTAATACATGTAACAATTTGTTAAAATGAGAGGGTTTATAATTTCAATCCTAAGTTAAAATGAGTATGTTTCTAATACAAGTCTTTTAAATGACTTGTTATATTGAGTGGGTTTCTAATACAAGACTTGTAATATGTTACTGAGTGGGTTTCTAATACAAGACTTGTAATATGTTACTGAGTGGGTTTCTAATACAAGATTGTAATGAATCATTATATATTGAGTGGGTTTCTTATACAAGATTGTAATGAATCGTTATATTGAGTGGGTTTCCAATACAAGATTGTAATGAAGGGATATGGAGACCCAAAGGGCTGCTAGCTTCCACATACTTAAATGATCATTAAGATTGTTAAAACACTACTATGTGAAATGCCTAATGCCTGCGCTATTTCTTCCACCTGAATTCGCCTATCAGAGCTAGTATACCAGAACCCAAACTTTGTTACACATTTCTTTGTCGGTGGCATCAAGATCTGTCTTCATCTTCTAAAGATGATCTACCATGTTTGAATTCCCCTATCCATAATTTAACCTGAGCATAAGATGCTGCAGAAGACCCAAAAACATCAGCTGACTTGCCATGTATTTCCTTGCCTGTTTTTCCTTTTAAATACAAGTACCGAATTAAAGCCCTGATTGCCATTTGCTCATCGCTAAGGGATTTGGGGACCCAAAGGGCTGTTAGCTTCTGTATACCTACTGAAATGACGTGAAATAAACATCGGTTAAGTCACCATCTATTTCCTTGCCTGTTTTACCTTTTAAATACAAGTACCATATTACAGCACGGTGCTCAACTTTAGATGAAAAGCATGCCTTTGCATCACTAGCCATGCTTGACATTCAATATCTTATTAAAGAATGACTCAATACGCATGCAATTTTGTACTCAGGTATAAAAAATGTATTGAAACAAGGCATGAAAATCGTGACCATCTCATTCAATCGGAAATGGGATAGGCTGGTTACTTTTTGACTCACCCTCATAATGAATCATTATATTGAGTGGGTTTCCAATATAATATTGTAATGAATCATTATATTGAGTGGGTTTCTAATACAAAATTGTAATGAATCGTTATATTGAATGGGTTTCTAATACAAGATTGTAATGAATCATTATATTGAGTGGGTTTCTAATACAAGATTGTAATGAATCATTATATTGAGTGGGTTTCTAATACAAGATTGTAATGAATCATTATATTGAGTGGGTTTCTTATACAAGATTGTAATGAATCATTATATTGAGTGGGTTTCTAATACAAGATTGTAATGAATCATTATACTGAGTGGGTTCCTAATACAAGATTGCAATGAATCATTATATTCAGTGGGTTTCTTATACAAGATTGTAATGAAATATTATATTGAGTGGGTTTCTTATACAAAATTGTAATGAATCATTATATTGAGTGAGTTTCTAATACTAGACTTGCGATCTGTTATATTAAGTGAGTTTCTGCATTTACACTGGCTTCTTTGAAATTGAAAAGAAAATTCTAAAAACCATTTCAAGGCAGTTTCAATTACTTCAATTTTCTTGGCAGTTTTTAAAATTTTTAAAAATTCAATGAAATTGAAACCTCCAATTCTTCCAAAATTTTACAAGTGCACCTACATCTGGATGTATATCAGAAAACTGAAATAAGCCTGCATGGTTTCACAAAGAACCCTATGAAATACAAGTATCATTAGTATCCCTGCAAGGAACACAGGAATTTTGTAATTTTCATTCCAGTGGCCTTAATATTTTGTAATTACTTGAAAAACAGGTCTCAGTGCAAGATATTATCCTTGAAAGTCTATTTGAAAAAAAGATACAAATTGCATAACAAAAACTTTGACTTATAGGAAAATTACTCTTCTAATAACCTTAAACACAAATGGGGACCCAGATCTTTGAATCCTTAGATTGATCATAGTAGCAATGCCCATAATGCTTGTCCATTTCTACAGCTCAACCCAGATACATTGAAATTTACTCTGTGAGCTTTTTTTACTTTTGATGCACGTTAAACTGATGATTAATGAATAGTTCAATTGCATGCAGCTAGGTCTACAAAACGTTTGTCACTGACATTGTGTAGCTTCTGAAGATATGTTTTCAATCTATAAATGCAATCACAAGCTTGACTGTCGGTCACATTTTGTGTCTGTTTCTACTTAAATATTGACAGTCAGTTCTTATCTGGTGATGGTTGCTGTATTTATATAGTCTACCATCAGAATCACTTTTAAAGTTAATTTACTGAGCTTAGCAAGTGACATATGACCTGTAAACCTGTCATCTGTGTAGGACGTTAGAGGAATTAACTTCGTATGAGATTTTAGTGTGAACCCGTAAGAACAATGTGACAGCAGCACCAGCCATGCTTAAGTCAAGCCATTTAATTACAGTTTTGATGTTAATAGAAAATTCATGTTTTTCATCTAAACAGTCACTATAATTTTTTGGAGGTATAAAAGAAGCTTCCTGTAGTAGACATTTGATTATGGCTGCAGTAACGATGTGACACATTTGAGGAGAAAATATCAAAGTGATTGCAGATTTTCAATTTTGGGATAACACAAATTTGCATAATGAAAAGGCGAAAATAATGAACAGTGATCAATCTCATATATCCCATATGGAATACAAATTACAGAGTTGGGCAAACATGGACCCCTAGATATACCAGAGGTGGGATCAGGTGTCTAGGAGGAGTAAGCATCCCCTGTTGACAAGTCACACCTGCTGTGCACCCTATATCTTAAATGATCAGGTAAAAGGTGTAATTCATATTTAGAATCAGAGTGCTAAGAACTGCCTAACATACATGTCAGAGAGCATTTGACCCAATGAAAGGTTGTATTGGCAAAATAAATTGTTATAATGACCAGAGAATTTGCAAAATGCTGACTTTAAATGAGACTGTTGAATCCCATGTAACATCAACTTGTTTGTCAGTAGCCCGCCTCAATTTAAGGTAGTATGCAACAGATAATGCAAAATTTTCCTATAATTATTTTTTTTTTTTTTAAATTACAGTACTTTTTTTTTTAAAATTATCAAACTGCATCTATTTGCAAAATTTAAAAGCAATCTGACCTGTAGTATTTTTTTTTTAAAGGTCACAAGCAAGGGGTACTGAGGATCTATTCTAACAACCTGGATCCCCATAGGGTGGATATGTGCAAAGGTCAAATTTGCAAGCTATTTGCCATACTTAGTATAAAAAAAGAATCCATGAATCAATTTTAAAGAAAAACTAACAAACGACATTTCAAGACATATAGATTCAACAAGAAGAATACTACAAAAATGCAACTTAGGGATTTTATTTTAACAGGCATTTTACTACCCCCCCCCCCCTCTTTTTGATCAATAAGAAGTGATCTGCAGACTGTTAAATTCTATGCCAGTGTTTTGTTATAAATGTCATTCCTTATTTTCCTTTTCAAATAAAATTGAACCCAGTATTTATCAGTTTATTTAGACACACACACATCTCTATAATTTCTTTTAAAATCAACCTGTGAAGTGAACTCTCCCCCCTCCTCTTACATCTATATTTCATATTCAATAAAAAGTTTTACTCATAGCATATAAACTCACTAAATTCACTTTGATGTATATACTGAGGAATTTTATATTAATGTACAAAATCATGACATACATGTAATTCATTTATAAGTTTCTTTAATGACACACACAAGTCCATATCATGTTTCTTTCACCGTGTTTGTGAAGTGAAGTGGAAATTTACTTATTTGGCAAAACATTTGTTTAGCTAGGAGGACTCATTGTATGTTTACTTTATTTAACCACAATGACTCTTGGATAGGTTGTCTAATTCAATGATTCTTATTCCCTCACTCTAGTCTTTACTTGCAACTGTGTTGTGTCCGATCCCCACCTCCACTTTACTTCTGATGTCAATATAGACTAATCATCAGTATCGCATTCCACATCAGTATAGACAGTTTTGTTATCGGACGATAATAGTGCATAATTTTGATCCTGAATTTCCAAATCACTTGCTTTTTTTTTTCTTCCCCAAATGTAACCATCCTTTGGATTTACAAACATTCCATCACTTAATCTCTACAATCTATATTTATGTTATCTGGTTACACTTGGAAGGCCTCGGCTACTAGCCAATCGTCTGTATTATTTGTTGCTACAGACACTTGACTCAAGCACTTTAAAACTATGTTAGGTAAATGCTTAAATAATGGGAGATGCTTCCGAAATGATATATTTTTGGATACTGTTGTGTACTACCTTAATAATGCACACATACACTCTTAATGTTTTTATTTTAAATTTACCAGTCACCTACTGTTTTAGCTTTTCTGAATCATTCATATTTGCTCCAACCAAAACAGAAATTCTTCCTGACTGCACTATCCCATCATGGCAGCGATTATCCTTCAGATGAAAAGATTTTGCTAGTTTGCACGTAAAACATAAACCGGTCTTGTTGATATTGAAATGGTCTTTGTTCCATGGTCTGCCATCAAACTGGTCAATTTGTTTTGAATCCAGCCATCTGACCATTTAACTCTTTATCTACCAGTCCTATCAGTACTTTGATTATCTATACTTTCACTCTCATCACACATAGCTTTGTAAGCAGCATATCATTTTTTGAGGCCCTCAATATCCATACAGATGAACATTTGAAATCAGTAATGCCCAACTTTACTGCAAATTCTTCAGACTTCTCTGGTAAGACTCAGCTAGAAATCACAATATTCAATAATCTAGCATTTGTTAACCATTCGAAGAGACATACTTCCACCTCTGTAAAGTCTTTAAAACTCATACGTTTCCATTTGGGGGAACAAATCACCTTACATTTTAGCTTCAATCATAGCAGCACGCTGTTGTAAAATCATGGTTAAAGTACCATTGATAATCCCAAAATATTTTGCTGTTTCAGATTCTGTATCCCAAAACAGAGGTTTTCTTTTTTGTGGAGTGTCCATTTTCATTAACAATCTTGCCAACAAGCTGTCAAAAAGAGTGGTCATACACCACTTTATTTCATTGTGATAAAAAGATGCACTGAAAACAAATAATTCAAGTCAGAAACAGATCAATTGACACCTTACTATACATGTGTGTGTAATTATGAAGTCACGAACTATGATGACTATATGAACGAATCTCAATATTTTATGCCAAGTCTGATTGAAATTGTCCCGTTAGTTCTGGAGATGATGAAAATGTGAAAAGTTAACGATGACTACGACATCAGATACTGGACAAATTTTTATCAGGAAAGCTCACTTCGGCTTAGATGAGCTAAAAACAACACATTATTACCTCAGTGGACTGATAATTGATTTCCAATTAGGCAACACTTCAATGTAACAAATAATTTTTAATGCAAAGAAAATGCGAAATTGAAGCTGGGGATTGAGATTGATATTAAGTGATTTTCATACAAGTATATATAGTAAGCTGTAGAATTGCAGCAGTAATCAAAGAATGGATTAACTTAAGACACCACTGTCCAATTTGTCAGTTGTGTGAAGCAAGTAACTACAACTGAAAACATTTCTAAAATAAAAATGAAATAATAAAATGGACACATCAAAAGTCCTGCCTAAAAGAAACTGAAATACACATGGCATTCCATGTTAATTTCCTTTCACTTAGCATGAACTGAGGAATTTACATCCAGCTGTAAGTTGTGGGGAAATTAACACATTGGCACTTCTAATGGAAATCAATGCCTCAGCATTTAGAAGTTCAAATAAACCATTCTTTAGTCAAAAGAAAACAAATTGTTGAAAGATTTTACTCTCATAAATTACAACTTTGGAAGTAAAATATTACTTTTCAAAACATACTTGTCCATCTTGAGTGACCTGAATTATATCAATATTTTTTAAACTTTTGTAGATTCTGTAGAGTACCCAGGCATTAAATCCTACATTGTAAAAACTCAACAGGAACTGATTTGACTTACATTTAAAAATTATGTTTACAAATAATAGACAAAAATTAGCACATGGTGTGATACCAAAAATGTAGATGTATGTGCACTTCTGGAATAAGAAAATCATACAGAATTAGAAAAATATGTCATGAAAGGTTGTTAACTAAACATTGGGATACATGTCAATCTGATGCTGTCTTTGTGCTTTTTTATATTATTGAAGTTCAGATCATAAAACGGTAATCAAATAAGAACTGTATTTAATATAGTACTTGACAAGAAGTGGTATCCTTTTTATTGCCTAGAGTCGCTTTGTATACTCAGGTATATTTCTCAATAATCATGATTTAATAGCACTGAATGTTATCAACTTTCAGACCACGCCATTTGCTGAGTGATAATATTGATGTGATGTCAATTACACATGACAGTAAGATGGTATCCACAACACCTGCTGTGTCCATCCCGTACAACATCCAGATAGATTCCTCCACGACTTCCTCCATCCTCTTGTCCTGGGGAGTGAACAACAACCTCATCCACTCCACCATTCTGGCCTACCAGGTTCATTATCAGAAAGAGGCTAGCAAATATGTGCAGTATGGCCCGAGACTTCCTTCCACGTCCTCCGAGTTCAACATTCAGAATCTTGTGGCGGATACATTCTATAAGATTTGTTTGGTTATATATCAGAATAACACAGTGACACCTGACCGTGAGTGTGTGGATGCCTCCACCTCAAACTGGCGGATTCCTGTATCGATCTCCATAGGCAGCAGCATCGGAGCTGTCCTGGCTTTGTTTCTAATCATGCTCATCGTGGTGGCAGTAGCTCGATGTCCCACCACCATTCGCTGGCCTCGCAATAAGAAAATGGATTGCAAAAAATATGACAGTATATCCTCTCATTTTCACTATGATTTCAGTGATACTGTGACCCATGAACGTGAAGACGATTTCATCTCAGATCACAGTGAAATTGAATTACATAAGGAGGGTTGTAACTCGAGCCCATACCAGCGTTGCTCTGAGCACCGCACGGCAGCTACACACTTCTGTAATGGTCACCATCACCATCAGGTGACCTTCAGTGACCATCCTCCAACAAGATGTACTGGTGCACGACCCAAAGTTCAAATTGCTAAGCATTGTCAACATTCATCTTACCTCGGGAAAAAACAACTGATGTCACATTCCTCAACAGATTCGGAAACTGATCATATGACTTCAGATAAAGTGCAACAAACAAAATGCCCAGAAACATTGTGTGAACATGCTCATTGTTTCAGTGATGATATTTATAATCTACAGAATTCAAACAGATCTGATGGAGATTTTAATCATTCCCCAGTGTGTTGTTCAAAATTTCAAAGCAATGACTTTCTGTTTGGACCTGGGTCCTTGGAATGTAAAGCAGAGAGTTCAGCACTCATACACAAAGCTCCCAGTCAGAGTCAAATGGAAGTGTCCTCCAGCGATTCCGGATACAAAGACACTTTACATAAAGCTCAGTCTCAATCATTTGAAGATGAAAATGCTTTCTTCTCTGCCACAGACAACTTTGCATCCGATTTGGATGCAAATGAGAGGGTGTACAAGAGTGAGATTTCTGATGAATATGAAATGACTGATCTAACAGACAAATTGAGATCTGTCTATGTCTCCCCCTCTTCAGGCATAGATCAATCCGTCTAGTGTCAACCAATTTCTGAATTAAGAAGCTTGAGATGAACTGAAATGCATGCATCAAGATTTCTAACCACGAATTTGTGTATATAAATTCCCCAGCTTATGATTCATAAATAGTAGCTGTTGTTAATCTATTAAATCATTATCCTTTGTTTTCTTCTTTAAAGTCAGTCAAGTTATGTTTTTACTTAAAATCACGCAAAAAAAATTACTTCTTCAGTTGTAATACACACATATATGTAAAAATCTGGTATCATATTGTAATACGCACATACATGTAAAAATCAGATATCATATTGTAATACACACATACATGTAAAAATCAGATATCATATTGTAATACACACATACATGTAAAAATCAGATGTCATATTGTAATACACACATACATATAAAAATCATATGTCATATTGTAATACACACATACATGTAAAAATCAGAAATCATATTGTAATACACACATACATGTAAAAATCAGATATGATATTGTAATACACACATACATATAAAAATCAGATATCATATTGTAACCCCACACTTGCCGCTGGCTTATAATATGAATAAATTTGAACCAATATATGCTATATTACAAATTATTTGGATATCAATTTGTATTCTTGTATTTCTGCTCCTATTGGCGTGGTCTCAGATCACTGGGGTCTGATGGTTTAAACATACTTGAATCTACATTACAAATGATTACACATCAGTCTGATATATTGTACAAGACTTCTGTATAATTCCTATGTAAAACTTTAAACCACTTTTATTGTCCTACATTGACCCTGGAGGTCAGGATATGAACAAACTATTAACATAAACCCCTAACTGACCATATTTTACAGTTTCATGCCTGCATGGAAACATTTGTGAAACAGTTAGTAACCCCCAACCCCCCAAAGGACTGCCCTGATATCCACAATTAATTTACTAGATATATTTACAAAGAAGCAATTTTTAGTACTGCTAAAATTCAAATTTTGTCATTTGACTCAGTTTATAAGGATTTTCATTTTAAAGCAATATAAGCTGCCAAAATTGCAATTTTTTATAGTGGCATTAAAAGAGGTTAAATGAACGTTGATATGATTGAAAAAAAGAACTGCATCGAATTTCCTCTCTTATGCATCGTTTACACACCTTTACGTGATGAAAAATATATTCCTCGACATTCCGTTTGACCCTAACAACGGCAGCTGATTAATCGTCGGCGACAATCCCGAAGATAACCAATGTTGACACGAATGATTCTGATGCTGATCGGGGTGGATCGGGTTGTATCCGATTCATTAGAATATGGACGGCGAGGTGAGATAAAATTCTAGCTACCATCATTATTTTGGCATTGTTAACGATCTTATATGTTTTTATATCTTTTTCGTCCCGAATCAGTCAAAGTTGGCTTTCTCCCTCGCTTCGAACCTTTCGTGTCAGACATCTTTCGTGCTTACCGGAAATATTGCGCTTGCGCATTTGATTTTGCCGAATGAGTTCAACTTTAGGTCATTGCATACGGAAATAATGTCGGAAAAATTAAGGTACGGGAAGACTTAATTTCAACTGTCGAACAATTTTTACATTTAATGCAAAAAATACAACATGTCAAAAGTTTAATGGATAAAATCAGGTATTAGAAGGTAGATGTTACAAAATTTCGATTAAATTTTAGGGACCCCAAAATAACAATTTTGACAGCTTATATTGCTTTAACAAAAATGTGCAATCCCCTACTGTCGACTGTTATATACTTTGTTTAAGGATGATGTCTGGCACCTTATAAAGGTGGGAACATATGCATTTATTCTGGTTATTGATTAAATTAAAACTGTATTAAGAAGATATCAATACAATTTTTCCACTTTGAATCCATATTAATGGGAAGTCACATTACGGATGAGATATCTTAAGGGTGTTATTTGCACACTCAGTACAAAGTCAAAAACTGGCAAACTCACAAGAAAATTAGCACCTGTCTATGTTACAATCTGTTTGTTTGTGTGCCTTTTATTCTTTTTCTATGCCATTAGACCAACTAGAAAAACATTATAATGGAATAAATTTGCCAATCCAAAATTATATGTTAAAATAAAATTGCTAAAACAAAATTACAGAATTAAAATCATAGGCAGAAATAACAAGATGTGTTTGTGAAACACAAATACCCTAAATATTGGTAAATTCCAATGATGGCCATGCCAATATTAAATTTTTTAAAAAGTAGGTAAAATGCCAAGGTCAAGGTCATATATCTTGATCTTGACACAATAAATACTCATGTGTTTACCATTCAAATGTCAATATCAACATTTTTTAAAAGTAGGTCAAAGGTCAAGACATTCAGTACCAAAAGAAAGGTCTTGTCATGCAGAATACTCATGTGAAATATGAAAACCCAAGTACTTGCCATTTAAAAGTTGTGGCAAAGGTTAAAGTTTTTAAAGTCAAACACCAAGGTCATGGTCACAAGATCAAAAATTTTGGTACCAACAGAAAGGTCTTGTCACAAGGAATAATCTTGTGAAATATGAAATCCCTAGTACTTGCTATTTAAAAGCTATGGCAAAGGTTAATGTTTTTAAAAAGTAGGTCAAACACCACTGGTACCAAAGGAAATGTTTTGTCAAAAAGGAATATTCCTGTGAAATATCAAAGTGCTAGCATTTACTGTTCAAAAGTTATTAGGAAGGTTACAGATTCACAAAGAATGACGGAGGAAATTAAAACAATATGCCCCAGGATCTTTGATCTCAAAAAAATAAAACAGAAATAAAGATAAAAATTATAAGCACCTATGATCTACTACCAGATTCAGTCTGGAATAAGTAATTTCATTCATGTCAAACAACTAAGTACTCGGTAAAGAGAAAACTTGTTACAACCACTGGATTAAAGCAACCCTATTGGTGCTATTCCATTTCTCAACTTCAGTATGGCATTCAATCTGACTAACCACAATATTCTTATAAAAAAGCTCAAATGTTACAATTTTGATCTATTAGCAATATTTAACTTGTTTACTCATATTTATGATATGTGACCGATTCCATATGTACAATTTGGTTGTGTCTTCCAGTACTTTATCTATCACAGCAGTGGTGCCACAAAGTTCTATTTTGGGGGCCTTTTAATATTATTTCATTTTATATCAATAATTTACCACTGCATATTTATGGAAGCAGGAAGGTGCTAAGGTAGAGAATTAATAACAACTTAACTGGCAGCTGCCACTTATCATCTGGCATGCCACCTACTACCAGGTGGTCACCAATTATTTAAATGCTATTCACCATGCACAGTCAGTGCCACTTAATTTATCTGGCAGCAACCACTTAATTTATATGGCAAATGCGAATTTAAAAAATGGAGCACCGCTAAACTGGTACAAGATACGCCCACATATGTTATTAATCCAGAGTCTTTAACAAGTCTATCACATGGTTAAGGACAATAAATACTGGTAAAATATTAAGTTTAATTGAAATTCACAGAATGAAACCATGGGCCATAACGCCTTCAAAAATATGGCCAAGGTTAAATTTGATCTTTCTTTGTACCAAATTTCATGAAAATTCACCAAAGGATTTAGGAGGAGTTGCGAAGACAAAGTATTTTACACAACTAACTCCAAGGACCATAACTCCTTTTTAAAAATTGGACAGTGTTCCCCTTGTAATATGCACATCTACACATTGTGATCTTTCCTTGTACTAAGTGTCATTAAAATTCCCACAAGGGTTCAGGAAGAGTTGTGAAGACAAGGTTTAAGGGATGGATGGACAGACGGATGACAGCGGTACAGCATATGCCCACATTTTATGTGCACATATGAAAATAATTTACTTCACATCACTTAGTTATTTTTTTCAAAAGAGTTTAGATTGATATGCAGACATGTAGCATCCTTTTTTAGAGTAGAGGTGGGGGTGCATATTGCATATAGAGAAGATATTGTCTTCTAAAATTATTGACAAGTAGAAAAGAACACAAATAATTTCTCTTTTGCCTAAACTTTGTATTCCTACATTCCTTAAATTCATCAATTCATCATTTGGCATCCCCCTGGTTCTATGTGCCTGTTATGTTGGTATATTTATTACACATTAACATTTTCTCATGGGCACATGTCTGTCAACATTCCTATAACTTATATTGACAGCAAATTCAACAAATGGTAATGCTCTTCATCGTAAAACACCCATGTATTACTGATTACACACATGTAATACTGATTACACACATGTATTACTGGTTACACACATGTATTACTGATTACACATGTGTATTATTGATTACACCCATGTATTACTGATTACACACATGTATCACTGGTTACACACATGTATTACTGATTACACACATGTATCACTGGTTACACACATGTATTACTGGTTACACACATGCATTACTGGTTACACACATGCATTAATGATTACACCCATGTATTACTGGTTACACACATGTATTATTGATTATGCACATGTATCACTGGTTACACACATGCATTACTGATTACACCCATGTATTATTGATTATGCACATGTATTACTGATTACACCCATGTATTACTAATTACACACATGTAATACTGATTACACACATGCATTACTGGTTACACACATGCATTAATGATTACACCCATGTATTACTGATTACACACATGTATTACTGATTACACACATGCATTACTGATTACACACATGCATTAATGATTACACACATGTATTATTGATTATGCACATGTATCACTGGTTACACACATGTATTACTGGTTACACACATGTATTACTGATTACACCCATGTATTACTGATTACACACTTGTATTACTGATTACACACATGTATTACAATTTACTGGAGAGGGGGTTACTATAAGAGTTGCACTTCCTTTAATTTTAGATAAGAGAAAAGAGAGACGCCAGTTGAATAATTGTTGGCTGTCTGGTAAATCAAGTGGCGGCCACCAGATAAAATGGCAGACAGCAGTTAAATTACTTTTATACCCTGGCACCTACAAGCTTCCACATACATTTTAAATATTGTCACCAAGATGTTTTTGTTGATGATGGAACTTAATTTTGCAAGGCTATGACAGAAATTTGCTGTCTATTGAGAATTTGATTCGACGCTTTTGAAGCTGAGATTTGTTGTTCACAGAACCAAATGATTCTGAATCCATCTAAGACAAAATGCATGCTCATGCCGGAATGCATCAAAGAAAATGTTAAATCAAAATCATATGTATAATATCTGATCATCCAAGTGAAAGTGTTTGTATCTTGGAGTTCATCTCCAAAGTTCACTTCAGTTCAGCTCTCACACAGAATTAGTTTGCAAATCTGTCACTTCCAAAATTACATCTTTTTCTAACTCTTCCTACCTTAAAACACATTTTGACAGTGATTATTTTGATATCACCAAGTATTCATTATCGTAATGCTCAACTTCAGATGTGAACTCTTTGCCATTACTTGTGAAATATAGTTAGCTGACTATAAGCTTGGACAGTGTGTCGAATTACTTAAATGACAAATTAATTAGAATCCCACAAATTCACAGTATAGTTATAGAATGTCTAGTAATTTCTCCTCAGCAGACGTATGTAATAACTATAAATATTTAAAAGGTGTTAAATTTATTCTCGTCATTTATACAAATTTACAAATATGAATATAATACTTTTAACTGTACAATATATATCTTGCCCAATTTTCACCCCAGGACTTGTATTTGAAAAAACAAGAGGCCCATAGGCCTTATTGGTCACCTGAGAATTTGTTAAAAAGTATCACTAGCTCCAAGGGCTCCAAAATTTGTAATAATTGTCTACGCTAAATTTTAATATTCAGTAGCACTATAAAACAAGATGCATCCTTAAAACAAAAATGCCCCCCCCCCCCCACCAAGAGTGTCCATAGGACATACTGATGAAAGGCTTTACATAATATATCATATATTATTTATATATGACTAGAGTCAGTACCCTGGGATTGCAAAATTCACAATTTTTGTACAATGCTTTCTGCTTTTCCTTTTATACATTTAATTTTCATATATAGGTGTAATAAGTATCAGCAAAATTAAAGAAGTCTTTCAAATGATTAAATATCATAAGACAATAATCACTATGATAAATTTGGCCCCACCTGGAACCAAAAGCCCCTACCCCTGGAATCCTGAAATTTACAAATTCAACAGTAAAGGGCTACCTGTTCCTTCTAAAGATCTATTTAGTTTCAATTTGGCATCAATGGCATTAATTAAGAAGATGCCAGGTTTTATTTAAATGTTTTACAAATAAACACTATATATGCCGAGTTTCCAGACCCTGTCCTACAGTCAGAACCTCTATCTATCCTGGGGGTTTTGGTAGAGACCTTCCTGCATGCTCTACATGACTATACATTTATTTTTCTTACAGATGTACCATTGCAGAAAAGAAGATTTTTGAAAATTGGTCAAATTTTGCCTGCCCCTAAAGTCTCGAGGTTGCAGAAGTCCTGAAATTTATTATAATAATCATTATCATTATACTATATTTATATAGCACTTTATCTAATAATTACCATAAAGCACTTTACATGTAAAACAAGATTAAAAAAGGAAAATAACTACATACAAAGGACATGAAATAAATAATATTAAACTGAGGTTAACATGAGTAACTAAAGAGTAAACATTCTTTTTTATAAAATCAATTGTTTACATAAATATCAACTTACAATAAGGGGTCTGATTCTACCAATATTACGAAGTTGGTTGATTGATTGATTGTTTATTTTTTTCCGCCACACTCAACAATTTTTCAGTTATCTGGTGGCGTCCAGTTTTTACAAAGTTAGAAATAACATGATCTTATCAATGAACTTATTTGACACTCCATGCTAAGTGTGCTGTTGAAAAACATCCCAAGATTTTTGACACACGAAGCACTTGTGATGACGTATCAACCAAAAGCCAGATGAGAAATTTACAATTCACAAAGAAGCTTCATACCAAATTTGAAAAGAATTGGAATGGCAGTTATCCAGAAGAAGTTAAAAATGTTCAACCATTAATGCATGATGTGCAATGATACAGACCAATAGCAACAGATCATCCCGGCAACTCGGGTGACATAAAAAAAACTCGGTATCTTAAGAAATGAAGCTTATACATATGACATATTGCACCTTGTAGTTCTTGAGAAGATGGATATTTTAAAGAATTTCCTATGTCCCACTTTGAAACTCTTGTCACCACCTTGAATATTTTGATGGTTTGAATACAGTTAATTATTGGAAGATTTTATCAAGTTACCTTTTCTGGTTCAGTGGATCTTGTTGAGAAGATTTTTAAGGATGAAAAACACATCTTCATGGCCTGTTTCCTTTCAAACCATAAATGGAGAAATGAACATTTCTTGTTCCTTCAAACAATAAGTTGTAAGGGATAATTATATGTAATTTATGGATTGTGAGGTTTAATCTCACAGAGGTTTTAATATTCTCCACATTTCCTTCTACTAAAATTGTATTTTTTCACTAAATAAAGCATCTACATCAGAAGAGTATTCTATTTTATAACATCATTGTACATATCCTCCACAATCATTCATAACAATTTTCTATGCCATGATCTACATGATTTATCGTATTTGCATGTTTTCTTACTTATCTCCCCTTGGAAAAAGACATGGCTCTTCATTTAAACAGACTTAAATCCCCTTTACCTCAGACTACTTTGTGTCATATGCTTAGTCAAAATTTGCCCTGTGAAAAATTCACAGACACAATGGACATATGAACTTTGATATGAAAAGCTCACTTCAGCTTATGACAGGTGAGCTAAAAATATCTAGAAGACATTAACAGTAACTGATTTCTCAAGTTGTGCTGCAGGCAGTCAAGATTTAAAAAATATCAACGATTCTGTAATCAGATGTCTTTCAAATTCTGAAACTCTTGTAATGAGAAAATTAATCTGGAATGTGCCGAAGTCCCCAAACTAATCAACAAACAACATGTAGGCACAGAAAGAAAGAGTAAATTCACCAAGAACTTCCATCATCAAATTGCTCAACTATTCCAATAATAATTTGTCCTGGCTTCTCACGGTGTAGACAGACTAGCTACTGATTGATTTACTATGTATCAGAAACTGAGATTTCCACTTAAATCTCCTTAATGATGGGACTGCAATCTCAGAAAATGACAGTTTTTTAGATCAAAGATGCTGACAGAATGGCCACTTATATTTTTCTGATGTGTAGCTTAACACAAGTACTCAAAGAGTGCAAATCTCCACTACATCAAATAACAACTTTCATGATATATTGAGAAAGAGACCATCAAACAGAACATATTGGCCCACAGTGAATTGGCATAAAAAAAAATTCATTGGAATATATTGGCACAAATCAAATGATCCGTGCATACCAATTTAGTAACATTTTCTGGACAAATTTGCTCACAATTATTTACACAATGATATTTTATTGATTATCATACATTTGTTCAACAAGAATCTTGAATTTAATTTCTTGACGCTATGAGTCTTGTGTTGTCTTAACACAGCAACATTAACACACCTGGAATCTTGGCGATTTTTCAGTAACAACACAATTGACCATTTTGCATAGCAGCAGGTGACTTCAGTATTTTGTTTGACACTGTCTGGTAACAGAAAACTTTATAGATCTTTCAGGGTTTCTCAATTCCAATGGTTAACCAAAAAAAGATGTGTTCTTAGAACACAAATGCCCCTTGAAAGTCTCTATACTGTTGGAAGACTTTACATGATATAACCTGTTATACTGTATTTTCACTATATAACTACTGTGGAGCTGCCCAGCAAGACTCAAAAACCTGCAGTTGTGAAAATTTCACAATTTTGGACATTTTTCTGCTTTTCCTAAATATGTATTTATTTTTTAAATAGTATTAACAAAATTAAAGAGGAAGTCTTATAAATGATAGACAATAATCACTATAATAATTTTGGCTCCACCCAGGAACCAAAACCTCTACCTCACTGGGATTATGAAATTTACAAGAATTATATCTGCTCCTTCTAAATAACTTTAGCATCAATAGCATTAGTTTTATTTAAATGTTTTACACATAAATATATGCCAAATTTGGCCCCACCCTGGAGTCAGAACCTCTACCCCATGGATTATGATGTTTACAATTTTTGCAGAGGATAAGCTTCCTGCTTTACATGACCATACATTTAGTTTTTCTTACAGATTTGTGATTGTAGAGAAATTTTTTAAAAATTGGTCAATTCTTGTCCCACCCTTAAGGCCCCAGGGGTGCAGGAATCCTAAAATGTGCAATTTATGTTTCTCTTGTCCCAAAAATACTTCATATTAAATGTGAAAACAATTGGAAGGGAATTATCAAGAAGAATCTAAAAAAGTTCAAATGTTAACAATGCACATGCAATATCACTATAGCCATTAACATTCAATCAGTATGTGATGTCATTTGATTGTTTTACATGTATTATACAATACACCACTCTGAGTCAGAACCTCTACCCCGGGGATCATGAAATTTACCATTTTGGTAGAGGTCTTCCTGATGTACATGATGACGCATTACACCTCCTTACAGATGTGTAGTTGTAGAGAATATTTTTTTAAAATTGGCAAATTTTGGTCAGTTTTTGCCCTGTCCCTGAGGTTCAGGATTCCTGAAATTTACAATACATGTCCCTGTTGTCTACCTGGGGATGCTTGCATATTAATACAAGTAATCAAGCAGCTTCTAATGGAAATCTTTATTCTGATTTTACGGCAGATTGCAAGACGACATAGGAGGTAAAATGTTCTTTGCAACCTTCAAATTGACATTAATGGTTGCAAATAACAAATGAGAAGATAAACATTCCCATTTTACGATAATTTTGCATTTCACTTGTTTACTTTCTTGTTTTATGAAATATGTTACGAAATGTTTACAATCGATATTATGTTTTTGGATCACTCTATTAGGACGTCACAATTGAAAGCTTTTTATCATGTTAATGCTTATTTAACTGCTTCAAACCTCAGTGTATACATCTAAAATATGTATGGCATTTAATATAATAAAACAAATAGTGCATGTAGTTGAGGGTAAATACATTGAAACTTTTTAACCTCAGCTGCAACTCAGTTGACAATGGTTATAGTCCTTGTAACAGTCTACAAAAAAACTGTTGTCAAACGAAGTGCAGCCAAGTGGTTTTGGGGGGTGAAAATTTTCAATATTACCCTCAACTATATGCACTTTTTATAGACTGAAGATATTGCGTGATTTGATATTTGCTCTATCTAATGATTTGAAATGGTGTATTTATTCTCGAGGCTTGCTGACCGAATAAATCACCATTTCAATGAGTTGGATAGAGCAAATATCAAATCATGCAATTATGGATGTTCTATTTATCACATTCACACTTTCTATCACTTTTAGTTTTGAGATGATCCTCAATACAAGAAAACAGCTGATTTAAATCATTCCTAATGCGTTATTACTGATAGTTGTGCTTTTTTGTGTTTCTATGTGAGAAAAAAATATAGTGTGATAAATATTATACAGTTACACAGATTTTTATTCATGCCTATCAATGAATTTCTTGGAAGGCATTTAAATGATTAAACCTAGTACTTAATTATTGCAATTTTTTAAATTCGACTATTATATTTCTTTACTGAGTATTTATTATGTTGACACATCTTGACGTACTTGACACAGTTTTGGTCGCGACATTTTGAAATCACATCAACGATCAATGACAGTGGACTGTATTACTTTAATTTCGATAAAACGGTGATTTTAGTGAACAAGTGTTTGTTATTGGAGTTACAATGTTTTTAAAAAGTCAAATTTCATGTTTTCCTGGGTATTGGAGGGGGCGGGATACCTTCCAGAGATGATTGCCTTCCAGAGACAACAACACGGCCTGGACTGGTGCTGTATGATCATATTCGTTACGTCTAGATAACTCTAGTTACTGTTTATACTTTAATTCGATGAATATTTTTGAAAATAGAAAGAAAAAAAAGATAACTTTATGGGTCATTTTTTTTTAAAAATTCATTCATCCTATTGATAGCCTTGCAGGGATCTGGATTGTTAGAATACATCCTCAGCACTCCTTGCTTGTCGTAAGAGGTGACTAAATGGGGTGGTCCTTTGGATGACACTGCAAAAATCGAGGCCCCGTGTCACAGCAGGTGTAGCAGGTTCAATAACCCTCCCTGCTCAAAGGCCATAAGCACCGAGCATAGGCCTACATTTTGCAGCTCTTCACTGACAATGGTGACGTCTCCATATGAGTGAAAAATCCTCGAGCGGGACGTTAAACAATACATAATCAATCAATCCTATTGATAAACAGAAAAGCAACCTTGGTAATATTTAAGCAGGGATGATCTCAAAAGTAGTTCAGACTGGAAGTGCTTTATACGACAAGTGTTTGATGATGTAGCAACACTAGAGATAGACACCACATGAACGAGATAAAGATACAGAGTCTCTGGGTTCCACATTCAGTTATATTCTGTGTTTATGGGAAAGCAATATACCATTCCACACAGCATTTAGTCATATATCTAATGTTGATCCACCTTCCACACAGCATTTAGTCATATATCTAATGCTGATCCACCTTCCACACAGCATTTAGTCATATATCTAATGCTGATCCACCTTCCACACAGCATTTAGTCATATATCTAATGTTGATCCACCTTTCAATTTCTATCATTTATGATTTAAGAGGATTAGAAATAACATGATTTTCTATTCAAGGTCCTACAACCCCATAAGGTGTCAGATTCAAGTACTCTGGGGGATATTGGATTTCACTACCACAGACTACAGGGTTTTTCAATACATCTTGCAGCTTTGAAAGATTTGAACGGCAAGAAAACAATGATAAAGAGAACAAAATCAGATGGCCTTCACTGATTCTAGTTATTCAGTGCAATAGAGAAAGAACTAATTAAGTAGAAGGAAAATTATTGAGATTATTTTCTTCATTTCTGCGTCTCAGAATGCATGAGCCAATGTTCACACTGTGTATTAATGCTGGTATTGAGTTTTAACTATGATACATTTATTGCTTAAGATTGCATATAATGGCAATAAAACTGTATTTAAACCTTTTGGACGATATGACATATTGGTATATACACAGAGAATTTTCATAACTTTTAAAGGCATAATGAAAATATTGAGCAACATTCATAATTCTTAAAAAAAAATTAAAAAACAGACAGTCATATATTAGTTGGGTTTTTTTTCAATAATACTTCACAAAACATTTATATAAAAGTGATGTAGTGTTGACGTTTTTTAAACAAAATAAAATTTGTCCTCAGTAAGCAGTGCAGTATCACTTCAGAAATGTGACTCACCATTTACAATGGTGACTAGATATCAGTGTGATGGCACTTTGTGTCACAGAGGGCCCCACATTGTGGCATTATTTGCTAAGTTTAAGGCCCATAACTCTTTCAAAAACAGGTCAACAAAGCCTAACTTCACCATTATCCAATGATCTATTTTAAATCAATAGCTCCAGGAATACCCAAAATTAGCTCAGAAAACTGTCAAATCCCCGAAATTGGCTAAGTTCAGGGTCCATAACTCTCTCAAAAACAGGTCAACAAAGTCACTCAAACTTGATGTGTAACCCAGTAATTGCACGCCATGAATGTTGAATTCAATAACTGCAGTGATAGCCAGAAAGCCTTAAAGAACGACAATGCACTACAGGGCTCTCACCTATACAGGGCTCTCACCTATACAGGGCCTTAGATATTACGACATTTATATTCCGCTGATTGGCTTCTCATCATTTGTGGAAGACATTTTTTCAAATAATATCAAAATGAAAAATATAAGTTTACTCATTGATGAAATGTTTACCTCTTCATCAATACTTTTAAATCAGTGTGTTTTAATTTATCTGATCACACCACAATCATAACTTTAACCAGTCTCAATTAATTTTTAACCCAGTTATTGAAATGTTCTCTAGATTTTTACATCATGTTTTCACATGGTCACAAAATACAAAACTGTACACTGTGATATTTTAATAGCAGATCTCTAATTGAATCCTTCAATAGTTGCTGTGGTTTGTATTCTATAGCTCATTGTGTGCAGTGATTTTGTTTAAATAGTTCATGGGTTTTTGGCCAATAAGTAGATAAGTTTTGGACAGATGAAGTTGTTAAAAAAAATCCAAAAATTCATAAGACATTAGAGATGTCCACGAGCACCCATTTAATCTGGTACTTAATCCAACATCCGATATCAAATACTAATATGATTCAAAACACAAAGAGGAAGTCAATCAGATTGAAACTCAACAGAAGAAAAACCTGAATTTTGTAAACTCACTTAGAAGCCGGAAGTTTTCATGAAAATAGACAAATGTACAAATGTAACACAGTTTGTATTAACATTTTTACAGAGTACCCAGGTACTCAATAGGAAAATTGTCTGAGTAATTTGACATCCTTATTAGACATGCAGTCACTCTACTGCTGAGCAGGTTTGATGAAGGCATCATTTCTAATCTGAATGTCTTAGGTTTGATGCAGTTGCCAGGCATCAAACTCAGGACCTCCCACTTACAAGTTGTTGTCCTGTCCATTAGCTAGATCATGCAGAAAATATCACTAGTTCATTTGAAATTGCTTCGACTGTTACACATGCCGTCACTAGAGGAACAGATAAACCTTAGTGCGTTACTCCAGAGCTCTGCAATTAAAATGGTATAATTAGGGCCCTTAGAAGGGTACCGACACCATACTGGTGAAATAAAAAGAAGAAATAAAAAGAAGTAGATGAAATTTTCTCACAGTTCACTGTAAATTATTGACTTGCAAGCATTAAAATCTTGTTCTAAAGCTTGGGATCCTGGTGATAAAAAGCGCTTCATTTCCAACTGTTACTCTGTCTGTTAACACTGCTTATAGTGATTCAGTACTTGGGTTTATTTGTTTCATTACTGGTGCCAAATTCAAATAAAAAAAAAATCAATATTATTCTTGTAGTCTATTATAAACTCCTCTGTCCTTCCGGCCAGTGATTCCAGGAGAATTATCCAGGCTGGGTGATAGTTGCTGATATCATAAGATGTCCCCTTGGTAGTGTGTGGAAGTTTGATTGATTTGTATAATGAGTGAAGTCTCCAGCGTTGAATGTAAATGCTACCAAACGACTCAGTAAATCACTGGCAGAAACCTAGTTTACTTTTGAATTCAATGACACTTTCATCTGTGATGTGCCAAACTAGTATTAATCTAACATCACTTGTCAAGCTGTCAACATAGTTTGTGTAGAAAAAAATCTTATTTTCATGAGTCAAATATCATTAAGACCTTATTGTCTAATCCAACACCTCAGTACAATCCACTGCATGCTGGGAATTCCAACCTAGTAATTTATTCCCAAAAACTTTATAATATTCATACAATAAAACACTGCACAATCTGACCACTGTATATTCTGAATTAACGAGCATTAACAAGATGAAAAACTTTTGATCGTGACATCAAAATAGAATGATGCAAAAACACACAGTCAAACATAAAACATTTCGTAACATATCTTGTTAATCAAAAACATAAACTTCAAGCGAAATAGTATTAGAATGACAATATCTATCTTCAAATTTGTTATTTGTGACTGTGCACATTGATTTGACGATCGCAATCATCAGTTTTACCGTCTATGTCACCTAACAATCTAATGTAAGGTGTATGCACATAATCTACGTGTTTGTGATAATTTTTATAATATCAGTTGTCAAGTATTGTTACTCGTTGCTTGATATCAACTGCCTTCTGGGAGTGTGGTTTCTGTTCTTAGAGCGTAATAATATGTTTTTCTAAATGCTTCTTGACCAATCACATTAAACTAAATTACATTAAAGTATAATAACAGAAAATATTTATTTCCAGTAATCCGACACACTGTCTAACCTGTTTTTGGTTCTCACAGCCTGTCCGGTTAGACAGGGTTTCCTGTAGTATTCATCGCTCATTTGATGCTTCGGTTAGACAGGGTTTCCTGTCGTATTCACCGCTCATTTGATGCTTCGGTTAGACAGGGTTTCCTGTCGTATTCACCGCTCATTTGATGCTTCGGTTAGACAGGGTTTCCTGTCGTATTCACCGCTCATTTGATGCTTCGGTTAGACAGGGTTTCCTGTCGTATTCACCGCTCATTTGATGCTTCGGTTAGACAGGGTTTCCTGTCGTATTCACCGCTCATTTGATGCTTCGGTTAGACAGGGTTTCCTGTCGTATTCACCGCTCATTTGATGCTTCGGTTAGACAGGGTTTCCTGTCGTATTCACCGCTCATTTGATGCTTTGGTTAGACAGGGTTTCCTGTCGTATTCACCCCTCATTTGATGCTTCGGTTAGACAGGGTTTCCTGTCGTATTCACCGCTCATTTGATGCTTCATGCTGACAGTGCTGCTTCAACCATATGTGGTTAGCAAACAATGTGTATAATATTTTAGATTAAGGACAAGCAACCAAATTTGAATTCCTTTGCTCTGTCCAGGAAAACCTGTTCAAAGACTACTAACAGGCAGAACAGAAACAAACAACCATAATAATAACAGTTACAATTACTGCAGATTGTTTATGTGAAAAACAATTGTCTCTCCAACTCCCCAAATTGAAAGTGCTCCAAATGAAACCTTCCTTAATGTACTGCATGGTATGAAGTTTTTAACTTACTTTTAAAAACACCAAGGTCACAGCCACAAAGTCAAAAATTTTGGTATCAATGGAAAGCCTTTATGTCACAAGGAATACTCATGTGAAATATCAAAGCGCTTGCATTTACTGTTGAAAAGTTATCGTGTAACCAATCCATTAACCAGGTTATAATTATTTCGTAAACATACATTGTTATACTGAGTAAAACAAAAGGGAGGGGGGTGTCGTCATATTTAAAGATATGGATGATGATTAAACATTAACGTAATGGCTGATCTGAATTGCTGATCTTCAAAGTTAACTTGGATGTAATTATAATCCTCAGGTTCAATCCTACGTGAGTAAAATAAAACAAACTACTGGGAGTATGATACACTGATAAATGTGTTGTTCATGATATAAGAATCCACACTAGAGATCATGATTTTTACATTTCTAATTAAAATGACACTCCAAGGTCTACTGTGTCCTATAATTTCAGTGCTGTCTGGACAGATTTAATCCACTGCATAACTCTTGTAAACAAAAGCCGTTTTCTGGACTAAATTATTTCTTTTTAAAAAAAAACGTGACGCCCAATAAATAATTATATAATTCACTGTTCTGGCACTGCATTGTAAAAAATTAAAATTTTGAATTCTTAAAATATTCTTGCCTGCATGAGGTTTTTGGTCCAAGAATACAATTACTTATCAAAGAACTCATTATACTGTTTTACAACGAGTCAAAAGGCCCACAGGCCTTATTGGTCACCTGAGTATTAGTTAAAAGTATCACTAACCCCAAGGACTGTGAAATCTACAATAAATGAATTTTAACATTTAGCAGCAGCTAATACACAAGATATGTTCTTACAATGTAATTAATGTCCTGAAAGTGCCAACACTAATGAAAAACTTTACATAATATAAAATGTTACATTTACATGACTATTTTGGAACTTAGAATCCTGGGGATGCAAAATTAGTGTTGGGAATCAGATGTAAATTGATAATCAATTAATCAGAATAATTAGGGAACTTTTTCAATGGGATTATCAATTATAATCAGTTTTTTAATATATATCTATTAGAAGCAAATAAATTAACTTTCATAAATTCCAAAAAACTTGTTTATATTTGTTTATATATTGTGTCTGATAAGAGAGTGCTTGATATTATTTTTTATTAGGTGTAATATATCAAAGAAAAATCATATTAAAGACTCATAACTAAAACAAAAGAAACCTTACGACTTGTAGGTCTTTTTGGGGGTAAACATGTATTTATGAAAGTGTAATCACATAACTAATATAAATAAAAGCAAAGAATCATAAATGAACAAAACAAATAATTCAGACTTCCTGTTAGTGACTAAATAAGTCTAATGACTAGATTCATTGTCTGAAACTTGTGTCATACATTCAGCACCTCATGCTTAGCTTTGTTTTCGTCAGATTTTCTGCACAGTTTACTATGTCAAGATTATGTTTTCATGGTGTCCCATCTCTTACTTTTTGAACCCAGAATATTTCCAAACTGGATTTTTTGCTTACTAAATGCTCAAAGAGTTGAAAAACCTCCAGAATACACACATGCTAACACATTTTGAAAAATCGATTAATGAAAAACATAATTGATTATCAATAAGAATAAAATAATTGATTGATTTTCTATCATAATCGATCATCGGAACAACACTATGCAAATTTCACAATTTTGGTACATCCCTTTCTGGTTTTCGTTAATATGCATTTTGTTTTTATACACTATTAATAAAATTAAAGAAGTCTTTCCAACGATAAAGACATTTTTAAAATCACTATGACCATTTTGGCCCCACCCTGGTGTCAAACCCCTATCTCTAGGATTAAGGGCTACCTGCTCCTTCTAAATATCAATCTAATTTCAATCGTGTCTTGTATCAATAACATTAAAGATGTTAATTAAATGTTTTACACATAAACACTACAGGTATATACAAATTTTGGCCCTGCCCTGGAGTCAGAAACCCAGGGATTATGAAATTAACAATTTTGTAAGAAGAAAAGTTTGGCCCCACCCTGGAGTCAGAACCTCTACCCCAGGGATGATTTTGGTCAAAGGCTTCTTGGTTTACATGACCATACATTTAGCTTTTCTTACAGATGTGCAGTTGTAGAGAAGATTTTTGAAAATTGGTCAATTTATGGCAGTTTTTGTCCTGCACCTAAGTCCCTGGTGGGTGCAGGAATCCTGAAAATTACAATTTATAGCCTCCTTTTCCAAGAGATGCTTCAAACCAGACTGAAAAACACTGAAAGGGTAGATATCAAGAAAAGTTAAAAATGTTAAATTGTTAATGCACACGTTTGTTTTGGCCCCATCATGATAATGAAATATTTACCCTTAAAGAGATCGTGAAATTTACAATTTTGCTACCTGTTCCTTCTAAATATCCTTGTAAATTCAATTTAGTACCAAAAGCATTAAAAATAGATGTTAAAATGCGTAATTCATTATCACTATAAACTATGTTAAGTTTGGCTCTGTCTAGAGTCAAACCTATACCCTGGGATCATGAAATTTACATTTGTACTGATTTAATTCATGTCATTTATATTTGTCTCAAATTTTCAATTGTATAGCTTTATAAAGGAAATATAATATAACAAATATCATTAAATCCCTATAACACTTCAAGATTTCCGCACTTTGTATGTACATATAGCTTAGGAATTATATGGCGAAGTGCAGATTAAGTACAATGCTAGACTTGTGTCAATATGACATGAATGTCTGTGCATAATAACCAAGTTATAGGGTAACCAGTGAATTAGTATGTCATTTGGAACAACATAATAAAATATTCATTAATCATTTGTAATTAATCACATTTGCAGGCAGAAAATCAGATTAACTGTATCTGCTTGTCTGAAATCATTAAAGTCCATGAGCCATAACCCTGCTGAAAGTGCATCAACTATAACAAAACATCACCCTGCTGAAAGTAGGTCAACTAAAACAAAACATAACCCTGCTGAAAGTAGGTCAACTAAAACAAAACATCACCCTGCTGAAAGTACATCACTATAACAAAACATCACCCTGCTGAAAGTAGGTCAACTAAAACAAAACTTGACTCTTGCTGAAAGTAGGTCAACTAAAACACTTAAATCTATGAGACTTTGCCTTACTCCCACTGTCTACCAGCAATCGCCCAGTGCACCGAGGGTTGCCGCGCAGGTACCTTACAAGACTTCCTCGTACTTCCGCCGTCTACCGAAATCAAACTTAATCTTGACCTCTTCCTATTAAACACTACAAACCAAAAATACACATGTACAGTATACCTGCAAGCATAAGGAGTAATGTTTAAATCCATGGGCTGGCTAAAGGTTGATCCAATACACATCAAAACTTGGCTCTACATCTGCAAATAATAGTATAGCAAAAATATCCAGAAAACTATGAAGTCTAAGAAAGTCCAAAAGCTCATGCTGAAAGTTGATCTTCAAATTTTATTTGTAGCTTGTCATTATACAACTACACACCAAATATCAGCCCATTAACCTCGGTAAAACTGTCACCTCTATGAAATTTCTAAGCCAAAGTGCCATAACTCCCTTTACAGTGAGTGAGTCCTAGAGAAATTTACATCTGATCTGTAACTATTCAATATATAATTACAAACTAAAAATCAGCTTAATATCTACTTGGAAAACAAGAAAAGAAAGAAAGAAAACTGAAGTCAAGGAAAGTTTTGAAATCCAAGGGCCTTAACTTTGTTGAACGTAGGTCTATCTAAACAAACTTGTTCTGTTTATCAATATACAACTCAAAAGCTTTAAACATAATGAAATAGTCTGGAAAACTAAAACTGTGACAGAATAATTGAAGGACAGGATAACAAAATGGAGCAACACTATAATGTAAATGTGGATATTTTTGTAGGGTAAAATTTTGCCATTTCCATATAACAAAACTTTTATTGTGGGGGATAATTTTGTAGATGTTAAAAATTTAAATAAATAATTTGCTATTCTAATATTATCAACCACTTCCAAGAGAGTAGAGTCATATTTCTTAGTCGAACTGTTTTTTGTTCGAAAATAATTTTCAGACCCACTCAATTTGTATTTTAAGCATTTGTAACTCTTACAGTCACCTAAACAAAGAATTTGTCTTCTAAATCCCAAAGAAAAGAAAACCTCTGAAAATCAATAGGAAGGCAAAGAATTAAATGAACTTGTGGAAATCGATTTTCAATCTATAACACACAAAAAAGCAGAGTATAAATGTATAAAAGTTATTTTCTGTGGTTGTCCTATTTTGGTGGATAGGAAAAATCTGCAAAAAAATTACAATCACAAAATATATATATACATGCCTATAGATACACTTAGGTATAATACAACCACAGAAAATGGAAACACAGAATGTAATGTGCTACCATTTATGGATCAAATCACAAAATTTCCAGCTGCAGAAAATACCCATTATACAGTATATTACTTATACTCATGAACAAAAGGCCAAAATTGCAAGTTGATAATGAGAATACAAATGAAGCTGCATATACAATTTTTTTCCTGAATTTTTAGAAATAAAACAAAAAGTAAGCTCACATATCCCATGTCTCAACAATAAATGACAATGCTACACATAATAAATGACAATACTACACATAATAAATGAAAATGCTACACATAATAAATGACAATGCTATACATAATAAATGAAAATGTTACACATAATAAATGACAATACTACACATAATAAATGACAATGCTATACATAATAAATGACAATGCTATACATAATAAATGACAATGCTACACAAAATAAATGACAATGTTAAATATAATAAATGACAATGCTATACATAATAAATGACAATGCTATACATAATAAATGACAATGCTACACAAAATAAATGACAATGTTAAATATAATAAATGACAATGCTATACATAATAAATGACAATGCTACACATAATAAATGACAATGCTCTGCATAAAATACATCAAATTCTTATACCTTTGTGCTATACTGTTTTATTTCACCCAAGAAAGTAGATTTCATCACTCATTGTTTAGAAAGGCCACATATCTTCATCCAATGCGGAAAAAAGTCTCGAAAACTGATTATTGCAATTCATAAAGAGGTATACTTCAGTCAAAAGTAGGTCAAACATAACAAAACTCATACTTGATCTAACTACCCAAGACAAATACATGTATAAATTTTCAGTTCAATATCTTCATCCAATGTGGAGAAACGTTCGGAAAACCTCAAGCGGAATGGCAGATGGACGGACTGACAGACAGACCGAGGGCAAACTAATAGTCCTCTTCAGCAAACCAGTAGGGGACTAAATATAAACAATCATGTTCCTGGATAGGGTGTTACTGGCAGAGTTATTCAGTAATTCATTATTTCTGATTTTTGTCTTATCTTATCTGTACATGAACTGTATATTACTTCAATAAACAATCATGTTCCTGGATAGGGTGTTACTGGCAGAGTTATTCAGTAATTCATTATTTCTGATTTTTGTCTTATCTTATCTGTACATGAACTGTATATTACTTCAATATAAAAATTTCAGACAAAGGATTTTGTAGAAAATTCCAGGAAGCATGCCTAATGCTTTCCAGTACTTTGGTTGTAAAAAGGAAAAGTACAAATAGCATGTAGCATCTACCCAAAGACTTCAAAATGATTAAAGCAGAAATATCTAACTTGTTCCAACTTGGACTGGAAAAGTCGTGACTAAGAACGACATTCAAGACCACTATATTATTATTTGGGATCAAACAGATTCATTCAATTCTTTTTAATGACCTACAAACATTAAAATCAATCAATCACTTAAACAACTATCTAAATACTCTCTCAAGGTCACTCTAGTATCATTAAGTCAGGAACCTACATATGTCCCTGTTTGTGTCATTTTATTTTTCAAAAATATTAAAACACATAAAAACTTTGAAAAACAAAAAAAAAATTTCATCATTTGATCATACAAAGCAGTTGGAATCCAATGACAGAAAAAAAATTGGCATCAGGATGCACAGTTCAGGAATATGTGGTGTTCATTTGAAGAAAAAACACTGATGAATGACAACATTCCTTGCATTTCATACTTATAGCAAGTATCAAGTTCAGTAGTGAATTTAACCTTCAATTTTTCTTTTGATTTTCATTAAAGAAACAGAATAACATAATCTGCTGTTGGTTTTATCTACATTTATTTTGACTTCACATACACATCTGGAGACGTGCTCACATTCTATGATGATGTTTCCCCCATGCAAACATTTCCACATTTACAGAATATGCCCTAGCCATATTTTTCCAATATGATTCAACATTTGTACTAGCGATATACAACTGTTGACAGTTGTTCAATCACCGAGAATATTGATTATAGTTATCTAAATTCAAGTAGCCAATAGCCATAATAATTACATTCAATGTATGTCAATCCCGACTTGATTACTCATTACTCGTATAAAGCCCGACTATTATCTAGAATGAAAAGTATAATCCGAGTAGCTTAGTCATTAATGCAGTCGCTTCTCACCATTGTGATCTAAGTGATTGGCAGTGGTTGTATATGAGAGGGTATGGTGATCGCCCACTCACACACGTGGGTTTCTTCCGGGTACTCCGGTTTCCTCCCACATCAATGACCCCTTCACACCAAAATCCGAACCGATGAGAAGCATTATTATAAGTTGTAGACCTTGTTTGTTAATCGTCATAAAATACAGTTTAAACTATTAATTATTAATATAAAACACACCTACCGATTGTAAATACTTCAGTTCTGATTTACACATTCGTTGCAGCTTGTTAGCTCCCTTTATATGGCCAAGATCTTTGGCAAGGTCTATGAACTTCTTAGCACAATCAATGTACTCGTCAAGCAGAGAGGTTTTTTCCTCCCTTGAAGGAGCCTCAGGTACTCTCTCGGCCATATTGTAAGAATCTGCACTAAAAGAAAAATTTTATTCACTTTTTGTTTGCAGAATACAAAGAATTCCCGTCACCCCTAAAATCTTAGTCCTATCTACTTAATCTGTCTCAATCACATTCAATTGCTTGATACTTGTTATTTAGTTTAATGGATGAAAACGACATAAAACTCCACAGCATAGTCTGTGTTTAATTCTGGCACTGCTAAAAATAAACAAAAAGAGGAGATTAACTAACGACATATTCTTGGCAAAGCTAGTAACTTTACTTTGTTAATAAAAAAAATAAATTATTCCTCTACAAGAATAGACATTATGGTTGTCAACTTCTAAAATCTATGTTAGGACTGGTGAAAACTGTAATATCCCAATGACCTACATTTTTGCAGTTACTCCCCTTACACTGGAAGTTGGGGGCGCACTTACCATTGTGGTCCAAAGCTTCACATAAATAGTATTAACAAATAACGTATAGTAAAGCTTACATTACCAAAT
This sequence comes from Ostrea denselamellosa, assembly GCA_024699665.1. NCBI lineage: Eukaryota > Metazoa > Mollusca > Bivalvia > Ostreida > Ostreidae > Ostrea > Ostrea denselamellosa. Next base: position 5,920,260 of record JAMZEH010000065.1, on the reverse strand, counting down.
CTTTATCATATTGTGTTTTAACAGGTTGTATTATATCCATGATAAAATCAATGTTTAGTTTCTTCAATCTTATGGAGAAAACTTTTTTAAAGTATGCACTTCTTAGGTCTAGGTAAGTACGGGGTGGGGTGGGATTACAGCCCTATTTGATGTTTATTTCTGCCCATGTCATAATGCATTTAATACATAACCTGTTTCAAAAAAATGGACAACTGGAATTAAAAACACAATGAAAGCATGTGATATGATTAGGCATGTAGCATCATTTAAATTAAAAAAAAAGAGGGGGGGGGGGTGAAAAAGAAAATAATAAAATTCCAAAGCTCTAGATCCTAAATTGTGGGTGAAGAGGGCAGGGTTAATTTCTCTGTTCAATTCAGCAGTTAAATTTTTACATTTTTCCTACAATTCATGACAATGCAATTTACAAAAAAAAAAGGGGGGGGGGGGGGGGACTAGACTGTCTATTGATTGAACTAACTTTGCTTGTACATGTCATAATAAAAGGGAACAGACCCATTGTTTGTACACATTTCAGTAACTGCATTGCAAGAGAAGCTATTAAGTTGATTTACAAGACATTTAATTCTCAAATACTTGAATCACACAACACAAGAAGAAACATATTTCAACAGAAATATTACACTAGAGATACCAATGTTTGAGATAATTAACATTTTCTGTTTATTGGCACCTGATGAATGTTTAAAAGCAAGCAGTATTGATAAGCTTTAAAGTAATGCACATTCGTTGGACTTCAGGCCACATATGTAAAATTTGTGTTTTAGTTGTCAAAAATATTGATAAAAATTAATGATGAAGAATTGCTGTTATACTAAAGACATCCTGCACGATCCTGATCTAAAGAAGTTGAGGACTTGTAAATGTAAATAGTTTCAGATTATACAATTCTAGCATTCAACACTGATTGGGCAATTCATCGTATGCTATAAATAGACAACAAAAATTGGAATTCGGAAATCTACATTATACTAGCTAAACAAAATGTCAATGCACCACATCAATAAGATCGATTGCATATTAATATAATTGACATATCGTACCTAGGTGGTTGCAAATTTGGTTATCTTGCAGAAAGACAAGTGGAAAGATATATTTTTGGGTTTGCAGAAACTTAGGTTTGGTACATTGGTGGCACACTAAATGTGGTATACTGTGGTGGCACGCAAATTGTGGTCATACACAAAATGTGGTACACTGTGATATACAAAATGTAATAAACTGCACCAGCTACAAGACTTTGCATTTTCTACAGTAAAAAATATTCACTGAAACCATGACCAAATAAAATCTTACTTCTCTTTTTCACTAAATAACTAGAGAGACAACTCTTGTTTATCATGAATTTACATTATCATTAGTTTACCTCAAATGTTCTCCTCTGGTTCTGAACAGTCAACACGGCAAGCCTAATTACACTCCAATATAATACAGCATCTGCAAATAAGATCAATCATTTTTATTCAGTTAACATAACTCAAGTACATATACCACTATATCTAGGGAGACCTTCAAGAAATAGAGATGCAACTTCATAACACAGATTGGCAACGTCTCCAAATATCACATTGTAGTACTACTGAAAATATCAAGGTACTTAAAATCCTTTTATTAATATTTTTAATAAATCACTTACAGTTTGTCAATTATCAATTCAGATGTGTATTTATTTAAAGTGCATGTCGTTTATTTCAAAAACATCATGTTCAGTGGAGAATGTGATTCAATTTTCTACTTTTACTCTGTCTTTGAAAGATAAATACCTACAATCATATTCTCTGATCAAAGTATGAGGAAAAGAAAATGCCAAAAATAGTTAAATATCTACACTGTGAGCATAATTATCTACATGATGTGATCTTATATTTGCCTTACCTAGAGCACATATACCACTATATCTACATTATGTGATCTTATATTTGCCTCATCCAGAGAGTTCAAAAGGTGTTCATCTCTATAATGGCGTTACCTCCATGAGGCTTTTTTTTTTTTGGTTGTTGAAAGAACCAGCAAGCTGAATACAGTATATATAAAATCACAAAAGCATTGATCATGTTTCATTTATTTAATTGTACTAATTACTTTGGAACCAATTTAACTCCACACATCATTTAAGGGTTTCTTCACAATTTTACACACATAGTAAAGGGACCAAGGCACCTTTATCCAACAGGTGCTGGACTAATCTCAGCTGGGAGATTAATTAAGGGATTCATTGGTGAATACCCAAGCAAGCTGAATTTCTGACTACTGCTGGACAAGTCACAGGAGTTTGGCAATTTTATCAATAATGTGAAAAAAGTGAGAAACGGGCATGAACCCTAGCCAGTGAGCTTAGCAAACATAGCTAGAAACTGGCATAAATCCTAGCTAGTGAGCTTGGCAAACATAGCTAAAAACAGGTATAAATCCTATTCATTGAGCTTCACCCATTTCTCGCTTTTTTGGATAAAATTGCCGACTCCAGCGGACAAGTATATTAATCATGTATTGTACTAGGGTGTCTGGGTAGTGCAGATGTAGGCCTCTTGCTTTTCACTGCTGCGATCCAACTTTGATCCTTGTCATTGGCAGTGGTTGTATGCAAGGGTATAGGTGGCCACCCCCTCGGACACATAGGTTTCCTCGTGGTACTCTGGCTTTCCCCCACATAATGACCTCTAGTATCAACATCTATGCATCAAAGTACTCCATTTAGAATAACCTTTCGGGCTTATCCTTTGTATTCTGTGTAATTGTAATCAGTGCATGTTTTATATATACTGAATAAACATCCATTTACACCATGTTTGAGGTGAATGCAACTCATCACAATAAAAAGTATACATACTGTAGTACAATGTACATGTGAGTCACAGATATATATTGCATTTACTGTTCAAAATACAGTTAAACATTAAAGATAAAAGTTTCATCAATGGTAATTTGGTAGATAATTTATTGTGAAGTCAAAATTGACTCCCGTTCGTCTAATTTTTGGACTAAGACATCTAGTTCAAGCTCATTGATAGTTATGTCTACATAACATAATTTATCAATATATCCCGGTGAATGCATGCCTGTGTATCGTTTCAATATCTCCGTGACATATTGCGTCACTTTACTGGTAAATTATGGTTGCTAAAGCCATTTTCGTAACACATCAAATTCATCGCATCGATTAGTTTTGACGAAAATATAAAAACAAATTTAAAAAAAAAGAAAGAAAAAGAAAACCTAGTAAAACTAAGTTACTAACACATAAAACGAGCGACTGCACTAGGCCTAATATCCTCATAGAAATTGTTGTAGTCCGATCCCGATGAGAAAAACAATGTAGAAAAAAAAAGGGGGGGGTCCAACATATCAATTTTGTAATTTCTTACATCTTTTTATTGTATTTTCCCCCAGTTTTGTGTGTGTGTGTGTGTGTGTGTGTGTGTGTGTGTGTTTGTGTGTTTTCTTCATTAGAATAGCTCAAGTGGGCTTTTCTAATCACTTGTTTGTCGTCTGTAAACCTTTTTACTTTCACATATTCCATTTTCGGACCAATTTCAATCAAACTTGGCACAAATCATCCTTGGATAAAAGGAATTCAAGTTTGTTCAAATGAAAGGTCATGCCCCTTCAAAGGAAAGATAATCAAGAAAGGGCAAAAAATAAGACAGGGTCAATTAATAATTGTTTAAAGGCGACACTTAGTGGCATTTTGCAGGGGTTTTGTTTGTTTGTTTGTTTGGGTTTTGTTTTTTTTTTTTGTTTTTTTGTTTTTGTTTTTTTGTTGTTTTTGTTTTTTCTTTCTGTGAACTGTCATTGAAAATATCGCAATACGCTTCTTGTTTTCACATGCTTTGGAAACTTCACTTCTGTGTATATTTCATTGCTATTTTGGGAAAAAAGAGGTTCCTTCATGAATGTAACGTCTCCGTTTTAGGATTTTTGAAATCCTGATAAGTAGCATAGAAATTGGACATTAAATATTTTTCCTTTATATAATCCTTTCTTCAACCATTAACTATCGGGAATCCAACATGACGATTTGTGCAGATTAGCAAAGCAGTAATATATCTGGCAATGAGGTAAGGGACGCCTTCGATTATCATTTCCTGTCCTTAGTTTGGGGTTGAAGGGATATCACGTGGGGTGCCATAGGATGGAATCCCTTTTCAGATCTCTAATGATTGAATATGGGGTGATCGCATGACCAAAAAAAAAGAAAAAGAAAAGAAATTAAGCTCACCTGAAAGCATTTAATTTTACATCACATGGGGTTGTGATTGAGGTTAATAACAATTTAATCTATGAAGCGTTCACGAAAGCAGTGCACAGGCGAGGAAGGGGACCCCACGGACTATCATTTTCCGCCATCAGTTTGGGGTACTTTGATGAATTTTCTAATTGGCTGCTAGCTTTAGCTACTGTTTAGTGGCTGCTAACTTTAGCCTAGTAGAAATATATATGCCTCTGCTGGTGGACTGTTTGTCACCGAGGGTATTCAACAGCCCAGTTCCTAAGTACTTCAATATTAGCATGAATTACGTATAAATATTTGCTGTGATAAAATTAAGAAATTCATTTCAAAATTAAGGATTATCTCCCTTATGCATAGCACTGGTCCTTTCCCGGATTTGGCTCAACTATTTGATATTCTTGGTTCTTTCTGTTCTTCCAAGTTTGTTCTTATTTCGGATTTCTAACATTTTTGACTTCGGCATCACTGAAGAGACACTATTTGTCGAAATGCGCGTCTGGTGCATCAAAATTTGTACCGTATATGATTTATATAATAATTGTCATCTTCAGCATATTTAGGGCAGTAAAAAATGTGTACTTTAAACATAAATTTCCCCCGAAAGTGCCTATACTGATGAAAGACTTTACATAATATAATATTAAAGAGACATTACAGCTCGTTCTGCTCAAAATTCGTAAAATGATAATTTTCCTAGAGCTTTCTATGATTTTGTTGCATAGTTGATTGTTGCATAGTTGATTATTATTATTTACTGCTTTCCGCCACACTCAACAATTTTTCAGTTATCTGGTGGCGTCCAGTTTTTGTTGGTGGAGGAGAGAACCCAATGTACCTGGGAAGAGACTACCGACCTTCCGCAAGTAAACCGGCAAACTTGCTCACATAACGCCGCGGCCGAGATTCGCGCGCCGACAGAGGTAAGAGGCTTTGTGATTTTGAGCCTGGTGCTCTAACCACTCGGCCACGGAGGCCCCTGTTGCATAGTTGAATGTATAAGCTTTGCATAAAAAATAACACATTTCTAAAGTTGAAAATTCTCATTTAAATGCAAAAATTAATAGTTTTTGAAGGCCCTTTTTTAACAACATTGAAATTTCCTCTTTCGGTCTTCAGACGCATGCGCACGGAGGGTAAACAATCTAGTGAGAGGAAGCGTACAATGGCTAAACCCAGAATTTTGATAGATTATGCAAGAAGAGGGTTAAAATAGAACGAGATACAACTCACACGCAAGCTAGAATTTATGTGGGGATATCACTATGAAATAGGAAATAATCCCATACTCGAAAAGGGAGTGTAGACCCCTTTTAGGGCATTTAAAATAAGTTTTTACACAACATGTGTGTTATACTAAATCGTGATGTAAAATGTCCGAGTCAGAAAGAAACCATTGAATTCCAGATGATCTTTAAAGCGCAGTGGAGAGCAAATTAATGCATTCCTAATGCTCAAAATTGTCAGTTTTGTTATGATTTTTATTATTTTATTGATACATGTTTTAAAAAATACTCGATTAAAATGTGGGAAATGAGCTGTAGTGCCTCTTTATTGTTTTATGACTATTTTGGGCTCGCCCTAGAGTCAGAATCCTGGGTTTGCAACATTTACAATATTTGGTACATCTATTTTGCTTTTCCCCTATATGTATGTAGACGGATAGCTGAAAAATTGCTCAGGCGACTATAAATAAAAAAAAATATATGTATGTAGGTTTATGTACAGTGTAGTATCATCAATATTAAAGAGGAAGTCTTTAAAAATGATAGACAATATGTCAAAGGCCTCACCTTGGAGTTGGAACCTTTCTGACAGGGTGTGAATCCATAGCAGGAGACCAAAGTTTGGACAAAAAATGCGGACATGAAGGGAAAATCTTTAAAAATCTTCTGAAGAATCACTGGGCCAGAAAATTTGAAATTTACATGAAAGCTTCCCGACAGTGTAGATTCAAGGTTCCCAATCAACACACACACACACACATCCACCTCCAATAATAAAAGCCAAGAAACACAAAACTCAGTTATATTCCACTGTAAGCACTTTTGGCTTTAATGTCTCTTCAGAGTTATAAAATGAAATTCAATTGAATTAAAAGAATTAATTTCATTTTATAACTGTCTGAAGAGACATTAAAGCCAAAAGCGCTTACAGTGGAATGTAATTAATTCGATATTTGTGTTTCTTGACTTTTATTATTGGATATATTTTCTGTATCAAATACTGGATTTTTAAAAAAAAAAAAAAAAAAAAAAATATATATATATATATACTGCTAGTCAAACTGGATCATCAGACTATAAACAACAGTGTACAATTTTGATGGCTTCAGATTTTTAATAACAAAAATAATTTTTTACAATATAGCAATTACATGAGACATAGAAAACAAATTCAACAATGAAACAATAAAATTAGCATATGATATTATGTTAGGATATAATAATTACAAAGGACTAGGTAGGATAAGGGCCCCATTTTCACCCAAATTTCAGAATAGACTTAAAACACGAAACTACAAAATGTTGTAAACACTTGTTCAAGATAGTGCCTTGGTGAATGTAATTAGATGGTCACTGTAATGAATCTAAGTGCATAAAGATTGTCATGAATTCTCAGAAGAAATTGGCATAAAGATTGTCATGAATTCTCAGAAGAAATTGGCATAAAGATTGTCATGAATTCTCAGAAGAAATTGGCATAAAGATTGTCAAGAATTCTCAGAAGAAATTGGTATATTTTTTGTTTTCAACTTAACATAGTACATTTTGCTTTGGAAAACATGGAGCACACATCTGCCTATGTACATGTTCCATATATAAACATCCCTGTTCTTACTGGTGTACAAAATATATCCTGTATATGCAAGTGTTAGGGAAAGGCAAGTGTGTGCTCTGTGTTTCTTAAACAGTATTACACTTCAATTTGTTAATTTTTGGCCAAAATTAGGAAATTGAGATTTTTCATGAACTTTGTCATCTTCCTGTAAAATTAGAATATGTCAGGTTAAAACTGATACTTTGAGGTACAAATGCTCTGATAATGACCCACATTTTGTCCACAATGACTTTTCATAATAGGGGTCATGTGTGACTCTTATCCCACCCTCCCATTATCCAACAAACATGATAATCCTTACAGCAGCACTGAAAGACTTGGAGAAAGACATTTTATAAAATCCAGTTTAATTCTGTGTCATTTGTGTGTGATATTTGTATTATACATGTACATAATTTTCTTGAATTTTTTTCTTCTTAAATCATGCATGCACATGCCCCCCCCCCCCCCCCCCCCCCCCCCCCCCCCCCCCCCCCCCCAAAAAAAAACCAATAAAAAAACCCATCCCAACAAAACATTTAAATGTATAGTCAGACAGAGAGGCTTGCAATAATTATACGTAGTTATTGTTGAGAGAAATATGACGTGGTTTGGTTATCAATACCTATGATATGTTAACAATAATGGTAGTTATGATTGGTGGCTTTGAAACACTTGTGAATACACTGAATGCTTCCTATAGTGGCACTGACACTTACATATCAAACCTAGAGGCCAGTGGGTCACATGCTCACCTGAGTTGCCTACTCTGGCATAGAAATGAATCCCCTTCATAAAGACATTATGATTTGATCAAACGAGAACCATTACCAAAAAAGTCTTTTGCTTTGCTGTTTTGTAACTCTGCCATAGTCTCAATCCCCTGATTGTGGAACCAGCATTGTATTGTATTGTAAAGTTTGTGGTTTTAGAAATTATCTCCCCTTGCAATGAATAAGTAATGTTGTGGTGGGCGAGTAATGTATTATTTGACTACAATAAAAGATGCACCAGGTTTAATGTAGCATTTATAAATATGGCCAGTTTTATGTAGACCTTACTCAGTGCATGTCCTTTATTCACTTCTTAATTCACTTCGGTTTTAAATGGTCCAGCAGTCCTGAAGAAATCTTACAAGCTTATATGGGCAGGCTGTATCAATACAACATATAAGGAACACTTGCATCAATGTGACCAAGATGAGTCAATGTGGTTTCAGTTTTGACATCCGAGTCGACCGTCTGCCTGCATACAATACACACATTCTGTGTCATTTGTTTTGACTGCTACTGCACAAGTGGAATGCATGCAATTGTACCCATCAATTTTCAAAATCTAACATCAGTGATAATTATATATCAAACTGTATGCAATTTTAATCCATTTCAAACTGGATTTGTGCCTACCAGCTAGTAATTAACATTCTATTTCTAAATGGACGGTATATTTGTATGATTTCTAAGTAACGTTTGAAAGACAGATTTGTATCAATCACATATCTATAATAAGTTATAAATAATATTCAAAGAGTTGATTGAAATAAATATCATGAAAGCGAATTTAAAAAAAACCCCCAAAATTGTGTCATTTTAAACAAATGATAATTGATGATTGATAAATGATGATAATAAATGATTGCACATATCACAGAAAACATTTAAACCTAATAATGATTATATTCAACATAAATACAAGAATACCAGAAATGGTACACAATATGACCACCACAAGCTTATGTACTATGTTACTATGACCATCACAAGCTTATGTACTGTGTTACTATGACCATCACAAGCTTATGTACTGTGTTACTATGACCATCACAAGCTTATGTACTGTGATTTTCTTAAGCTATAAGTTGCAGAACTTCATTGAAGGTAGTATCAGCCATCATAAGCTGTGACCTACTTTCTTTTGCATCATATGAATAAAGTCATACTATAGGGTGCGAACTGTGAAGGAAGGTAAATACGCAAACTAAGAGTTCTGTATGTAAAATATTTTCCCAAATCTGATTAAAGTCAATTAACATGTTATTTTTTCACATGTAAAAGAAAACTAGAAAATAGTTATGAATCAAAACCCTTACAATACACAAATCTGCAAGGTGTATAAAAGGTCTTGGCTTGAAAAGTGTTTAATAAGGAGTTAAATGGTCAAACCATGTACTCATTTTGTGTAATATTTCCTCAAAATTAAGTTAAAATCATAAAATTTTCTAAAATATTGAAGAAAATCAAAGCCACATGCAACTTCAATACCTGTACTAACACTCTGTAAAATAAGTAGTACATCACTTGAAAATTTTGGGAGGAGTTAGATGATCAAATCACTTAATTCCATGTAACATTAAATTTCAAATAAAGGGGCAAAACTCCAACAACAGAGGTAAAAATTGCTTCATGATCTAGAGTGACCCAAAGAAAATACACAGCAAATTTCATCTTCATACAAATGTATGTGACAGAGAAAGAGAAAACAAAACTAATATTTCTGTACTATATGTTCCATTTAAAGATGTATAAAACACCAGAAGAGTTCTAATTTTTAAAAAAATAATCATTTTCTATGTCTACATCCTCCCCTTTCCATCCATAACACTTTTCTCTGGTGTAAATTTTAAAACTTTCATTACAGTAACATTATCATATATAGCTTGTAGTTTTCATTCATAAAGTAACTATATAATTATACGTATCTTTTCATTCATAAAGTAACTATATTATTATACCTATCTTTTCATTCATAAAGTAACTATATTATTACTGTAGATTCCTTAATTTACACGAGTAATTAATATCAGGAAATGACCCAAAGAGAACATACACTTGCAAGTGCTCTGTTGATGAAGAGTTTTACATGTATTTTATAAATATAAAAATAAAAGCGAGTAATTTTATTTTGCGAGTGATCCTTCTCATAAAATTACGCAATAATAAATTCCTCGCGTATATTTAGGAATTTACAGTATATGTATCTTTTCATTCATTACAATTTTCTTAGGAGTGTTACACCTCCTTAATTCCTTCAACAATCAAACAAATAAGATGGCAAATGAAAGCTGCCATAAAATATTCACTGCAAGCATTGTTAACCATATAGACAGGTGCTTTCTGTTTTACATATTGTACAATACACCAGAAGAACTGGGTCATGAGCCCAAGTCCAAGAGATATGAGTAATGAACAACATCTAGCTCCTAATTCTCAAAATAAATTACTACACTCAGATATATACATACAAATGGCCACAACGCTCACCCGAGTCACCTTGACCCTGTGTTTTTCAAATCTTTATCCTCTTTATCTCATGACAAAGAACTAAGTTTGTTTAGTATCATATTTGACCCCATGAATTTCCCAGAAATGAAGTATGCATTGAATCAAACCCCTATATTGCCAAAGAATGACAGAAATCCACTTGTCCCAAATATGAACTAAAACTGTGAAAATATGTTACACTTAAAATACAAGTCACTCTAGACCTTGATTAAACTTCTCGAGATCAAGAGATCTTAATATTTCTTTTCATACTGAATAAATTTCAAGCTCTTTACACTAAAATACACTGCTGCATTGTTTAGTGTACTGAAGTAAACCTTTATGTTCCAATTTGCATGTACAAAATTGGTATTTACTAAATTTAGATTAAAACAACGTAATTTATTCTCAAGATGCTCTACATATATGCAGTGGTAAGACTGAATAAAATTCAAAATGTACAGTGAAATAAGATAGATTCTTTAAATCATGACATAACCTTCTTATTAACGATGTCACATAAAGCAGTATCAAAACGGCGCAATGTTTTCATAAACTATGCTGTATTTACATACATATTATACGTAAGTAAAGCTCCATATAAACATATGATAAGCATTTTACAAAAAACATATACACTATGAAAGAATTTTGAGGAATATTATCTAATTTGGACATGGGGCCAAATTCCACCCTAAACATACTCATTTATTTTGATCCCATATCAAGAACCCCAACAAACTTAAGGTTTGTGACTTTACTGAACATAAATCCACAGAACATGGGGTTACCTCAAAATGTGATATAACATGTTATAGCTGTTCATAAGAAGAAATGTTTTACAGACATTTTACTATATAATCCCATGTAAAACTTTTATCCCCTTCTGTGGCCCCACCCTGCCTCAGGAGCACAAATTGAACATACCAGAATCTGCATTTCCTGAGGATGCTTACAAATGAATATGTCTAATCAAGGTGTTCTTGAGAAGATTATTTCTCATATATCCCTTTGTAAATCTTTGATCCCCTATTGTGGCCCCACCCTGCTCGTGGGAGCTATGACTTGAACAATTCTAAATCTCCACTCAGTAAGGAAACTTTCACATAAGTTTTGTCTTTCCTGGTCCAATGGTTCTTGAAGAGATTTTTAAATGATGCCACCATATAATTATCTTCCATATGAAAATAGTGTAGCCTTTCACTTGAACAATTTTGAAACCACTTTAGCCAGAGATGCTTTATAAAGGAAATTTGGTTAAAATTAGCGCTGTGGTTCTGGAGAAGTAAAAAAAATGAGTCAAGTTTACAGACTAACGCCAGACAACAGGTGATCAGAAAATCTCACTTAAGCTTACAGCTCAGGTGAGCTAGAAACACAGGGGAAAACAGTTACTATGAAGAGATGACAAAGTCATCAAAATGTATTGATTGTTGTGGTTGATTTTGAAGATCCGATATGGTGCACATTATTTTCAGTGTATCTGGGGTTTCAGCTAATGGAGGGTCAGGTTGTTGTACAGTTATACATGGTTAGCTCTTGACATGTATCTCAACAAGCTGCACCAATGTCATCTTCTAGATCTGTCTCAAGATTTCCTTTGTCGTAGTCTAATGACTTCATTTCATAGAAAACCTTCATCTTTGAACTATGACCTTTTATTGTTTAACTTTGTGTGTGACACAGTCTCCTGTATTGACGTTGGCGGATGTTGAGGTCGACCTACTAGAAAATAGGTCAGCATTTCCCCTTTACCTTTGACCTTCACCATTCCCCTACACTGAAGAGTGTAGCCTTTGACTGAAAGGATGTTATACACCTCACTTGTAACCTAAAAAACAGAGCCAAATATTAATTTTAACTACATATCATCAAACTACATATCATCAGTAGAGAGAGAGGGTTTAAATTCGACCTTCTAAAAGTTTCTATGCATTGCAATACACAAGACTTTATGGAAAACTGACTTATAGATGAGATTTAAAAGATTGCCTACATATCACAGTGGAAAATAAATGTTATTAACCAGATTAATTTCTCTGAATATTGACATGCTTGAATGTGAAGCATTTGTATATAAACTGAATGATAGAATATGGCTAATTGTTAATGAGGCATTTTTTGTCTACAGTTTTTTGATGAGTGGAGTACAGGCTTTTCACCAAAATTCCAGATTTTTCAAACTTCCTGTACAGCAATGGGAGACATTACAATGTTACATTGTGACATGAAACATCAGTTGTCACAATGAACCCCCTATACCTTACCTAATTATCAATACTGTTGTGTATGTAATCTGGTTCTCACCTGTATGTAATCTGGTTCCCCTGTACTGTCCATCCTGCTGGCCACATTCACACTATTGCCCCAGATATCATAGTGAGGCTTCCTTGCTCCAATGACCCCTGCCACCACTGGTCCAACATTCATTCCTAGAGTAAAAGTATTTAAATTTACATTCTGATTTTTTTTATTAGGAGAATAAAACAATTCAATACAAAATTATCTATTTTTATGGGGTAAAATTTTTATGGTTTGAGACAAATTAACATGTTGAGTACAAAAAAAAACAAACAACAAAACACAAACTGCCCCCCCCCCCCCCCCCCCCCCCCCCAAATAAATTTAAAAACCCCAAAAACTTGACACTATGCATATATTTTTGTAGCACTCTATCACAGAAACCAAGGCAATTAATGCTGGTCACAAAGGTGCCATAAAGTCAATGTTGTATAGAAACCTTAATCACTAAAGCAATTCATGTAAATCACATAATACACAAAATCTGTACAAGTAGAGAAAATACAAATTTCGGATTGGTGAAACAAAAAATTCTAAATAATTTGATTAAGAGGTCAAAATGAAGAGCAGGTCACAGTCAGATTAAAACAGACATTTTTATTTGTGGAATTTTGATTTTGAATAGTGCTGGTTCATAACTACAGTTGAAACTCAATTTTAAGTTCATAGTTTATTACATTACACAGCTTATTATTATGATTCAATATTAAAGCACAAAAACATTTCTTAGAGATGGATTTTACGTTGTCCCAAGATGCATTGATTCAGTATTACACTAGAAAATACTCTGTCAGAAACATAATAAGCCCCTACATATTCAATGCTGATTAAGATACACTTTAATTAAGATACACCCTATAATCAGCAGTTTACACATGGATCCCCCTAAATTTCCTAGTCTGTAATGAGATAATGATGCTTGACAGATCACACTTGGACAGATCTAGTGAAAATAGATGAACAATGAAATAGTGTTTATTAATAAACTGTACTTAATCTATGTAAAATATGCATCAAGCAGAAGTTAAAGAAAATAGTGGTGACTGATGCATATCACGCTGATGTCCAAATTTTATTAAAACCCTACACCAGTAATAAAGAAAAGTGGGGATAAGGACATGAAGAAATATGAAAATTTAAGTAACAAGGAAACTGAATACAGAAATATTCCCACCCTTCCCCTTATATCACAGAGAATACAATTTGTAAGAGATGATTTTATTGGATTGATTGAATATACACTGTTTAACATCCCGAGCTCGAGAATTTTTCACTCATATGGAGACGTCACCATTGTAGGTGAAGGGCTGCAAAATTTAGGCCTATGCTTGGCACTTATGGCCTTTGAGCAGGGAGGGATCTTTATTGTGCCACACCTGCTGTGACACGGGACCTCGGTTTTTGCGGTCCCATCCAAAGGACCACCCCATTTAGTCACCTCTTACGACAAGCAAGGGGTACTGAGGATCTATTTTAACCCGGATCCCCACGGGGTTGATTTTATTGGACGTTTCTGGCAAATCTTATTATGTTTCCCAAAGCATTACATTATTTGAAATAATGAAATTCACTCATAGTGAAAAAAATGAGAATTGTAATAACAGGATTCTACTGCAGTAGCCAATTAAAAACAGTCCTCTCCAAACCCTAACTAAATACTGCATCATTTCCTTCCTCACCTACTCTCATCTTAAAGTTATTAAATGAGTGCTGATTGACATTTTGCAGCAGATCTCTGATTGAGAATGCGAAGTCTGCCATGGCCACTACGTGACTCATGTCTGAGTAGTTTGTTTCTGGTGTCAGACCTGACGCCCCCATGTAGGTGTATCCTATAGTTTTGATCTTCTCTATACAGCGAAATCTCTCCTCTCCTAAAATCTGCATCAAAGATAAAAAAAAAATCATAAATGTAAGAAAATCTGTTAAAATAACTGCTCATTTTTAACAGAAATTTTGGTCAAAATTTTCATCAACCAAAACTATACATGAACAGGTTTTCATATACAGTTAACTCTCGAATTATCGCCACTCGATTCATCGCCATTTTCGTTATACCGCCGCATTTCTCTAGGAACGTTTTTCCTGTTACTTAAAATTCTCGTTAGACCGCCAAACTCGCTATCGCCATCTGCCACCCTGTTTTCAGTACAAATGTCCTTTTCCACGCATAAATTATCTTGATAAACCGCCACAGGTGCTCGTGGGCGGTGAAGCAGTAAATTGGTGATTACTGATCTCCGTCGCACGCGAATGCTGTTGGATTTTAATACCTATAATTGCAGTATTAAATAAACAAGAAAATTACTTGAGATGTGTTTTACTCAACTTACTTCGGTTTAGTTATGGCTTCGCCAGGGAAAAGGGTGTTGTTAAATTTGGAGGAAAAAAAACAAATACTTTCGTACCACGGAAATCACCCCAAATCTACTCAACAGGAGATCGCAAACTATTTCACTACTTTATGGGAAAAGCCCATAAAAAGAAGGACAGTAGGGGATATCCTGAGTGCAAAGGATGCTATTCTGGCTGACCCTGGCCTGATTAATGATGGCTCACCTTCCAGGAAACGTCACCGAGGTGCGATGAATACTGACTTAGAAAAGGCATTGTTTATGTGGTTTACACAGGTGAGGACAAAAAACATTCCTGTTACCGGAGAAATGATAATTGAAAAGGGAAAACAATTTGGTAAAGATCTTGGAATATCCGATTTCAAATATTCGGCTGGATGGCTAACACGTTTCAAACAACGGCATGGGATTTCTTCCAAAATCATATGCGGTGAAAGTGCCGGAATTGATGTAAATTTGATTACCGATGGTAGAAAGGAGGCAGTAGATATCATGAAAACTTACGATTTGAAAGATGTATACAATATTGACGAGACAGGGTTATTTTATCGACTATTGCCTGATCGTTCGCTCAGTACAAGTGACCATGTGAAGGGAACCAAAAAGATGAAAGACCGCATAACGATCGCTCTTGTGTGTAATGCCGATGGATCGGACAAGTTGAAACCATTTGTGATTGGAAAGGCATTAAATCCCCGAAGCTTCAAAGATTTCAATGTTCAGTTGTATGTAGACTATACAGCGAATAAAAAGGCATGGATGACGTCCAGCATTTTCTGTGATTTTTTAAAAAAATTTAATGCACGGATGCGACGAGAAAACCGACAAGTCCTTCTCATCATGGATAATGCGCCGGGTCACGCAGAGCCCCTTTTGTCCAATGTTCGTATCCACTATCTTCCTCCTCCGACTCAACAACAATTCAAAACTGCTGGCGCCACAGTGGACTGACTGTGAATCGTGATGTATCATTGCCTGCAGCTGTCAATGATGACAGGGAGGACGAATTACCTGATTTGTTGGCAGAGGCATATCGCAAATTGGACATAGATGAAGATATGCAGTTGTCTGTGGCTGATTTTGTGGGTCTTGACTAAGGCTGTCACGTGTACATGTGTAACCGGTAACGTTTCGTGTTTGGGCTGTAAACGTTTACAAAATCCCTAAACGTTTAAACGATGTCTTATATATGTGGCACAAATCTTGTAGGGTTCAAATTACAATCTAAATTATTTGAATAATTATTTCAAGTGAATAAACTTATTAAACAAATTGCGAGGGGAAGTAATGAATTTATAAAAGTTTGACTATAGTCTATAGGAACAGTGAACGTCCGTTGCCTCTGAGTGCGTCTTTTCCACAGCGGGTGGAACTGTTACAAAACTGCGCTCCTCCCTTGACGCTGAGAACGTGGACAAACTGATCTTTTTGAACAAAAGATTAAAACATAAAGTGAATTGCGCTGCTCCGCCTGCACCAGCTGCACGTGAAGTCCATGTTAAAACCGAACCGACGGAAGAAGCCGCGGCACCAGCTCTGCCCTCTCTGGACAATCTAATGTGAAATCACTGAAATGAAAATTTGAAAAATGAAGTTTATTGTGGATTTGTGATCTGTATTGTGCAAATGTTGTACAGTGTGAATAAAATTGAATTCAATTTAAATGCTATCCGGATATTTATGTTCGTGTATTTTTTTCTGTCTTATATGTATACTCCGGAACGTCCGGTGACAATCTGTGCATCGTCCATAGAACGATGAAAACTGAAACACAAACATAATGGTCATTAATGGGTCTTAAAATTCTGTGCGTATTTTATTTTATTAAATTATACAACACTTCGTTTAAACGGTAATGTTTCGCTTACAATGCTTCGTTTAAACGTTTACAAAATTTTGTAAACGTGACAGCCTTAGTCTTGACAAAAATTCTGTGAACTGTGACACACTGACCGATGAAATGATCATGGATTCAATAACAAGGTCAGACAAAGCTCCGACTACCGGCGGCGACTCCGACGATGTTGTTTTAAAATTACCTACAACAAGTGATGCTAAATCTGCAATGGAAACAGTTATACGCTATTGTGAAAGTTTCAATGACGGAGAAGTGATTGAAAAGTGTTTTTATGTTCAAGATTTTATTTCAAAATCTTCTGTAAGTAGAGCAAAGCAGTCAACGCTTGACACGTTTTTTAAATGACAGACTGTGTGCGTATGTATGTGTCTAGTATAAGATTTTATTAATTGTGTTTTGTGTATATTTCTATTGTTTTAAAATGAAGCTTGATCATAATAAAACTATTTTAATGGTTGAAAAAATATTTTACTATATAATGTATGCAAAGCATACGCTTATAGTACGGAAAGATAACTCGTATAATACGGAAAGGTAACTCTTACATATTAAAGAACCGAAACTCTATTTCCTCAAGATAGCAAAAATTCAGTTCATCGCCAAATTCGTTATAACGCCAAAAATGTCACAGAACAAAACGTGGCGGTTTATCGAGAGTTTACTGTACATTCAAATCGTAGGCTACATTTTGATTATTTTACTTTTAACTACTTATAAAACACAACAATCATTAACCCGCTAGTACATTACCTGATACTTTAATAAAGGCATTGAATAACAGCACCTCCTACTTATTTCACAAATAGTATCCCTTTTTTAAACAAGAAGCCAATGGGCCACACCACTCACCCGAGCCACCTTGGCCCTGTTGTTGTTCAGTTGTTGTGATTCTTATCATTCATGAAAACATTTTGACCCTTTATTATGGTCCCAGCCTAGCAAGGATTACAACATAACTGAACTTGAATTCACAGAGCATGGGATGAGAAGATTAAGGTCATAGATATTGGTATGAAATGAAAGGTCTTCTCATATGAAATTTCTATACCAATTAAGAAACCTTTACCTTAAATAGTTCAAAAGATACTGAATAGGTTAGATTTTCTTACAAGTAACTCCATGGTCAAGTTCACAGGCTTAGAAACTTTGGTAACGCAAAATGCTTTGTCACAAGAATTGTGTATATGAAATGTGGGAATCCTACCATTCATCATTCAAAAGTTATGAGTAAAGATAAAGTTTTGAAATTTGGGTCAAACACTAAGGTCAAGTTCACAATGTCAAAGATCAGGTATGAAATGCAAGGTTTTGTCATAAACCCTACCTTAAATAGTTCAGGAAATATTGAATAGGTTAGGTTTTCTTAAAAGTAGGTCAAACTCCAAGGTCAAGGCCACATGGTTAAATTTTTGTACCAAAATACTCATAAGGTCTTGTCACAAGGAAAGTGCTTATGAAATATGAGAGCCCTATCACTCACCATTCAAGAGTTAAGAGCAAGGTTAAAGTTTCAGATGGACAGACAAACAATAATCCCCGACTATAGTCATGGCGCATAAAAAAACGAGAATCCACACAACTTGGGAATATTTGCATTTGGATCTGATTTAGTGTGGTTCTGCTACTCTTGAAAAGAATTTCCTGTATTTATTCCATATAAAACTTTCATCTTCTATTCTGGCACCATCCTATCTATCTCCATGATTTGAATAAACTTCAATCTACTCTGTGTCAGGAACCTTTCATGTAAATTTCAGCTTTTCTGGTCTAGTGGCTCTTCAGATTTTTAAATGATCCCACCCTATTTTTGCTTTTTCTCCATTATTCAGACTTAACATTGTCCTTAACTTGAACAAACTTGAATGCTCTTTACCCAAGCATATTTTGTGGCAAGTTTGGTTGAAATCCGCTCTGTGTTGTAGAAGTCAAAAGTTTCCCCGATAGACGTACACTAGACAAAATATGATCAGAAAAGCTCCTCTCAGGTGAGCCTAAAACGTTACCTCATCATAGTCTGCGATGATCTCATTAAGCAAGCGAAGGCACTCCACCCCCTCATTGTTAGCTTCCAGCTCCATGTAAAACTCGGAAAAGTTGGAGATTGATGCAAACATAATGCAGGCATTATCACAATCCTGGTAATACATCTCCTGAAAATAATCAAGGCTTTCATGCAAAGTTCTAGACGTAGGACAACATTAAATTCTCCTAGACGTAGGACAACACTAATTCTCGTAGACGTAGGACAACACTAACTTCTCCTACACATAGGACAACACTAACTTCTCCTAGACGTAAGACAACACTAACTTCTCCTAGACGTAGGACAACACTAAATTCTCCTAGACGTAAGACAACACTAAATTCTCCTAGACATAGGACAACACTAACTTCTCCTAGACATAGGACAACACTAACTTCTCCTAGATATAGGACAACACTAACTTTTTCTAGACGTAGGACAACACTAAATTCTCCTAGACATAGAACAACACTAACTTCTCCTAAACGTAGGACAACACTCAAATAGGATGTTGCCTTAATTTCAGTCTTCGCATATCAAGACAGTAATTCAATTTTATTAGTTTCAAGTTATTCTAGTACAGTTGATCTCATTGCATTTTGAACATGTAAATATAAAGAAGAGTTGTTGATAATGTTATTCATTTACAAACTAAATTTCAGTTTTGAAATATATATATGAGCTCAAGGGCACAAACTACATGCTTTATGCCAGCATACTTCATGAAGTGCATTACAGTAAAATTTGCTGCTTCTCTTTCTCAGCAGTCAGTACAGTTTGTGAGTGTATGTGTATGAAGAAGATCAGCTCTATTTCTAGGATCTAGGATTGACTGTAAGCTGAACTTTGGCTTGAAACATTTATTCTAAATCCATGCCCCAAAAGTGCCACTTAGAGACTGCAGAACATAAACAGAAATGAGTCCATCATACATCAAAATGATTACTTTGACAATGTGACTTTTACAGATGAAAGATGTTTTCAGTTTTATAGATATACTAGAAAACGTAAAACAAAGGAGAAGATATGATATTCTGATTGTAATGCAATTTAGTATTTTGCTTGACATTTACATCCTTTTTTGTTGAGTTACACTACAAAATGTTTAAGCTTGATGGTTTGTTTTTGCGACATTCTATTACAAGGTCATTATCAAAAGCTTTCTGTCTCATCAATGCTCATTTAACTGCACAAACCTCAATAATTTGCTTTGAGCATAAACATTTTGTAGTACAACTCAGTGAAATAGGATGTAAACATCAAGCAGAGAACTTAACTGCATTAGAATGAGAATATCTACTCTTTCGTTATTTGCGACCATTGATGTTGATTTGACGATCACAATCATCAGGTTTACCGTCTATGTCACCTAACAATCTAATGTAAACTGGATGCACACAATCTACGTGTTTGTGATAATTTTTATAGTACCATCAATTGTCAAATATTGCTCCTCGTTGCTAGATATTAACTGCCTGCAGGGAGTGTGGTTTCTGTTCTTAGAGGGTAATAATGATTTTTTGAATACTTCTCAACCAATCAGACTCGTCTAAATTACATGATAGTATAATATTTTAATTTCTGTAGGGCTTCTGCCTGGAGAGTTGCATTTTCTCTTTTTCTCTTACATACTGAACACCATGCAACTTCTGCAACATGGTGTAACAATATTATAAAATGAGCAATACTATGAGAATAATTTGTAAAAATGAGTATTAATATTTCAGAGGTTTTAGCACTGTTACAATGTGTGTTAATTCGTGTGACATATACTACAATCATTTAATGACCCACACTTATTCAGTTTAATTAAGCTAAAATATGTATAGATCAAGAACTTAAAGTATATATCTAGCCAAGATGCTCTTAATCAGTAACCAGAGTCAGTTAGCTGCATACCTCATCTTTCTTGAACTGAGTTTTGAGGAAGTGTTCAGCCACGTTCAGTGGCAGGATATTGGCCAAGAGGCGAAGATTGTAAGCACGTAAACTTTCCATTTCTTCTTTTTCTTCAGTAGCCTGTAAAGAGATTTTATTTCCCTTGAAAATTCAAAACTAGGTGTCCTAACAGGGTATCTTTGAAATACTGCAGGAAGACAAGAGTTTCAACATCATTTATCACCTGAATACAAATTATGGGATGCACTAAATTCCTTTCACCTTGATGTTTATCAATAATCATGCAAGATAAAGAGCATACAAATTTTCAGGAAAATCCATGCATTAGTCTCTTACAAACTGTCCAAAAAAATCATGTCCACAGACAGACAGATGGACAAACAATGATTCCATTATATCTCGTCCTGAGGAGATACAAGTCTCTGAAAGAAAATCTAAAACCAAATGACTAAGTCCATAGAATTGGAAAAACACCTGTAAATAAAGAAAAATTCATGATGAAAATATCAGGTGCACATCTTTATATGGAAAGTAAAAAGTGTACAAAATCCATAAGCTAGTCTCTCAGAACATGTCTGGACAAAATCAAGTCCACAAGCAGACAAACAAACCGATAAACAGAGGGGCATGCTGTTTCCAATATATCCTCTAAACTTCATTGTGGGGGTATAACCATTTTAAATATAGAACTGTAGGACAAGCAATATTCATATCTACCAGCGAACATGAGTGTAATTTCAAAATAGGGACTTAAAAATTAATCTGAATCAAAACTGAATTCTGCAAACTTCAGAAAATTTTGAGATACTACAAAACATTGCCTTCTAAGAGGCAGAACTCTGTATGAGTGCACTTCATTGTGAGAATCGATTAGATTGTCACCTGAATTTTCCACAGGAAGTCCAGACGAGCTGTTGATTCCACTTGTTGAGCATGAATGGACAGAACAATTGTGAGGACAATGAAAAGAATGACCGTCTCCCACTTCAAAGCAATGGAAGAACCTTTCTCATCCAAGTTTTTCCTACAACATCAGGATCAAGAACATATATAAGGTCGAATAATTATCCCAGACAGGGGAGTGAATGAATTGTTCAAGGTCAAATCACAATATAATAATGAATCTAGGTTTTGTTGTACATGTCTATACACTGAGAGCATACTTTGAACAAATCTACACTTTAATAATACACTGTCAAAACATGGTGCCCCATCAGTCCATTGACCCTGTTACTTCAATTCATAAGAGTTATCTGCTCTTGAGAGGTTATCAGTACACAAAGTTTTATGTCTGTCATGCAAAGGGTTCTTATAATAAGATATTAAGTGGACAATATCTTTCTATGTCCATCGTAGTTTGACCTTTGATCTAATGACCTCAAAATCAATTGGGGATATCCAAAACTTTGGGAGAACTTGTGAGCCTAGTTTGATGCCTATAAAGCAAAGGATTCTTGAGATACTGAGTAGGTAATATCTTGCTATGTCCGGAGGAAAGTATCCTTGACCTTTCACCTAGCGACCTATACATTGATAGGAGTCATTTGTTCATGTTAGGCTACAAGTACATCAAGACCCTGAGTAGACTATATCTTCTCATGTACAGAGTAGATGACTTCTAACTTACTGACTTCAAAATCTACACGTAAGCACAAGCAGTGTATCAAGTTTGATTATGATGACACAAAGAATTCTCAAGATATTGAAAAGAAAATATCTAGCTATGTCCAGTTTGACCTCAAAATCAATATGGACGTCTATTTCTTTGGAAGGACCACTGTACCAAGTGGGATGTCTGTAAAGGTTCTAGAGATACTGAGAAGTCAGTGTCTTCATATGAGTTTAATGGCGGCATAAAAAGCAAGACAGTTACAGGTGGTAATCACCAGACATGTCTGATACTGTATCAATTCCCCCCAAGATAGCTAGCACATCACTTTGCAGCTTAATGTCAGCATACTATCAATGAGTAATAACAATTTGTATCAATATGTAATGTAATATTGTCTGAAAACACAAAAACTTCCAAAACTGATAAAATAACACTAAGAGGGCAATTAAAAAGTTTGTACATTATCTTCAAAGCTACATAACCACAGTTCAGATTAGAATGAATTTTGGCACACATATAGTCAACATCAGGTGCTAGATGTAGCATGAGTTACATAATAATTTTCATTACATATGTGACATCATAATGTAAAAATGACATGTAGATGACTGTGACTGTGGATGATTGCACAGAGAATGATAATAAAGTTTTAAAGCAATATAAGCTGCCAAAATTGCAATTTTTTATAGTGGCATTAAAAGAGGTTAAATGAACGTTGATATGATTGAAAAAAAGAACTGCATCAAATTTCCTCTCTTATGTATCGTTTACACACCTTTACGTGATGAAAAATATATTACTCGACATTCCGTTTGACCCTAACAACGGCAGCTGATTAATCGTCGGCGACAATCCCGAAGATAACCGATGTTGACACGAATGATTCTGATGCTGATCGGAGTGGATCGGGTTGTATCCGGGTCATTAAAATATGGACGGCGAGGTGAGATAAAATTCTAGTTACCATCATTATTTTGCCATTGTTAACGATGTTAGATGTTTTTATATCTTTTTCATCCCGAATCAGTCAAAGTCGGCTTTCTCCCTCGCTTCGAACCTTTCGTGTCAGACATCTTTCGTGCTTATCGGAAATATTGCGCTTGTGCATTTGATTTTGCCGAATGAGTTCAACTTTAGGTCACTGCATACAGAAATAATGTCGGAAAAATTAAGGTACGGGAAGACTTAATTTCAACTGTCGAACAATTTTTACATTTAATGCAAAAAATACAACATGTCAAAAGTTTAATCGATAAAATCAGGTATTAGAAGGTAGATGTTACAAAATTTCGATTAAATTTTAGGGACCCCAAAATAACAATTTTGACAGCTTATATTGCTTTAAATTACGTAAAACTCAGAAAATCCTTGATGGAAATGTACACTGATCTACATAAAGTTTATGGTGCTAAAAGTTCAACAAGTGGATGAAGTGTTTTAGCGAGGGAAGGGAGACAAATAAAGATGGTGTCCATTTTGAGTATCCAGTGAACATAGTACGTGTCTCACATTAAAAAGTTTGACAAGTCAGTACTAGAGAAACAGTTGATGATATTAACATGTCGTATGGAGCTGTTCAGGAGATTCTGACCACGATGTGGCAAGTTTGTGTGTAAAGGTGGGTTCCTTGCCTCATTCTACTGGGGCAAATGTGCATGCAGGTAAATGTTTGCCAGTCTTCCTTTTGATACACAAAAGAAGGACATTTGTCATTGAAAGCATATGTAACAAAGTCTGTCAGGAAGTTGATGCTCGTTGTTTTCTGTGACATCAACAAAATTATTCTTAAATCACGTGGTTCCCTCTAAAACTTCAATTACTGGAGGCTACCATGTGCATGTTATCAAATCAGAGAACGTGCCCAGATTTGATCCATACTGGATTTACTCTGCACCAGGACAAGCACTTAGCCACGAGAGTCGGTTGTGATGGACGCCGTGGAAACACTGGGTATAGACATCCTAACACACCCCATCTACAGCCCAGATTTGGCAATTTGTGACTTCTGGCTTTTTCTAGTTTTGAAAGATAACCTGATGAGAGAGATATGAGACCTGGGAAAATCTTGGTACTGCAGACATGTTTTAACCATGTGACCCAGAGCCATCCTATAGCAACGAATCTGACCTTGACCTACGACCCTTAATCTGAAATAAAGCTTTGACCTTCTAGTTCAACTACATTTTGATGTAAGTACAGTTATACTAGGTCTTCCTAGAGAAGATGAAATCATTAATCTTATAATACTGCTTGTCAAAAGGTATATATTCCAAATGAAACATCAAAACTTAATATTTCAGAATGAATTATGAATTATATTATGAATTTGAAAGAAAAATGTACAAAATAAAGAGCAAAACTGATGTATACAAAAGAAGATGATTAAACTGAAAATGTTTATTTGAAAATGCATGTTAATAATAATATGTCAGTATTTTGTTGTCATAGCCTCCAGCCATGATGTGCATGAGTGTATGTGAATGACTGTATGTTTGTTTATATTTGGAATAAAAAAAATATTCATGAAGTCTCAATCTATCTTGTAGTTTAAAAGTTATGATTGTGGTTCAAATGTAGACAGACAGATGGGCTGAAAACAATATATATTATTATAATTATGTTTTTCAGAGGTATAAACAAACCTGACTTACCCTACATTGGATCGCACCAGAATGTCTCGGTTGTCAAAGATGGTCACAAAAAAGACTTGTATCACAATCAGATAAATTATGGACATTACGCTCAATAGTGCCATCTTCAAGATGCTACTGTTGTGTACAAACACAGCACAGGCAATCATTGACAATACCACACAGAAACTGAAGTACTGTAATAGAGGAAAGTATTCACACTGCATCACAATACAGATAAAAAAAACATTCAATTACGTATCATATTCAGTTGTGGTGGTGGTCAGTCAAGTTCAATCACCCGCAACCAAATCTATGCTCATTCAGTACAAAACCTGACAAATGATTCAAAAGACAGAGGTTTCAGTCTAATTGTAATCCATTCATTTTCCCCTTGCTGACATACAGTTCAAAACAGCATCCATTTACATGAGATAAATATATAATGAGATACATGTTCTGGAAATGTGAGTACACATAATAATAAAGAATTCGCTTTGTGTTTATATTCACTGATCCAGAGGAGAAAATCATCTATCAGTAACTGGGCTGGAACCCTCTCCAAGCTGAAAAGCTCTAAGCCAATTGGATGCAAAGATATCCTCCATTTCAGAATTGTGATGAAAGTATAAAACATCTGTGTTGATAATCTATTTATTAGGGAATGCATTGCCTCTATACTAACTCTACACTAACTCCCCCCCCCTCTCTCTCTCTCTCTCTCTCTCTCTCTAATTTACCTCTGGGAAATGTGAGGTGGCAGTGACTGGATGACAGACATTGACCTCGGATCCCATGGAAATATTGGCAAGATGGACTAGTGAAATGTTGATAAAGTCTGTTTTAAACAGGTTTCTTAAGCAGGACTCCAAACTATTGGTGTCTAGTATAACCTATTAAAAATTAAAAAAAATTCTGTAAGTTTCAAAATATATAAGTACTGCATAAAGTGAAATGTCTGAATACACCTGTTCTAAAGGAACTTCAAAACTGAGGCATACTTTATGCATTACATAGTTATGTTACAATGTGTCCAAAACCTTCAAATATTAATTATTAATATTCAAAACTTTCTCAATATCTAATATACAATATATACAATATACAATATATACGATATACAATATCTTGGAAAAAATCTAACGATACCATTAAAAATATCTTTAGAACACTCATCCTAAAAAGAAACTGCTTGTGGAAGATCAAGATATAACAAGAGATCCATGGACCCGACAACATTCATACGAGTCATCCTCTTTAACTCTTAAAGTTTCGGACACTAATATATGTAAAGTTTGAAAACCCTGTGCTGTAACCCTATGATCAAGGGTTACACAAAACGGAATCTACACTACATGAGGATGCTAGCATATTAACTAGATATATTATTTCCTTGTGGTTCTGGAGAAAGTTCCTGCTTAGTTCCTGTACTTACTATGGAAGTGAAGGCACTGACGTACAGGCACAGTATAGCTAGGACATACACCACCTGGTTAAACCACTTGTGAATGGCTATCATGCTGGCTATCTGCTGCAACACTCTTGGAGTACACTGCTCAATAAAATTCAGTTTTCATTCAGAATGATGATTGAAATATTGTCTAGCAATATTCAAAATATCATAATATGCAATGTCAAAGATATCAGCTCTTCTGTGATGGAGGTATTATTAGTATTCTATTCTTTGGTGTACAGGGTATATACAGACCCTTAAGTGTACTACTACACCATTTGAACTGTTCTGTTTCCACATCAAACTGTTCCATTCACACCGTTTCTAGTCTGAAGTCCATCATTGTAGGTCAAAAGGGCGCTTGGTTGAGATGAAAAAAAGGCCATCACTCTTGATTCAACACAATAATTTAAAGTTGTACAAGGTTTAGAAGGGTCTACAGTTTCACAGTTCAAATCCATAAAAGTTTACAAAGTATCAAGTCATCACAACATGACAGACATATTTTCATTTTGGAGTAAAGGCCAAATTTACTTTCACAAAGACTGTGACTGGAAAATGGATCATTCATTTTGAAACCAAAAAGTAAAGAAAGAAATAACGATAACTTTACTGTTTATGAAAAGAAGTTCGCAGGATATTTTTTTTTGTCGATAGGAGATTTTGAAACAAACAAAATGTCACATTATAAGATTTATTACTTTAAGTATATATAACTGATGAATTTGACATGTTTTGGAGAAAATTTTGGAAAATTAAAATGAATTACTTTTTATTATCTAACTGGTGTGGTGTCATCTTCAAAAGTACGTATGAAGTGATCGAGATACTAAGAGTTGTAGGGTAGCAGTGTACACGTACTAGTTACAGGAGTAGACACCGAGTCCACACTGTAGGTCCCCCCCGTGTCTGGTGATGGTGATTCCTTGATTTCCCTCTTTAAATTTTGGCAGGTGCCTTCAGAGCCTTTTTTATATACAGGTACCAGATAGGTACCATTACCTGATTATGCGTACCATCAATCAACATGATTGTTATTATTACTACAATATCAAAACTATTTTGAGTTTAAACTGTCCCCAGGAAGAACCAAATAATGAGGAAAAAAACCAAAGCGTGCAATCCACGCCTACCATTTTATGCAGATATTCACAAAGTGGGCAGCATTTCGGGCAAAGCATTCTTTGAAAACCATTCATTGGTCCATGCAAACTGTTCAGCGTTCCATTCAAGAATCTTTTCGTTTCATTCTATGCAAGAGGTGTAGTCGTACACTTCGGGGTCTGTACCTTTGAAATCTTACTGTATCATAACTTTCCTTTCTTCCTTTGAAGTTTATTTCTATCTGGCCACCATGTTTTCAATGCTGACTACTCCCATAAATGGGAATTTGAAGGAACTTATAAAGATGGACCAATCAGATTCTTCACTTTGCAATTGTATGACAATCACTTTTAATTTTGTTGTCACACAACACAATACTATACAGACCAAAGCATTCTAATCAACAGGTAAAACATGATAAATGGCAGCCAAAATAACTTACCATGAATTTTTCACACAGGATCAGGAGAAAGAGACAGGTACTAATTGTGATGGTGAATGGATACAGAATAATCATTACGGTGGAACTGAAACAGACAACAATAACCTCCACTGTGAATATATACACAATGATCACTATCAAGGAGATGAACTGAATAACAAGATCTGGATTGTGAATAAATATACAATAATCATTATTATGGATATGAAACTGTTAACAAAATATGTACAGAATACTAATCATGGAATCGAAACAGCTATAAAACAACAAAATAAAATGAGAATTTTATGCAAGATGGATAATTCTTAAAGTTGAAGATTCACCAACTGAATTTACATGAAAAATTAATTTTAATGAAGTCATTGATCAACTTGAACACCAAACAATCTGTAAATTTAAGGCAGCACCATCCACAAACATCTCCTCAACAGACTAATTTACTTACAGAGAAGTCATGAAAGTGGCATGGACATGATGAGTAGAAAAATTTTAAATCTTATTTTTTTTTCATTTTTAATGTTTACAATGCTTAACTATGATATTTCTAAAACAGCATTGTACAGCAAAAGATAAAAACAAAACAAGAAGTTCGCATGTAAGTGCAATCTGTCAGAATTAACTGTAATGTGAACACAAAAATGTATGACTTCATATTTATTTTAGTGATGTCTTTGATGACATCATAAGAGAAGTGAGATAACCATTTTTTTCAAGATGGATGACAATATTGATTAATTATTTGTTTTACATCGCATTGAGAATTTTTCACTGATATTGAGTCATCACCAGTTGTAAGTGAAGTACCACAAATTTAGACTTAAAGACACTACAGCTCATTTTGCTCAAAAATTGTAAAATGACAATTTTCCCAGAGCTTTCTCTAATTTTGTTGCATAGTTGAATGTATAAGCTTTGCAAAATTAGCACATTTCTAAAGTTGAAAATTCTTGTTTAACACTTAAAATTTAAAAACAGATCACCAACACATCGTGAGAATGCACTTTGAATTTATTTTGGTTGACCGGTTTCGACCTTAGATGGTCGTCTGATTTTATTTTGGTTTGACCGGTTTCGACCTTAGACGGTCGTCGTCAGTCTAAGGTTGAAACCGGTCAACCAAAATAAATTCAAAGTGCAGTCTCACGATGTGTTGGTGATCTGTTTTTTAATTTTAGGTGTTTACTTTGGATGCAGACCCTATTGAATACCATGTGATATCCACTCATGAGATTCAATCCGATATTTTAACCTCAAAGTGTTGGTCTCCAGTCTTTAACTTTGTAATTCTTGTTTAAGTGCAAAATTAATAGTTTTTGAAGGCCCTTTTTTAACAACACTGAGACTTCCTCTTTTGGTCTTTGGTCACATGCGCACAGACAGTAATAATCCAGTGAGAGGAAGCGTAAAATGGCTAAACCCAGAATTTTTACAGATTATGCAAGAAAAGGGTTAAAATAGAACGAGATACAACTCATACGCAAACTAGAATTTATGTGGGGATATTACTATGACCCTCTAGCTACACTCAACAATTTTTCAGTTATCTGGTGGCGTCCAGTTTTTATTGGTGGAGGAAAGAACACAGATACAATGTACCCGGGAAGAGACCACCGGCCTTCCGAAAGTAAACTGGCAAACTTTCTCACATATATCGGTGCGAGCGAGATTCGATACCGCACCGACTATAGGTGAGAGGTCTTGTGAATCTGAGCGCGACGCTCTTACCACTCGACCCCAACATGTATATGAAATATTAAAAGCTGTATCACCAAACATTAAAAAAATTATGGCCAAGTTTTTCAAAAGTAACCCAAGATCATGGTTGCGAAGTAAAAAATTTTGGTACCCAAAGAAAGGTCTTGTCACAAGGAATGTGAAAAACGAAAGTCCTATCACCATCCATTCAAAACTTATGGGCCAATATAATGTTAAAGATTTTTCAGACAAACCGACAGACAGACCAAAAACTATAGGACCCTAAATCTCTGATTACAAGGGCATGAAAAGATATCTGTGCATTTACTGAGGATTTAAACAGTCCAAGTAATATTAAGGCTTGATCCCTGTGGCTAGATAGCTCACATGGGTAGAGCATTTGCTTAGAATGCTCATGTGACTTACAGTGTTAAAAACGTCAATGAAACATACTCACTGGGGAATGATAACAAGCTGAATGGTACATATGAAGATGAGCAAGATCAAATTACATGCCAAATGTGACACAAACATGGAGTCTCGCACTCGATGGAACTGAAAAACGTTGAAATGTGTTGGTTAGTAAGTGCAGGTGTGTGAATTCACACACACTGAAGTGCCACTAATTCTTAAACTCAAACTGGTGATTAGGCCAAAATAAAAAATACCTTTGTTTCCGGTTACCTGACTAACCCTATTATTTTCCTACTGACCCTATCTTTTTTATTCAAGTTCAAATTACAAATCTGTGAAACACAGCTCTGAATTCAACCATTCAATGAACTGGGCAATAAAATTGCAAATTTAAGCACTAGAACTCCCGTAAATCCAATGTTATTAATATTTAAGAAACTTTCCATGTAATGCTTTTCATTCCAACATTTTATTTGTACACAAAATATAGTTATTTTTTTTCTTCTTCTTATTATGTTATTATGTTAAATGAAGGTTGGGAACATATTGGTTTTACTTGGTTTCTTCTTCTTATTATTATTGTTTCTTTCTTCTTGGCATTTTTTTGTGTATTCTCAGAAACTACTCATGGGATCAATATGAACCCAATATAGGATGATAGTATACCATATGTAGATGTACAGAACGAATGTCATTTTGTCTGAAAATGACTTCATGCGCATGGATGTTTTGTCTTGAAACAGCCTAACCTTTTTGGTTTTAAAATGAAATCGTTTGATATTTATATTGTAGGTATACCTTGGGCTCCTTTATCCATTTCTATGCTCAAAATTATGATGCTCACGTGCATGCACATGTGGTTCATTTTGATTGGATAATACAAATAAAATGTATATGTCTCTGTTGTTGTTGATGGGAAATGAAATCATATTCACAGTATAGGTAGACATCCCCATTATCTACAGATGGATATATAAAATTTGCAAAAGCGCATGCACATGCATCGTCTTTTGAAGTTTCAATTCTTTGAAGGACCATAATGTTTCTCTTTTTTGTTAAAATCTTTTGAAACTTACGTTGTGAATATTTGTTGGTATTCTGAAAGCAAATATATAGCAAAATGACTTTGGCCATGCACATGCGTTAAATAGTGATTGGCTGATTTTCAAATCCCCATAACTTTCTTCTCAATGATGCAAACATAAAATTTTTACTGTAAGTATATCTAGCAAATGCCTATCGAATGGCATCAACATCAATGTTGAATCTTACTCATGTGCACATATACGCACATGCATTGCTTTTCCGTCATTTTTTGGGTACTAAAATTGCCATAAATTTTGAATTAAAAAGTTAGAATGATCTGAAATTTGAGTTGTGGGTTTATGATTCAAATGCCTATTGAATGGTGTGACCAAAAATTCCATCATCGAATTTGTGTGCATATGAGTACGCATGCAATTTCATTTCTGATGTTTAAATTCAAGTATTGGTCCATAAGATTTTAAGATTTGAATGAATGGTTTTGAAATTGATGTTTCAGATATGTATTGGGACTCCCTACTCAATGGTAGTGTCAAAATCACTTCCCTGCATGTGCATGCATGTGCGCTATATTCTGATTGGCCAATATTGAAATCACAATAACTTTCTTATAAATGACGTAAATGACATGAAATTTATATTGTAAGTATATCTATCATGTCTAAATTCAAATATAGTCTATAGTATTGTTGTCTTTCAATGAATTGTACTAAAACCTAGATTGTAACGTCATTGGATGTGCAGGTATACACTCGCATGCGGATGTATGCATGTGCTTTGTTTCAGGTGTTTCTAACTTAGTTTCTCATTTGTCACTCAAATGTTTTGAAATTCATGGTGTAGTTGTGTATTTAGATTTTTAATATCTTGACATGTTTATGTTACTAATCAACATGTTCATGAACGTGCACTGAATTTTGATTGGTGAGTTTTTAAATGTTGATAACTAATTTGTTTAACAATGAAATGGAGTGAACGTTATAAAATAGTTATATATTTAGATGTTACACAGTTTCTTATAGTCAACATCACTTGTCCTGAAACAACTGACACCACTTCCTACTTGGGGGAACATCTGTAACGGTCCCACTGCACTTTTTTTCATTAAAGTCAGCTACTTAATTCATTTGAAGTTTGAATAAAGAAAATATTGAGTTTAATGCTACGAAATCACTTGCTTTGCTGAAATTAATATTAAGTAAGAGGGTGCATATTGAATACCAAATGCATATATTCATATTCGGCAAAATAAATATGCAGTGTTCGACCATTAACATTTTCACCAAGGCTCCGGAAAGTCTCTGACTGATTTTGGTCATTTTCACGAACCCTCAAAAATGCATGTCAGCTGGACCATTCAGGAAACTGACAAGGTCTACCAACGCATGGAGAAGGATTTTTCATAATGTATAAGAGTAATAAGACCACTGATCCCTACTTTTGATGTCTCCATACCTTAATGTTGAGACTAACCATCGTTATCATGTGTTGTGCATTTACAAAAAATATCGGTAAAGTCCTCTTTAGAAAAAGTGAAAGTTATTCAAATCCGATTAACTGACAAATTATTAAAATATTTTAAATAAAGTTAAATAACTAATAATAAATGGAAACTAGATTACATAACAAATATTTTGTTAATACGTTTTTTTTTAGTCGTAATGGTTTTTTTAATCTCTCTCTTAGTCGCACACAATGACTACAGCTATACACAGTTTTTTAAACTGAAGGTATTTTCTATGCAGTAAAATAAGTTGTCAGTAAGAAGAATATTTATAGTACACTTAGATAAATTTAAAAAGATCAACTTTTTATTATTTTTCATACAATTCTCCAATATTCAAATTGATACATTTATAACATTTATCCCACAAGAGCCCCTTATCTATAGGTGCAGACTCTGTAAAACATTAAGGTGGTTATTTATAAATCGTTTGAATGAACTGAGAAGAAAACATGTACTGAAGATGGATTCAAATAAAATTGTGAGTTTAATTTTGTTCTTTTATTTGTTTCATTCAATTACACTTGTGTACATTGTGCATAATCATTGGAATAGATGTGGAATGTCCAAGATCAATACTGATTGACATTGTTATGTACACACAAGTAAAGGGTCAGTGAACAGACAACAGGTGCACTAATCATTCACCTGTATGGGTTCAATCATTCAATAACAAACCATAATCAGAGTAATTGACATCCTTGGCCTCAGCTGATTGTTTTATTAGTGTATAATCATATTTTATTACTGTAAAAACAAACAAACTTTTACCTGGATCTGTCTTTTTTTCTTACAAAATTTTTTTTTTGTCCGATTTTGGACACTTTGTTTCCGTCATTTTGACCAAAAGTTCGGTCATGTCCAGCAAATATGACCGTTTCCGGAGCCTTGATTTTCACCATACTAGTCATAATAGACCTGCTGATTGGTGACTAGTCTGGCTGCCAAGGGCAGAAGCCATGAGGAGGGGTACAGTAGGGGGCTTTCCCCCCCCCCCCCCCCCCCCCCCCCCCTGCTTGTAGTATTATATGTAAACTAGTAAAAGAAAATAATAAGAAGGAAAAGCCATCCTATCGAATCTTTCTTTAAATCTTAGGTAACCGGAAACATATATATATTATATACTTTTTTATTTCACCTTATTGATAAACTAAAAGGAAATGTGTTTGTGATTTGACAAAATGAAAAATCTATCTATCATTAGAATCTAAAACAAAACAGTTACAGAGTCTATTAATGTCATATTAATGTAATAATTAAACCAAACACAAAGGGAAACTGAATGAAATGAGTAATCTGATTAAAGTAAAATACAGGACTAAATTTTATAATTAGTGATAAGTGATACAAGCAGTAGTAAAATGACTAATTCTTACCTTTTCTTCCAGATCCGGCTTGAGAAATTTGAGAGGAAACACTTGGACATGTTCTGAGCGGAGATGGTCGATACTGCGGGCATCAATTGCACGACCTAGATATTCATTTACCTCATCATCTGGGCTCTTTGTCTCAATGTTATTTCCAAAACCAAGTCTGCAGTAATGAAAAACAAAGTAGATTTATATAAATATTTAATCAGCAAAGAAACCGCACAAACATAAAATTCAAAGTATGGTTTTGTCCTTTTCCAATGACCACTTTTAACAATTTCCCTAACTTGAGCCCCTTCTGGGTAAAATATCAAACAGGGAGTCAATCCAACCACTTTCAATAAAATATTGTAATGTTACTGTGGTAGCCTTGTCAGTGATGAAGCTTTGGTGCAATAAGTGCAAGATTTTGACATTAGATTGTCGAAACTGCTATCCGTAAACCCATATATAAACCCTTATGAAAATTACTGACAGAAAGTATACCAGACTTAAAAAAAAAATGTATTTCACCTATACTTCAAGCATAACAGTTATCAAAAGCAATAATCAAGTATGTTTCAAGTATTAGTTTATACTTCACCTTTTGTCAACTTATTATAAAGTATACTCAACTTATAATTCAAGCGCACTTAAAGTATACTTTGAGCTGAAGGGGGTGATAGAGTTATACTTGGTGAAGCTAGCTGGACTTAGTCATAGTTTATTTCTCAATCTTATTCCATAACTGAAAATGAATAAGTCCCAATTTGAAAATAAATTCATAGCCCCCCCCCCTTTCCTCCAAAATAATTAAAAAAAAAATCATGCAAATCTCTTTTTTTAAAATGACAACTTAGAATAATATCGTATGAAGTAAATCTGTAAATAGTGGTTATGCTTACTAATGTTTGATTTTGACCTTACAAAAGAAATATGTTTTGAGTGATAATAGTTGAATAAATAAAATATGCCTGTTCATTTCATCAATTTCTGATTTCAGTCTTGAATTAGTCATATGGAAATTTTCCGTATGTGTTGGGAGTGCAGATTACTGAATAAAGAATTAGCATTAGTAAATATCATCTCTCTTTAATTACTCCAGAATAACTGTCACCTTTAAAAAATAATTACTGAAAGCAAGAACTCAATTTTACATAATAACCATATTCCTTACAAACAAGACTGCATTTTGATATTTCAAAAAAAATTAATCTTGTTTTCAACATCCATCTTTTTTCTTTCAATTGTACAAGTGAGAAGAATAAATCGAAGCTTATCAAATTCATGGACAACTATAGGAACAATGTTCTTTTTGAATAACAAGATCTTCTCTTGTTGAGAAGACTACCTCAGGGCTTTCAAATTACGGGCATACGGATTACAGAAGTGTGTGAATGCAAAAGGGGGGGTTACTCTGAAGGATTATACTGATTTTCATGTTGATACATATTGCTCTTTTTAGTTTATAGGTATACTCGCAGAATTTTCTGATCATCCTTTAAACTATCTCTGACCATCCTCCACTTACAAACTAAATATAAAATCTGCAAAATCAAAATTTTCTGGATAGTGCCACAAAAGTGCTGACATAAAAAAAACAACCTGATAACTACAGGGCCAATTATAAATACATATCTAAGATAGATTTAAGACAACACAAGAACTGCAAACACTGTCAAGGTGCTACCCACTTGTTGTGAATGTTGGCGTTTCTGTCATTGTTGAACCCCATCACCTTCATGTCTTTCGATGTGCCGTGTATGGCTAACGAGTTTCTACTCCTCATGTTAGGTAGTGTTCTGGATTTCTCCTGTGAAAACCAAGAAATGTTTTAAATACATATATTTGCCCCATGTGTGGCAATACTGAAAATGGTCAACTTTAGATTTACCATACATACTCGCATATACAAGTCAACCCACTTGTAAGCATGGGACCTGCTTTTCAGAGATGCTTTTAGGAATTTCACATTCACCCTCTTGTAAATCAGACTGAGTCTTTTATCAGATTTCTCATCAACTCAATACCTATTTCATGTTAATATTTCCCGAACAACGATTTCAATCTTTATTACCAATAACTTCATGTTAAATACACTGAATAAATAAGAGAATAATTCTACAGATTATTATTATTTGGCCTCTTTGGCATGGTGACTGAATTTATAATTTTCCTACAATGAATTGGATACCTGAAATAGAAACTGAATTATGAGATGCTCACTGTCCAAGCTATCTAATATTAGGGAGTGCTCTCTCTCCAAACCATCCTTCCAGTAAAGCTTAGTCAAATAACTGGATAATAAATCAATTGTTTTAGTTTAATCTATTTCACCCTGGGACAACCATGTCATGCATCCCTGATTATTATAGGTAAACAAAAGAAAAACATATTCATCCTGCAAATGTAAATATGTAATAAACTGCTTTCATATAATGATTATTGAAATACTGAAGTACTATACTACCAAGAGTGACGCTCAGTCTTAGTAAAATGTCACTTTAAAAACGTGACATGTTGACTTTAATTGACATGTAAAAACATTAAATTAATGACATTGCAATAGTAAGTACTCAGGATTGTTATTTTACTATTTATATGATCACTTATGGCAAATTGTCATGGATTAAACTAACATTAACACATTAAAAACGCTGTCAAATTTTACAATTTGCAAGATGTGTAGCAAGAAAAAAAAATTTAGTTGTAGCATGCATATATTTGTCAGACATAGACTAATCAGAGTAAAAGTTTTCCTCCCAAAAACACTGTGACTTATATATTATATATAGGGAGAATTGTAATAGTGAAAAATGGGTTATCTACTAGCTAAGGGCAACTACAATACAAAACTTGATCTCAAAAGATACCGAGAAGACATTTCCAAATAACCAGTTATGAGAGTCATGACCTTTGACCTTGTGATATAAAAACCACTGGGGGTCATCTACTCTTAACAGGGTACCAGTGTACCACTTTTGATGTCTTTCATCAAAGAATATACAACATCCTCCAAAAAAAATAGTAGTTTCACCCTTAACCTTGTGACCTCAAAATTTATAGAGGTCACATACTCTTCTGGCAGAATCAGTGTACCAAGTTTGATGTCCATCAAGTGGTGTTCTCACAACGTAGAGCAGTTTAATCTTTGACCTTGTAACCTCAAAGCAAACTGGGGACATCTACTTCTTAGTGGGGACCTGTGTACCAGAGTTCAAAGTCAAGCAAAGGCTTCTCAAGATACTGAGCAAACAAAACCTTACTACATTCAGCTTGACCTTTGGCTTCTGACCTAAAAATCAATAAGGGGCAACTATTTCTTTGTGGGAATAAGTGTACCATGTCTAATGTATGTCCAGCAAAGGGTTCTAAAGATATTGTGCAGAAAATATTTTCTCCACAGAAAATATTTTTTCACAGTAATTTGACCATTGGGATTTGACCTGTGACCTCTAAATCAATGGGGGCATTTACTTCTTTAGGGGAAACCACTGTACCAAGTTTGATGTCTGTCAGGCAAAGGGTTCTCAGCAGAAAATATCTTCCTCTGTCCAGAGTAGATCGACCCTTACCTTGTGACCTCAAATGAATAGGGGTCATCTACTCATTATGGAAAATCAGTATACTAAGTTTGATGTCTGTCAAGCAAAGGATTCTTAAGACATTTTTCTGGGGGGGGGGGGGGGGGGGGGGGATAAAAAAAAAATACAAATGCTCATCTCCTTGCGTAATTTTATCATTAGCCCTTTAAAGAATATTAGTATGGCTAAGCTGTATTGAATGGTTAACTAAAACAAAAGAGGAAGGCACTCACAAATTACTTGATAGTAAATTCTAGTTAAAGTCACAAACCCTGGTTTTACTGGGGTCTGCTACAATAAGAAATGTTTCTATCGCATTGTCCTTAATGAAGGAATTCCTGTCTGCTCCATTTCCTATTTCTACATCATATTCTCCATGGAGACAGTCCAATGTTTCCTTGGTAATATGTACCCTCCTGAAAAAATTGTAACACTGACAGCATAATCTTGTATTGCATATAATCTATGAATTTATTACAGAAATACATTTTGTTTGTATGCAAGTTCTGATTCTTGGTATCTCATTGTTGTCAAATGTTACATTTGCAAAAGCACACCTATCCTTTCTACACAAGCCTACAATTAGTCAACTAAGATCCTAACAAATGGCCCATGGGCTATATCACTCACCTGTGTAATCTAGGCCCTGCTGTTGCAATTTTAAAAAAGTTTTTTCTATCTTATTCTCATGAAAAATTCTGACACCATATTGTCCACAACCTAGCCCCAAAGGGTCAAAACATAAGCAAACTTGAACTCAAACAACTAAGAACAACTGCATATGACTTAGTGTGGCTCTGCTTGAAAAGAATTTGTTTAAATCAATGTCTTTGATCTCTTGTTGTGGCCCCACCCTACCCCTGGGGCCCTTGGTGTGAACAAATGTGAACATTTACAGACAGACACACAGGTAATCAGAAAAGATCACTTGCTCTTTCTGCTCAGGTGAGCTATAAAAAAACCTCTATTAATACTTCTTAATAATGTCAGTATGACTAAGAAAGGTTTATCTTCCAAAGTGTAT
This sequence comes from Ostrea denselamellosa, assembly GCA_024699665.1. Lineage (NCBI taxonomy): Eukaryota > Metazoa > Mollusca > Bivalvia > Ostreida > Ostreidae > Ostrea > Ostrea denselamellosa. Next base: position 5,881,641 of record JAMZEH010000065.1, on the reverse strand, counting down.
GGCAAATGAAGATTGTAACATTACAATTTAGGTTTAGTAAAGCAGCAATTGAGTACTCTCCACATTAAAATTTTCAAAACTAAAACCCGTATTTTACTGTTTCTGTTAAGCACTTACCCTGGCATACCACCAGCCTCCATATTGTTGGCCAGAGTAACATCATTTGACCAGACATCAAACTGCCACTTCCTGAGACCTATGACCCCACAATGGACTCGCCCGCTATGAATTCCAACCCTCATGTTGACCTCCACCCCAGTCACATTCCTCACCAACCTGAAAACAACATCAATATTAAATCATAAACAATGCTTCTGTCTTGAATGAATGTCATTATGGGTTTGAAATGACTGCAACTTGAAACGTACATATTTTTCTATTTCAGTGATATCATGTATATTTCATGATTATAGATTTTCATTTTATAGTGGTATCTATTTTCTATTCTCTTATGTATCTGTTGATATGTTTTATACAGGACCACAACGTAATTTATTCATATGATACCAATTGTGCTATCCTGTCTAAATAACAAAAATCCATTAAGGTCTTTCGTTTTCACTGGAAGATCTTATTGTTTTTGTACCATTTATCATTAATACTCCCTGCCGTCCCTTTCTTTTGTTGGCAGGATTTCTCAAGAGATGGTTCGATGGATTTTCCTGAAACCTTAAGGGATTATAGGAAATCTAGAGTTTTGTTGTTTTACTTCCAGCTGGCAAATATGACTGATTTTCTGCCTTTAAAAAGAGATTTTGTAAGCACAAGATCTAAGAAATGATGAAAGAATTAGGATGCCAAACTTTAATGAGTGATCGACCTTGAGTTGCAAATGTGCAGAATATAAACGTGTCAGCTGTCACTAATCCAGTCACCAGAAAACTTTTATATTTTTCAAACAAAACTTACATCCTATAATTAGGTCTCTTTTGGAGTTTCAAAAAATGTTAGACTTAACCAAAGTTAAATTGGTAACTTCAGGCTTTTCTATAAGAACTTCATAATTTTTGTCCCCCCCCCCCCCCCCCCCCCCCCCCCTCCCCATAAATCTTGGTTTTAAATGAAGTGTTCGACATGATTCTCACATATCTTATTGATCTCTAGAGAAACTATATATAGTTTTCCAAAATTCACTTCCTGTTGGCAGGTTTGCACCACTTTATTTCTTTGTCCACCCTGATTTTCTATATTGTTTTCAAACAGAGATGTGAATCTTTCAGGGATTATAGTCAGTAAAGAGGCACTCTGATAATCGGGAAAACACACCTAAATACTACTTTTGGTCATCACCAAAAGTGACAGAAAATGAGTAACATTTTCACACTTTTTTCCCCCCTCCCCCATATCATTTAAACTTTTGCTATGGAATTTCTCCCTTTGACAACAAATGAATATTTCCCCTTTCACATGTAAAAATTTCCCTTGAATTGTAGAAACTACACAAAATTGTATGAATGAAATGAATGCACTAACTGAATGATAACCTTTACCTGCCCTCCCTCCACCCCAAACATTTCTGGCCCAGTTGTTCTTGAGGAGATTTTTTTAATGACTCTACATTAATTTGCCTTTTCTTCATTATATCCCCTTTGAAGGGGGCATGGACCTTCATTAGAAAAACTTGAATCCCTTTCACCAAAGGATTATTTGTACCAAGTTTGTTTGAAATTAGGCCAGTGGTTCTGTAGAAGATGTGGAACGTTTACAGACAGATGGATGGGCAGACAACAGACAAAACCTGATCAGAAAAACTCACTTGAGCTTTCAGCTCTGGTGAGCTAAAAATCATGAATTCAATAGTCTTTCCATTTACTTTTAATTTTGTTTGCAACTGTAATTGTGCAAAGCAAAGGATAACTTTCTAATTAATACTTCAAATTCAGGCTCAGACTGCCAATGAGTCAAGCACCTAAATAACAAACACTCCTCTCAAGCAGGACAAATATGACAGCCATTTAGCTCATATATGTCCACGTAGGAGAACTTACAACAGTCTTTAACATCACTTGTAGGGTTACAACCAGTAATGGTCATAAATCACAAGTCATAACTTTAATGAAACAGTAGAGCACTTGCTTTGTAATCTCGAGGTCATAAATTGAATCATGTTCATGCACTGGCTGTGTAAAACCCAAGAAATCAACATAGGTAGCAATCGCTTCTTCACCAAATGATTGGAATTCAGAAATGAGGATCACGGGTCTTTCAGATATGGCTTAAAATATGAAGGCCTCATTTCGCAGCAGACGTTGGCACATCAAAGAACTCACACTACTACGGACCTGAGCGCTAAGCATATACGTAAGTCAAAATTTGTGGTGCTTCTCTTCAGCTGGCAACGTCTCAATGAGTGAAAAATTCTCAAAGGGTACTAAAACAAACCTTTATTATCTACAATTTTCTAGTCACAATGAATCATTTTTTTTATATCCAATTGCCTACCCCTCTCATTTTCTCCTCAGATTTGCATCTATCTCAAATATGACCAATTTGACTTTCAAATCAGCAGGATCGCTTCTGCTGATCAGCGGAAGAGTTTCATCACTGGCCATAATGCTCCAACCAAGACAGGCTGATCATGAGGCCATGAATTTCACATTTTCTGGTAGAAGCATTCCTGCCATTAATGACTATGCACACAGTTTGTCTGCAAGATGTCCTTGAGTTATGAACATTTTAGTTATAAGGTTTGACAATGTCCTTGTCATCAGACCCCCTGACCCCTGGGGCCATGAATTTCACTGATTTGGCTGTAGCTTCATGTAATCAATTTCATTCTTTGATATTCAGTAGTCAATAAGAATATGTTTAAATATAATGTTAAGATTACCAAGGATGACTAGCATTTTCATATGTTATGATCGGAAATAAATTGACTTTTATTTTAATATAAATAAATAATGAGGAATAAAATGACAACACAAATGATAGTTCTAAATTAAACACAATGAGAAAATTGACTGATTGCAATTTCCACAGAGTTAATGCATTTGTCAAGGTTTTCACCTCATCAAACTTTCCACTAATACAGAATTTGTTTTTTTTTAAAGACACAATCAGACATCTTGTTTTGCAACAATCTGTAGAGAAAGTGACATGAATGAAAAGGTTAAGATAATAAAAGTATTCAATCTCATAATTCCTATAGAAAATTTAAATGATTACAATGTGATGATACAGACAACATTTAACCAAAGTCTGACAGTACATACGAGATAGCATCGATCATGTCCAGCCCCATCTCCACACAGCACTGGGCATGGTCAGGGCGGGGCTCCGGGAGGCCACTGACACAGTAGTAACAGTCTCCCAGAATCTTAATCCTCAGACAGTGATTGTCTGCTGCCAAGCGGTCAAATCGTGCGAACAATTCATTCAGAAGTTGAACAAGTTCCTGGGCAGTGCACTGGGAAGACAGATGGGTAAAACCACACATGTCCGCAAACAGAATACTATAAATAGAAACAGACAGGTCAAAGGTGATACATGGAATGTTTAATAAATTATATTTTAAGACAGAAAGTGTTTTTCATGTAGCAGTCAGACTGCTAGCGACACACTGATCACCTGATAACTGAAATGATGAAATTAACACACACACATAGGCTGTCCAAAACGTTTGTGGACAGTGGCATTTTTGTCATTTTAAATGAGTCAAGATCTACATACTGTATACCAACATGTCTGTTATGAAATTCCAAGTCAAAGCAAAATACTGATGATGTTCAGGGAAACAGCAAATTTAATCTATCAAATTATATGTTTATACAGTGAAAAATTAGTAGAGGTACATTATAATAAGTTGGTATAACTATCATATATACATTTGACAATTCAGAATTCTTCTACAGGAGAGTAAATTTATCACGATCATCACACCGAATTGTGATTTTCTATTTAAGTTCTTATAAAACTTGAATATTCAGAATTATTAACCTAAACAGTTTCCCTATTTTAGAGCCAATTTTGGGCATGAAGTCCTTTAGGGTGCCTTAATTCCAACATTCCCTAATGAAATTTTGATATTTGATATCTTGCAATTTTATTAAGAACAATTTACTACAGGATTTTTTAAGGGACAACATGAGGTCAAAATTCACAACAAAACCTAGAAAAATTAAGAACCTGTTTTTGACAACCTAGTCATATTTTTTGAGGATTGTGTAGCTCAGTCAACTATGCCATGGATTGTGTAGCTCTGTCAACTATGCCATGGATTGTGTAGCTCTGTCAACAATGCTATGGATTGTGTAGCTCTGTCAACTATGCCATGGATTGTGTAGCTCTGTCAACTATGCCATGGATTGTGTAGCTCTGTCAACTATGTCATGGATTGTGTAGCTCTGTCAACTACGCCATTGATTGTGTAGCTCTTTCAACTACGCCATTAATTGTGTAGCTCTGTCAACTATGCCATGCACTGTCACTGTATGCAGAGGCTCCTTCTTTCATGATTCAATCTTTTTTCTTAAATATTGCTTTTTCCACACTTTTTTTTTATTTTGTAACATGATTGCCCTGTTTTGAACTGAGACTAATAGCTGGTAAAAATGAATCTGATCTCCTGAAACAGATGAAAATTGGACTAGTTTATATTATTTTTATTCCAAACAAATGCAGTAAGTTGTTTTTCACACATTGCAATCCCTTTGGATACAAGTCATGGAACTGACTATGGTGTCACATGATACATTTATTGTTTACACATTTTAAGTTCCGAATCATTATTTTCAAATGATATTTCATATGTGGCCTAGAAACATAAACTAGTCCAGAAATATTATGGATGAGTTTTTTGTAAAGACTAAAACCAAATCCAGCCTTTCTTTTGTTACCCTGAATTGATCCTTTTTGTCTTTGCAAGGATTTTGTGTCATCAAAAAAACAGTTGCCTTTGTTCCTTGCACGTTTCCAAAGAATAGTTGGACAGATTAACTGTGAAAAATGGCTATGTAGAAGTTATTTAGCTGATTAACTGTGAAAAAAGTAGGTTCCCTATATGAGGACGCCCAACCACCTGCCTTTCACCATACTATAAGCGAGATGCACATTGTGCAACCTGGCCAAAAGTGGTTAAGTAGATGCTGTTTAGTTGATTAACTGTGAAAATTGGTTAAGTAGGAGTTGTTCAATTGATTAACTGTGAAAATTGGTTAAGTAGGAGTTGTTCAATTGATTAACTGTGAAAATTGGTTAAGTAGTTGTTCAATTGATCAACTGTGAAAATTGGTAAAGTAGGAGTTGTTCAATTGATCAACTGTGAAAATTGGTTAAGTAGGAGTTGTTCAATTGATTAACTGTGAAAATTGGTTAAGTAGTTGTTCAATTGATCAACTGTGAAAATTGGTAAAGTAGGAGTTGTTCAATTGATCAACTGTGAAAATTGGTTAAGTAGGAGTTGTTCAATTGATCAACTGTGAAAATTGGTTAAGTAGGAGTTGTTCAATTGATTAACTGTGAAAATTGGTAAAGTAGGAGTTGTTCAATTGATTAACTGTGAAGATTGGTTAAGTAGAAGCTATTCAGATTCTGCTGTGAACTGTTGCTGTTTTGGTCTTCATTACTTCACATTTATAGTACTCATAACATGAAGTATAACTTTGTTATCACAGTTACTAACAAAGTGTAGATCACAATTACAAAAAATATATTGTTTGCCTTTATAATGAAGTGCTGTAATTTCAACTATAGATTTCATATTTAATCCTCTTTTCTTTCTCTTTGAAATGCACCCACACTATTATCATGGATTCTGATAAATAAATACTTATTGCACAGTTTATAACAATATCAATGCCCATTACAGATGAAAAACACCATCCTAACCGAACACAATGTGACTTGCCATTGCTCATTTCCTCCACACCACTGTAATTTCTCAGGACTGGTAATGCCATAAGTATTGTATGTATTGGAAGCTCAAACATATAATTGTTGAATGTTAAGATTCTCAGAAATATTTCGTAAACATTGGAATAAATGCTGTCCATGGTTAATGAAAACTCTGAGTATTTTAAGACATCCAACACTTTACTTTCACAATCAGCTGATCAATGAGGGTGACATCTATGTACCATGTGACCCCCCAATTACTACACAAGATGCTTTTTATAATCAGGGCTTATATTTAAACCTGCATTTGGCTAAGCATGCTAATTATTGCTATATTTCTGCAAACTAACTATGAAAATTAATTACTGTATGCATAAGGAAAGCAAATTACATACAAAACACAGAAAGGTCTTACTAGTCATTTGTCATAAGTTTTAGTTAAAAGTATCACTAGTCCCCTAAGGACTATGAAATCTTGAAATTGAGATTTGAATGCAGTGCACTACTGCAATCACATCCTTTCAACCATCGTTCCTTATGTTCAGCAGCATCAACTGACACTACAACAAGATAACACTTGACCACATGTCACTCGTGTATGCCACGAATTCCTGCAAGTGAATAATATTGACCCACTTGAACAGCCACTATGAAGTCCAGACCTTTCGCCCATGGAACATCTCTGGAATGAAATTCATCGGCATATTCAATGTCATCCCCAAACACCCCAGAGCCTTCAGGAAATGGAGGAATGAGATAGCCTTACACAGCATACTATCAATACTCTACTTTCGTTCAGTCTACGTATAAGAGAATCCGCAAAGCATTGTTGGCCCAATGAGGACACACTCGTTATTAACTTTAGCATTTTCATATTGTGACAAAATCAATCCTTACTACCATTACAGGACTTATAGTGCCATTTTTATTAGTTTGATTGTTTGGTTTACGTCCCGTCAAGAATTTTTCACTCATATTGAGACGTCATCAGCTATAGGTGAAGTACCACAAATTTAAACCTATGCTTAGTGCTCCGGGTCACAGCAGTGAGGGTTCTTTAACGTGCCAAATGCCTACCGTGACACGGGACCTCCGTTTTTAAGGTCATATCCAAAAGATCAGTCATTCTCACTTCTAAATGCCGAGCATTTAGCGAAGGAGCAATCACTACCTATTGGGGGGGGGGGGGTGTGTGTAATTAATTTAGGGAATTTCTTTAAGTACAATAAATGACTAAATGGTGTTGAATAGTTCGGATAAAACATCCCCACCTTGGGCCTTCGGTGAAGATGCTTTCTCTAAAAGATTCAACGCCTGATCTCGTTATTTACTCATTACAGATTAATCTCCATTTATTTCCAGTTTTGTATATTTTTTATTCATCTGTCAGTAATATCAAGCCTCTCTTATATATAAACTTCATTACCATAGTTTCAAAAAAAATTTTTGTAGACCTGATTTACTTCTTTTGAATTTGTACTTTTTATTCATAACACTACAATTGACAATTATGAGAAAGAGAAGAGAAAAATTTTGCTGATGAAGATTATATATATAATAATCTATATCAGGCCAGTTTCCCACATTGAAAATGTTGTTTTTTGTGGTGGATGATGAAAATTGGCAAAACATGAAAAAGGAACAAAATTTTTATTCATATATTAAATGATACACTTGTAAAATGAAATTAGACATACTTTTAAAAGAAAAATCAGATGAGAGACATTCAGAAATTTAACATCATCATACCTGACATTCTCATGTCTCTGAATATAGATTTTGTGAAACATAGTATCTTTTGAATTCCCTGCAATGTCAGCTTTCATCTCCATGGCAACATGTCGTGGTAAAACAGATAACAAAAGCCTTTCCTGCAATTAGATAAAATGCTGTACAATCGTACATGTTTCTATATAATAAAAAATGTTTGCTGAGAAAATGATATGGAATTGTGATGATTTTCTTCTGTGAAGCCTCCCATTACCTTTTTAAAATAATACATCTTTCTAATAACACAGTGGGGGACAGACAAAATAAACCAGTATCAAAAGGAGAAGAGATCACTAATGAGAAAACTCATTACTGGCATCTAGTGTCAAACTTCAACTTCCTACTGAAAATGTCTACCTTTAATTGACTCCAGATAGATGAATTAGATTAAATCCAAAATATGATGTCCAGTAAGGATGTTCACTTCATTGATTTTAATAACCCACCCAGCAGGTACATATACATACAGGTATATTTTATTCTATCTACACACATAGAGAGTCCAATGCACATTTATAATAATTTTAATATCATATAACATATACCACAACTAATTCTAATTTAATGGGGACTTTTAAAGATGTTCCCAAAATGTACAAAGTGGTGCCATTTTCTTTGATTACGTTCTATTCATATACACACTAATTAAAAAACGTTTAACTTTCAGTTTACTAGGTCTTTAAGAGAGCTTTATCCAATCAAAATCAAATTAACATGCATTCATTTGCTGGTCAGTATCTTTGACCATGTTCATCCTTTAAGTGTCTTAAAAGACATCTGAAGTATTATTTTCATGTTAATTCATTGAAAAGCAAGAAAGTTTTAGACATTTAAGCATTATCCAATCAAAATTAAGATGCATGCGCATTGATATCAGTGTTTTTGACAAGATACCAATCAAGTAAGCATCTGAATATATACTTATATTATGACGTTCAGTCCATTTTATTATGAAACAGTTCAGTTATTGATGTTTAATCACACCCAATCAAAATTCTGCACAGGTGCTTGCACATGCTGGTAGGTGATTTTCACCAAACAAATCAGTAGATGGTCCTCAAATATTGCCTGTCAATATAATCTAGTGGACACTTGAAAAAAAATGCTTTAAATTTTTCTATACATACCCTCGTGTGTATCTCGATCTGAATCCAAATTTTAGCCCCATCCTAGCCTTTAGGCGATGATTTGATCAAATATAAATCTGCACTACATTGGAATGCTTGCATATTAACAAGACTGATCAATGATTCTTGAGAAGATTTTTTTTATAACATTCCCATGTAAAATTTTATCCCTATATGGTGGCCCTAACCTATCCCATGGAACATTGGTTTGAACTTGAATCTGCACTATTTGAGGATGAAAACGCACAATAATCATTATATACTCATTGTCTGGTATTAAAGGTCTATTAAATGCAAGGGGGAAAACAGTGATTTTCTAATGCATGATTATAAAGGAATGATGTTTAATTATGGCAGATGTGCACAATCGCGTGAGAAAATATTATCAGAAACATCATGGGAAATGAGGATTTTGTTTACAATATGAAGCCAAACTAAATAATGATTTTATGTTATACATGAAATTGTATTCCTTTTCCATTCCTCAAAATGGCTCTCTACACCCTGTTTTCTGACTGTCTTTTGTCTCTGAACATGTCCTGCCACCACCCACACGCCATCCATGCTTTCATACTGTCATGTCATTGTTTACTTTCTAACTTGCAACATCAGATGATCATAAATATTTCAAAATGTCAAGTGTTCACTATCCAATTCCAAAAAGAAATGTTTAAATGGGAAATTAACTTGACTACTTTTTAATCTGATTGAGTTAAATTGCATATAATTCACATAGAGTGTATAACTTAAAAAGCTTGATATAACATATTTTTATTCTTTCTGCAATAACCTACATAACATTAGATTTCAAATAAAGTGACAAAACTCCTGCAAGGGAGGTTGAAGTGAATCAGAATTGCAACAAGTATTAAGAGTGATTCACAACAGTATTAAGAGTGATTCACAACAGTATTAAGAGTGATCCATGGCAGTATTAAGAGTGATTCACAACAGTATTAAGAGTGATTCACAACAGTATTAAGAGTGATTCACAACAGTATTAAGAGTGATTCACAACAGTATTAAGAGTGATTCACAACAGTAATAAGAGTGATTCACAACAGTATTAAGAGTGATTCACAACAGTATCAGGAGTGATCTACAGTGAAGCAACACCGCATGTTTAGGCTTGATGTGTGACAGAAAAATGAAAATAGAAAAAGAAAACCCTATTGTTAACCTGATCAGATGGACAGAAGGTCAGCTGGCTGTACTGGCATCACTGTACCATAATAGATCTCATCTAAAGACAGGCATATAATAAAAGACCGCCACTGTGTGTCTTAAAAATCGAGCACCACTAAACCAGTATATGATATGCCCCCATGTGTTGTTGACTCAAAAATCTAAATCCAAGGGCCATACTCCTTCAAAACCTTTGGGACAGCATTCCCCTTGTAATATGCATGTCTACACATTGTGATCTTTATTTGTACCAAGTTTCAATAAAATCTCCCCAAGGGTTTAGGAGGTGTTGTGAAGACAAAGTATTTTGTATAGAAAAAACTAGGTCCAAAGGCCGTAATGCCTGTAAAAAAAAAATGGACAGTCGATCCCATTGTAATATCCACATCTACACATTGTGATTTTTCTTTATACCAAGTTTCATTAAAATCCTCCCAAAGAGTTAGGAGGAGTTACAAAAACAAAATATTTTGCATAAATTAAAAAAGTCCATGGCCCATAACTCCTTTAAAAAAATATTGGAGAGTGTTCCCTTTGTAATATGCACATCTACACATTGTGATCTTTCTTTGTACCCAGTTTCATTAAAATCACCTTCAAGGGTTTAGGAGGAGTTGCAAAGACAAAGTTACGGGGACAGACAGACAACAGCAGTATGGCATAATATGCCCACATTTTATGCGAGCATATAAAAATCATCATCTCTCAGATGAAATCAATCAAACACGTGCCTGTTGTCAACAGGTAATCTTCTTATACAAGGATATTTTAGCCAATATTTTCAATTATCGTCATTACCAGAATATATTTAACAACTCATGGCACGGAAAAATTAGCTGATTCAAAGCAGCAACATGCAATGCTTTTCTTCTGCTTGTGCATTGAGGAAACTTGGAATTATATCATCAAAATTGTCATTTACAAAAGATAATTGAAATTGTAGTGATTGATGCACTGAACTTATAGTTAATGTAAAAAAGTAAAAAAAGAAAACTTAAATAAAAAATAATCAATTAAAATACATAACATTAGCCACTGATTGACTGGTCTATGATATGCCCACATGTTAATGACTAAAAAAAATAATCTATTAGACCAAGGGCAATAACTCGTTCAAAAAATTTTGGGAATGAATTCCCCTTGTATTATGCACATCTACACATTATGATATCTCTTTGTACTGAATTTCATGAAAATCCCACTAAGAGTTTAGGAGGAGAGGTGAATACAATGTTAAGGGATACACAGACAACAATGGTATTGCATAATCTCCCCACATTTTATATGGGCATATAAAAATTACAAACACGTATGAAGTCAATTAATAAACATTATCAAAGTTGATCATTTGAAGCAGAATTTATTGACAGTGGAAATATCATATTTATAATTTTGGATTGAAATACACAGGGTTTTAATGACTAGTAGCTTGGCTGTACTCAACTACTGGGCATGCAAAGCTGTCATTAAATTACAGGTGAATATCATAATCTCAAATATGGTTTATCTCGAATACCTGCTTAAGGCAAAGTGTCTTCAAGGTCCCAAGCCCTAATTTCACCTTGTTTTCCTCGAAGTGCAGTCAATTTTCCAGTCTCCTTAACATAGCTGGTCTCATTACTTCAAAGTTGTCCAGCCCCATGGGGATCTGAGTTGTTAGAATAGATCCTCAGTACCCCTTGCTTGTCCTAAGAGGTGACTAAATGGGATGGTCCTTTGGATGAGACTACAAAAACCAAGGTCCCGTGTCACAGCAGGTGTGGCACGATAAAGATCCCTCTCTGCTCAAAGGCCGTAAGTGCCGAGCATAAGCTAAATTTTGCAGCCCTTCACCGGCAATGGTGACGTCTCCATATGAGTGAAAAATTCTCGAACAGGACATTAAACAACATATAATCAATCAATCAAAGTTATCCACAGCTATTCACACAGTTATAACTTCCGCTTCCTAATAACCCCCAGCCAATGAGAAGTTTCTAAGTCACAGTAATTGATGACAGTTGGGAGTATAATATTTTTTTTTGTTCATTAACACAATGGATATTACATACAGTGTATTCAATAATACTTCTTATATCATTAACATGCTTTAATGATAAATGCCAAGATTTTCAAAATAAACTTAGAGTCATACTACATGTATCATAAAAGATTGAGAATGCATTTAATAATACATACATACTACTAACAAAGAAAATAGATAAAACACAAAGATTTACGAGGTAAATTTGAAATAAACAATCAGGAGGTCCGAGTTGCCTCTGTAAAGAAATACAAAAAATTCTTGTCATTTAACAACTTATCTCAGAAATATAGACCTTTTCCTCTCATCATTTAACAACTAGTCTCGGAGATATAGACCTTTTCCTCTCATCATTTAACAACTAGTCTCAGAAATATAGACCTTTTCCTTTCATCATTTAACAGCTAGTCTCCGAGATATAGACCTTTTCCTCTAATCATTTAACAACTAGTCTCAGAAATATAGACCTTTTCCTCTCATCATTTAACAACTAGACTTTTAAATGAGGTTAACATAGCAACTATGAGTAAAGATTTGTGTGTGTGTAGAAACAACTGTTTACAAAAATACTAAATTACAATTCAACTGCAAAAAGAATATGCTTTCAGTTTCTGATTACAAGAAGGAACCTAATGAATTTCTCAACCAAAGATCCAGTGGGAGGCAGTTCCACTGGGTAGCTGAGAACACATCGAACTGTTTCACAATACAGTTTAGTATGAGTACATGACTTTAGAAGGGATAATGAATCTGCAGACCAAAGTGTATGCTGCAGGCAACAGACCTGAACCAGTTCCTGCAAGTATGCTAGTGCAGGATTCTATATTTTATTCGGTATGTCACAGGTAACCAGTGAAGCGATATGAGAATTGGTGCAATATGCTTATATTTCTGTGAACATGTCACTTGTTTGGCAGCAGTGTTTTTGAAAGATGTGACCAGTTGTGGCAAAATCTACAACTGTCCAACTGATTGTGCAAGACAATGAGTCTTGAATCTGAAAAATATTTTTCCTCCACTACACTAGCCAAAAGCACTCTCTTAGCCATTACCCGAACTTTTCGTTTTCAAGCTTGTCCTTCTCAGAACACCGTACATTCTCATTCACCAACTTTGTTCTCACAATATTTAGATTCTTTTTGTATTTTCAACTTTTTAGATGAACTTTCTTCAATATAGACAATATAATTAAAATCACATTTTGGGTCCCATCCCGGAATTAAAACCCGTATCTTTATGCCCCCTTTGTCCCAAAGATGCTTCACACCAATGGAAATGTGGTTATCAAGAAGTTAAAGATGTTTAATTGTTAATTCAATACACACATTTAATCACTGTGACATTTTGGCTCTACCCTGGTATCAAAACTCTCACCCTGATGATCATGAAAGTTATAATTTTGGTAATTTAAGGGCTACCTGCTCCTTATAAATTGCAATTTAGTTTCAAATTAGTATCAATACCATAAAAGATGTTATTTAAATGTTTTGTACAATAGTCATACTATATAACAAGTTTGGCCCGGCCCTGGAGTCAGAACCTTTACCTCGGGGATCATGAAATTTACAAGTTTGGTAGAAATCTTTCTGCACTACATCACCATGCATTTAGTTTTTCCTTATAGATGTGCAGTTGTAAAGAACATTTTAAAAACTGGTCAATATTTGGCTGATGTTGTCCTGCCCCTTAGGTCCCAGGGGTGCAGAAGTCCTGAAATTTACAATTTATGTTCCCCTTGTTTCAAAGAGGCTTCATACCAAATTTTGAAAAGAAGTGGAAGGGTAGTTACCAAGAAGTTATACAAGTTCAATTGTTAATGCAGAATGGATGATGCATAGCAAAGGACATACACCAATTGAAATAGGTCACCAGAGTAACTCAGGTGACCTAGAAATGTTGAAACTAGTCAAATAAACAGACAACATATCAGATCCTTATTTCCGATTGTTAAAACATTATTGTAAATATTCTGAAACTTTGAAATTTTAAGTCTAACATGATTCAGAAGGTTGATTGATTGATTAAATATTGTTTAACAATCCGCTCGAGAATCTTTCACTCATATGGAGATGTCACCATTGCCGGTGAAGGGCTGCAAATTTAGGCCTATGCTCGGCGCTTATGGCCTTTGAGCAGGGAGGGATCTTTTACGTGCCACACCTGCTGTGACACATGACCTTGGTTTTTGCGGTCTCATCTGAAGGACCGCCCCAATTAGTCGCCTCTTATGACAAGCAAGGGGTACTGAGGATCTATTCTAACAACCCGGATCCCCACGGGGGTGATTCAGAAGGACATACATGCCAAAAACGAAACATGAACGTTACTGTGAATCCCATTTTATTCACAAAAACATTATTTACACATTATTTCACAAGACTAGTCATTTGTGAAAATGTAGTACTCACAAAATAAACTTTTAAATATAAAGGGCTTATCAATGATCAATAATTAATGATTCCCCAAAGTTAGGTCTCAATTGCATCTTCCAGAAAATAAGGTCTAAGAAAATAAAAGTGATCTAAAATAATTTAAACTGAAAGGCCCATCTTTCACAGTTAAAAAGTCAAAAGAGCATGACAGATTTGAGATTTTGCTTTCATAATTTCTGTAAATCAAAAATAACTGCACAATTTATTTTCAAAGCACTAAATGTCACAGACATGATTGTGTGGCATGACATTTACCAGTTACTGTTGAATTCTGAAACAACAGACGGTCTTTAGGCCACAACCAGGAGGGGACACTGTACTCTGGTGGAGCATTATATCATCGATTACATCAAAAATTATCGCACCTGTTCTTGGTTCTCTCTCTGGGTTGTTAGACGAGCTTCAATGCAGCGTCGGGTCTCCAGGAAGGCCTGTCTCTGAGCTTGCTCCGTTGGATAATGAGTAAAACTTCCAGCAATGTTTACAGAAATAAAAATCAGGATGTTACTCAGCAGCTGAGAAAGAGAAAGAAAAACAAACAGCAAAGTGAAAGGTCCAGTCCAACTAGGATATACTATAACACTGAACAATGACATCCATAAAGTACTTATAATAAAAAAAGTAGGAATCAAGGAAAAGTTATCTTTGGTCAAAGTTTATCCCAAAGGATATTACTCAGACTCCTGTATGTTACTTAGTTGTAAGCATCTCATCATCTCAGCATCCAGTCTCTTCAGAGCTCTTATAATGAATGCTTAAATACTTTTTACTCCCATGTAATTGGAAATTCCGGGGTATATAGTTTTTGGCCTTCTGTCTGCTAGTCTGCAAATAACTTATGGTGATAGGGCTTTCATATTTTGTATGTGTATTCCTTGTGAAAGGTCTTTCTTTAGGTAGCAAGATTTTGTCTTTGTGATCTTGACCTTGTCCAGATCTACTTTTTACAAAACAAACATATCTTGTTCTTTTCTTTAAATTTGAACTTAACCATACATTTTTGAATAGTTAGTGCTATGGCTTTCCTATTTCAAAGTTGTATTCCTTGCGACAAGACCCTTCTTATGGTACCAAAATCTTTGACCTCATGACCTTGACCTGGAGTTTGACCTACTTTTGAAAAACTTTAACCTTGGTCATAATTTTTGAACGGTTAGTGATAGGGCTTTCATATTTCACATGTGTATTCCTTATGAAAAGACCTTTTCTTGGGTACCAGAACTATTGCCATACAGGGGTCTCAAGTGTTTCACAAACACATCTTGTTCTTTTACCTATGTTTCTAAAAGCAGTCTTTTTGGTTCTTGTGCAAAAACTTGAAAACAGCTTTACAGAATGGACAGTTAAAGAAAGAGGTGAAAGGTATGGAACTAAACCTTTTCTTCTAAAAATGGCCAAACACAGGTAACATCCCAAATTCATACATTTTCACATTTCTAAACAGAGGGCATATGGGACACATCGCTCACCTGAGACATCTTGGCCCTGCTGTGGTTCAGTTGTGTGATTTTTAAAAGATTTTTTTTTCAATCTTTATTCCCATGAAAAACTTCAAAGGGTCAGTTCATACCTGAACATGAATTCACACGACACAGGGATGTCTCAATGCCAACATGGCTAACATAACCTTGCTGTTCTGGGAGAAGGTCAAAGTCACAGATCTTGGTATGAAATGAAAGAAATCTATACACAAAATATAAACGTTCTACTTTAAATAGTTCAAGATACAATGAGTAGGTCAGATTTTTTATAAATACAAAATAATGAAAACATGAAAGAGCCAGTTCAGGAGATATTCCATAGGTTCTCTAAGGTTTCAATGTCAAAGGTCATGGTATGCCACATGTAAGGTCACACCATAAGTATATACAAAAATATAAAAGTTATACCTTAAATAATTTGGAAGATATCAAATAGATCAGGTTTTTAAAAAAAGTACTAGAACTTCAAGATGAAGGTCACAAGGTCATACAACATGGTGTCACATGAAAGGTTTTGCCATAATGAATCTACATACAACATATGACAACCCTACCTTTAATAGTTCGGAAGATAGGTTACATTTTCTTACAAGTAGGTTACACTCCAAGGTCTAAATCACAAGGTTAAAAACTTTGATGTGGAAAAAGTTTTGTCAGAAGGAATGTATATGTGACATATGAGAGCCTTATCACTCACTATTTAAAAGTTTTGAAATTTGGGTCAAACTCCAAGCAGTCTAAGGTCAAGATCACAAGGTTGAAGATAATGTACAAAATGTAAGGCCTTATTATAAGGATTTCTTTACAAAAATTATTATAGTTGTACCTTAAATAATTCCAGAGATATTGAATAGGTTAATATTCCATAGTAGGTCAAATGCCAGATCAGGGTCACAAGGTTAAAACATTGGTACCAAACTGTTTTTGATTTGTTTTGATATCAATATCAAGATCTATAGCACCCAATTCTATCTATTTTAAGATGAATTATGCAATGAGTAAAGTCAATCACTATTACTTTCTATATACTGTAGATATATTTAACTCTATGGTTATAATTTCACATATATTGAAATTTTCGGTTTTAGGAATGAAATTCTGCTGGGTTACATGTGGCTTACATAGTTTTAAGTTTACTGATATGACATGACGTGAATTCTAAATGACAATGCATGAACTTTAGCAAAAAAGTTTGCAACAAACTGTATTCATTGTCCAAGATGAAAGCAATGTAAATTTCAAAAGAAATATAAAAGAAAAGATTCTTCGAATGCAAATATGTAAAATCTTGCAGTTATTCATCTAAACCATGTAATGAACAAAAATAGAACAACAACCAATGACTAGCCCAAGTATCATCACCTTGACAAGCCACTCCATTTCCCACAAACCCAAAACTGTGGCCCACAGAACCTAGCGAACGTTCTGAATTTGAACTTTACAATCTAGCCAATCAGGTAATGGCTTTCATGATACTGTTGTTATACATGTAAACAAGTATAACAAAATCTTTGAAGGACAATTAATGGCAGACTAATTACGTGCTACAGAAAATATAAAACTGACATGAAAATATCGCTAGCAACAGAACAGAAAACATCAGCATGTTAAGAGGAAATTCTAGTTAATTTTGCACCTCACATATTCATACTGTACAGCATGTTTATGACTCAAGTCTTGTAATATGGTTGACTTTTCGGCTAGTGCCTGAACTTTGCTTTCAAGGTCAGAGTCAATTTTTTCTTAACCTCTTTAGCTTGTTGAAGCACACATAATAAATATACTGGGACAGATTGCCATTCTGATACGGACTGTAATCCATGACTTCTGACAGATGATTGAAAACTTAAAAAAACTAAATGAATTACCCTTCATTGGTTCCAAAGTCAAACCCTGGAACCAATGAAAACTTGGCCACAGTTTTTGTGGCATAATCTGCCAAGGGTTTGTGGGGAGCAGAGTGGACCAAAACCCTTGGCTTTTGAAGATGAAGTATCATAGGGTCACATAATAGAAGGAATTTGTAGGACCTAAACAGACCTGTTAAGCTTTTACTTGTCTAAAACAACAAAATTTCCACATACCTGCTTCCAAATAAAGGAATCACTGAAATTCCGTCCAAATGTACACCCTAAATGAATTGCGGCAAGAAGAATACCAGAAAGAACAGACAATCGCATTCTTATTGGAAGCATGGTGTATATGAGATAAATAAATACTACTGTACACCACACCCCATCACTCACTGTTCGTGGCACACTGTCAAGAGTTATTAAAATTGTGATCCCGAAAATGAGAGCCAATATAATATAGGATACTATCACCATTTGTTGTTGGTCAAAGGATCCTTTGTTGCACACAACTTGCAGCACTATCAGAGCAAAGAAAATGATCCCTAAGTTAATTCCCCTGGCTGGTAAAGTAGCACCACTGATGTAATAAAAAATAATTAGAAGTACACAAACTACACTCAACACTCCCATTAGGATAGTCAAATTGTTTTGATTCAGTTTGAAGAAATATCTCTGGTACAATCTCTCAAGTTTGGGATCCGTGAATTTTTTGGATCTGAACACTTTCGACACAGAGGAAATATCCAGACACTCTGATATCCGTTCCTGCTCATTTTCCGAGTTTCTGAAGGGTTCCACTTTGGTTTCCATTGGTGCCCCCTTTCCTGCTCTGTATTGGGCCCTCACTGTATCCCATGCTGATTTGTGGGCTGAAGTAGCTGATCCTTGTTGATTTAATGGAGCCACTTTTACATTGCGAATGTGAATTTTACCCGATTTTACACCACTCTTATTGTGTGAGTCAGCTCCAGTAGTACTTTCAGCCATTTTGTTTTGAATGAAGCTGACTTGAATTTATATCTCCTTTGAGGAAGAGTTGTTCATGTTGACATCAGTCTGATCCAACATCTACTGCATTTTCATTATGCTGATATCCACTTTAATTAACATGCTGGAATCAGGTACTAATTCAGCCCATCATTTCACAGGTGTATGTCCTTAAAAATCCTGCTTATTCATGAAAATCCTTTACATGAAGAATCTGTAAAAAAGGAATCTCTCATACGTGAGTATTACTGTATACAGCCGAAATAAATTTTATGAATGTTTCCTACTTTGCTCTACCAAAACATTTGGTAGGGTAGGTTGGTAAAACATTTTATTGTATCAAAACATTTTTAGTCAGGAGTATAACCAAAAATAGTTATGAAAAAATAAAGTAAAATCCTTATTTTCGTATAGCTGAAAGTCAACTTTAAACATGATTTATTCATATTTCATGATGTTTTTTTGCAAGGACTCTGGTATTCCACGTTTCAATTTACGAAAATTTTCATCACATCTACAAAGATGGAGTCAAGTGTTAGTGGAAAGTTAGAATTTTTTACTTTTAAGATGTAAAATCAGTGAAACATGTCACTAAGTGGCCCACTTTTCATTGGAAATTAACCATTCTTGCAAAGTTTTCACATGGGATGTTATGAAGAATTTTCTGAATTCAGGAGACTTTAAAGAATAAAATGTCAAAATTTTGTACCTACATCGATTAGAATTGTTTGCGCAAGAGGCTTGAAAGTAGTGAAGTTATGAGAAAAGTACCTAAAATTCATTATACTTCGAAAAGCAAAAATAATCAGGATGAGCTTTGTCCTATTTCTATACACATTTTTAAAGCTTCATTTTCAAATTCAAATTTGGGCTTAGTTTTGCAATTTTTAGTTATTTAAATGATTCAATCATACCAATCACTCACTGGAATTTAACAAGGAAAGACAACTCCTGCGAGCACAATTTGTGACTGATTTGAGTTACATTTTCTGTAACTTAAATCACTTACATCCCTGACTGGTCATAATACCATAAGACATTTTAACAAGTCACCAAAATATTTGGTGCATTACAAATATGTATCGTGTCCAAACAAATGGGAATCTCAGCAATTCATTGGCCTGTCTTTGACCTTTCACCTTTTTAGTGGTAATCTACTCCTCAGCATGTACCAGTGTACCAAGCTGGACATACAATCATCCTCTTATGTCCATAGTAGTGCAAAACTTGACCTTGTGACCTCAAAATCAGTAGGGGACATTTACTGGTTAGGAGGAAACTCTGTACCAAATTTGATGTCTAACAAGCAAGGGTTCTCAAGATACTGAGTGCACAATGTCTGAAGGGTGGATTCACCCTTCATCTTTGAGCTTGTGAGTTCGAAATCAATATGGATCATCTACTCTTTAAGGGAGTTTGATGTCTGTTAAGCAAAGGGTTCTTAAGATTTTGACCAAACAATAATCCTTGGTCTATCAATAGACAATGAATGTGTAAACCAATATGCAGACATGTTGAAAATAGTCCAGCCGGTCATTTTTAATCATCAGTCCTCATCGTCTGACTAGGATTTTGTATATTTGAGTAAAATTTCTGTAGATTTTTTACAGATTGGGATCGTGATTTGGATTTTTGCACGTGTTTACAAGTACCAAGATAGCGATCTCGTGGACAATTCGTACACAGCAGAGGCAAAGCCTGATGCAGAACACAAGCTTATTGTCTCCAAGGATGATAACAGGAATCAAAGGCCTGAAGGGCCACAAAGGCGTTGAGTGCAATATCATATACATCAGGGTTCTAAATAAATATAGAGGCTGGTGAAATTAGAGAAAGTAAATTTAGAAGAAATGTTTGAGTGCCGAAGGAGGCATTTCCGTATTTTTGCATAAAGCATTAAAATTATTTGTAAAATGTCAGCAAATTGTGTTTATTTACTTGAAAATAAAAAAAGAGGAGATCTTGGGATGAAGTTGCTTGTCCTAACAAGTTCATACATCCCTCTTCTTCCTATATAGCATCCCTTCAAAACTAGTTATTTTACAAAGGCTACAATCATTAACTTCAAATTGCAGACGAAAAATGCTGAAAAGAATATCATTTTTTCAGAGTGAGACTACTTGTTCATAAAAGTTATATCTTCCATTCATGCATGACGTAACAATTATATGGTATTAACTCTGTTTTCAATAATGCCTAACAATTCAAAAGTTCAACGTAATATTGAACAAGATTTAATTCCCAATAAATGCTACCTAGTCTGGGTTTCTTTGCAAAACAGCTGTTATTTCCTTTGTGATGCACACGCTATTTCGTTTTGCTTAATAGAAAATTGGGATCGGGATTACCGAAAACAAAACCGAAAATAGTTTTTGGAATAAGCAACTGAACTGCTGATCTGAAATAAGGATTCTTGATGAAACTACAAGACACTAGATATAAAATGAAACAAAATAACCTGCTCAAATTTGGTTAAGTATTTAATGATATCATATGGCACAAATTTCGAAAAATCTGTTTCGTAGTAAATCCATAGGCGAATAATGAACTTCTCTTACCAAAAAATCACTATTTAACTATAGGGAATGATATAATAACAAACAATGACAGTTGTTATTCTGCCTTTCAACTATCAATTAAATTCCATGTTTTAAAGTCTTGAATCTTAAGAAACACTAAAAACCAATTGGCACTATTTTGATTTCGCCCATTGAGATTAATTGGCTGAAAGGCGGTGTAGAGGTATGATCACTAGAAGGCTCTTGAGCAAGCTCAACGCCTTCAAAAACAACAAGAGGCCCACAGGCCTTAATGGTCACCTGAGTATCATGGCCCATACATAGTCCATACAGGGAGTCTCATTTTTCCATATAAGCCTCAGTAATGGAGTCTCCTGTTCACATGTTTATGATCTATCAAAATACATAAAATTCCTATTCAATTACAGAAGAAAGAAAATGAAGTTTGAAACATATAAATCATTTTAATATTCCCTAATTATTTTTATTATGTAGCCGTACTGGTCCCACCCTAGGATCTGAACCCCTGTCCCTGGAGTCATGAATTTCACAATTTTGGTATAGAGCTTCATGGGCATAATTATCATGCATTTAGTTTTACTCAAATATATATGGGAGTAGAGAAGAAGATTTTCTAAGATTTAATATGATATTTTCACTATATGGCCACATTGGTCCCAAACTAGGGCCTAAACCCCTGGCCCAGGAGCTACGAATTTCACAATTTAGGTAGAAAGCTTCATGGACATCACTATCATGCATATAGTTTTTCTCAAATACATATATGGAATTTGAGAAGATTTTCTATGATTTAATTACATTTTCACTATATGGCCATATTAGCCACACCCTAGGGCCTTGAACCCCTAGGTCATAGATTTCAAAATTTTTATTCCTCTTATCCTAGAGATGCTTCACACCAAAAATGGTAACAAATGGCCTTGTAGTTTTCAAGAAGAAGTTAAAAATGTAAAATTGTTAATGGACAACGACAGATGATGACCAACGACAATAGGTCACTTGAGTGACTCTGGTGACCTAAAAAGATAAAATGAAAAAAACAAAAAGATACAAGTCTGAAAACCATCTGGAAAGGCACTGACTTTAAAAATCAGCTGGACTGACAGAAAGTGATTGGTATTCAGTCATGATGTTTGAAAGACTACTTCTCACTTTCTACACCTCCGCTATACGCCCCTTTTTTTAATAGGAGAATAATGAGATCAAAGTATTTAAATGTCATTTTAGTTAGCATGCCTGGAGCTGAATAATATCTATTTTAGAACATATGAATAAAAAGAAGTTCTAAAATGGTTTTAATCAAAAGTGTACTCACATTTTATACGTCTCACGTTTTTAAATTTTCCATTTTTTCAGTAAAAACATCCAGCCATATGGTCATCGAGTTCTGAAATATCACATCATTTTCCACAGAATTATGTTAAAACTTGGACTGTTACGAATGTCCTCTGATTAATATTGATCAGCCTCATCTTTTATCACCAAGTGATGACCAAGTTCTGTTTCTACATCCCTTCCTGCCATGCCACCTGAAGAGAATGCAAATATACTCTCAATCACATAATGCTTAGAGACATATGGTTCTAAAATTGATTCCTCTTGCCTGCTTTCATCACATTGTTATCAATCTAGCTGCTATTCTCACCTTATCCCTTATATTGATTGATTATTTGGAATTTCATATCTTCACAAAAATGTTTCATCCATAATAGACAAATCCTACTGAATAAAGACCTTAACATAATTATGATTATTAATTAAATTCCAAAGTGATGAGGCCAATGCCACTCACTTCTGTTTCTGCCTTTATCATGTCAGACCACCATGTTAGTCAAATGTTCGAGGTTTGATTAGAAAAGGAAATGAAAGGGGGGGGGGGGGGGGGGTTAGTTGAAAAGGAATACAGAACAGTGGCATGAGGGGCATGATATAAAGTACAGAATGGAACAGGAGGAGGGAGAGAAGGGGTGAGGAAGTCATTCAGTTGTCAACAATCTTGTAGGCAAACCAATCTGTATACAAACCAATTCATACACAGTATGTCAAATCATTCACAAACCCCAATTCATAAACAGACCAAATGGTACAGGCAGACCAACTAACAGACAGCAAGTACATGAATCAACTAATACACAGTCATTCAATTCAAGCACTAATCTCCAGTTTACTCGTATACAGATCTTTTTTTTATTTACATTTTTTTTATCACAAATCAGAGAGAGTATAATTAAAACAAAGAATAGTTTTTTTTTTGATAATTCCTCTCATACACGCACACTTTTTGGATAGTCTATATCGTTATTTCAAATTTGCATAAATATGATACAAGCAGATAACAAGAGTTAAAAATCAAAAATATTTTTCCATAATGACCATAATTTTTCAAATCTAAGTACATCACTGTTTTGGATAGCAATATGCTTTTCAATGTTGAATTTGAGTTTCAAATGAGATAATAACCCAAATATATTTGGTAGTTTGTTCTGTTTCAGGCTAGAAAAAATATACTGTTTTGTGTAAAGGATCAAAAAAATTATCACTTTGTTTCGTCTTTTGAGTAGAAGAACACCATATAACACATTTTGCAAGTTAAACCCAACTCTTTCTTTGATTTTCACATTTTTATGTAGACTGAAACTACTCCATAATGACATAATTTTTTCAAAATCAATAAAAATATGTTGTATAGTTTCAGCAGCTTGTTTACAAAAAGTACAGGAGTCAGAACTTATAGTGTTAATTTTCTTTAGATAATTAACAGGAAGGATTCTATGAAGAATTCTCTATTGTAGCCACTGAACTGTAGAATCAGTTGTTATTTTGAAGCAAACCTTAAAAACATCTTTCACCCACAGTTTTTGTATTCTATGAGGTGATAATTCAGAGTTCCACTTAGAAATTGAGTTAAGCTCAGTATAATTCTCATTCAGAAGCCTATATATGACTTTTGTACATTTTTTATATGATACAATTGATTCATAGTAAAAAGGCATAAAAGCCTTACATACAATTTTGACAGTTTCTTTTAATAGACATTGTTTTCATAAAATTTGAAATAGCATTAACAACACTGTTGTATTGCATGATACATACATACTCAAAATTATATCTTTGTTTAAAAGCATTTATAGACAGAAAATTGCTTTCATCATCAAAAAGATCACCAACAACTGTTATACCTTTATCATACCATGTTTTTATAAAGAAACCTTTATTTCCCACTTTGAAAAGTGAGTTATACCATAGCAGAGTGCATAAAAAACCGTTTTCATTTATTTTCCGATCCCTAAGTTTCATTACTGTTAACCAAGAATTAAAGACACCTTGCCAAAAGGCATTGCATTCCTTTCTCACATAATCTGAAATAAATATATTTCCAAAATCAAAACTTTTGTTTACAATATCTCGGCCATTGATAGTAATGAAAATATCTAACCATGGCTTTGTGTCACTTGTAGTTAGCCTTTTTATCCATGAGCATTTCAGAGACATAATAAACTTATTGATATCAACCATTTTAAGACCCCTATCAAATAGTCTTGGGTAATGGTTGTTTTTTTGAATTGAACATATTTTATTGCCAATATAGACAAAAGGATTGGGCACAAGTTCTTAAAACTTAGAACGCCCTCTCCTAGACAACAACACCAAAATACAAAAAGGTTAGTATATACAATATTTGTCAATACAAGTAACAATTGTCAATAAGATTAAAAACATAGATTATTTCAATATTTGTGTGTACAATAATTAAACTCAAAATATTATAGTATGAAAATCCTTAAATATGTCAAAGGAAAAACATTTTAGGTAATGAAGTCCGATTGCAGCTCGGTATTGGTCTAATGTATTACCCATTATCTAAATGGAAAAAAGAGTTTGAGAGTTGATTGAAATGAGCTGCAAAGAGACATAATACAACTAATTCGTACATTGTGAAATTATGTGTTTTGTGGAGTTGACCTTTGATATCAAATGAGGAAGTAATTGAATGAGCAAGTGTGCATGTTTGACAAGTAAGGTGTTGTTGTAGTACATGTAAGTAATGAAACATAAATAATACGAAAAATATTGTAAGAGATACAAAAACGAAAACAAGTAAGTATGTATAGCTAGAAAGTGAATCAAACAGTATTCTTTGAAAATGAATTAAACATAAGAACGCAGATAAAAGGTGCGTTGTGTTGCTATCAAAGAATAAACCAAACATATATATGTGCTCAAATAATTGAGAAAAAACAAAACTGCATGTATATGCGCTTGTGCAAAATTGATGTGCTGCTACCGTAAGCAAAAATAGTACAGTAGTATAGGTACACATAGAATGGCAAAATGTGTGAACAAAATAGTGGAATAGAACAACATATAGAAATAACTTATAAAATTACCACAGTATTCATTCATAAATACTCGTGCACAGACTATCATGCATAACATATAGCATACTTATACAAATAACATATACAAATTATCATATTACTCATTTATAAATACTTGTGCACATACTATTGTGCATTTACAAATATATACACACATAATACAATGAATGTCGATCTCCAATTCTTTAGTTCTTCATAAATACACCTTTTATAACATATGTTCACAACTTACATTAACGAATGTCCACATTTTCCACCATTTTCACACCTATTTTAGGTAAAAACTACATATTTTTTGCGATCAGCCGGAGCTTGTATGTTCACATAAAAGGGCAGCAACTCCAATGGTTGTTCTTTTAACTTTATCTGATTTAGCATTCCAAATGAATTGAAAAAACTCTTTATTTAATGATGAAATAGTTTCTTTTTTAGGTGTTGGTAAAGAAATAAAAAGGTGATTCAGTTTTGGCATAAGTTGTGTCTTAACAACTGTTACCCAACCTATAGGAGTTAGAATGCTCCTTCTCCACTGTTGTATCATTGCTTTTATTTTTGGTATCTGACTTCCATAATTGAGTTCGATGATTTTGTCTAATTCTACCGAAAAATGTATACCTAATAAATAAAAATTGGTGCATCCCCAGTCCAGTTTCCATCTAGAATGATGAAAAACTTCAATAGAAATTTTTTTTTGGATCCAATCCAGATAATTTTAATTTTTGAACTATTTAAGTCCTAAGAATTTTGAGAAAAAAAATCAATAGTGTCAAGGGCAGCAAATAAAGACTTTGGTGTACCATAAAGAGCAAGAGAAGTGTCATCAGCATACTGAGATAATTTATGTTCTTTATCATTAATCACAATACCTTTTATATCATTGCTTTGTTTGATCAAAATAGCTAGAATTTCTACACAGAGAAGAAAAAGATATGGTGCAACGGGATCCCCTTGTCAGCAGCCATGCTCAACATTGAACTGTTCTGATAGGAAACCATATTGTAGAACTGAAACTTTGAAATTTGTATTCAAGATCGTACTCCAATCTAACATGTACTTCCCAAAACCAAAATATTTTAGAACTTTGTAATGAAAAGACCAAGAAATTGAGTCGAAAGCTTTTTCAAAATCGAGAAGTACTAGTAATCCTGGAACATGTTTATTTTCTGTGAAAGACATCAAATCGTAAATAAACCGAGTATTTTCTCCTATATATCTTCCTATCAGAAAGCCAGTTTGAGTGTCTGATATTAAGTAATCTAAGGTAGATTTTATTCGGTAGCTTAAGCATCCTGATATAATTTTATATAAGACATTCAAAAGAGTTTTTCAAGAAATGCCTGGGTTTGTTGCCTTTCGGCAAACATGAGATTATTCCTAATCTTTGTGTGATTGGGAGCTCCTTTTGAATAAATGTTATTAATTGATTGCACTATGTATATTTTTAAATCTTTCCAGAAGAATTTGAAAAATTCAACTGTAAAACCATCACTTCCTGGAGATTTGTTATTTTTCATATTTTTCAAAACATGAAACACCTCCCTTTCATCTATACTTTTGTCAAGATTATCTACTGTATGTTGATCAAGCTTCCGTGCTTTACTTGTTTAATGTTTTCAATAGATATATCTAGTAGCATATGATCTGTACTTGTATAAAGTGTTTGGTAAAATTTTTTGACTTGTCTTAAAATTTCTGGCTGATCATATATGATTTGGTTGTTTTCTAATTCTACTTTTATTATTGTTTTGTTCAAATAATTACAAGATTCCATATTACAGAAGTACTTTGATGGTTTTTCTCCTTCTTCAATCCATTTTGCCCTTGACCTTATAACATGACCTTGTAGTTTTTTTATTTCTTAAGTCTTGAAGGGCATTCTTTTTTTGTTCAATTAAATCTATATTCATTTCTTGTTCAGATTCCAGAGCCCCTATTTCTTTGATTAAAGAATTCTCTAGTCTGTCCCTTTCCTTTTTCTTGTATGAAGAGTAAGAAATAGCAGTGCCCCTTATTTCCATCAAAAGAGGTTCTAGGAATGTACTATCATTGATAATGTGTGAAGATTGTTTTCACCGCCTTCAGTTTCCAAATATTGTTGTTTGACTTTTTGAATTGTGTCTTTCACCTTTTCTACAAATGAATGATCTGATCTATACCCCAGTTTTATTAAGAATTTTTCGACATTGTTTGATAAGCTTTCTGAAATTAGAATATAATCTAAATGTGCTTGTTTAAAAGGTGTTTTTCTTCTCCATGTGAACACTTTTTTAACTGGATTTAAGATCCTGTAATAGTCCAATAACTGTAATTCTTCCATAATTTCCAACAACTTTTCTCTTGCCCTTGGATTGTTTACTGCATTATAGTTATGTGTATCTAATAACTGATTAAGTACAAGATTAAAGTCTCCTAAAACTATAAAGTATTGGTTATCAAATTCTAATAGAGTTTCTCTGACCTGGTCATAAAATTCCGGATTATCTTGATTTGGCCCATATATATTAATAAGGGTTACTCTATTATCTTCGATCATTTGATTCAATGCTAAAAAGTTTCCTTCACTATCTTTTATTTCATTATGAATTTTGAATTCAAAGTTATTAAATAGTATGCATACTCCTCTAGCATTTGTCTCAAAAGAATTAAAAATGCATTTATATCTCCATTAGGATTCTACAAATGGTTCAGACTCTTTAAATGAGTGTAAGTTGAAGGAAAATCATAGAATAGCCCTTTGTTTTATAGTAATTTAGCACATCTTGCCTTTTTGAAAAATTGCCAAGCCCTTGACAGTTTACTGTAACAATTTTGATGTTTTCCACCACAGCAGGAAAGAACAATTAGTAGGTACAGGGTTATTTTCAACGAAAAACTTTATAAAGTACCAAGTACAACTATTGTGGTATAAAGTAATTAGATGTGACTACTCCTTTGGTGGGTAATAATGTTTAATACATAGTTATTCGACCGCAGACGGACTAGGACTCACCGATCCTCCAGGAGTCTCATGTTAATATTGTCAGTGATGTCAAATTTGTGGCGTTTTCCTTTCATGTCCAATGCGAAAATATATTCATTATAAAACCAAGCATGGTCAATTGCTTCAGTTTTGTACTTCAGATCTTTTAACAGTTTAGCATTTATAGGTGTTATGCGGTCCAGCATCTGGAATGTTTGTTTGAAATTTTCTTCCTTTGTTATTATGGACCTGTGAATGTCATTACTTAGGAACTTCACAATCACTGGCCTTGGGTGATTCTTGTCTGTGGGTGGAATCTGGTGGATGGCAAGGATATCTCACTCCTCAAGATTCAAGCCAATCTTATCTTTTACAATGGCACACAGCTCCTCTTTCAGATTCTCTCCTGCACGTTCTTGCCAGTTCAGGATCTTGATGTTTGTCTTTTGGGAGTACTGTTGGTTAAAGTTGGCCATGCTGATTGCTCGGTTTGCCAGACAAGATGTATCCTTGAGTTGTTTTTCAAGTGATGAAATTTGTTTTTTCAAGTTTGCAATGTTTCCTTTGTTAGTTTCATCATCCATCACTAGATCATGAACTTTGTCTGAGATTTGCTGCCTCATTTTTGAAATTTCACTTGTGTGTACTTTCTTCTGTTTTGTGAGTTCTTGCCGATGTCCTCTTTCCTATCTACTAGCAACTCTTGCTTAACTGTGTCCTTCAACTCTTGCTTGATTTCTTCCTTGATCGCCTCTTTAAGTTCTACCACTACACTTTTCACTATTTCCCTGATATCCTCTTTTGTCACAAGGTCTTTCAGTTTATCCTGTATAGCAATCAAAGCACTTTTTATTTTCTCTGGATCCTCCAAAACGTCCATATCCAAGGAGCTGGAAAAAACTCTTCTCTGTTTCTGTGCTGCTTTGTTTGAAACACCCAAGCCCTTGACCTCTCTGGATACTGCTGACATATTTAACACAGTCTGATAATATCTGTCATTCTTTGTCACACTTGATTTGGTTCCTTCTTTCTTAGTTCCTTCAGTATCCTGTGTGTCCTTTGTTTTTTTGTCTGCCATTGTTAGACTGAACAGGTACACATTGCTTTACACACAGGTTGACGGCTCTACTGAGCTTCAGGAAGCACTGAGCACTATTCAGCCTTGTCCAGGTTAGAAATTTAAATCAAATTCCAAATCAAACAATCTTGTAAAATAAAGTTACACAGTGGTAGATAATCCCTAGAATGACAATCTTCACACTTTTTAAAGATCAGAAATGCATTATAAATGACTTAAAATCCACTTAAACTGGAGAGCCTACAACGCTGCAACTAGTTACTGAGCATGTCCTTGACCTTTTTTGTCTCGTATACAGATTTTAATGTGCAGGTCGCATGAGCAGTCATCATCTATCTAAACAAGAGGCCCATGAGTCACAATACTCATCTGAGTCACCAGGGCCCTCCTATTCTTCAGAAGATTTTTACCAACTTTAATCTCATGATAAATTTTGACCATATTTTATGCCCCCATCTAGCCCCATGGGGTTATGAGTTTACCAAATCTGAATCCACACAACATGGGGTTGCTCCAATATCAAAATGTAGCATGATCTTGCTGTTCTGTAGAAGAAGATTTGTAAAAAAGATTTTTCCACTATATTCATGTATTGTGTAAAATTTGATCCCCAATTTTAACCCTAATTTAACCTATTCAATGTCATTTCTGAAATAAATGATTATATATTACTTTTGTTGCTCATTTTTCAATAAACAAGAGGCCCACAGGCCTTATCGGTCATCTGTTACAGTTAAATGAAAGTATCATATGAACTTTTAAAAAAATTTTCATGTTCTGCATATCTAAGCTAAATTCTAATACTCAACAATAGTATAATACAGAATGTCCTCTTGAAAACATAAATGCATCTGAAAGTGTCTATACTGATGAAAAACTTAAAATTATGTAACATTAACATGATATGACTAACTTGGACCCATCAGAGAGTCAAACCCCAAGGTTGCAAAATTCACAATTTTGGTACATCCTTTCCTGCTTTTCCTAAATATGCACTTAATTTAATAATTTATCAGCAAACTTAAAGAAGTCTTTCAAATGATTAGTGGTTTGGACTCCCAAATGCTCAGTGTGGTTTAAATGGCCAAACCATAAGGGCGGAACAGTGGGGCATAGAGGTTGCACAGACTCAGTCTGGCACCTAGTGGATGGTCAGTTGTCGGATGCTGAGGAGTCTGTGAGTGAGGATGCATTTGAGTGTCATGCTAGCAGTCAGGGTTGTTCCAGACAGAGATCTATGCATGCACTGGGACTGTTGATCAAGGTCTGTGTGGGCATACTATGAGACTGAAAGCATGTGGGCTTCAATGGTAGAGCTAAGAAACTAATGCCAAGGGGCACAGTCTAATCATTACAGATGCCCCACCATAATTGAAGCAGTGGCCAATAGGATTCCTGGGGAATCTGTCCCAAAGCACCTGATAAACATACCACTGTGTGCTGCTCTGAATGTGGTTGTATTGTATCTGGATCTTTAGGGGGCTGACATGGCCCTGTGCATGTGTTGGTTGTGTCTCTGTCCAGCTCGGCCAAGGTCTCTGATGATTGGAGGGATAAGAGTGTTCCCTCCCAGACTGAGAGGCTTCCCTCTGACAAGCCTCTAAGTAATAAACAGGATGGGTTTATTGCTAGTGGCTAAGTGAATTCCCATTGGTCATGGGGGTATTGCTGTGTGGTCCAGGTTCAAGTGACAGTAAACCAGAGACAACCCAGGTTCGGTCATCGCAAGAGAAAAAAATAAATGAGCTGTGTGAGGGATATAAACTCCTCCATGCACGTAGAGCCCGGAAATGTCGGGATGGATAGCTAAATCTGCAGTAACTCCGTCATTCATAGCCAGGGGCATTTACTTGTGCACCCTAATACTGATGACCTAGAATGTGATATACTTTTGTGTGTTGTGCCATGTCTGCATGACATCCAAGATAACCTGCCCTGTGATGTGTTCATGTGACAAAGTTCATGACCTTGTGCAACTCTATGATGTGACTTTCCTTTTTGTGGACATCCTGTGATATGCTGTGTGACACTGTGTGAATTGCTAAAATTTAGTTGATTTAAGGGTAAATCATATTAATGTCCCTTATAGATTCAATTTGTGTATTATTATAATAGATGTGGTTTTCAACACTACATGTGGCCAAAGAGGGGAGTTTGGAGTATTCAAGTTTTCAGATAAATTCATTGGGAAGGTCTTTCTTTTTCAGAATTGGGGCATCCCTCCTCAAAATGGGGGTGGGTAGGGAGTAGTTAAATTGGGAATCAAAATTATGTTAAGGGGCTTGCTCTCCTTTAACCAGAAGTGGGAGCCACAAATCTCTCTCTTGAATCTAAGTTGGACATGCAAAGTGCTTCTGTCAGTATTTGTTGATTGCTGTGTGTTTTTCATGTGGTCCTAAAGTGATTAGGTTTTATTGTTGTATTTTTGGCCAGAGGAGATTAAAATATAGAATTTTAGGAAAGCATGTCAAAATGTTGTGCATGACTTTAAAATCAAAAGAACACATATAAAGTGTAAAATATTTTCATTCAATTACTTAGCATTCTGTGATATTCTTCTCATGGTCATAGCAGCAATACGTGTATATATATAAATAGTCCTCTCTAATTTATAACATGACATTTTCTAGTGGAGAAATGTCAAACTGCTAAATATGGGGAAGGGCAACATCAATACATTTTCCAACTGTCTGGCCACAGACGCCCGTGATCCACCCTCTTTAGACTCGGGAGATCTGTACCTAGTAAGATATTTTGCAGAGACGTGGGAAAGATTAAATTTGGTATGAAAATGTAAGTGAAATTATGATATTTACTCGTTATCTTAACTCGTGGAAAGTAAACATTTACCTGTGCGACAGCTTGTTAATAACACACGTGGGGACAAATTTCCAGATCACGCGCCAGTAATTTACCTCTGCTCTGCAAAATTTGAATTCTCCCTCTTCTGAAATGTTTAAATCCTATAGATCTACCTTATTTAAATATCAAAACGTCTTACGTTGTAATCCATACCTTATTTAAATATCAAAACAGTTCCTTAGCCTTCTGTACTCCACGCTTGATAAACCTTACCTGTAACCTGCCTATTCTATATTATTGTCACAGTTTATTTCCGGAAAGGCAGCACCAAAGCGAATACCTTCGTGACAATCGATTGGCCAGAAAATATTCACAGCCAGGTGTTATTCGTTGTCCTTAGCAACGCGACCACATCGATTGATTGGCAGTGATTTGACAGTTCTATCACCAGAAGTCATCGTTTAATTCCTATCGAATAAAGTGGAAGTGATTCAGTCACGAGTACTACTTGATTAATTAGTAGGCCTATAATTATCTTGATAATTTTTATGCGAAGCATGAAATCCTCCGCTCAGAAAATTTTAAGCATTTCTAAGCATTCCACTGTAAAACTAACGAAACACACAGTAATCACCATGCGAAATCTTTTATTTAAAAATGGAAACAGACGAAACAATTTTGTAAAAAATAAATAAATATAAAAATTAAAATAATATATATGTTTGTTTTGCCTCGGACTAGAATGACGTAAAATTATTGGATGAAACGCTTCAAGTCTCTCTCTCTCTCTCTCTCTCTCTCTATATATATATATGTATGTGTGTGTGTGTGTGTGTGTGTGTGTGTGTGTATTTGCCTATTGGTAATCTCGGCTGAGATTCGGCTCGGCTGGATATTTGGACTGACGCCTTCTCCAAATCTCAGAGCAGTCCTTCATAATTCATGTCTGGAAATTTGCTTCGGCTTCGGCCGACTCTGGCAATTAATATACACTTCGGAGACCCTGCTCTTCGCTTCAGATATATGATTTCACTATTAAACTAACTCTCTATCACTATTAATGTTGCATAGCTTACCGTTTGTGTATGTAAATCCCAAAATAAAAGCTCCTTCGCCAAAAGCTCGGCATTTAGAAGTGAAAATCGTGGGTCTTTCGGATATGACCTTAAAAAACGGATGTCCCGTGTCACGGTAGGCGTTGGCACGTTAAAGAACCCTCACTGCTACGGTCCTGAGCGCTAAGCATAGGTCTAAATTTGTGGTACTTCCCGTACAGCTGGTGACATCTCAATATGATTGATTGATTGATTGATTATATATTGTTTAACGTCCCGCTCGAGAATTTTTCACTCATATGGAGACGTCACCATTGTCGGTGAAGGGCTGTAAAATTTAGACCTATGCTCGGCGCTCAGGGCCTTTGAGCAGGGAGGGGTCTTTATCGTGCCACACCTGCTGTGACACGGGGCCTCGGTTTTTTGCGGTCTCCTCTGAAGGACCGCCCTATTTAGTGGCCTCTTACGACAAGCAAGGGGTACTGGGGATCTATTCTAACAACCCGGATCCCCACGGGGAACATTTCAATATGAGTGAAAAATTCTCGACGGTACGTAAAACAAATATTCAAACAATTTTAATATATACACGGAACCGACATTATGGTCTAAAACAATGTTCCTTCTTTTATAAAGGGGGCACAAAATTAGTAGCTACAGTTTTTTTGGTTTTTTTTATGAAAATGTTGAATACATCTAAATGTAATATGCAGCAAGACGTGTATCAAGTAAATTGCAGCAAGATATCAGTGGTTGGAATAGCACGGTAAAGGATGAGGTTCCACTAGTTATTCATCTTTTTAGCAAATATTGAACAAGTAATATATGAAAACCAATTTGTGATCACTGTTTTCAAATTGCTATACAATATAATATTAGTTCTTGTATACTTGATATTAACATGACTCAATGTAAAGAAACTTGTAAGGATTTTAGCAAGCAAAACTTTGAAATCTTTAGCGTTAGCGCTTCATGAAAAGCACGCTGTCACGAAGCGTTGCAGTTCATATCCTGTATATTTTTAAAATTGAAATTCATTTTTTTTATACAGTATATTATTTATTTTAATTTCATTTCTTTCGGGATTCTAGCCGCTAAAACAGACTTACATGCACTATGTTTATCAAAAGTCATATACACATTGTTCACATCTGCATAACATTTATGAGTAAATGGTAATAGACAAATATACTGAAGGAGGGGAGGGGGGGGGGGGGGGGCATTGAAAGTGTAAATATAAACAAAGGTAATAAGTAAAACCAGCATTTTTAGCATGACAATAAATATTGACAACAATGCTACACATCAATATAAAAAACAAATTTTGCACATCTACACATTGTAATCATTCTTTGTACCAAGTTTCATTAAAATCCCCCAAGGGTTTAGGAGGAGTTGCGAAGATAAAGTTAAGGGGACAGACAGATGACGACGGTATGGCATAATACGCCGCATTTTATGCGGGTGTGTAAAAAAATTACAAAAAGAACTTTTTTCTGTAATTTTCAAACAAAGTTGTGAGTTTCACATTCTGAAATATGGTAGAATAATCTCCACCAGAAATCAACGAGGAAAGATTACATCTTATTATATTGCGAAAGAGAAATAGTGACAAGGGCACACAACACGTTTGACTCGGCCATGACACGAGCGGGTCTTGAAGTCCCGGTTCCGAAGCGAACGCTCTACCTCTGAGCTACCGTGACCGGTTCTCGAGAAAAATAATATTTAAAGATTTCCCCAGTATATTGCATGTAAAACTCTGATCCTCTATTATGTTCTCACCCTACCCCGGGAGCCATGATTTTAACAAATTTAAATCTGTTGTATGTCAGGAAGCTTTCAAGTAAAGTTGAACTTAGCTTAACCCAGTGGTTCTTGAGAAAAAGATTTTTTGAAAAACCCACCCTATTTTTACATTTTTGTCCTTTGAAGGAGGCATGGTCCTAGAATCCCCTTTACCTATGGGTGATTTGTACTAGTTTGATTGAAAGTAGCCGTGTGGTTCTATGAAAATGTAAAACGTTTACGGTCAGGTGAGCTGAAAACTTTACCGAAACCTGTTACGATGCACATACGCCGAGAACGTATTTTGCAACCAACAGGCTCATGATCATTTGGTGAAAGGCGTTGCAATTATTGCAAACAATCTAGATAAGAAAAGGAATGCAACAATTGTCTTGTGCTCAGATCATCATCATTATTATTAGTTCAGAGGGTGTGTTAACAACGTGTTACAATAGGTTATCATTACCCCCATGTTTGTCGGAAGAGGTGACTAAATGGGGCGGTCCTTCGGATGAGACCGCGAAAACCGAGGACCCGTATCACAGCAAGTATGACACAATTTTAAGACACCTCCCTGCTCAAAGGCCATAAACGCCGAAATTTTGCAGCCCTTCATCGGCAATAGTGACGTCTCCATATGAATGAAAGATTCTCGAAAGGGACGTTAAACAATATTTACCAACAAACCAACCGGGCGGTGTGTTCTTTTGTGTCAGTCTATGACAAACGTATGGTGGCATATATTTGTCATAATTTGTAAGAAACCGGTCGCGGTAATTCAGTGGTAGAGCGTTTGCTTCCTAAACAAGAGGTCATGAGTTCGAGCCCCGCTTGTGGCATGACTGCGTCAAACCTAAGACGTAAACATAGGTAGTGATTGCTCCTTCACCAAACGCTCGGCATTTAGAAGTGAGAATCACGTGTCTTTCAGATATGACCTTAAAAACGCAAGTTCCTGTTGCGACATGCGTTGGCACGTTTAAGAACCCTCACTGCTACGATCTTGAGTGCTAAGTACAAGTCTAAATTTATGGTACTTCACCTACAGCTGGTGACATCTCAATATGAGTGAAACATTCTCAACGGGACATAAAACAAGCAAACTATCAATCTATCTCTCAGTCACTTGTAATAAAAGTTTGTCAACGTGTTAGATGATTGTATCCACCTGTCAGAAAAAAGATGCTCACCCACATCCTCACATTATCTTTTAACGCTGATATGTTATTACCATTTGCTGACATCGCATCTGACAAGTCAACATAATGATCTGAATAGTCGACATAATTATCTGACAAGTCAACGTACCGTTAATCATTTAATAAAAGTTGTTGTGGAACAGAGTTATCTTTCTTTGCCCTTGTTATTCTTTGCGGAACTCTTCAATTTAAAAAAGTCCCGTTTACGGCACGGCGTTCCGCCACATGCTACAAACGCCAGTAGACAATTTTGTTATGTTTCATCCCTGTCCCTCAAATTGTAAGTATTATTATGTATTTTCATGTATTAGATATTTCTCTCTGTGTGGTATTTATCATGGCATGTTTTAAAGCAATATGTCATGCACCTAAGCATTTGAAATCTAGTTTGTACAATGTTGTAGGTCGCCATGTTTCTTGTGTTAGCCAATTTTTAATCAGAGCATGGCAAACTCTATTTTGTATACCTTTATTATTTTATTTTGCTTTCATAGATAACTCTAAAGAAAGTGTAAATTCTACTTTTCAATTTTTGGGTTTAGGTTTTGCATGTTAATTTCTCTAAGGTTTTCAAAATTTGGTATTTGTCATGCCATGTCATTACAAGGATTTTCTAGTGTCAATATTATATATATGCATCGTGTGTGTTTATGATGTGCTATTTTCTTTATGTCATATTTATGTATTTTTTAATACCATTTTCAGCACTTTACCACACACACTCACGGCTAGGCACATGTCTCTCTATACGACTATGTACGCTTAATAGAGGACCCATCCTGATGGTATTATTGGTTATGCTAGCTGATTTTCAAACAGCATACAACGCCTAAGTCAGATCATTATGTTGCTATGTCGATGACACATTTTGGGCATGAAAGCATTTTTACAATTATTTTTCCCAACTTTTCAACTTTTTATTGTTTGACAAATGGTCAAAATCATCTGACAAGTATACATGATTAGCTGACTTGAACCAGGACTGTATTTTACGTGTATAATTGTAATAAAGACTACTAGCCCCAAGAAATGGTACACCTCTCAACATAACTTTGAATCATCACTTTCGTTTTATGGAACACTAAGGACGATTCTGATTGGTTGATTTCCTTAGAGTACTGGTACATGTATATTTCGAAATATC
The DNA here is from genome assembly GCA_024699665.1 of Ostrea denselamellosa. Classification (NCBI taxonomy): domain Eukaryota; kingdom Metazoa; phylum Mollusca; class Bivalvia; order Ostreida; family Ostreidae; genus Ostrea; species Ostrea denselamellosa. The sequence continues at coordinate 5,844,007 of JAMZEH010000065.1, read as the reverse complement.
GTTGAGAGATCTCGGATACATTGCATGCGAGTTTATACGTGTACATGTTTCAAACTGTTGACATCTAGTGTGCATTCACTTACTGATAGCGTAGTTCAATCTTCTCCTTCCAGAGTTATGTCCCTTGGCTGTTTCTTTAGGGAAAACCCCACAACATAGATTTTATTACTTTTTGACGTTTCTTTGAATTCTTTTGCAGTTTATAGTTGTAAAGAAAACTTCATAAATCAATATGATTTCATTTATTTTGCAGCACAAAGAAGGAAGATATTTGCTCTTTTATCTGACGCGAAAACTAAAGTGCGGATTTGGATTTATGATACAAATGCTATTTCATACTATATTGGAGAAAAAATCAAATGCCTTATGAAGATAACCGATGCAAAGGCCACGTTCGCATTTTCATAATTACCTGTTCATAGGCGGACATAAAATATCACACTCAATTTTTACCTCTCCTTTGATTTCTCTCAAAGTCGGCATCTAACGCGAGGTGCATATAAATAGCGGTGTTATTCAGAGCAACTACACAGCATATGGGTAAATAGCTGGGGGAATTACTAAGTTGCAAGAAAAAATTCACATAGCATATAGTTAAGTACGTTTTTTTAGAGATGAATTCAGACATGCAAAACTAATCCTGAAACGTCGATTACAAAATTTGTGTGTGTGTGTGTGTGTGTGTGTGTGTGTGTGTGTGTGTGAAGAACATCCTCCATTGTCGCCGAGTTTTAAGAGCCGATGTTGATGTATCCCCATGGATATTTGTGTAACGTCCTAGTTTTCGCGTCTTTCTTTCTTTCATTTTGCAAAATTTCTTATTCGGAAAACAACAATGAACATTATAGAAATAAATCTTGTGTAGGAATCAATTGGTACAGTTCAAATTATAATTCGAAAAATCATTTTTAAAATGTCTACTTTCAATTAAGAAATAGAACATACACGATGGTATAACCTGCAATGCGTCACACCTTCATACTCCATGATAGGTGTTAATTTGGTGTCAACGCCATCTAAAATTTAAGATAATCATTAATAAATGTAAAATTCATCCTCAAAATGAATTTCCTTTTTCTTTTTTATCATTTGTGGACGACACAGTGCTCATTTTTCAATCTCATTTTTTATCATTAATGGACTGCTCTCTGAGGAAAAAAAGTTTTTCATTAGCGAACAATTTATCATTAACGGTTATGAGGGTACGTTATGAATGATATAATTTTTTTTTGCATTAACGAACGCAAATGCATTCGCTGATGTAAATATTATCATTAGTGGATTTTATATCATTAATGGTTGCAAAACAATACTACGTACCACAGTGCCTCGATTAGATTGTATTGTGCTGTTACTTTATTCTCGTGATCCCATGTGATTTTACTACGAGACTTCCGAGTTAATAAAGTTATCAATGTCATTCATTTCCTACCTGCCTATATTTGTCATTTTATATTTTTTTTTTTTGAGATTTCATACGTACAAGTTCGCATTCGTACTCTCCTAGTCATTGATGCAATAACACAAGTTAACAGGTGCTTAATGACTGGTCATTTATTGGAAATGACAAATCGATTTCAATAAAGTACAGGGTAACCAGTCAACCCAAATACATGTGGAGAAGAGGAAAAAGGAAAAAGCTGAAGGGTACCTGTATATATTCACATACATCAGATAATAAAAAATGTCCTTTGACAAAATACAAATTCATTTCATGACTTCTCCATTAGAGTCCAGTAAATTTGTTGTATTCTTCGATGCTTGGTGGCGGTTGCCGTCGACAGTTTGTGGTTTTTTCACACACTTCAAACCTGTTGCCGCAGTAATTATAACAGTTGTCGGCATCATTGACTCTGTTGGGACAGCCAAAGAATTCCAGGCAGTGGGAATAACTGGACTCACAGAACGGGCACCGACCAAGAGCTGTCGTGTCGTAGACGAGGACAGAAGCAAGTGCCAACATCAGAAGGAAATACTGTGGAAGATAAATGAGAAAACTTAAAACAGTCGAAACTACCAACGGAGTGGAAGGAACGTCTTGAAACACGTAGCTTCCTCATTTTTCTGCAGTTTATTATATTTGGAAGTCCAGGTTTCCTGGATTGTTTAAGGTTCAAGGCAGGAAAATTTTCCAATAAAGTGAAGGAATTTTAAAGTGTTTGCGACACGTTAAAGACCGTCACAGCTCGTGGACGACACTTAACAGCAACGTGTTAATAAGCAACACAGATAGCGAACGGCAGTTAACAGCAACGTGTTAATAAGCAACACAGTTATTGGATGACAACTGCAGATATAAATAAGATCTGAACAATGATTAGAATTAAAATTGATTTAGAATTGGTCCGTAAAATTTATAAATATCTGCAATTCCGAGTTCTCCTAAGAATGGCGATATTCTTTCCACTTTTAAAAACATAGATTGCAAATTGATTCAAGATACAAATATAATGGAATACATGTTCAATATAAAATAATATTTCGTGTTTATTTCATTATATACATCTCGATAGCGTTTCCTTACTTACCATGATGATATCCTGAATCTGACTAACTTCAATAAGACTAGTGTGATCTGAATACTGTTAGGCCGTGTATGTACGAATGACAAACTCAACGACTACTACAGGATTTATAATGTGGAGAAAATTAACGACTTTTTTCAATTATCCAGCCATCTGCCGAGTTGAAGTTCTGTAGGTCATATAGAGAACTACGATGTTGTACAAGTTTTTAGAAAATAACGTCATTAAAATTTCTTAGATTTTGTTGCTTATTGTAAGTGTTATATAGTTAAGTGACGTCCTACAATTTGAAATTATCGGCGCTATTGAATGTTTACGGGGCTCGTCAAAGGGTAGAAATTTAAACTGCACGTCCATCTAACATCCAAGAAGAGTCCCAAAATATCGTTTGGTAAGAAATAATGGCATATTATGATATGGCATGTATGATTGGTTTAAGGCGTCGAACATGATCGAGAACCTTCAAGCGATCATGCAAAATTTTGAAAGGCACAATACCATTTCCGTTGTTGATGTCGTTGTTTGTTATTGCATCTTTGTTCAATAGTTAGATAACGATTGTTTGGCAAGAAAAGTTCGTTATTCGCGGATGGACTTACTACGAAACAGATTTTCCCGAAATTTGTGTCGCACGATATCATTAACTAATGCTCAAATTTGGTTTTCATTTATATATATAGTCTCGTAATTTCACCAAGAATCCTTATTTCAGATCAGTAGAAACAGATAAATACTAAATTGGATTGCGCATTGTCACGGTTCGGTTCCTATTCCAAAAACACAAAGACTATTTCCGGTTTTGTTTTCGGTAATCTCGATCCCGATTCTCAATTAAGCAAAAGGAAAGTAGCGTGTGCATTGCGACGAAAATAACAGGTTATTTTGCGAAGAAACCCAGGCTAGGTAGCATTCATTGGGAAATGAATCTTGTTCAAAATTCCATTAACCTTTCTACATATTACGTTCAACTTTTGAATTGTTAGACATTATTGAAAACAGAGAGTTATTACCGTATAATTGTTACGTCATACATGAACAGAAGGTACAACTTCTATAATTAAGTAGTCTCACTCTGAAGCAGTTATATTCTTTTCAGCATTTTTGTCTGCAATTTCAATTTATTTATTATAGCCTTTGTAAAGTAACTAGTCATGAGGAGATATTATCTAACAAGAGGAGAGTACATGTATGAACTTTTTAGGATAAGCAACTTCAGCCCAAACTCTCTTCTTTATTTCTTTTTATGCAAATAAACACAGTTTGTTGACATTTTTCACTGATCGTAAAGCTTTATCTATGTACATAAACCCGAGGAAATGTCTCCTGTGGCACTCAAACATTTCTTCTCTTACTTTCTCTAATTTACCTGCCCTCTGAATTTATTGAGAACCCTATAATGTATATGATATTACACTCGGCGCTTTTTCGGCCCTTCAGGCCTTTGATTTACTCTTATTTTGAATACCAACGATTTGTTTGTAACAAATCTGTGTAATGATAACATATGCTGTTTGTAACAAATCTATGTAATGATAATATATGCTGTTTGTAACAAATTTATGTAATGATAATATATGCTGTTTGTAACAAATCTGTGTAATGATAACATATGCTGTTTGTAACAAATCTATGTAATGATAATATATGCTGTTTGTAACAAATTTATGTAATGATAATATATGCTGTTTGTAACAAATCTATGTAATGATAATATATGCTGTTTGGAACAAATCTATGTAATGATAATATATGCTGTTTGTAACAAATTTATGTAATGATAATATATGCTGCTTGTAACAAATCTGTGTAATGATAATATATGCTGTTTGTAACAAATCTATGTAATGATAATATATGCTTTTTGTAACAAATCTGCGTAATGATAATGTATGCTGTTTGTAATAAATCTGTGTAAAGATAATATATGCTGTTTGTAACAAATCTATGTAATGATAATATATGTTATTTGTAACAAATCTGTGTAATGATAATATATGCTGTTTGTAAGTATTTTTCTTGACGAATTTACTAATCTTTTTAACTTGAAAGATACAAAAAATAGAAATTAGATATAAAAATTTAATATGTCTCTTAAATTGTGTTACTTTATTTCATAGTACAAATAGACATATACAGATATGAAGCATGTGAAACAGCGGAGAGTTGAATTTCAAGTGCACAAAGACATTCATACTTAGAAACAAGCATCATTCAAAAATATGGTTAATTGTAGCAAAATATTGGTTTGTCCTAATACATATACCAAGTCCCATTTTGCATGTGACGCTGCACGGTCGATAGGGTTTGTTCATTCTTAAAATCTTTGGCGAATATAAAATTATTTACTAATACACTTATATTCAAATACCCTATGGAAAATCAAGACAAATATTTGTTGCCCTGATACCAAAACCACTTGCTCATAGAGATATAGGCCAGTATATATTTACTATCGCAATTATCGGATGTCTGGTGTGAAAGTCAAACATCTGCCTATGTATCATGTAATGGTACTATAAAAAGTTATAAAAGGTCAAACTTCGAATGTTAGTCACTGCAGAACAAGTGTGTAATATGTTAATTAATGTCAACACCATCAATACGAAATATTCTCTAATAATATGAAATGTCAATGGATGTGTAAACGAGCACAATCTATTCACTCTCAAACAGGCCTAAAAAAAAACCAAACTACCCATTATTATATATAGAAAGCAAAAGAAAAAGTTTCAATGAAGTATGCCGCAGTGATGGCAACATTTTTCCAGAGAACTATGGGTAATCCTTATTATTATTTTTTTCGGCTGATGAACAGTAAATCACGTGACTCATATCTGTATAATCTTCCCGCTTCGTTTCGCACCAATAAAGAAAAATCCACTTCTCTAATAAATATCGATGAGGTCTTACATCGTATCACATTTTGTGTACACAATGACTGACCAGATATAGTTTCGAAGACTCTGATAACCAGTCTCGATGTTTTAAATTATTCAATCCATCCTCAGTCAATGCGATGCTTTAGCTACCTGAGAAGTACAATATCTACCTGTCAAGATGAAACTTACTTGAACTCTAGCTTCCTGATATCGTTCAAATCAGGGTATGGGAAGGGACCAACGGATGATAGTTTCACTGGATCGGCGATTATTGTATTTCTCAGGTAGATAAAGCATCGTATTAACCCTGAAAACCTCAATAATTGTGAATCATTTCATGTTACATTTGAATGATTGGAAGTTTATTTTAAAGGGCTTTCGTGGCCGAGTGGTTCGATTGATTATATATTGTTTAACGTTCAGCTCGAGAATCTTTCACTCATATGCAGACGTCACCATTGCCGGTGAAGTGCTGTAAAAGTTAGGCCAATGTTCGGCGCTTACAGCCTTTGAGCAGGGAGGGATCTTTATCGTGCCACACCTGCTGTGACACAGGGTCTCAGTTTTTGCGGTCTCATCTGAAGGACCCCCCCCCCCCCCCCCCCCCCCCCAATTAGTCGCCTTGTACGACAAGCAAGGGGTACTGAGGATCTATTCTAACCCGGATCCCCACGGGGTCGTTTACATTTGAAAAAAAAGCAAAAAGAGCATTGGAAATTCAAGATCATGATTATGCAATATAATCGTTGGATACCGAAACTGATCCTGGATGTGTTACTGATGAATATATTGACATCGGAAGTAAAGTGGAGGGATCGGACATGACACAGTTGCAAGTAAAGACTGGAGTGAGGGGATGGAAATCATTGAATTAGGCAACCTATCCACAAGTTGTGATTAAAAAAACCCACAATGAGTCTATCTAGCCAAACAAATAATTTGCCAAGTATGTAAATTTCCGCTTACCCTTACATGGTGATAGATACAGGATATTGATTTGCGTGCGTCATCAAAGAAACTTATAAACGAATTACATGTATATCATAATTTTGTACCATCATATAATATTCTCCCAGTATGTATATCCAAAGCGAATATAGTGAGTTTATATGCTACATATAGAACTTGTTATTGAATACGAATTATGGATATAAGGTGTGTGTGTGTGTGTTTGTGTGTGTGTGTGTGTGTGTGTGTGTGTGTGTGTGTGTGTGTTTCATATGTTGATTTTAAAAGAACTTAGAGAGAAGGGGCACATAAGGAGGGGGTAAGAAATAAACTGATGAATGCTGGGTAAATAGAAATGAAAAATAAAATAAGGAACGATATTTAAAACAATACACTGGCATAGAATTTAACAGTCTGCTGATCACTTCTCATTGATTGAAATGGAGGTTGTAAAATGCCTGTTAAAATAAAATCCTTAAGTTGAATTTTTGTGATATTCTTCTTGTGAATCTATATCTCTTGAAATGTCATTTGTTAGTTTTTCTTTAGAATTGAATTATGGATTCTTTTTCAAATAGCAAATAGTTAGCAAATTTGACCTTCGTACATATCCTCAAGTGTGATTAAATAATCACAAACATTAATTTGTGTCTCTAATTATTATTTTATTTGTTTATTCTTTATATGTCATTTACCTTTTTTTTTTAAATAAACCATGAGTGTTATAAAAATCAATGTATGATATTTCAAAACAAATATGTATTTTCTGAATAACTGAGCATTAAAACACACTTTGATATATATATATATATATATATATATATATATATATATATATATATATATAGGCTGTATTGTTATTCTAAGATTATAATTCAAACTTCCTATCTAAAAATACGTTACGCCCATAACGCACAAAGTACTTGACTGTACATTTATGCAAGTTGGTACTGCGATTAGGAAAAAAATGTGATCGACGAAATATTCATATTCAATGTTTATGAATTCCTTGCACAATATTCTATTCTATACGAGACGAAGTCGTAGGAGCTTATGCCCCCGGCGTCAGCGTTTTTGGAACAGTTCTCATATGAAAAGATGAAGACAACGAACAGTGACCAATCTCATGACTCCTATAAGAAGTACAAAATAGAGAGATGAGCAAACACGGATCCATGGACATACCAGAGGTGGGATCAGGTGCCTAGGAGGAGTAAACATCCCCTGTAGACCGGTCACACCCGCCGTGAGCCCTATATATTGATCAGGTAAACGGAGTAATCGGTAGTTAGATTCAGTGTGCCAAGAACGGCCTAACAGTTGGTATGAAACACGTCATATTACCCACTGACAGGTTGTATCTAAATCATGGTACTATATTTTTTAATTTAAACAATATTTTATTATGTTGAAAACATAATTGGATTGGACAGCAGGCATTGTCTATATAAGCCCTCTTCATAATCATGGTACTAGGGTAAGGGGTCCCATTACGGGATAAATTTTTTACATGGCAATATCTGTGAAATAGGGTATTTTTAAAATTCTTTTTGCAGAAAATCAGGACCATCAAAAAGCATTTTAATACCCAAGCATCTTTAGGTAGTGCAGATTCAAGTTTGTGTATGTTAATGATGGGGGTTCAATAGGGGATCAAAGCTTGAAATAAGACTATTTAGAAGAAAATGCTCTTAAGAGCACAGGTTGAAAACTAGTTATAGTAATGAACATTAATATGCAAAAATTCTTAGTGCAGATATCAAGTTCGTTCAAATCAATTCCCCAGGAGCACGTTTGGGCCACTATACGGTTTCAAAGTTTACAAGGAAAAATATGGGGGGAAATTTAAACTACGGGCCATGATTAGTATGCAACTATCCACTGATAGTGCAGATGAAAGACTCAAAGTGGGGTCACAACTGGGGATGAAAATTTTTACAGGGGAATATATTTTTTGGAAAAAAAATAAGACTAAGGTTAGTCACATTAATATGCAGGTCTTTCGGATGAGACCGTATAAACCGAGGTCCCGTGTCGCAGTAGGTGTGGCACGATAAGGATCCCTCCCTGCTCAAAGGCCCTGAGTGCCGAGCATAGGCCTAAATTTGCAGCCCTGTCACCGGTAATGGTGACAGCCGCCGGATAGCTGAAAAATTGCTCAGGCGGCTATAAACAAACAAACAAACAAACAAACAAACATTAATATGCAAGCATTCCAATGAAATGTGTATTCATAGTTGATCAAATCACGGGGACAAGGATGGAGTTAATACTGGGGTTAAAAGTTTGACATCAAAGCATGTTAGAAATTTCTAAAGATTTTATTGAACAGTAGCAGGGCCACACTACATCACGTTAATACCAGACATTCCCAGGTTTTACATGATACCTGAATATGGGGATAAATACCTTTTAAAAATCTTATCCAGACAAGCAAGGCCATGTAAGTAATACTGATGAATCCTATTTTGTGTGAATTCAAAGTCGGTTAAACAATGGCCAGAGTAGAGCTAAGGTGGGGTTAATTTTTTGTGGATTTCTGAATAGCATGGCCATAGTGACTCAGGTGAGAGTTATGGACCCTGGAGCTCTTGTTTGTTAAACTATCCTTAATGATGACACACCAATTGCAAAATCATTGTTTAATCTCAGATTTTTATTATTACAGATCAGTCTTGCAAAACGTCAAAATAATTGTAGTGGTGTAGTATAAATTGTACCTCTAAGCTGACCTTGTGCTGGGACCGAAATAAAGACATAACGATATGCTCCTGTGTAATTTTTATTCCTTGTACTTACTGTTTTTAAAACAATACAGCTCCCACTGTGGCTGTTTTTGGTCTTGGTAACCTGGCAATAAGTTAAATTTTAAAGTTTTAAATTTTGCATTAAAATTACACCAGTATATTTGACACCAAAATAGTATAGGCCAGGACACGTCATTATCTAACGTTATATTATAAAACCAAGCAACAAATTATACAGATCTTTTCATTCCGGTTGACGGCAATGACACGATTTGCAACCAACCCCAAACATCAATCATTGCAATGTCTAATTTCAATTAAACAAAAATATATAGCTACTATTCTGGTAAGCGGCAGTCAAAGCCTATATATGTGACAAAGTTGCTACCAAATATTCCAAAACATACGATATCGTTCAGTCAGATTATTCAATGTCCATTCACATTGAATGAAACATTCTCGAACGAGACGTTAAGTAATATACAACCAACCAACCAATTCTGATATATTACTGATGTAACAATGACATAACACATTAAGTCGCACCTTACGATAGGCAGTGGGTAATGAGGACCTATCCTAACCCGCATCTACACGGCACTACATCAGTGTTAATAATGCAGCAGTAATATATCATCTTTATATCTCCATTTTCTAAAGTTTCCTTATGTGTAACATTTCCATAACAAATCAAGTATCCTCGATATAGCTAGCGATAAATTTTTGACTAAAACTGCACCTCAACCTTTAGTTGATCAGAGTTACACAAGCTGCAAACTGCGCTTGTTATCAAGCGAAACTAACAACTAATTATCATTGTATTAAAACATTCAAACGCAATCTGAAAGATTATGAGAAATTTAAGCACATATCCAGCGGTACGTCAAGTTAACTAAATACTTTGACAGTCTCTAAAAACATCTTTCTGTCTCTTTGACAGAACACATACTCGGCATAATGGTGATAATTCACTTCTCTACAAACATTTTGATTCCACCAGACCATTCCATCTTGTCTATGAGGGTGAAGATTCTGGGGGAAAAATTACCATCAGACAAAAACTCCAACTTTAAGTACACCTTTCTGTAAACAACGAGATCACTGGATTAAAACTCTACGCACTGCTTTTCCATTTGGATGCAACGGTGATATACCTGGTATCTAATGTAGGAAATTTGTCTAGTCCACAAGGAAATAACGTGAATGTGATAAGACTTTTTCCTAATGCACATGGACGTAAACGCAGCCATGGACGTAAATGGACATCATTCATAAAAATAAGACCTAACATACATGATGTCACACTTGATTCACTCAGGTGTGACCGGTCGACAGGGGATGTTTATTCCTCCTAGGCATCAAATCCCACCACTTGTATGTCCGGGGATTCGTATTTGCCCATCTCTCTGATTTGTATGTTCTAGGCATTACGAGATAGAGTACTGTTCGTTATCCTAGCATTTTCACTTTTACTTTACGTCAACAGAAAATTAGGTCCACATTATATTCGCACAACACTTTACTCTTTCCCATTCAGAGTTTTGAATATGTTGTATGAAGAACCCATAGCTAGTCCATACCTGATTTTTTTTACACCAGAATATAGACTGAATGCTATAATTGTGGATGTTCCGAATCAAGCCTCCAGTTCCTTAAATTCAAATTTACTAACAAAGGAATTGATGCCGTCAACATGAGCAACATTTTTCGTCATAAAAAAGTTCGATCTTGTATCTCAGAATATTTTAAGTTCAAGTCTTGTATTTCCTACCGATATACATCCACATTTTAACTACATATAGACCATTTTATACTCAATCCACCTACCTGTTCTTGTTCTTCGTCTTTTAACTCTATTCAAACCCCGTGGGGATCCGGTTGTTAGAATAGATCCTCAGTACCCCTTGCTTGTCGCAAGAGGAGACTAAATGGGGCGGTCCTTCGGATGAGACCGCAAAAACCGAGGTGGCACGTAAAAGATCCCTCCCTGCTCAAAGGCCATAAGCGCCGAGCATAGGCCTAAATTTGCAGCCCTTCACCGGCAATGGTGACGTCTCCATATGAGTGAAAGATTCTCGAGCGTGACGTTAAACAATATATAATCAATCAACTCTACTCAACCTGGGCATCTCATTACTGGCGACGTTGATAAAAATGAGGACCTAAACTCACTTATTTTAAAAGGTCTCAAATTCATAGAGCCTCAGCCTTTCAATTGGCGAAAGAACTTCATCTACCTTATGAATTCTATCGAAGATTATGTTAGACGATGGGCAAAATCTGAAAAAGAACTTGATACCTTGTCAGAATGGATAAAAAGTGTAAGAGGAATATTAAAACCCCATATCAGACATATAAAAAATGCATACCGTCTGTCCTGTTAGTAAACCAGAAGTGATAAAAGAGCTAGATAGGTTATTTGAGGAATGTGATTTGGTTCCAGCTGACAAAACTTATAACAACATTGTATTTGTTTGTAACGCTCACTCTAACTCCACTCACAAATACTCTGAATTTGATACTAAGAAGATGCTAGAATTACTTAATGACAATATCCTCGTAGTCTTACAACAACCTGTTGGAAATTCCCATGGGCATGGATTGTGCTCCTTTATTAGCTGATCTGTTTTTATATTCTTATTTAAGCAGAATTTATTAAAAAGCTTCTACATGAGAAGATAAAATCTCTTCCCATGGCCTTCAATTAGATATTTAGATATACTAGTATAGAAAACGTTTCATCTAATAACAATGAATAAGTTGATTCGATATATCCAGTGAACTTGACATTAAAGACAACACAGAGTCTTTCACATCTGCTTCGTACTTAGACATTTTATTGAAAATAAATGCAAACGACAAACTAAAAACTCAACTTCATGATAACGGGATGATTTCAATTTCTCCTTCGTCAGCATCTCTAATCTAGGTAGCAATATTTTGAATCTTACAGTACAAAGCTAATTGGATTCACATTTGTAATCATTTTATTAAATGATTTAATAGTCTGGGAGTGAAGAACGATTTTGCATTGAAACATTATTGATTTACTGTAGTAAAACATCTTTTACTGAGTGAAAAAAGTCTTTTACTATAGTAAAAACTTTGTTTATTTTAATAACTGATTACTACGTGAAACCTTTTATGATAATACTAATAGTAAAAATTTGGAGACTTTGCCAAACAGCGTAAATAACTGAAAATTTGATACAATAAACCTGTTAACGTTTGCTCTTTATTTTTTACATCCTTATTGATTCAGTGTTTAATTTTGGCAAACACATTGAATCCTTCTGTAACCCATTGTTCGGTTGTACTTCATCCTTTTTAGGTCAAGGTAACCTGTTGATCTATTGATCAGGGGTACTAGACCTTAGATAGGCCAGGGTCACCGGGGTGACTACTGTCCCCTCCAATGTTCTCCCCATCCTTCTCTCACACAATAGGCCCCATTTTTTCTCCCCCCATATGTTTCGTCATTAAAAATATAACACGGAAATATTCATATCTTGTGCTTAGTCATTCAAAATCACTTTGTTAAACACCACCCTGATTCACACACAAATACTCTATAGTCGATATGAAAATACTCCAGTTCCTCACCCACTGGCAATGTCTACGTTTTCTTTGGTGATCAGTTCTTCTCACAGTCTGTTGGAATTCCCATGAGCCCATTTTGTTCTCCATTATTACCTGACCTGTCTGTATGAGGTAGAAGTTATTCAAAAGTTTCTACATGAGGACATCTTTCTTGCTGTGGAATTCAACTCCACATTTATATATATCATCGGCGTTTATACATAAACCAGGGCGTATTTATAGCCCTGTTATTATTGCAAATATTTTAAAAGATTTTCCCCTCTATACTACCATGCAGTCGCCGGATAGCTGAAAAATTGCTCAGGCGACTATAAATAAAACAAACAAAAAAACCAAAAAAAATATACTACCATGTAAATATCTAAACCCATACTGTGGCTTCACCATACCCCCGAGGGCCAGAATTTGAATAAATTTGTACCTGCATCACCTGGGATTTCTTGCATAATAATATGAGTAATCTTGGCCCAGTTGTTCTTGAGAAGATTATTAAAGTCTTATCCTATATATTACAATGAAAATATTGTGGCCCCATCTTACCACCAGGGGTCATGATTTGAACTTGAATCTACACTATGTCAGGAGGCTTTCATATAAATAATTTCTGGCCCAGTGGTTCTTGAGATTTTTTAATGACCCAACTCTATTTTATGTATCTTTGTTTTTGTTGATTATCCCCCCTTTGGAGCGAGCGTGGCCTTCATTTGAACAAACTTGAATCCCCTTTACCCCAAGAATGCTTTGTGTCGATTTTCATTAAAATGGCCCAGTTGCTGTAGAGAAGATTTTTTAAAATTGCCACAAAATTTCATTATTTTATAATTTAATTATCTCCACTTCAAAAAAGGACGTGGTACTTCAATTGAAACTTGAAACTCTACCATCCTGGCAAGTTTGGCTGAAAATAGCCCTGTTGTTCTGGAGACGGCATAAATGTGAAATGTTTACGAACGTACAGCAAAAAATAACACAAAGTGATCCGGAAAGGTTACATATATGGAATGGTGAAGATAACGAACAGTGATCAATTTCGTAACTCCTATAAGGAATACAGATGTAAGAGTTGGTCAAACACGGACCCCTGGATATACCAGAGGTGGGACTAGGTGCCTAGGAGGAGTAAGCATCCCCTATCGACACACCCGCCATGAGCCCTATATTTTGATCAGGTAAATAGGGTAATCCGTAGTCAAAACAAGATCTATATATATAATCCAAACATAAAGACTTGATATTACACGGTCAAAAATATTGAAATTAATGAAAGAAAGAAAATATGCATTTCCAAAATGTAATCAAATTACTAGCGCTTTCTGAATTTTAACATCCATCCTTAGGTGAATACACGTAAATGTGGATGTTAAATCCAGAAAGTCCTAATGATTTGAATATAGTTTGGAACTGCATATTTTTCCTTTTTTAAAATTTTATTTGGAGACGTAACAATTGCTTGTGTAGGGCTATAAAATTTAGACCCATGCTCGGCGCCTACTGTCCTTCAGCAGGGAGGGATGTCACACCTGCTGTAACACGGGGCCTCGTTTATTATGTTCTCATCCGGAGATTCACCCCATATAGTCGCCTCTTACGACAAGCAAGGAGTATTGAGGAGCTATTCTAATTCGGAGTACTGAGGACCTATTCTAACTCTGAGTATTGAGGACCCATTCTAACTCTGAGTATTGAGGACCCATTCAAACTCTGAGTATTGAGGACCTATTCTAACTCTGAGTATTGAGGACCTATTCTAACCCGGAATATTGGGGACCTATTCTAACCCGGATCTCCATGGAATTACAAATTGTAAGTTTCTGTTCAATACACAATTCTGAATGTTGTCTTCTTTTCGAAAAAAGAAAAACTCGTTCATACTGAATACCTTTTAGTGTATAACAATGTAAAGAAAAGGTGTCAAACATTTAGAATACAAGGGCATTCTATTGGTTACTAAATTCTAATATTCAGCAATAGTTTAAAACAAAATGTGTTCTTAAAACACTTACATACTCACGAAAGTGCCTTTACTGATGAAAGACTTTATATATGTAACATGATATGACTATTTTGGATCCTCCCTAGAGTCAAAACCATGAGATTGCAAAGGTTACAACATCGTTACATTAGTTCTTGCTTTTCCTGAATACGCATTTAGTTTTTATACCGTATCAGCAAACTTCTGTAAATCTTTCAAATGATAAACACAATAACCACTATACTAATTTTGGCCCAACCCTGGAACCATAATCCTTAACACCCCCCCCCCTTTTTATGATGATGATAATCACAATATTGGTTAATGACTACTTACTACTTCTAAACATCTATTTAGTTTCAATTTAGTGGCAATAACATTACAGATGATATTTAAATATTTTATATACTATGTATACTACCAATTTTTGCTCGCACACACACACACACACACACACACACACACACACACACACACACACACACACACACACACACACTTCTGGAGTCCGAAGCTCTACCGAAGGGATCATGACATTTACACTTTTGGTAGAGGTCTTCCTGCTCTGCATTATTATGTTTATTTATTTATTTATTTATTTTGCTTTCCGCCACACTTAACAATTTTTCAGTTATCTGGTGGCGTCCAGTTTTTGTTGGTGGAGGAGAGAACCCAGATACAATGTACCTGGGAAGAGACCACCGACCTTCCGCAAGTAAACTGGCAAACTTGCTCACATAACGCCGCGGCCGAGATTCGAACACGCGCCGACAGAGGTGAGAGGCCTTGTGATTTTGAGCCCGATGCTCTAACCACTCGGCCACGGAGGCCCCCTGCATTATTATGCATTTAGTTTTTCTTAAAGATACTGTATGCTGTTGTAGAGAAGATTTTTGAAAATTTGTCAATTTTTGTCCCCGCCCCTAAAGCCCCGGGGTGCAGGACTCCTGAAATTTACAATTATGTCCTCCTTGTCCCAAAGATATCAAAATTGAAATAAATTGGAATGGAAGTTTTCAAGAAGTTAAAAATGTTCAATTGTTAACACATTTAATCAGTGACCTCTTGGCCCCACCCTAACCCTGGGATTATGAAACTTACAATTTTGGTAAAGTACTATCTGATCTTCTTAAATACCTATTTAGTTTCCGGGTTTTGGTTAAAATATTTAACACAGACACATTCAACTAGGCATATTGTAAAGTAGAATTTCCTCTCTCTGTGTAATGTTTATCCTAGCGTATTGAAAATCAGTTTCAATTAATGTCATAAAATGAGAAAGATTAGCTTCGCCCACTCAAGATGGTAGCGAAAAGGATGGAAATTCGGCGTGGATGAGCATTTCTGGAGAAACTCCTTCTGGATACTATTTGGAAGTACTGAATTGCCTGTACTTTTACCAAAATTCTGTCAATCAAAGAACATCAATCTTCACTTGCAAAACAACAGATTCCAGGGATATTGAATTAATAGCAATACTTTTTGGTATTCAAATTTAAATTTTCTTGGAGTGATTAAATAGTTATTTCCCTTTTTCCATTCCACGCTCTAGCTTGTTGAATCCTTACGCGAGTTCATGTAACCCTTATTTGCCTATTATATGTGGAATACAACAATTGTGGAACTTTAAAAATAACACTGCCATTCCGACAGTCAAATGTACAACAGTTTAACTTGACATTTTCACGCTTTGCAACATCCATTAGAGCGTTGAAATTTCAAAACATTAAATATTCTGTTGCTGTATTCATCAAAGAATTCCTGATGTGACAAAAAAGCCGTGAAGTCGTCCAAAAAATAAGCCAACGTTAAAGGTGTAGGAAAATGCCTAATAAGCATCCTTCTGGAATGGCGTTCATCTACATCAGCAAGAATGGACCAGAACTTAATGAACTCCTCCTCCCCCAGAATAAGATGTTTCTTCCGATAGTCTTCCGTAGAGAAGAAGTTAAACAGCCCCGTAACCATTGCTTTAACCTTCCCGGCTTTTTCGTGAGGTTGTGCGGCCCCTACCGTTCCCTCCAGGTAGCTGATGTAATCCACAACTTGAATATCCTTTCCAGGCCCGGCTTTGAAAATATGATCGTTCCACCATTTCTTTTGCTCAGAGTCCTTTTTTGCTGTCTTTCTGGCTCCAAGAAGCTTGCGTATCTGCTCTAACTTGGCGTTGATTTTCTTCATGTCGTCTGTACTGATGACACCATCTTTATCAGCATCAAGAAGCTTGGCCCATTGACGCCATTTACGTCGTAAAAACCAAGTCTCTGATAAAATATACAATAACACATTGGTTTATGTTTATGCGTTTCTATGTATCAATACCCACCTTTCAAACAAGAGAATTTGATCAATTCCGTTTGTCACAAACCTTTACAGATTACTTTAGGTAATATAAAATTTCTGAATGTTTCTGTGCGGCATTGCAATTGCAATGAAATTCAGTAAATCCTAGCCTGATTCAGCATGCAGATTAATGATACACGAGAGCACTACACGTAACAGACATGTTAACATAAACGGATCACAAACACAGCTAAGTATGACATCAGCCGAGTGTGTGTCAAAAGTATGGCATTAAACTACAAAGCATATCATCGAATAGTTGCCAGTTTACTTTCGGAAGGTCAGTGGTCTCTTCCCGGGTACAGTGTATCTGGGTTCTCTCCTCCACCAATAAGAACTGGACGCCACCAGATAGCTGAAAAATTGTTGAGTGTGGCGGAAAAAAACCAAACAAAAACATTGTTCACTACTTAAAAACATTCATGAGGAAATGGCTATCATTGCAATTTGAAAAGATATCAAAAGCAGAGAGATGGAAATGTAAACAGGCCCGTAAAAACAGGTATTCAAGTCAGAACAAAAATATATCAATAAAATTCAACTACGATTCAAACTTACTTTGCATTGGAACAACAACGAACAAGCTGATGATGACGTAAGCTGCATACGGCATCAGAACCACCAGCTCGCCTATCTTGGCGTTACGATAAAAGTTGTAGAAGTCTGGATGGCATTGTCGAATGTTAGTCTCATTGTTTGACGTGCTTGCAACGTCATAGAAAGGTATGATTTTTGTAGCTCCTGTAGAGATAATGATATCTATTTAATGCTGCTGAGAATGAACATGAAAATATGACTACGTTCTGTGTAGTGCCTATAATTTGTGATATGTTAGCTTGGTTTTGAAAATTTTTGGTACAATGCAAGTATTCTTTCGATAAACGAATCTGTTGTCCCAATCTTATCATTTATTTTTCATTACAAAAATGTACCCGCATATAGGTCCCAAACGTACCTGCAATACACAAACCAAAGTTTGCAATATACAATCCCAATCCTAGGAAAAACAAATTCCCTCCACATTTCTTCTTTCCTTCGAGGTCGGCCCTAGATACACGATTTTTGCGGTAAGTATCACACAGGATCAATATCCGACATAGGAAGGCGTATAAAATGGTAGCACACATGACTCCACCCTCTGCCTGTATAAATGTGGTCATATCTTCCTCGTCCACCACCTTGCCTTTGTCATTTAGTCTTTTCGTGTAACACTCTCCCTTGTATGTAAGGCCTTTAAAAACAATATACAAAATAATAAAATGATAAACAAAGAAAATATAAGGTATTGAAGAAGATTAATCAATGTGAATTATATCAGTATACAATATGTATGCTCATCCACTCTGACAATTGATTGGTTGTATATTGTTTAACGTCCCGCTCGAGAATCTTTCACTCATATGGAGCTGCAAAATTTAGGCCTACGCTCGGTAATTACAGCCTTCGAGCAGGGACGGATCTTTATCGTGCTTCAACTGCTGTGACCCAGGACCTCGGTTTTTGAGGTCTCATCTGAAAGACCGCCTATTTAGTCACCTCTTACGATAAGCAAAGGGTACTGAGAACGTATTCTAACCCGGATCCCCACGGGATCACTCTGATATAATTTACAGTGTGTTTATCAGGATAACTAATCAGCAGGAGGTGAAGAAGGTACCAGTCACACGGTACTCTTAACGGACTTTACATCTCCTATATTTATGTTTCTACCCTCGATAGCTTGACCAGTTCTAACCATTGCCGTTTCCTCATGAATGTGATGCAGATGTGAATAATGTGCGTATGCATCTTAATAAACTTTCATTTTAACAGCTGGTATTCTGACAGAAATGAAACTAAAACATAAATATAAAAATTTGAAAATATATGATATATGTACTCATTGCTTCACGCCAGCATACTTTTCATGAAGCGCGTTAGCCCTCATGTATTTTCAAAAATATGTAATTCAGTTCTCGGTGCTTGGCACGTAGCCAAACCACGATCGGAGTTTGCCTCGTGTTCACTGAAACAATGAAAGTAAAATGCGACAAATATCCTTGAGTTAAATTTTTATGCAAACTAAAATAATATAACAACTAACCGTAAATTTCCTAACATATTGCTCAGTGAATCATCACACGAACTCAAAACAAAAAAACCTCGAACTTTCAAAACAGTCAAACCTGTTTTTGATGTTCCATTGAGTGTTCCCACTTTACGTGGTATGGTTTAAAACATTAGTAGAAGGTATCAAAGAATGCTTACAGTTATCAGTTCCATAACACATTCTGTGTTTATACAAAAGAGAAAAGTTGGTTGTAAAACTTCCCATTCTGTTATTTTTGGCACAAAATAATAATAATAATAATAAAAAATCCAGCAGTCGAGTTTTCACTGAGCATCAAAACTAACATATTCACTGATTACTTTCTGTATATTATTTAACAATTTGACGATCAAGATGTATCTTATATTTTTTCATTGATCCCTACAAATTTTACAATGTTTCTTTATTTGACTATTTTATTTAGTTAGATAATTATTGCTGCATAAAATTTTGTTGAAATATTGGTAATTAAAATATGTTAATGCGTTTTGTCAACCGTGAGGCTTTTGTTACAACAATTTTAATGTGACTAAAGTTATACCCATTCAATAACCACATGAAAAATTCAGAGATTCCTAAGTTATTTAAGGAAATTCAGAGAAAAATCCGGTAATCTATATTCGGCACAAAGTAAAAAAAACAACCCACCACCACCACCACCAACAACAACAACAACAAAAAACCAAAACCAAAATCAAAACAAAATAAAAAAAAGTGACGAAACTTAAACATGATCTGTAAACGATATTGCAATTGATGGGATAGGTGTATTAAGAAGTATTATACTTTCATGTCAAATACTGCCCCCGTGGGGATCCGGGTTAGAATAGATCCTCAGTACCCCTTGCTTGTCGTAAGAGGCGACTAAATAGGGCGGTCCTTCGGATGAGACCGCAAAAACCGAGGTCATGTGTCACAGCAGGTGTGGCACGATAACGATCCCTCCCTGCTCAAAAGCCATGAGCGCCCAGCATAGGCCTAAATATTGCAGCAATGGCGACGTCTTCATATGAGTGAAAAATTCTCGAGCGGGACGTTAAACAATATATAATCAATCAATCAGTCATGTAAAATACTCGAATCTGATTGGCCAAGAAACGGTTGAAAAAACAATGTTTCACTCTGAGAATAGAAAACACGCGCTCCATGTATTATATCCAACAACGATTAAGATTACTTAACAACAGGTGATATTATAAAAATTATCACATGCGTCAAATTTATGCGCGTACGGTTCACCGTAAATCGTTAGACGACGTCATTTGAGCATTTATAATAAACGCGAATACCTGCATTGATATATATATATATATATATATATATATATATATATATATATATATATATCGCATGGTAGTGGTTAATTAAAAGTCAACAGACATTTACATTTGTAAGTCTTTCTGCTTTGTTTTTTGTATAACATTCAGTATGATGAAACAAGTATTGCTTGTAGTTAAGGGTTACATTGGAAATTTCCACCCCTAGAAAAACCATTGTCAAACTCGGCAACGCCTAGGTTGACAATGGTTTTCTCGGGGTCTCGGCAACGCCTAGGTTGACAATGGTTTTCTCGGAGTCTCGGCAACGCCTAGGTTGACAATGGTTTTCTCGGGGTCTCGGCAACGCCTAGGTTGACAATGGTTTTCTCGGAGTCTCGGTGTGAAAATATCCAATGTTACCCTCATCTTCATGCAATATTCAATATTCACAAACACTATCAACATCATAACCAGTATGTGATAGGGATCCATGACTAAAATTGTTAAAAATTCTACCTGTTAGTTTACATTCACATGCACGTATATATATTCTGACTTACCGTAAACAATATACGATACAGAAAAGGCAAGTGCAGCAAGCCATATGATCTGTTGTAGAACTGAAATGAATAAAATTAAAAATAATGTTTTGATATCGGATACAAACATAATCATACAGATTCTGATTACACAAATTTTACTTTTAAATTATAAATACCAATCCTTATAGAAGTATGTTACTGACCTAGGGGTATACAAACAATGGTGGCCGAGAGGAGGGGGCAATTTGTATAATCAATGGAGGTAAATTTGCCGAAATGACCCCATATTACTAATGTTTCGAATCTCATATAAAACATATTCAAATTCGAAATTGATTCATCTTTAACGAAAGGCCCACAGGCCTTATCGGCCACCTGGGTATTGGTTCAAAGTATCACTAACCCCAAGGACTGTGAAATCTAGTCTCAAAGGCTATGAAATCTTTTTAAAAACTCCTGTTCGGCATATATATTGATTGATTAAATGATTATTTGTTTTACGTCTCTGGTGACGTCTCAATATGAGTGAAAAATTCTCGACGGGACGTAAAACAAACAAACAAACATATTCAAAAGATCAAAGAAATGACATGTCGATTATTCTTTAATATATACACCGGTTAATTAATACATTATCAGAAAAAATATATGGGTTTAAAAAGCAATACCGATCTGATTAGACGTTGTGTGTTACCTTAAAACAGCTGTTATATATATTATTAAATTTATAGCTTTTCCTAGATTTTCCCTCCTATTTTTACACGTCGTATTTTGCTAATACAACTAGGTCAGTCTCTGAAAATGTTTCAGGTTTTATATTTCAAACAACATATCTCAACCTCAGAGGCTGTCCTGCAACATTTATGAAAATGTGTACTTCATTTCTTAAATGATGTACAAAATCCTCGAGGAAGGTTTGCTGAAATACTTCGCATTCGTTTGTAGGTCATTATGTCTCACAAACAGCCCGTGTACGTAAGGAATCGTATGAAAATTGCATGTTAAAGGCAATTGCACGACATCTTAAGAAACAGTGAAAATGTTGTCCCTCGGTAGGGGAGAAGACTTGGGAAAATGTTGTCCCTCGGTAAGGGAGAAGACCTGAGAAAATGTTGTCCAAGGCCATATGGTTTCACTGTTCCCTAAAATGTCATGCAATAAGTGTTTTATTATCTAACTTACTGTATAATACTTGGATCATTAATAGCAAGAGTATGCAAATAATAATTATTAATTTTCATTTAATTTTATATATAACTAATTCTTCAATTCAGTAATAACAAAAACATGCACATGACCAGTACTTTGTCGTTTGGTTAGACAATGACTTCAGCGTGTTAACATCACTGAGATGAACGTTATATTCGGTGACTGGGATATGATACGCAAAATCATACACAAAACCAAGGAAAGAGTTACAAATGACTAATTACAAATTAAGTAAAAAAAATATCGCTGTATTTGCAGACCCAATATTCATTTGGGAGTTTATTGTTTAAAAACATTTTGATAGTTTTACGCTGGGTTAAAAATTCAAACTAAGACTGAACCATGAGAAATTAAACAGAATGAGCATGAAGCCCTCGTGACCTGGCACGCTGTGTTATAATCTTCTCTAAAACAATATTGACTGTTGCAATAACTATAAATAGATATTAAATTATTGTGGTATTTAACTATTAATGAAATATGGAGTTTTAACACACGATCAGTTACGCAGCAACTCGTGCTTTTGACAACTTTAGCTCTTTAACCCGGGCCTTATAAAGAAAACAAGAAAAGGAAGAAAAAGAAAATTGATAAAAAAAAGTAAAACAGATAATTAATCGAACTTACTTGACATTTCGAAGCATTCATGTACCATTTCCCACAAATTTCTGTCATCTTTATCATAATTAGTCGACTTCCGCGATTCAGGAGCAGTTGAAATACTTGCCGAAAATATGGCATCGTAAGATGGAGGGGGGTCTGTAATAGAAAGAAATTACAAAAAATTCTCCACCTAACCAATATATCATATGTTTGATCAATGCATACTAGCTATTCAAGACATATGTTGTCGTAAGAGGCGACTAAATGGGGCGGTCCTTTGGATGAGACCGCGAAAAGTGAGACCCCGTGTCACAGCAGGTGTGGCACAAAAAAGATCCCTCATTGCTCAAAGGCCATATGTGCCAGGCATAGGCCTAAATTTTGCAGCCCTTTACTGACAATGGTGACGTCTCCATATCAGTGAAAGATTCTCAAGAGGGACATTAAACCACAGACAATCAATCAATCAAGATATATTACTGTATCCAGTTCGAGTCACACATACACACACAAAACAAGTTCCTTTTATACAACGTATATACTCATGCTTGGATTATCGGTGAATATGTATTACGTGAAAGTAATGAATATATTGAATTAATATTATCATTATTCATTTACATTACTATTATATATTGATAATGGAAATAATTTCCCCCTTTCATAATTCGCTGTTTTTGTTCTGGATGTAGTATACCAAGCTATATATATATATATATATATATATATATATATATATATATATCTGTGTGTGTGTGTGTGTGTGTGTGTGTGTGTGTGTGTGTGTGTGTGTGTGTGTTCTGATGATGAAATAATATCAGTCAAGCAAAATGATCAGAAGGAAATATAGTTCCGCTGAATTCGTATATACAAATAAAAATATATATTATGTCCCAAAGGTTAAAAGCATTTGAACGAGTATAGTTGAATTCAATTTAAATAAAATTGCAACCATTAACGTTTGTGTTTTTATTATTATGAAAATGGATTTCACTGGTTTCCTAGATGTGCTTTCATCATCGCAAATCACGATGATATTTTTTACATTTCACAATTGTTTTCGACGATGCTATCGACAAGCATCATCACACACACACACACACACACACACACACACACACACACACTTGGCTTCTAGATACAATGAAATATAGTTTCGTGGAATCCCATATATCATTACACATATGATCGAGTTAAGGACATGCGCGACGTTTCTCAATGATATATAATTTTTCGTGAAATTTCATGCACAATTCACTTGCATTCTATCTCGTTTCTACAAAGAAATTGGGGTATGTTACCATGTCTGTTTTTAGAGTTAGCAGTTTTTGATAATTTCTGGTTGTTGCAAGGAAAAAGTAAATGCAGCTCTATGGTATAAATGGGCATAACCATAATAAGAAATAGAGAAAAATATTTGGAAGAATAGGGTATCGAACCCTGTACCCTTACATTACAAGTTAAGTGATCTTTTTTCTCTCTCTTTTATTTCAAGTTAGATGATCTAGCCACTGAGCTACCCAAGCCGATGTAAAAGATTGGGTAATATTAGTACATTACACATCCTAAACCTATTACACAATAACTCTTCATATCGAAGAGATGAAAAAAAATCTTTTAGTGAGAATGTGACGTACGTAGCGTACGTCCTCAAAAGATTATTGCCCGTATTTATAGTAGCAATGATACATGTACATACAAATGCGTGAACAGTATTGGGAAAGCTTAACTTGCGCCCATTGGAGTAAATTTTACTGAATGGCGTGTAAATATTTGCGATGCATTTAGATGTATTGGCTGTGTGCAGTTTGCCTTATTATGTTTAAATTTTACTAAACGTTCACATAGCAAAAAACACAGTATGAGTAAATATACCCGCACGTAAACGTTAATTTACATCTTGTTTGACTAGATACAAATTTCTGCACTAGGAGAGCGGGGCCTTCGTGACCGAGTGTTAAGAGCATTGCGCTCAAAATCACAAGGCCTTTCACCTCTAGTCGTCGCGAGTTCGATTCTCGCTCGCGACGATATATGTGAGAATGTTTGACAGTTTACTTTCGGAAGGTCGGTGGTCTCTTCCCGGGAACATTGTATCTGGGTTCTCTCCTCCACCAATAAGAACTGGACGCCACCAGATAACTGAAAAATTGTTGAGTGTTGTGTGTCAATCACACATGCATTAGGAGTAAATATACTCACGTGCAAATCTTGCTTACCCTCCGTTTATGTACGCCAAAATGTTCGTATATATAAAAGGTAAACTTTCTTTGGGTCATTTTCAAAATACATTACATGATATTACCAGAGGAAAATTATAACAACTAATTAACATAACGATAACAGCTCCGCGAAATAAAATGGCGTACAATGCATCGCATTGTCTGACATAATAAGTACAACAATTCATCTGCTGACAAATTTTTGACTTTTTTAAAACTCTATTTAAATATTTTAATCAACCGGCAGATCACTTTAATTCAATAAAACAATCTTGAAATCTGAACTCTTAAGTGACCACTAGTATAAATAGGTTTGTTTTTGTTCAACTGATGATCGTCCTCGATCAGGACCGGGCAAAACATTGACCAAGGCGTAAATTTATTAGAAATTGTCTTTGAAAATCTCAGCAAAGAAAACCTATGATAATAAAATTAATATAAAACCTTCCTCATATAATACAGTATTACTTTATTATAAATGTATAATAAATAACACGAATAAACAATCAAAATATTTGTGCAATACAACACACTGTAAAATTTCATGTAAATGTTCATGAATTCATTTTGTAAAACCGGAAAATCTAAGTGTATAGAATTACATAAACAAATGTAAGAATGTGCCTCGTTTAATTGTACAACATTCACGGTTGAGAACCTATTTTCAGTCATCTTGAATCCATGCCAAATCACTGTTGAAGGTATACGCGCTGATTTAGTTTCAGTAACGTATATACACAATAAATCGATATACAATAGATATACAATACATCAGCACATACACAAAATGAAGACTCGGCTGTACTGTAATTGTACATTGTAAGTTCACTTACTATTCTGCTCTACATCCTCCGGCGTGATTATATCCGAAGTTCCTGGATAAGCGGTGGCGAAATCAGAGACTGCGGGTCCTGAATACTCGGGGGGTGAATAAGGAGGGTACCCTTTCTTCTCCATCACTGGATAATCCCACTAACTGGTCACTTACCAAAGAAAATTGTCCCTATAATTATTGCTTAGAACACGGTTATAATGCACATTGCTTACCGAGATATTATACATTTATATATGACATTTCGAAATTTCGTATTGATTTCCTTTAAGGTTGTCATAGGAGACTTTATTTATAGACTGTAAAGGTAGGATGAAGCCGTGACTGCACGGGTGTTATATCTAAACCTCGTCTTTGCAGGTGTTTCCGCGTCTACTGGTGTTATATAGTGAGACCCCCCCCCTTCCCCACCCTGGAAAAGACTGACAAAATAGTGAGACTTCGCCCCCAAACTATCAATAGTTAGGCTTCCTCTACTTGCTTGGTCTAGATCTTATACCGGAAGACGGGCATGTTCCCTATCCACTAATTAGTTGTAGTGAAGAAAGTATCTATAGACTACTCCTCAATAAAAGAACTAATGATATTCATTAACGTTATTCCATCAGGTTCATTAGAGTGATGCCATGTGTTTACATTTGTACAAGGTAGATAGATCTAATTTTGCAACAGTACAAGTAAACAATAAAATTCAATCAATTCAGCCAGCACTAGCAAAGTAGCTTCAGCTAACAATTGTCCTAGCTTACATAATTCATGCACACTTTTGTATTAAGTACATTGATTAATTTAAACATTCGTTGTCTATGATATCATTTTTTTTAAATATGTACTTTTCTGATATCTGAATAAAATGGACATTTCAAAATAAAATGGACCTCATCTCCTATGTCATTATGAGCACATAACGTACAGACACTCAGGGGCCTATGATGTTCCTAAAACGACCAACGTCTACATTTAACCTATGATTAGAAATTTTAAACCAGGTTATTTGTTTTTGAAATCAATAAATCAATTGCTTTTGTGAAGTATTGCAACAATATACTGCAAAAGCGCCCTTTAGAAGATCGAATGTAATATCATAGAAAAGATGTTTTGCGTATGTACATCAAATATCCTTTGTTGTGTAATATTGTATATAGAATTAATATCACTTTAATTTGATCGATATAATCCCAATATAATCCTAACTTTGACAACTCCTCCGTAATGTCCACAATCCAGCTATCATTTCATGACGCCATTCCTTCATTTCATAACAGTTCTACTTAACTTCACTCAGTATTTAAAAATTCTTAATGAATAATTGAATTAATGCGTGCTATAATTGAACTAAAGCGTGCTGTAATTTATTAGACATATTTAGGATATGATGAATTGTGTACTTTCAACCAACTAAAACAAGATGTGTTTGTGAAACACTGATGCCCCTGGATTACAACATGTGGAACTGTAAGATTTGTAAAAGTCATCAGAACAAATACTTTGGTGTCCATGGAAAGGTTTTGCCCCAACTGAAAATATTTTTTTTCCTAAACGCTATACGTACATTTCTCTTTTGGGGTTTGAGTAGATTATATATCTTCAATGTGGAGGTGGAGAGAGATATTCTCGTCAGTGGCGGATCTATAGGGGGAGGTGACAGGAGTTGATCCCCCTTAGTTGAATTTCTTTAAGGAAAAGATCATTCTTTGCAATTGTTTGGTTTTCATCACTTCTTGGGCAGAAAAGGTACATCCTTATCATCCTTATGTCGCACCTCCACCTCCATATGAGTGAAAAATTCTCGAGCGGGACGTTAAACAATACATAATCAAACAAAAATCCACCTTTTGAAAATTTTCTGGATCCACCACTGCTCTTTATAGAAGTGTGCACGGACAATCTACATCCACATCTCTTAGCAAACCTCTGGAAAACGATGACCATTTCAACTCAAACGAAACAGATGATTATTTCAACAACTTGGTTTCTGTGAATTAGTTATGACGTCTATATACTAATAATAATAATTATAGAGACGTATCTTAGTATTAGTATACAGACATCATAAACAAGTGTCCATGTTACTCATAATTTAAACCTAGGACAGAGAACATTTGAAAATAGATTAACAGCGAGTAAGTGTTGATTTCCTTGTGTCAGAGACATGTATTTATGTTAAAGTTGTGTAAATATATCGTCTTTTACGTAAATCCAGGCCTGGGTTTCTCGAAAGAAACTTAAGTCAAAACTCATGCTTAAGTCTGAGATTTTACTCAAATTTGATTGCCCAAATAAAAGAACTAATGTTTGAGATTTTGTTTTCGAGAAATCAAAATCAGGCATACATGAGTCGACACGTCGGTCGGAGTGTAAATCGCCACTGTTTAAGAGAATTTTCACATTTTCAGATTTGCTGAACCGTGTACGTGTCTGCCTGCTTCTCTGAAGAAAATAAATAAATAATACATCATTCTGGTTGTCAAACCATTATTTATAGTTAAAGCGGACAGACGTGGAAGGGAATTTCTAAATCAAACGACTTAGGTATAACCTGGAAAAATAATCCAAGTATTTGTTCCCCGGGGTTCCAGTCATGATTAAACCGGAGGCTTGTGGAAAGATGTAGTGTTTAGATCATATAATTTTACGTCATTCAAAATGTAAAAAACCTACCAAATGTCAATCATGGTCAAGACTCAACGATTCCAAGATACAGAACAGTTCCTACAGACTAATGAAAGACTCAAACTGAAAAACCTTTGACATCAGTCTAGATACAGCAAAAGAAAATTACAGTACCCACAGAGAACACGATACTTACATCAGTCTAGATACAGCAGAGGAAAATTACAGTACCCACAGAGAACATGATACTTACATCAGTCTAGATACAACTGAGGAAAATTACAGTACCCACAGAGAACATGATACTTACATCAGTCTAGATACAACTGAGGAAAATTACAGTACCCACAGAGAACATAATACTTACATCAGTCTAGATACAGCAGAGGAAAATTACAGTACCCAGAGAGAACATGATACTTACATCAGTCTAGATACAGCAGAGGAAAATTACAGTACCCACAGAGAACATAATACTTACATCAGGCTAGATACAGCAGAGGAAAATTACAGTACCCACAGAGAACATGATACTTACATCAGGCTAGATACAGCAGAGGAAAATTACAGTACCCACAGAGAACATGATACTTACATCAGGCTAGATACAGCAGAGGAAAATTACAGTACCCACAGAGAACATGATACTTACATCAGTCTAGATACAGCAGAGGAAAATTACAGTACCCACAGAGAACATAATACTTACATCAGTCTAGATACAGCAGAGGAAAATTACAGTACCCACAGAGAACATGATACTTACATCAGGCTAGATACAGCAGAGGAAAATTACAGTACCCAGAGAGAACATGATACTTACATCAGTCTAGATACAGCAGAGGAAAATTACAGTACCCACAGAGAACATGATACTTACATCAGGCTAGATACAGCAGAGGAAAATTACAGTACCCACAGAGAACATGATACTTACATCAGGCTAGATACAGCAGAGGAAAATTACAGTACCCACAGAGAACATGATACTTACACCAGTCTAGATACAGCAAAAGAAAATTACAGTACCCACAGAGAACATGATACTTACACCAGTCTAGATACAGCAAAAGAAAATTACAGTACCCACAGAGAACATGATACTTACACCAGTCTAGATACAGCTGAGGAAAATTACAGTACCCACAGAGAACATGATACTTACACCAGTCTAGATACAGCTGAGGAAAATTACAGTACCCACAGAGAACATAATACTTACATCAGTCTAGATACAGCAGAGGAAAATTACAGTACCCACAGAGAACATGATACTTACACCAGTCTAGATACAGCTGAGGAAAATTACAGTACCCACAGAGAACATGATACTTACATCAGTCTAGATACAGCAGAGGAATATTACAGTACCCACAGAGAACATGATACTTACATGGAGATTTACACAAGTGTAAACACCTTACCTCCTTTTCTTCCTAGCTTAAGTTTGTCTGATAAAGCAGTGTGTTTATGGGGGTCCTGTATTTCACCACTGGTCAAGAACGAAACCGGAGATAAAAGCGTGTGTGTGTATTTCTTATGTATCCACTATACCGTGTATCCTGGTAAATGAGACTGAGAGAGAGAAGGGAGACTAATCTAATGGACGTAGATCTATATGTTAACAAAAACAAACAAATAAACAAAAAGCATCATAATTTACAAATTTCAAGGCTCTTACTCTTTCGGCGTCAGAAAAACACGTGAAATTTAAGAATGGGATGATAAAGCGTGTTCTTGGTTTTACTTAGTTTTATTTCGAAAATTGCGATAGTTCACACAATAAATCCAAAATATCATCAGGAGATTTATGACGACCATTCTTTTCAGTTGTTAGGGTGCATAACTGGCTTTTTTTTCAATAGGATTTCTCAGCGAGGTGCGGATTATTTTTTCAAAATGTCGCCGGCTGAGTTGAATGCCTAGTTCATCTGTTATGATCGGTGATATGACATGTTTAAAAACGGTTAGTATGCGTGATTTGTGTATTCCATTTAATAAAAACACTCTGACGTCATTTTATCAAAAATGCACCCGAAATACTCAAGTAATTGAGCATTCAAAAATACAATGAGGAGGACCGGGAGTCCTGTCCACAAGCATCTGTTTATCTGATCAAGATACAGGACTCTCGACAGGTGTGACCGGTCGACAGGGGATGTCTACTCCTAGGCACCTGATCCCACCTCTGGTATGTCCAGGAGTCCTTTTATGCCCAACTCTTAATTTTGTATTCCTTACAGGAGTTATGAAATTGATCAATGTTAGTTATCTTCACCATTTCACAAGTGCAGAATGAAGACCATATGATTATTTTTGTAGATTGAATGTATGTAGATATTTTACTGTCCATTGTTTATGCATGCGAATCTACATAAGTAATTGCGCTTTGAGTGTTATAATATATAGTTAATGGGAAACATAAAATAAGTTAACACCTCTCTCTCTCTCTCTTGAGTAGACTATACTTCAGTGTGAGTGAATACATACCAGAATTTCTCATGTGTAATGTTGGTGTTCGACAAGGGGAGCATTTATCACTTTGCTCCGGGGCCATAAAACTCAGCTAGCTCATTTTTGAGACAGAAATCTGAGACGTTCTCAACTTTCGGTTTCATTCTCAAGTTTGGTGTGCCATAAATATTCTCGTCTCAGTCTCAATCTCAGATTTCTAGTTTGGTCTCACATTTGAGCTCAGAAAGTTAGATCGCTGGTAAGGCGTCTCAACTACGTCATTGTTTTCTCACTTCCAATATGGCGCCCGCAGCTGCCAGATTGAATCGGTTCATGAGAAGGCTCCGACCCCGAGTATTCCAGAACAGGTTCAACCCGTAAGAGGATTTGGATGAAGATGAAAAAATTCGGTTCCGCTTTCGTCCGGACACAATTTTATGGATTCTTGGCTTTGTTTCCAATGATTTACAGAGGCAGACGGAGCGGGATTGTTTCCCCTTTGCTGCAAGTCCTCGCCACTCTATTTCTCGCCACTGGCTCTTTTTACAATATTGTCGGGGAGTCTCTTGACATTTCCAAATCATCAACAGTTTTAGCTGCTCAAGTGGTATGCCGTTTATTATATTCCATCGCCGCCCGTTTTATCCATTTCCCAGACAACTTGGATTCTTTCAAGTTTATCTTTTTTTTTGAGATTGCACATTTTTGACTTGCCCGAAGGGAGAACCAGTCTATTCCAGGGTTAGTCTAAAAATACTGCATCGATTATTTGTTCGAAGTCTGACCTATGATATTGTA
Source organism: Ostrea denselamellosa (assembly GCA_024699665.1). Taxonomy (NCBI): domain Eukaryota; kingdom Metazoa; phylum Mollusca; class Bivalvia; order Ostreida; family Ostreidae; genus Ostrea; species Ostrea denselamellosa. Next base: position 5,812,372 of record JAMZEH010000065.1, on the reverse strand, counting down.
TTTCTTTCTCTTGTTTTAGGGTATTACAATCTTAATTTGTAGTGGAATAATTTTAAAAACACGCACATTAACATGTAAATACGGAAAAACTATCAAGATTTTTTTTAACCTCTGGGAGAGTTATTCCCTATTGTCAATGCCGTGACAATGGATTCATGTTTATGTAGTTCAAACATCCGGCAATATTCCGTGTTTATATGCAGCTGCAAAAGGTCCTCGTGCATAAGTATTTTTGATTAATTTCCAAAAAAAACCCAAAAAACAAACCACCCCGTAATCCGATTTTCCTGTTTTGCATTCACACAAGAAGGGAGGGATGGGGGGGGGGGGGGGGTGTTTAGTATACCTCTTCACTTTTGTGATAATTTTTCTTGCTGTTTGCAAAAAGAATGATTCCTTGAAATGATATCAGGGATTGAAAAAATGGTCTAAATTTTAAACATTGTTTTAATTTCCCTCAGACAAAAAGATTTAATATTACACAACTCTGTTTTTTCTTCTTTCTACTTGTCATATGTACAATGGTTTGTTTACATGTTTTAATTGTATGTCCGATGGGCCACAGAATTGAATAAATGTCTGAAATAAATAAATTTATGTATTATAAACGTATCCATTGTTAGTATTGGGGTGTTCAGTTATGACTTGTGCATTCATTGCGTCAGTCACGTCCTTACACGTTCTCGCCTCTTCCTGCTTCCCACAATGGAGACCTTTATTCCAATCAATGATATCAGTTCCTTCTGCTGTAGAACGACTCTCGTAGGGGTCGTGGCCGTTAGTTTCTGAACGACTAATTAAGCTGTCAATGTCCTTTTTCGGCCATAGCGTCAACAGCAGACTATAGATAAAAGGACATTATTATCGTCGACAACGTCAAAGGCTTAACAATAGAAAGAGTGAAAAAGAAAAAATCAACACATCATTTTGTTTGTACTAGATTTCTTTATTTCAAAGCATTGCGCAATGACTTCACGCACAACTACTCTGAAGTTGATATTAAAAAGTTCCTCATTGACATTATCTTCGTGGTCTATGGTGATCAGGTCTGTTGGAAATCCCGTGGGCATAAATTGTGAATTGTGCTTCTTTGTTAGATGACCTGTTTTTATATTCTTATGAAGCAGAATTCATTCAAAAGCTTCTACATGAGAGGGAAACAATCTCTTGTTGTGGCCTTCGGTTCGACATTTTGATATATCGACGACGTTTTATTTATTAACAATGATCATTTTCATTCATATGTCAATTCGATATATCCCAGTGAACTTGAAATAAAAGACACGACAGAATCTTCCACATCTGCTTCGTACTTAGATATTTTATTGAAAATAGATCCAGGTGGCAAACTAATAACAGAACTTTATGACAACCGGGATGATTTCAATTTCTCCACTGTCAACTTCCCTTAACTAAGTGGCAATATTCCATTATCACATGCATATGGTGTTCATATATCTTCCAACTGATTCGATACGCAAGAGCTTGTTCTGCATATGATGATTTTCTAAATAGAGGCAGGCTACTGACAACAAGTTGATGTTACTGGGGTTTGTACAATCTCGTCTAAAGTTAGCTTTTCACAAAATTATAACGATCTAGTTTGCCAATACAACTTTCCATTGGATCAAATGCTGTCTGACGTGTTTCATACCAATTGGTAGGTCGTTCATTATGATTATTCTATTCTACATTTATATAGCGCTTTATCTAATTAAAACAATTACTCTAAAGCTCTTTACACGTAAGACAATAAAACAAAGAACAACAAGTGCATAAAATAAAGACATAACTTAATACTAAACTGACTTTAAAATAGAAACTAAGAGTAGGTAATATTACATAGGTGTTGGATATTTTTTTTATTTATTTAGTTATTTACATAAATACCCAATTTACAGGTTAAATGCTTGTTTAAAAAGATATGTTTTAAGTTTATTTTTGAAAACTGCTAAAGAACCTTCAAAACGGAGTTCCAGCGGGAGGCAGGTCCACAGGGTTGATGACGATACATCAAACCATCTTTCACCGTACAGTTTAGTATAGCAAGTGACTTTAGAAGGGATAACGAATTCGCAGAACGAAGTGGTCGCTGAGGACGATAGACTTGAACTAATTCCTGGATGTATGCTGGAGCCAATCCACGTGGAGCCTTGAAAGTATACAACAGGATCTTATATTTCGTTCGATATGTCACAGGTAACCAGTGAAGTGATATGAGAATTGGTGTAATATGTTCATATTTATGTGAACGTGTCACTAGCCTGGCAGCAGTGTTTTAAAGTTTCTGTAACTTCTGCAAAGATGTTGAATTAACACCATGAAGAAGTACATTTCTATAATCAAGACGGGATGTAATTAGTGATATAACAAGTGTTCTACACGCATCTTCCGTAATAAGATATCTAATTCTACCGATATTACGGATTTGGAAATAGCATGATTTAGTCAATGCACTTATCTGACACTCCATGCTAAGTGTGCTGTGGAAAAACACCCCAGGATTTTTGACACATGAAGTACTAGTGATGACAGATCCACCGAAAGCCAGTTGATATCCTAATAATTTACTAGCCTTACGTTTTGGGTCAAAGATGATAAGTTCCTTCTTTTCCTGATTTAGCTTGAGTATGTTGTTTTGCATCCAGTTGTCAATGTCAGAAAGACACCTTTCAAGTCTGTCTGTAATGCTGCCCCAGCTGTCGTTCGGTTGTATGATCAGGTATATTTGAGTGTCGTCCGCGTAGCAATGATAACGCATGTTATGCCTCCGACAAATTACTCCGTGGGGATCCGGGTTAGGATAGATCCTCAGTATCCCTTGCTTGTCGTACGAGGCGACTGAATGGGGCGGTCCTTCGGATGAGACCGTAAAAACCGAGGCCCCGTGTTACAGCAGGTGTGGCACGTAAAAGATCCCTCCCTGCTCAAAGGCCATAAGCGTAGAGCATAGGCCTAAATTTGCAGCCCTTCACCGGCAATGGTGACGTCTCCATATGAGTGAAAGATTCTCTAGCGGGACGTTAAACAATATTTAATCAATCAATCCAGTTGGTTTGAAGAACATGCAATATAGTCGAGTTTTTAATACAGAACACTGTGGAATACAGAAGTGGAGTAGGAACTCTCTGGACAATGTAGATCCAATAGCGAGATGAGACTTTATCCATAACAGAACCGATCCCGTGATACCAAAAGCATACGCCATACGCCTGATCAGAATATTATGGTCCATGACATCGAATGCAGCTGAAAGATCAAGCATCACGGATGCTGTCCAATGCATAGGTAATATCATCGTGAACCCGTAACAGAGCCGTGGAGTGACAATAGCGGTAGGCAGATTGCACCTGATCATGAAGCTCGTATTGTTTATTGGCCTTAAGCCGTATGGCTCATCAGCATAGAACATATAAATACAAAAAATATGTTTTAACAAGAGAAGTTGTACATAGTATAATTCATTGCAATTGTCAGTTGATAATTTGACTAGAACGCAAAAGCAAAGCACAGTTTAAAAATTTACCCAAATTACAAAGTTGTTTTCTATTTTTCGTTGTCAAAAGCTGTATAAGTTTATACATAGAAGCATGGCACCAATAATACTTTTTGATACATATAGATCTGAGGTTTTTGTACAAAATAAAATGGTATTCGTCCTCGATTTCATTTAAGTTGCATAATTCATACAATCTATCTTGTCTTGCTGTGCGATTATATCTACCTTGTTCTACTCGAATCTGGTGAGCAGATAATCTGAATTTGGTTATAAGTTTAACATATTTTCCTGGTATACATTTTGTCAAATAAAATTGTATGCTAACATTATCAATTAGGTATCTGTACAAAATACATTTTGACGAATTATCAAAAAATTCATAACGTGTCTGAATGAAGTTGTCAGTCAAACGCTGTTTAAGACTTTCTAAAAATAAACCTTTATTTTGTACATAGTGTTTATACCATACATCACCGAAATCCTTTGACAATAATAAATGCTGGATTTGACACCGCCAGTTGCAAGATTTATGATCGCAAAACAACATGTCATCATATATGGCTTCAAGAATACAGTTTGTAGTTTTGATAACTTTTAACCAATATTTAACAATCTTTAACATACGTAAAGTATACATCGGAACTCGACCAAGTTATCCGTAAACCATGTGATTTGGAGTACACTTCTTCACATATAAAATTCGCTTACAAAAATCTACATGCACTTTTTCGATATCATAAACAGGTTTGAAACCCCATATTTCACTTCCGTAGTTAAGTACATTTGATACATAGGTATCGAAGACATAAAAGCTTAGATTCTATATTGAGTGACAGATTATTGCAAATTCGTAGTATATGATACATACATTTTCTACCTTGCTCAGCAATAATGGACTGAGATTTTGTAAATTTACCGTTAAAGTTCAAAGTTAGACCAAGATAGTCAACAACTTCTATATCATTATAGTACCATTAACTATTTGGGCTTATTTTCCCACCTCTACGGAATACAAGAACCTTTGGTGGGTTTTTTTAACGTTAACCTTGAGATCTCAATCATAACAGTATACAGATAAAGTATTTAACCTGTTTTGTAAACCTGCAGCTGATTCAGAAAATTTACAGTATCATCAGCGTACATTAGTAAAATCAGGGCTATATTTTCAAAATAAATATCTTCACATAAGTTATTAATAAATGCATTTTCAATATCATTCACATAGAGGGAGAACAAAATGGGCGATAATCCCTCTCCTTGCATCAATCCATTCGTACAAAAGAAAACAATTCGATAATTCAGAATGAAATCTTACACAAGATTTTAGATTACCATACAATGGTTTGATAATCGTAAGCGTTTAGATGTTTTTTATGTCGAGTTGCCACTGCTCTTTCCGATATTTTGGATAGAAAATGTATGTTCATACAGGTTTGTAAATTTTTTAATTTACCCTTGGCACGTTAAAGAACCCTCACTGCTACGGCCCTGAGCGCTAAGCATAGGTCTAAATTTGTGGTAGTTCATCTACAGCTGGAGACGTCTAAATATGAGTGAAACATTCTCAACGGGACGTAAAACAAACAAACAAATAATCAATTGTCAGTTCAGTGCTGCTTAATCAATAGTCGTACTATAGCTTTCTTTAAATCAAATCAAACTGCACGTTCGATTCCAGGAAAGATTTGTTAATAATCTCAGTAATGATTGGCAAACACACACTCAACACATTGTTTCAGAATTTTCGTGGGTATTGAGTCTAATTCGCAGGACTTTTTACATCACACACTGATTCTGACTGCAGATTACTCCATTTACCTGATCAAGATATAGGGCTCACGTCGGGTGTGACCGGTCGACAGGGTATGCTTACACCTCCTAGGTACCTGATACCACCTCTGGCATATCCAGGGATCCGTGTTTGCCCATCTCTCTTATTTGTATTTTCTACAGGAATTGAATACTGTTCGTTGTTTTACCTTTTTCATTTGGTGGGCGTGACATTGCAAAGAAATAAACTGTAAACAATGCATCCTACAATTCAGCTGATTTCTATGCTCAGTTTCATAGTTTTGATCTCAGCCTCTGTTTCATGTTGGAAAATGCTCAGTGAGCAAAATCTAGCTTTACGGTCGAAGTTGAGACAAGAAAGCGATATTTTTTTTCTAAATCTCAAAGTGAGCTCGTCTAAGTTCTACGGCCCCGGAACCAGTTTACTAATAAGCTGGAAGATTACTTCTGTGATAAGAAATCAAATACATGCACATGGATTTAGTTGTCCAAGAGCACAAGTGCAAAATGTGCGTTGTTTGAATGATTATTTGGTTTAGGTCCCATAGAGAATTTTTCACTCATATTGAGATGTCACCAGCAGTTGGTAAAGTACACAAATCTAGACCTATGCTTAGCACTCAGGGCCGTAGCAGTGAGGGTTCCTTTACGTGCCAACGCCTGCCGCGACACGGGACCTCCGTTTTTTTAAGGTCGCATCTGAAAGACCCGTGATTCTCACTTTTAAATGCCGAGAGTCTGGCGAAGGAGCAATCAGTACCTATATTTACGTCTTAGGTTTGACGAAGCCATGGCACGCGCGGGGCTCGAACTCACAACCTCCCGGTTACTAAGCGAACGCTCTAACCACTGAGTTACCGCGACTGCTTCAAATGCAAGATGGCAATACTTTTACGTATGTTAGACTTAACAGTTTACGCTTTATAAATCCTCGAAGCTTGTAACCTATAGCATAAAGATAAAATTAACTCTATTCCTTAAAGTAAATTGTCTCTATAAAAACATGATGGAGTTATGCTTCAGTCTTTAAAGAAAGATAACCCGAAATATTTGTAAAAATATAGACAGCTGTTTGTCAGATATGGATTTCCATCTGCATTTTAATAAACTTGCTTTTTCCGTCGGTGGTCTGACGTTAAAATAAATGGAGAGATACAACTATACATAATGATGACAGTGGGTTATGTATTTCTGATGGTACAGGCTATGCAGAATCGGATGGAAAATATTCGTACGGTGAAATTCAAAATGCTATTGGAAAATCGAAACCTTAACAAAAGAAACATTTTGAAATGAGTCAATAAAAATTTATATCCTTAAGCATGGCCATAAAGCTGCATTGTACCAGTATTTAATAAAAGGCAATATCGATGAAGCAAACAATTGTAGTTTCATTTCTCTAGTAAGTTGTTATGGAGAATGCTTCACAAGAATATTGAAGAAGCAGATTATTGGAGTGTGTAATAGATTAGATTCTGAGTATGCGTTTTAGTCAGGAGATTCTGCTGTAGGTGCATAGCTGTGTTGCACCCCTCATCATTCACTGAGTGGTATAACTTAGCAATTCTATTTTTATTATGTTTCCCGACACAGTCTGTAACTACTTAGTCTGAACTGAACTCTATCTACCGTCCTATCACCTGGGACATCTGAGACAACGTCAACAAGACAGAATTTATCATTATATCACTATAGCCAGCCACAAAGACTCGAAGGACCAATCTAAGGAGCTGAGTGGTTTATCTAACAATTTTGTTTAAATACTAGATCACACAACTAACGAGATTCTTACCTAAGATTAATTGATAACAATTGTTATAAAAGATATGTATTAACAAAACGAATACCATGATTATACATGTTCATTTAGCATAAAAGAACTATCATGAAAATGTGCATGAATTCAATATAAATTTGTGAACAGCTTTGAAAATGTGAAATTATCACTGCCTAAAAGTATAAATCGGTGTATGGATAATAGTTAGATCTTGTTTTTAAAAGAGTTCGTTGAAAATAACATTTCTTGCAACTGAAAATCTTTTAATAAAGAAAAACAAAGAAAAAAGATAAACATCTTCTCTTATACTACAAACCGTTTGGAGAATCGACGATGTTTCTTCTGTGTTTCTTCTGTGTAAATCATAGTTTAGTAAATAGTAATGTCTTAATTTGATATGAATAATATTTGCTATTCTTTTGTCAAAAAGAAAATGTTTAGGCACTTACTATCATTATTAAAACTGTTTCGACGGAACTGGCAGATAGATGTTTCTTTCTTTGTTTCGTTTGCTGGAAAGTTCCATATGCGAAACTCTTCTAGGAAAAAGATTTATCATATATTTCTTGCTCAGTTCTTCGTAACGAGTACTGTAGCGAGATGTATCCTTTCGAAAATTGTCAATATCGCCTAAATGACTAAAGTTAATTTTATACATTGTCATTAATTTAGCGATTGCCAGTCTTTTACACAGTGGTTTCCAACCTGTTTCTAGATAATGACTCTTTGGATGCCAGAATTGGCTGTCCCGTTACAATTTTAGCTGCACGAACCGGTACGTTTTCTAACGTTTCGATTCTGCAGAACATCCATCCCATACGACTGAAGCGTATTCTAGTATAGGTCTATCAAAAGTCACATAAGATTTAGATAATTTGTTTCTATATAAAATGAATTTACGTTTCCTTAGAAGTCGTACTTTTTATATGCATTATTTACAATATCGTTGATATACACACACCATTTTAAATCACTAGAAAAAGTGAGACCAACGGTGTTTGCAAGAAGAAATTATTTCTAATGGACAATTTTAAAAGAGCAGACTCGGAATTTCATTGTGCTTTGCCTGGGTGAAAAATAATACCTTAGTTTTATTAGGGTTAGATTGTTAGAACTTGTGTTCAAAGCTATTGTATATTTTATGTGCAATAAAATAATTATATTCAAACCAAGAATATCATTGATTTCCGACACAACCTTCTGGGTATCAAGTCAAACTCATCGGCCAAAAGACCTTGAACACCAATGAATGATGATAGAATGGTTTTATTTACACCCTCTGGACTCTGGTGTTTAGCAATGATTGGCTGATTACACAGAAATTGCTATAGGATGATTGAACAAAGTCGATTGGGTAACCATTCAAACATCTGATTGGCCTATCACTGACAGAAAATGCGAAGATAACATTTTTAGAACATGACCCTTCATTTGGACAAATATAAAATTTAATTTCTCTTCACCCAAGAACTTTTGATTTGTACCAAGCTTAATTGAAATGGACTAGTGATTCTTTTGAAGAAAATGAAAATGCGAAAATTATTCATTAACAGACAGACGGAAAAAAGGTTATCGGAAAAGCTCGCATGAGCTTTCCGTTCAAGTGAACAGTTAGAAAGCATTTATAAAGCAAATCAATGCGTGAAATATGATTTATTTAGTCATTAAATTAGCGTTCAATTTAAATTTAAACTTCTTGGAACTTTTTTATCTTCAAAATACGCAATTACACTTCTCGTCTATACTGCAGTAAGGGATTCTGCAATCCTGTCTGAGATCTGTCCTGGAATATCCATTGCAATCTTTCACTGTTTTACAGGGTCCTACAGACAAGAAGTAAGAATTAGACCCGTACTTCGATAATGTATACATAAAAATAAAAAAAATCTAAATGAATCATTTCTAGCTCATCTAAGCCATCAGCTCGAGTGAGGTTTTCTGATGACCTATCGTCCTTAGACTGCCCGTAAACTTTACACATTTCCAACGTCTTCTCTAAAACCATGACCTAATTCTAATCAAACTTGTAATTGAGCATTCATGGGTAAATGGAACTTACAAATTGTTCAAAGAAAGGGCTATGTCTCTTCCAAGAAGAGGTCATCAAGGAAAGTTAAAATAGGCTGGGACATTTAAATTTCTCATGAACCACTGGGCTAGATTGATTGATTGCTGTTTTCCGCCACACTCAACAATTTCTCAGTTATCTGGTGGCGTCCAGTTTTTATTGTGGAGGAGAGAACCTAGATACAATGTACCCGGGAAGAGACCACCGACCTCCCGAAAGTTCTAACATAGTGTAGATTCTAATTTGTTCAAATAATAGCCGCAGGTGATAGGAGGAATCACAACATGGGTTTATCAAGTTTTATAGATAACTAAATAGGAATTACATAATACTGAAAGTCTTCCTTCTCCTGAACAGCTGGACCATGATTAATGCATGCATTCTCAAATAGTGCAGAGTCACGTTTGTTCAAATTATGACCACGGAAGTAGGATGGAAATCAAAAATCTACATGATGTTACACTGGAACAAATATCTCAAAATCTTCTCAAGAACAGCAGGACTATGATTAGTCATATTTATTTGCAAGACTCTTCAGGTAGTGTAAATTCTACTTTATTCAAATCATGACCCTGAAGGGTAGGGTGGGGCCACAATAGTGGACAAAAGTTTTATATGGCAGTATACATTTGTTTTTGAAAATCTTAAGAATGATTACTCATAAAAATGTGAAAGCATCATCAGTTGGTGCAGGATTAAGTTCATTAATGCCCATGAGGAGGTTTTGGGCACAATGCATGTATATAGATTCAAAGTTTTACATGGGGAATATATAGGTAAAAAAAATTGAAAATATCAAAGATAATAAGGTCATGTTTTATATGCAATCATTCTCAGATCATTCATTTATTTTCAAGCTTCCTAATATGTCAGAAGTGCAGTGGATGAACTTGGCTTTAAACTTATCGTGTTTGGGGGAGGTTTTCAAAGCGGTTTAAAGCACGTGCCATTCAGGATTATGATTTTTCAAATATGCTGGGGGCGTTTAGTTATTACAGGCCGCGCAAGAACGCGGTCTGATCTGATATGGATTTTCAAAATGTACATGCGTTTCTGCGGGATTAACGTTTAATGTATATTTCATGATTTTTCCGAAAATTAATGTGATATAACTAGTTAATCGGGAATTGAAGTTATTGTTAATATTAGGTTGAAGTTGTATAATATCTAGATATAAAACAAGCGTTTTAATTTTATAAAGTAATAAATATTATAGTTATCAATTTGTACTGTGTTTGTTTCGAGTTCATTTTATTTCATTTAGAGGATGTGCAGTGTTTCGTGGATGCAAAACTATTTTTGCGGATTCACACAAGTAGTAATGTATCCAAGTGGTCTTGAGGTGATAAGGGGAGATGAGTCCAGACAAGTTCTTGAAAATTCCTTTAAAAGTACTTATCCTCCGTAAAGTTGTTTCTACTAACAAACTTTGCTTACTATAGCAATTAAGATATCTTAATCAAAGTATGACTTCACAATTAATTCACAATTAATTAATCAGGAAGGGATGTACGAAAAAAATACATATCATCAATGCAGTTCGCTCTAAAAGAAACAAATAATAATAATAATATATTTCTTTCATATCTTCTGCGGCCTGATACCTATAACGCTTGCGTCAAGTTGATTTCTTGTGTTTTAATTGTAAACGTGTCCCTACATCTTTCCGGGAAAGGTGATCGGGGTCCATGAGTAGTTATTTTAGCAATTAACATATATTGACGGTGTATTTATTTTAAGAACAACAGTGCACAAAGAAAGGAGATTTAATATATCTGATATCATATTGATTGTATATTGTTTAACGTCCCATTCTAGAATCATTCACTCACATCATAACGTACTAGTATAATAGCGGAAAAAGGAAACTGTATATTCTTAAGAGTTAAATAAAAACATAAAAAGTATTATTTGATCGCTCTTTATTCTTAAAGACATAGTTCAGTATGCTAAACGCGTGTTTGAGTACCCAGTGTATTAAATATCGCATTCGATTCGCCTTAATGGCCACAGCACGCTTTTCTGGAGTTTCGAGCCTAAGCGACACGTGGTTAGTAATCGATCAGAATTTCTTGCATTCGATGATTGCATTCGTTGACAGTATTCAGTATATTGAAATAGAAAAAAATTGCTTTTTGGAATAAAAGTTTGGTTGAGAGATGCCTCGCATTATTGAAAATGATAGTTTGCATGCTATTGGGATGCGAAAAGTTGTTGAGATGTTCAAAGCAATGTGGCAAGGCAGTTTCGAGTTAATGTGAACACTGTAAATGCTTTGGAGACGATATCGACAAACTGGCACCATTCGGGAGCGCCCACGATCAAGTCGCCCGCATATGACGTCACTTCGGCAAGGTAGCTATATACGGACGTCACATTTGCGTAATGGATTCCAATCGACGTCTTTAACCACTAGAAGCATCCCTGGATATCGACGGATAAGTCCTAGTACCGCAAGGCACAGATTGCTAGAGGCCAACATCCGTCGTCGATTGATTGATTGGTTAAATATTGTTTAACGTCCCGCTCGAGAATCTTTCACTCGTATGGAGACGTCACCATTGCCGGTGAAGGGCTGCACATTTACTCCTATGCTCTCCGTTATGGCCTTTAAGCAGGGAGGGATCTTTTATGTGCTATACCTGCTGTGACACTGGACCTCGGGTTTTGCGGTTTATGCGAAGGACCGCCCCATTTAGTCGCCTCTTACGACAAGCAAGGGGTACTGAGGATCTATTCTAATAACCTGGATCCCAACGGAGTTCCGTCCTCGACATCCTGCTATCCGCCCTGTTATGTTCTGGCGTCACTATGTCGCGAAGTTAGCATTGTGAAGAGCCATCGTCGTTTCAGTAACAGATACTAGGCGGAAGTTTTGTTTACAGACAAGTCGAAATTTCATCTCGACTGCAGTGACGGTCGTGTTCGGGCTTATCATCGTGCTGGAGAACGTTATATTAACGCTTGCGTTATTTAGCGCCGCCAATTCGGTTGAGGGAACGTTATGGTATGGGGTGGAATTACAACACATGAAAGGACCCCTTTGGTGATAGTGAATGACCGATCTAACCGGTGTACGCTACCGTGACGAGATTGTACGTCAACTCGTCATTCATTCATTCATCCATTCATTCACAACTGCCAGCGTAACGTCATTCTGCAGCAAGACAACGCATGACCGTACGCGCGTTTTCAGTGATTATCTACAGCAGCAAGATATGAATGTGTTACCCTGGCCTGCAATGTCATCGGATTTATCGCCTATAGGACATGAAATGGAACGACGTCTTCATCAAGAGCCAAAACCACTGATCCGTTGGACGCTTTGCGACGTTCTTTATTGCGCATATGGTAAAACATTCTCCACGCATTTCTGCATACCCTGATTCGTTCAATGCATCGGTGCAAATAGCGGTCACACACTATAAACCTGTGAAACCTTTTTTGCACCTCTCTTACTTTCAGTGGCTGTTCCTAGAAACCATGATGGACATAATCCGTGATTTGATGTTTGAATTGAATGAAAATAATGATATACATACTGCAACATAATATTTTGTGTATGAATCTATAAATAAAATTACTAAACTACACAGTTTCTTTTTTCCCCGCTAGTATATATTAATTCTTATAAAGATATTTTGCTCTAAACATCAACAAGTTCTGTAAGGTCTTCATGAAACTACATTAACTAAATTAATTATAATTAAACTGGGAGTATAAACAAGATCAAACAATTCAAAGGTTCGAACACGTTAATTTATTGATTGATTGTTTTCCGCCATACTCAACGAATTTTCAGTTATCTAGTGGTGTCCAGTTTTTTATTGGTGGAGGAGATAACCCAGATACAATGTACCCGGGAAGAGACCACCGACCTTCCGAAAATACACCGGCAAACTTTCTCACATATATCGGTGCTAGCGAGAATCGAACTCGCGCCGACTAGAGGTGAGAGTACTTGCGATTTTGAGCGCAATGCTCTAACCGCTCGACCACGGAGGCCCCTTGAAGTTTATTGTAAAGTAAGACTATGTGTTACGGTTTATTTATTTACTTATTTTAAAGTTTTATTCATAGTTATTCTTTCTAGGGCATCTTCCTTTAGTTATTCTGGTACCCCGTTTACCTGTGTCTGATATACCCGAGTCATTGTATTCTACCTCTTGCAGCACGGAATTGGTGTGCAAACAGAGTTACACGAGTTCTGTACTGGACAAAATAAGTTAGGGACCATGGACTATTACATTGATTAAAACTATACCTTTGTACGTACATGGTAGAATATATGAAACACAAACGCTGCCATAATTTTTCATCAATATTTAATCAGAAATTTCGATTTCATGTCTTCATTTTTTCTGGGGGGGATCATAGTGTACAAAACAACATGTCACTGACGTGAAGAAATCTTGCATGAAAGACAACTTGAACTTTACAGAACATGTCCAAAATTGACTCAGAGTTTCATCGATACTGGGTGTGACTTCCGTTTGCTCTCAGAACAGCCTGGCATTGGTGTCGCATACTCAGTATGAGATTCTCAATGCTCTGTTTTGGGAGATTGTTCCATTCTTCTCTCAGCGCATTTGCAAGATCATCCAAAGTCTGTGGTTGGTTTGGACGCTGTGAAAGTTGATGCTGAAGTCGATCCCACAATGCTCAATGGGATTTAGGTCAGGTGAGAGAGCAGGCCAATCCATACGCTTTATAGTTTCCCTCTGCAGATACTACTGAATCACATGACCCCGATGGGAACGGGAGTTATTGTCCATCAGAGTGAAATTTAACCGGATTGCACCTACAAACAACCTGACGACTGGGTGAAGAATTTCATCCCTGAGTCGGAGTGCAATCAGTACGCCGTTCCTGATGGCTACCATGTCAGTGCGACCCGCCAGAGAGATCACACCCCAAATCATCACAGAGTCACCCCAAACTGATTGTGTTCAGCCACCAATGCCTGACTGTATATGTGTATGACCTCTCTCTGCACACACCTACGACCAGACAGAATCGGGATTCATCTGTGAACAGTACCAGCTCCCAACGTTCACATGTTGACGTGCGAATTCTAAGCATGCCTGTCGATGACGTGGGAGAAGTCTGGGACGCACTACTGGCCTGTAAGTCCCGAGATTAGTACCATGAAGTCTGTTTCTCAAAGTATGGGACGTAAAGTGCAGGCTTGTGTCAACATTAAACTGACGAGTCAGTCTTGATGCAGGTTGAAAACGCTGTTTCCGGGCCAACGTTACAATGTACCGGTTTTGGCATTGTGTAGTGGCACGGGGTCTGTCACTACTAGTCCTCTCATTGACTGTACCAGTCCCCTGAAACCGTGTCCAGAGTCTAGAGATGACACTCTGGGACACAACAAACTGAATAGCAACAGTTCGTTGGATTTGTCCATACTGAAGCATTCCGATTGCTTGATTGCGATCGTTTGCCCGTAAATGAAGTCTTTTTTGGTGGCATACCTTGACTTAAGTCACGTTCAATAGCTTTACACTTTATCAATAACGTAGTGATGTCTACTGACTGACTGTCTGTCTTTCGCAACTACCCAAAGTGTAGCACATTTTCATCGTGCGGCTCATGGGCACGTGAAAATTGTGAAGAAACGTACAGTGAACAGGATGCAAGTCACAAGATTTTTTTTCAATCCATGTCTTTGTGGTATTTCACCCAAAAACTTTATCAAACCAAAATGCCCACGATCCCTATTTTTTTGCCCAGTATATATTTCTATTAAATTTATGACACCTGGCTCTTTGAGATGATTAACTTCTCAGTATTTATTACTGTTATGTTTTCTTCTATATTACGTTTTTGTAAATCTTACTGCTCCAGAATAACTTTGCTCAAATTCGCGTTTTCCATTGTTGTGTTCAAAATTCTGAAGTTTAAAGATTGTTTTATTTGTTTCTTTGTGTGTTTATTTCACTGGGTCGTGTTTCTGTGACGTGTAATCGAATTTAATCAATAGTGTCCGTATTCACTTTTGTACGTATGATTCAGTATTTGTAGAGTATTTTCGTAATGTATTACAAGTATCAAGTGTGTTTAATTTAGTATCATTTTAAGTGTTAATTAATATAATTAAGTTCAAGTGAGGGTGAACGTAGTGCTAAAAAATCAAACTATGGAGGACCGGTTGTGTCACAATATGTGTTATTGGCTTGTTAACTTAATGTGTGTATTTTTGGTTTCTGTGTAGGTCGCAAATTTTCCATTGACGTAGGTCAATTATGTAAGGGACCACGTGTCCAGGAACTCTGTGTGTGCCTGTCACCAGAAAAGATGTTCATTGACAATACTGTCATATTTGAATCGTAAAAAATTGTGAATACATAAACAAAACTTGTCATTCTCTTATCCATGCCCTCGGATCGTCCTGTTAAACCATTTAATTGAAATGTAATTGGAATTACGTGACATTTTTCAATGTAATTTAATTACAATTACTTGCAATAGAAAATAATGCTCAGATACATATTACTTCCAATTACATGAAAATTTGTAACTCAATTCAATTACGTTTTTCAATTAACCCATCTCTAATATCTATATATAACACTTATCTCAAGAAACATTCTCAATGATTTGTCATACTAAAATGCAAACATTCCAAAATAGTGTAGACTCATTTTTATAAAATCATGGTCCCTGGTCTAGGGCGGAACTTAAATAGGAGTTCAAAGTTTTACATGAGAATATGTAGGATTCAAAAATATATATATTTCCAAGAGAATCAAGGCCACACTAAATCATATTATGTAAACATTCCCAAATTATGCAGACTCAACTTTCTTTCTTCAGATTATGGCCCATGGGTTAAGGTGGGACGAAAACAGAGGATGAAAGTTAACACAATACATGAAGAGGGGGAAATCTGGGGGTTTTTTTTAAATCTCCTACAGAACAATAATGCTGTGTTAGTCATGTTGATGTGAAGCTGCCGTACCTTTAAGTTTGGTTTAAGTCATGATCCATAAGAGATAAGTTTTTTTATGGAAATAGAGAGGGTTGAACAGGGCGTGCGTTGTTTTTAACTAGTAATCATAGTGTCTTAGAATCACACTTTGCGTTTCGTATTCATAGAGAGTATGTTCTGCTTTCGAAATATAAAATCATAATGCGTGTGGAACTATAAATTGTGTCGACGTTTCCAAGTAGAATGAAGACGTGACAAGTTTGTGTTAACAGGCCCAGTTATGTATAAAGTGTGCATAGTCAAACTTATCTTGATTTTATGTAGGTCCATTCTAAATGTCTAAATACACATGTTGAATTGGGTGTCATCTCGCGTAGCGGCGAAGTTAGGGAAATAAGGAAAGTTTTCCGAAGCAAAATAGGAAAGATAGAATGATTCTGAAACTCAGATAATTTCTGTATTTTTCTATTTTGTCTGTCATATTAAGTCTGAATGGAGTCTAGATCTGTATACATGTACAGTTTCTAAGTAGTGAACTGAACAGGTGCGCGAAATATAGCAGTAGTTACGATAAAGAACCAGTTACATAAAATCACATTCGGTACATTCGAATTGCTTTGTTACTTTTGCCGTCCTGTCTAATTTCTGGCGTCTTTAAGACTGAAAACACTTACTGTATTTAATCAGTGTAGTATCCTTGACTGTAAGATTTGCATCTGGGTTATCCATGATGATCTTATCTGCATTCTTTGTTTTAATTCTCACTTTTCAAAATAGAAATAAATCGTATATACTGGACGCATGATAAATGTTACTATATGAAGTAAAATCACTCATAATCTACATTCCCCGTGGGGATCCAGGTTGTTAGAAAAGATCCTCAGTACCCCTTGCTTGTCGTAAGAGGCGACTAAATGGGGCGGTCCTTTGGATTAGACCGCAAAAACCGAGGTCCCGTGTCACAGAAGGTGTGGCACAATAAAGATCCCTCCCTGCTCAAAGGCCATAAGCGCCGAGCATAGGCCTATATTTGCAGTCCTTCATCGGCAATGGTGACGTCTCCGTATGAGTGAAAGATTCTCGATCGGGACGCTAAACAATATTTAATCAATCAATCATAATCTACATAGGTGAAAATATACCAATATATGATATGTTAAGTATTTTCACTTCTATGTAACAGAACAATTGTATCGCAATGATGTAAAGGCAACAACTCATTGTTTGCCATTTTGTTGCGTCAGACCATATCAATTTCTACAACTGGGATGTGAAATGTGTGATATTTCTTAGTTCATAAGAGATAAAGAGAACGCATGTTGCTGGTTCTGACGTTATGCATTAAACTGCCCTTACAAAATAATGTACAGTTATCATATTATTATTCAAAATGAAATGCAACAGCTTTGGCAATATCACGTATCGTGTACCTGCCATCACTTTCAATTATTTCCATGACTTTTGAGATATTTGTCTTGCCTGTTACAGTCACAGGTCAGCCAGATTTTGCAGCATCTTTGACGGACTCTGTGCCAGTCAGAAATTTCTTCCTCCACCTACGAACTGTCTCATAATTTACCTTACATAAACTTCCGCGAATTCAGTAAAAATCTGCATGACCGAGTTTTGTGCTTTCATATAAGCTCTAATTTCTTCAATACTCTTAACTCGTTTCCCAACCATTTTTTACAACAGTGGTCAACGACTGGCTCTATTGAAATGACTTTATGTTTATAACTATGTGGAGCTGAAGGCTCGTGTTTATACCGTTGGAAAGATATTGAATAGGGCTATTCAAAAGTATCATCATCCACGAAATCATACAAAGCGTTATCGCACTGTGGTACATTGATTAATTGTTTATTGTTTTCCGCCCAACTCAACAATTTTTCAGTTATCTAGTGGCGTCTGAAACACATTTCGTATCGAACAGCCCTTGTATATAGAGAATTCTTTACTAATACAAAAATCTCATGACCAGTTTTAAGTAAACTTCCACAGGTTTTGATTTATGCATGAATTTCAAGGCGGTTGAGGAAAAAATTAATTTCACGATTTTATCTTCCACGCAACGAGTGCTTTAGCTCCCAATATATGTAGTCGAACACGCTGTTGTTTGATTTATAAGTTGTATAAGTATCATAATCAAAACACTGCTAGCGCTGGCAGACTTCTCAATTCTGATTTCAAAGGTGAGGGCTACAACATCCAATGTATGTATAAGACAAGAAACGTCTTCAAGGATTGGAATAACTCTCTAAAAAACTGTTTTCCGGAGACTGTAGCGGTTACATATTATAAAATCGGTTACAGGTTTCTATCAGGTCCTGGAAGCGTATTTCTAACCAAAAACAAACTTGTTTTGCAGTTGACGATTAGGGTATTAGCGATAGAATTTTCAATAACGTTTCGGGCCCTTTTACATGTGACGTATTTACTAGTACTTATTATATTCCATATTTTGGATCCTGGAACCAGCAGTGTGGATGCTTTTGGTCTCCGATTTAATTTGGTTTGCCCCACCCTTTATTTGATTAATAAGATCATTAGCCTTATTGTTAATTGCAAAGGTGAAGACACTTGGAAATCTTCTGCATTCGAGCCTTCTTGATCAAATCAGAGCGAGATATACTCACGGTTTATGAAAGAGACACTACAGCTCATTTTCCACATTTTATGCGATTGTTTTTTAAAATACGTAACGAGAAAATGATAAAAATCATACCGATAATGACAATTTTGAACTATTCGAATGCAATAATTTGTTCTCAACTGCGCTTTGAAGATCATTCGGAATTCAAATGTTTCTTCAAAGTGACTCGGACATATTTCATTACGTGATTCAGAATGACAGTAAGCGTGTTGTATAGGAACGTATTTAATTAAATACCCTTAAGGGGTCCATCTTCGCTTTACAAGTATGGGATTATTCCCCGCTTCTTATAATAAGTATTCTTCTGTGTCCCTATATTGACCAAACAATGTTTTTAAACGCGTGACGTGTTTAGATTAAAATAGCACTTATATTTACTTTTAAAGTCCTACGTGTGTCTCGTAGCTCGTGGTTTACCAATGCTGCACTGTGTACCGTTTATGAGTGCGTCAGAAGAGGAGGGGTCTTAATGTATGTATTGCAGGAATGACAAAAAGTATTCATTACATTTAAACGAGAATTTTCAACTTAAGAATTGTATTATTTTCGCAAAGTTTAGACATTCAACTATACAATAAAATTTGTGAAAGCTTTGGGGAAATAGTCATTTTGTGATTTTTGCGCAAAATGAGCTGTAGCGCCTCTTTAAATTAGTAGGAAATATAAAAGATATATTTAAAAAATTTCAAAGCAGGTTTGAATAATAATGACAACATTTTCGCAGCTCATGGGTTTAACCTCAATGTGTTAGTTTTGAAAATCGGTGCATTTAACATATATGTAGGCCTATGGCATTTCGTTTTGTGTTATGGGATGAAGTGATGGACTGCTATCCTATTTTTTTAACAAATTGTTGAAAGTACACGAACGTTGGGTAACAGTCAAAGCCAAAGACATGGTTATTGTAAGGACAAAATCGAGAAAAAATTATAGTTTCTATGAATTTCGGTCAATAATTCATTCACCTCTTTTTAACCTCTATATATCTTATGCAAACTTGTAACGAACGCATCAATTCTATTAGCGTCTTTTTATTTTATTTTTAGTTAAATCAGTTAAGAAAATATCAAATTTTATTATTATATTTATATAGTTATACATTTATTTTATTTTTATAATTTTATTTTCGATTCATTCAGCTATCGTTTTGTTTTTGTTCGATTAATGCGACATTCATTATAAGTTTTACAACTATTTCTGTTCTGCAGTTTTCCTTACACATCCACGCCCTATTTACGGAATATCTATAAAATTATTTTGTAAATTATCATTTGCCAATGAAGACATTGCATACTTGTATCGAACACATCAAAACTTTTATTATCTTTTATTTCAATTAGTTTTGTTAATCAACGGCGTTGTGAACTTGAAACGAACGCATCAATCCTATTATTATATATATTTTTTTATTTCAAATTACCTAAGAAATATTTATTTTCGGAGTAGTGAAAGGAGGGACGAAATAAGGATCTTTAACGTGCCCAGGCCTACAGTGACACGAAATCTCTATTTTTTAAGGCCACATCCGAGAGACACGTGACTTTCATATACCGGGCGTTCAGCAAAGGAACACTGATGGCCTATGTTAAATTTTGGTAAGTTAAACCCCGGAGTTGGGATCAAGGAATCGAACCAGTAACCTTCTAGTTATGAAACGAACACCATTATTATTACAGTCTACCCCGGCCATTCCTGAAATCTTAATAACCATTCCTATAATATATAAAGGAAGTTGTTAAGAACATTGTAAAACCAACCGCATGGTATTTTTATCATCATTATCACCATTTTTGTAAAAAAGTCTTTTATTAAACAACTGAATACACATACAGTGCATGTCCATTACACATGATAGATATGTGATATAGATGTGTATACTTACTCAGGGAGGAGACATTGTGAAGAAGTAGAGCAAAAATTAACAGCTTCCAACACCACATGTTGATCAGTCAGGGGATGAAATTGGACAAGACCTGCAGCCTGCGTGTAAATGTACCAACTGCTAAAGATAAAGAAACGCCTCAGCCTTGCGTGTCACTAAACAATATGTTAACAGTGCACTATTGACTAAAAATCAAAGTATTTTGCATTTGAAAAAAACAGCTCTGAGGGGTTACATATAGAAATAAAGTAAGGGATATCTCTGAAGACGATCCCATCTTGTCCTTTTGAAATCAGATCACGAAACATTGTAATGGTCATTCAGAGATTTACCGGGAAATTGATTCACAACGCCCTCTATCTTCTTACATCACATCTAATGCATAAGTCATCTGATGCCCGTCAATATTCTTTTGTTTACTCTATCTTAACCGTCGGTCAGGTCAATAGAAATCTTGAAAAAATTGTGAAAGATCACAGAAATCAAACTCCTTTACAATTTAAACCGCTGAAACGATAAAAGGAAATATCTAACAGGCTGTTCTTTCTCCAAAGCGTAAAGCTATGCTATTACTAGGTAATATTTCTCTGCATGCAAATCGCATCATGTCTTTACATTTAACAATTAATGCCAAAAATAGGATTCTAGAATAGATTGTTGGTATACTCTCTCTCTCTCTCTCTCTCTCTCTCGTTCATTACTGTCGGTGATCGACACCCCACCCACATTCAACTGTGAAATGCTTGTGCACACTCTTTTCATGGATTAAAGATTTTTCTGGTTCAAAAGAAAAAAAAATCGTCCGAACAAAGAATTAAAAAAACAAAACAAAACAAAACAAAAAACAAAACAAAACAAAAAAAAAAAAAACAAAAAAAAAAATAGAAAAAAATAAAAAAAGAAAATACAAAAAAAAAACCACCAAAAAACAAAAAAAAAAAAAAACAAAAACAAAAAAAACAAACAAACAAACTTTAATCCACAACCTATTTGTCGAAACGAAGAACCAATTTGTTCGAATGGAAAACTACTTGGTACGAAAGATTAGATATTCTTTTCAATCAGACTTTGTACATCGTCATAGTATTTTTTTTCCTTGGAGAAATTTTAATAACGTTGAAGGAAAAATAGTACAAACCAACTATAGAATCGAACACAAAGTTCATAATATTTTTTACTCATACAAAAAACAGGATCGAGCACGTGTTAACCTTTATCAGTAAGTGAAAAAGTTTATTTAAGACCTTTACACAGTAAACATCATTGCAATATATTTGTTGGGGGTATTTAATTTTATTGTATAATTTATCAAAGTTTATATAATCTTTAGATCTTTAAAACTTCTAGAAGCAAGTTATACTAATCAATCCTTTACATCGTCTGGTATGGACTATATCCTTAGTAGTAGGACCACGTATGTAACCACTAAATACGATCATGTATTTTAGATATTTGGAATCAATGTATTTTCCATACAACTGGCAAATGTTGCTTTTTGAAATCATACTGTTTTGTGCAGTAATGATTTACCAAAGCACGAATTATATGTCCGTCGGAAGGGCATTAATTTTGCATTCACCTGAAATCCAAATCGCACCTGCAAGGGTGTTTTTGCAAACTTGGTATCTTGGTATTTCTGATGTTGAATAAAACCAGGGGAGGAGTAGGTAATTCATATTTAAAGAGCTCACTCAATACTAGAGACGTTGATCGTCATACAGTTGTAATTCTCTGAAACAAAAGATGTGGATTTTGTCATCGATTGTTATCGCTTCTTTTGTGTTCATCGTAAAGTACTGTTCGTTATCTTAGCCTTTTCCAGAAGGAATAGCCGGTCGTATCCTCTCTTTTTAATAAAGAAATGTTGTTTCTACCGATTTCATACATCTGTCAACATTAACGTTTTTTTCTGCAGACATCCCAGTTTCAATGTATCGAAATTGGTCAACATTTTATCAAAGGATTCTATTTTGCGATTCCCCGTTACTAGAAGGTCTTTATGGTCTCTCTGCTGATCAGAATCTGAAACATCGTGATGTTGGTCACTCATATTATCGTTAACACTGTCAACACCTCTAGTCATTGAATGATTTCAGCACAAATTGGACTATATAAGAACCCTTTGATACTTAATTATACCAATCCATCGGATGTTTTAAGACTTTGCATCAAAATGATGATCTTTGAGTAAGAGGAGGAAAATTATTAACCAGATAGCGAGATGCAAAATGTTAAACAACAACTGATCTGCAATGGCGAAGTCTTACAGCTTGAATTATATTGCTTGATTAATTGCTACCAATTTAATACATGTTTTTTTTCTGAATAAAAAAGTCTCTAAAAAGCATATCAGTGACTCTGGCAAGTATTCATTTTTGTTGGATGCAGTAGTTTTTAAAGCCAGTTATCTGTATATACCTTTCTTCTGACGAGTATAGAAATCAGACAAAATTGATTTTAATGTGCAGTAAAATGTGACCACGTCCTTTTTCCCTTTGATGTCTAATTACAATGTTGATCATAGTTTTGTTTGTTTCATGTAAACGAAACTGTAGGGATTCTCACAGAATTCTCTCATTTTTTTCACAAGATTTACAATTGTACGATTGCCTCATAATTTGTTCATCATCGTTTCATTTCAAATAATCAGTGTTTTTAGAAATGCTTCCTGTTGTAAGATTTCCACTGGTGTGCTTGTTGTAAGATTTCCACTGGTGTACATGCTGTAAGATTCTCACTGGTGTACATGTTGTAAGATTCTCACTGGTGTGCCTGTTGTAAGATTTCCACTGGTGTACTTGTAAAATTTCCACTGGTGTACATGCTGTAAGATTCTCACTGTTGCACATGCTGTAAGATTCACACTGGTGTATATGCTGTAAGATTCTCACTGGTGTACATGCTGTAAGATTCTCACTGGTGTACATGCTGTAAGATTATCACTGGTGTACTTGTTGTAAGATTCTCACTGGTGTACATGCTGTAAGATTATCACTGGTGTACATGCTGTAAGATTATCACGGGTGTACATGTTGTAAGATTTCCACTGGTGTACATGTTGTAAGATTTTCACTGATGTACTTGCTACTAATAAAGAAGTTGATGTTACAGGGTTTTATACAGTCCCATCTAAAGTCAGCATTCCGCAAATTTTATGATCGTTATAACGATCTAGTTTGCCAGTACAACTTTCCATTAGGTCAAATGCAGTCGGAAGTGTTTCATACTAATTTTTAGTCCGTTCTTGGCACACTGATTCTGACTACAGATTGCTCCGTTTACCTGATCGGGATGTAAGGCTCACGGCGGGTGTGACCGGTCAACAGGGAATCCTTACTCCTCCTAGACACCAAGTCCCACCTCTGGTATGGTCAGGGGTCCGTGTTTGCCTATCACTCTGATTTGTATTTTCTATGGGGATCACGAGGTAGAGTGCTGTTAGTTTTCATCCATATGTTTCCAAACTGTGTGGTTCCGTGAGGATTCGTGTTAGAATAGGTCCTCAGTGCCCCTGTAATACATATGAAGTAAAGAGTTGGGCATACTTGAACCCCTGAATGTGGGATCAGGTACCCAGGAGAAATAAGCATCCCCTGTTGACCGGTCACATCCGCTGTAAACCCTATACCTTGATCAAGTAAACGGAGTAATCCGCAGTCAAATCAATGTGAAAAGAACGGCCTAACAATTGAAACACGTTAGACAGCATTTGACCCAAAGACATTAGTTTTCCTTTCTGTTTGACCAAAACAAATTCCTTGTGACAAGACATTTTTTGAATTTGTGACTTTAACCTAGGATTTCGACCTACTTTAAGAAAACTATCTCTTGAACTATCTAAGGTAGGGATTTCATAATTTTCTTCTTGATCCCTGATGATCAAGCTTTACATTTTATATATGATCCATGACATTGTGATCTTTATTTTAGAAAACCAAACCTATTAAGTATCTCTTGAACTATTTAAGGTAAGACTTTCATATTCTCTCTATAGAATTTTTATGACAAGTCCTTTCATTTGATACCATGGTATTTAACCTTGTGAGGTTGAACTTAGAGTTTGACCTACTTTGGAGAAAACCTAAACTATCCAATATTTCCTGAACTATTCAAGATAGAACTTCAATATTTTGTTGCTGGATCATGTTAATCATAATATTATTGAGGCATCTCAGGTTGTGATAATTCAAGTTCGGTTATGTCGTGACCCTTTTGGGGCCACAAAATACGAGATCAAAAATTTTCATGGGAATAAGGATTGAAAAAAACAATCTTTTATAAATCACAACAGCAGGGCCACGGTGAGCCCATGGGCCTCTTGTTTAAAAATCACAATTTGTTTTATTCTGCTGTTGAAATTTGGAATTCATCTTAGATACGTAGAACAATTATAAATTTCACAGCCCTCTCAGGTAATGATATTTTTACCTAATACTTAAATGACTGAGATAGGGTTCTTGATTCATAATTTAGTAAAAGTCTATTATTTATCACAAAACCAAATAGATTAGCAATACAGTTTTTAACAAGCCTGAACCGAAGGCTCAAGTGAGTTTTTGTGATCAAAAAATTTCAGTTGTCATTCCTCGGTGTTGTTGTCGTCGGTATCGTTACATTTTCATCTTCCTCTCCAAAACCACCTGGCCAATTTCAATTAAACTTGACGAAAAGCGTCCTTAAGTAAAGGAGATTCACGTTTGCTCAAAGGAAGGGCTACACCTTTGTCCAAGGGGAAATAATAGCGAAATAGTGAAAAATCACTGACAAATTTTCAAAATCTTCTCCAGCATCAGCAAGCCAATCTCAATTAAATTTTATACAAATCACCCTTAAGTAAAATGAATTCAAGTTTGTTAAAGTGAAGGGTCAGGCCCTTCAAAGTGGAGATAATCACAAAAATGCAAAAATAGGGTGGGGTCATTTAAAATCTTCTTCTGACTTAGTGCAAATTCAAGTTTGTTAAAATCATGGCCCCCAGGGGTAAGGTGGGGCCATAATTTTTGGGGATCAAAGTTTTATATCTGAAAATATAGGAAAAACTCTTTAAAAGTTTTCTTTTCCAGAATCACAGGGCCATTTTCAATCAAACTTAGTGCAAGTCATCCTAGGGTGAAGGGGATTCAGGTTTGCTCAAAGGGCCATGTCCCTTCAAAGGGGAGATAAACACAAAAGTGCAAAATAGATGGGGTCATTAAAAATCTTGTTCTCAAGAACCACTGGATCAGAAAAGTTTCTATTTACATTGAAGCTTCCTGACACAGAACTCTCATATCTACAATTGACGAACTCGATGTCAAAATTACTAACCATTGTTTTCTTTCCTGACCACGTTTAAAGAAGGGGCGTGAATTGCATACATTGTACAAAGATATCTGAGTAAAATTAAAATTTCATTTGGGATGAAATCAAATAATTTACGCTACAAAAGTTGTCATATATCGCCTTTACAGCTTCATTATATCAAAATTAGTTGTCATTTTGTTGTCGAAAAATTTTGTTTGTTTGTAAGATTGTGATTTACGTACTATTCAAATGACAGACAAAATAAGGTATATAACTTTTATTATTGATATTTGGGGTAGAAAATCTATTCAGAGGCTCTGAATCAAATAAAATTACATTATTGTCTTCTACACCAAGACTGATTTCTACATAATGTTACAGACTAGTTAGTAGTCACAGAAATCTTTATTTTGATAAATTCTAAAATTTTATAAATGATAATAGTGAAAGTTACACACAAAAATAGCACATTTTTACAGCAAAACAAGCTTTCAGATTTAAAGCAAATATTACTTTAAACATGTTAGTTTGGAAAAAAAATATTAGTACATGTGAACCTTTAAGAGTATTTAAGAGTTTCCGATACTGCTTCGGATTCGCCCACTTCCAGTCTAGAAGTTTATCAAATATATATTTTTCTTATACAAGTATTTCCTCCTTTTAATAATTTTTTTCCAGTGTCTTACATTGGTGAAAGAAGTTATGTCGTGAGTTCCTATTAGTTTGTTATCTAATTCAGCCTTTGTTTTTCTAAACACATACGTCACCACAACATTTTACAGAGTTCGTGTCATTGGAGGGTGTAGCTTTACCCAGGCAAGATGAAAACACAGAATGTATATTTTTTTCTACAAGAAGTCAAGATTAAAAGAATTAAATTCTATGTTTATTACATTTTGAAAATGTTTACACAGAGTATATTGTAATTTGAATTTGATTCCTATGAAAACATGTGAATTGTAAATAATTCTGAAAAAGATGTAAAATATGACATGTATAGACATGCATTGATGTATTCAGATACATGTTTGTTATGGTCTCGACAGATACATCTCACACACACACAAAGTATGCCGGTATACAGAAGAGTGAAGCGTCTCTGTTCATACCCTCTTGTATTTTTAAAACTGAAATTTTTATTTATTATATATAAGAATATTAATCAATACAGTGATTCATAATATATTATATCTACATCTATATGATTTTGTAATTTATTTATTTACATTTGGATGTTGAAGACAACTAGACATTATACACAGTTTATCATCTTTAGTGCAGATCTTGCAATACGAGTCGAAGTAATTTCATGTTGATGCCGTTATCTATCTCTATATCCTGGAGATCGCTTGTCAAAGTTCAAGTTGAAATCAACGGTATGTTTTTATCGTGATTTCCGTATTGAGAGACCAGAGTGTGCATGTAGAACAAATGGTTTCTGGTCAGGTTGTCGAAGTAGAAACTTCAAACAACGAAGGAAAGCAGCTGATCCTGAAGAAATGTGTAAACAAATATAAGATGTAAGCAAGGTCATGTCAAGTTGAAAATCATTACACAGACCGTATGAAAAATATGGTGAAGGAAGCAAATGTGGAATGTGGGGAGGAAGAGCAAACATATTTTATCACAACAGAAGTTCCGATATTGTTCATTACGAAGGTATCTCTATACTTCATAAATGTTCCTAGGTTCTTTTGTGTTTTCAAGTCTTTCACTATAAATGTGCCAATTAGCCAACATAATTTCCTGAAGAATCTTCAGTCAATTTAATTCCTTGTCTTGTGAATGAATAGGTTTTCTCTTATTATGACCTGGTGCAGTCCATGGTTAATTGCCTTGTTGGATATAAATAGCTATATAAATTATGTATGATAACATGTTTACATTGTAACCGTCGAGACTCGATCTGGTTATTAAATGTGTTTGTTGCGTTTTACGAACTATTTATCGTTTATGGACGGTGTTTTTTGGGGTTTTTTTATTACAAAGCACCGCATTAACGGTGACATTTTTTCCAAAGTACTTTGACAGTTCGCGGAAGCTCAGTGGTTAGAGCGCTCACTTCGTAACCGGGAAGTTGTGAGTTCGAGCCCCGCTGGTGCCATGGCCGCGTCAAACCTAAGACGCAAAAATAGGTAGTGACTGCTCCTTCGCCAAACGCTCGGCATTTGGAAGTGAGAATCACGGATCTTTCGGAAATAACCTTAAAAACGGAGGTCCCTTGTCACGGCCCTGAGCGCTAAGCATAGGACTAAATTTGTGGTACTTCACCTACAGCTGGTGACGTCTCAATATGAGGAAGTGAAGAGCAAATCACGTGACCCACACATGTGTTCATTGGAGCAAGTTTCTTCGCGTCGAGTAGCTTCGCTCGCTGTATTGGAATGACAACGTATTTACTGTCGGAATGCAAATTTTATTTATTATTTTTCAATAAACAGAATAAAGAAAATATCCTGTCCGTGGACTAGACCCAGGTAAACAGTTATCCGCGTTCGATGCATTTTCTTAGCATACATGGCAATGTTATTCCTATTTTTTATGTGACAGGAAGGGAAAAATGTACCGACCGACCGGGATTCTTTAGTTAGGTGCTGTACCAACTGAGTTATGTTTGGCTACCGGCTATCAAACCCGTCTGACGCCATATTCCTCCATCCTGAAATGTCTTTTTGGCATATTAAAGACATCAACCCATGACCTTTGTTTCCCAGTATGCAGTTTTGCAAGATAGGGGACAGTGGGAATCTCGTTAATTCATTTATGCGCATCACTAATTAGATGACGAGTTGTTTCCCTATTAAGAGAGATTGCCTAGTGACATGTCTTTGACGTGATTATCCTGAAGTGGGCATTAATTAGAAGGTGCCAACAGCTTTACCTTCGTGTGTAAGAATAGCACTGACACGGGTTACATTGCGTTTTATTGTACAAACTCGCGGGAACCGCTAGAAGGGTTAATATGTATGATCAGCTCTCGACACCGTCGGACTTATTTCCCTTCAATCGGTCAACCCTGAGATTTCTGGTTCCCAAATTTGGGCCGGCGGCCCGCCATGTTAGGACCTGTGTATCTCCCCATCTGGGTGATATAATGTTTTAAGTCGACTCCCTTATTAGTAGTTCACTGAATCCAGCGCATAGCTTGGACCATCCAGGGCTGGCTGCATGGCCTATATGGGTGTTGGTAGTTGACCCCAAGACTTTTGTATTTCCGACTGGATGATCCCCAACCAACGCCAGACACTAGTTCGAAGCTAATTACAAATCTGGGGTCCAGCTAATCTATCAATTCACCCTGTGGATTTTCGCTTCACCTGTGTGGGGCCCTTGTCGTGCAAAGTCCATTACAAAGTTTCTCAGTGGCTACACTCAGTGTCTCACTAGTTTGCGTTATCCGACTCTCACTACTCTGAGGTCGCAAGACTAAGACTGGCCTATTGGCTTCTTGGTATTCCAGTAGGTTACAGGCATTGTTGAAATGTAAGGCAGTAATAGTAACTGAAGCGAATTACAAATACAAGGCCGACTCACGGGTGCCCGGATTAGGAGAGACTTTGCCTGAACGGCCATCGTTTTCATGATTAGCATCTTGTGGGCGCCTAATAGAATTGTCAGAGATACGTGGCCACTGCATTGTCGATTCTCTAATACACGGTTAACTGTTGTTTTGTGCCAACGAAAGCGATAGTCTTCCACCATAGGACAAGCACCTAAGTGTGACCAACCGTCTCCACTGTGTAGTGACATCGGATGTAGTTCTGGTTCGTACTAGGATCACATTACATGGATAGATCTCAGTCCTACTTAGCCTCATCTCCGTGATGAATTCGGTCTTACTGAAACACTTCACATGCAGCTTCATCCATGAACTGGAAAGACGTTACAGACATTCCAATCCAGAGATCTCTAGTGGTTTTACTCATCAGTTTCCACCGTCGCACTTCACTTTTGGTGTCGTCGAGTATGTGGAGTTCAGTTGTTTCAGCCATCTTTTCCAACCAAACCTGACCATGGTCATGCACTGAGTCTTGGTATCAGATGACCAACATATGCCGTGAAACATACTGAAGCATGGTGCAGGCGCACTTTCAAGAACTCCGGTAACCCTAGTACCCTGTCAAATATGCTCAGGTAGAACAGGAACTTAGGTGAGAACCCTGGAAGTTTCAACAATTTCCTAACCCTAGCCTGTCGAGTCAAGCTTTTCAATACGTGTCATGGATCCTACAACAAAGCGTATTTTAGCCTCCAGAGTGCATAGTGGTTAAGGAGCACCAACTTCTGTTGTGGCTTCAGCGGAGCCTCCCCGATTCACACATATTTGTGAGCTAACCAACTAGATCCTTGCGGAATTTCGTCACCCCTGAACTCATCTTTGAACCGAGATATTTCGTGTAACCATCTGGATCGATGACAGGAACTGCTTCGCCCGGATACTGACCGCAGTCTTATTGGTGTTCACCGTGTAGGTTCTACTCCCATCTGGAGTGATGCAAAAGGTGGCTGCCTTTTTTATGTTGATCCTCATACCGATGTCAGTATAAAATTTGTTCACCTTTGATACGCTTTTGGTTTGCCAAAATTGGATGTCTGAATGCTTGTTGACATACCTCACATTCATTTCCTTGGACACGAATTGTGCTCCTTTGTTAGGTGACCTGTTTTTATATTCTTATGAAGCAGAATTCCTTCTATATGAGGAGAAAGAAATCTCTTGCTGTGGTCTTCAATTCGACCTTTAGATATATCGACGACGTTTTATCTATTAACAATGATCATTTTCATTCATATACTGGACAAAAAAAGTTAAGGATCATAATTTTGACCTCAAAAAGTAATAATTATTTTGACAAATTTTAACATGTATAGTTTCTCCAATGAGTCCTTAACACAATAGATTTACCTGGTTTCATATTGACGTCATAAGTGCACGATTTTTTCGCCCAAACACAAGCAGGGGGTCAAAATCAAAGTGTGCCAACGTGTATATTGAAATTGAAAAATTGTGATTTTCATTTTATTGTGGGTATTTATTGCTCTAATCGACTCTTAGGTGAACAATTATTGACATTAAGTCATGAGGCGCCATTTAACTGCTCTGGAAGCTGGTCAGGCAGTAGGTATGCTTCAAGCTGGCCAAGTTCAGAGAACTGTCTCTAGACATTTTAATGTGTCCCAAAGTGTGATTTCAAGGTTGTGGAATCGTGTTAGGCAGACAGTAATGTTTCTGAGAGACCGAGATCAGGTCGTCCAAGGTCCACCGCTCGCCAGGATCGCTATATATCACTTATGGCTCGTAGACACAGGTTTCAGAGTGCTGTCCAACTCAATACTGACTTTCATGCAGCAAGTGGGGTGCGCATAACACCACAAACTCTCATACAGAGAATTCATGCTGCTAACCTTCGGGCTCATCGACCTGCTGTTCGTCCCATTTTGAGGAGAAGACATCGTGTAGCACGACTCAATTGGGCTCAAAATCACATAAACTGGCAACTGCGTCATTGGACGCCTGTTCTTTTCACAGACGACTCACGGTTCTGCGTGGACTTTCATGACGGTCGTAGGCGTGTATGGCGCATACGTGGAGAGCGGTACGCTGATTGCTGTGTAGCAGAGCATGATCGTTTTGGAGGTGGCTCTGTGATGATTTGGGCGGGAATCAGTATTGGTGGATATACTGATTTCTCCATCGTAAACTTCCTTTATCTATGTCGTAATATTCCACCATCACCTGCGTATGGTGTTTATAACTCCCAAATGATTCGATACGCAAGAGCTTATTTTGCATTTGATCAGTATTTAAATCGAGGCAGACTACTGAAAAAGAAGTTGATGTTACAGGGGTTTGTACAGTCTCATCTAAAGTCAGCATTTCTCAAATTTTACAACTTTCCATTAAGTTAAATGCTATCTGACGTGTTTCATACCAATTGTAAAGCCGTTCTTAGCACACTGACTCTGACTACGGTTTGCTCCGTTTACTTGATCAGGATGCAGGGCTCACGGCGGGTGTGACCGGTCGACAGGTGATGCTTACTCCTAGGCATCTGATCCCACCTCTGGTGTGACCAGGGATCCGTGTTTGCCCATCTCTCTGATCTGATTTTCTATAGCATTTACCAGATTGGATACTGTTAGTTACCTTAGCCTTTTCATTCATGGTTTGAGATTTCAACCGTTGGGAAACTGTCTATTTGACCAGCGCAGGCGTCATGTCCATGCATGTTGTCTGCACTAGGCGACATATCCTCCAGGCCTAATCCCTTTCCATTGTTGGAAGTTGTCTCAAATATCTCCAAATTTCGACGCCTACGTGGTCTGAAATTAGATGATGGGACATAGACACCATATGCACGTGATAATGGATATTGATGCATAAATATAAGTTGACGATAAAGGGGCTGAAGTCAACCCGTTTGTCATAAAGTTGAGTTGTCAGTTTGCCGTTAATACCTATGTTCAATAAAATATGTAAGTATGAAGCAAATGTGGAAGACTACGTGTTGTCTTTCATCTCGAGTTCACTGGGATCTATCGATCGACATATGAATGAAAATAATTATTGTTAATGGATAAAACTTCGTCGATACATCTAAATGTTGAATTGAGGGCCATAGCATGAGTTTATTTTATTCTCATGTAGAAGCTTATGAATAAATTATGCCTCGTAAAAATATATAAACAGGTCATCTCAAAAGAGCACCATCCGTGCCCATAGGACTTCCAACAGACTGTTGGAAAACCTTATCACTAAACACTACGAAAATATGATCAATAAGGAACTCCTGCATCTATTTAATATCAACTTCAGAGTACTTTTGCGTAGAATTAGAATGGAGTTCAACAAAGTATTTGTTTTTCGAATGACTTTAGCACAAAATATGAATATTTTCTTTTTTTGAATTTTATTGATGAGGCTATTTTCTACGATGCCACAAAGTCTAGTCTTTAATTCATGGTGAGGAATGGACTTATAAATTTTGAAAAGTCATACGTTTTGATGTTGTTAATCTGCCTCGTGATTTAGAATTTACTAAAGGTTATTCAGAATTGTTTTAAAATCCACATTTGATTCACCACTTTTGAATAATAAGTTTAAGTTTCCCCTTCGCAGCAGTTGATATTTTCGTAACGGGCAAAGATAGGGGCTTGGTAAAACATTTACTGGATCCAGCAGTGTGTTTATGTTTATAAGGGTTTTTGTGAAGTTTAGAGATCCAGTAAGGGTACAGTAGTTCATATTCATTCGTCACATTAACTGGGACATACCGAAGCATGATTTTAAAGAATTTCATCTTTTGAAAGGGAAAATGGAGTTTAAGTACGATTGAACCGCGACATCTATATTAAATGAACGAGCTACGTCTCCGAGTGATCGCACTCAATTGCAATTGGAACATCACTCAGCCTTCTCCGGAAAAGGTCGAGTGATGTTCCGATTACACTCATTTATCGTTCCGGAAAAGGCCGAGTGGTGTTCCGATCACTTGTTAGGCCTAGCGACGATCGTAACCCCTCGCCCTTTATTGCGTAAAAAGACCACATATCACATCATTGACTTCTGGGGCTCTTTAAACCCGTAAACCGGAGGGTTTTTTTACTGAGTAAAGGGCGAGGGGTTCCGATTGGCTTAGCGAGTGACTTGCCTTAGTACACAAGTCATTAATCGCGCTTCATACTTCAGGAATGAGAGTACCAACCCCCTGGATGCGTAACACGAACGCAGATTATCCAATCTGGCCGGAGGTATAAATGTTTAGGTGTAGCGTGATTGGCTAATATCAAGAGTGAAAATCAGAGAAATAATATAGAAATTTGAATTAATTGTCGAGATAAAAAAAAAATATCGCACAAAATCTAGAAATAACTGAGGAAATTGCCATGGTAGCCAGAGGTGTGTTTGAAATGAAAGGTGAAATTTACTGCAGACTGCTATGTGTTGTAAAAAAGTAAAATTTTGACCTGTAACAGCAACGGGACCCTACATAATTTTTGTCGTTTTTTATTAGCACTTGGAATGAACTTTGAAATCTTGGCGGTCATTTATCTAAAATTAATTTCGTTAATTAGTGAGAGAACTAAATGTTAGTATTGATGTCTATGGGAAAGGAATATTTGTACTCTTTCCTATTCAACGTAGTGCAGTATGCTGTTACGTCATAGCTAGTGACCTGAAATGCATTGTGGGATATACAAAATTTAGAAACCGAAAGTAGGATTATTTCCCAAAGCAAATGCGAAATGGAGAGCTGATTTGGAGTTGATGACAAAAATCATGTCTACATTGAAGAAACATGTTACATAAGGTAAGGATACTTTGTAGCGCTAGCGCACGGATTAATGTTTCAGTTCATTTCTGAATAATTCAATTTACAATAACCCGTGATTTGGTCGTATCCCAGGGGCTAGTCACGGATTGACCCTCTCTATTCTATATTTACACAAATTATAGATGGTTATAATTTTAATAAGACAAAAAAGTTCGTAACGAGCCCCTGTGGTTGGATGGGCCTATATGGAATCATATCTCCCAGAGAAAGATGTTGCACTTTAAACAATTATTATACACTAAAAGTACACAGAATTAAGCAAATAACAGATGTATTGTATTTTTCAAGCAGTTGAATTCCCCAATTTTTTTTTTTATTAGAAATAAGTAAACCTCAGGGTTAGAAATTAACGTTTTATGTTTAACTCAAACTTTCACTTGCTCAAATGAAAAACTTCATTGTTAGAAAACTTAGGAAAAAAAATTTAATGATTCTGAAAAAAAAAGTATGGAGTTGGACTATATTTTCTAATATATATGAGCATTACACACTTAAAGTAATCGCAAATGATACCCTCCTTAGAATGCCGGTCCCTTGAGCTTCCAGGGAATAGGAGATGCAGATGTTTTTATTACCATTCTCTTCTACAATAATCTATCTACAATACCATGTATGGCATGACTGTATCTCCAGAAACTGCAACAGAACATTGCACAATCGCTTGACTTTCCCATTTCACACCACCAAAAGCCGCACAGTTTGGAAATTTTATAATCCTTGTGTTGAAGAATTAAGTCTCGTGTTTCAGGGTGCTACATTTTCTATGTCAAAGGAAATAACATGTGGAGTTCCTTAGGGGAGTATTTTGTTCCTTTGATTGAAAGCTGATTTTATATGATGATGACATTGCCATCCATTTTTCACCCCCAGATGAAAGAGTTATCGTTTACAAGGTTTTGGAATATTGCTCAGAGTGGCTTGTAAACAACAGATATTCCCTACATATAGAGAAACCAGAATGTACATGTATCTCTTTGGTCCCAACAGGAAGTCAAGCGCAATAAGTGATACGTAGGTCGAATGTGATCAATATGTTATAACGTCATCAGAACAGGTCAAATACCTAATAGTTAGAATACACAATCTTTTATTAAAATTGCACTTTTATCATTGAGAACAGGTTAAGGAAGGTCAACTTGAGGCTAAACTTTTTATACCGCAATGGAAGATAGTTAGATAAAGGGTCAAGGTCACACCTCGCCTCTGCTTAATCCAATGCTACTTTGATTATTGTTACTCATCCTGTTTTTAAGGTTTTTAGAAAGAATTTTATAAAAAGAAACTGCAGATTTTGCAGAACAAGACCATAAGAATTTATTCTCATCCTGTAACCCAGGGCTTAATGTATGTGTCACTTGGGATATTTTTAAGTCTGTAGACATGCTATCTATATCTGATGTAGTCAGTCAGCTTAGATCACGTTTTCACTGCTTTTCATGGACTTGGTTCTGTTTAGATGATCAACAGTTTGTTAGGAATAATAACATCACAAGGGATGGAGTGTTCAATTAAATTTTCAGGTTCCTAGGGGCATATGAAAAAGTCAAATTTTTAATACAACACTATCTTAAACTGGAACTCTCCCTATTAACATCAAATAGTAGTAACCGGGTCAGTTTTAAAACATCTGTCATAGAACATCTTTCATTGACTGCTAAATGAAGAGAAAACAAGGGGTCTGCATAGATGTGGTTTCTCCATTACTAAATTAATTAAAACTCAACATACAGTATACTTTGTTTTTTAACTTTATTTGTTTTAATTTTTTATGTCCATTTTTGGATGGGATGTATTTGGTACAGTGATCTGCATGTTTATCTGTTCAACGTTTTCTGCCTCTATTTTCATTTGTCTGTCAGATTTGCTGTGTAGTTCTTTGTGGGTCACTCTAGATCAAGTTGCAACTTTTCTATAACTATATAACATTAAATTTCAAACAAAAGGGCAAAACTCCTGCAGGAGAGGTCAAAATGAATCAAAATTGACTAAGTTCAACAACCTTTCATTTTTTTCAAATATATCATTAGAAAATTGTCGGGAAATCAAAATCTTTGCAATATGTATGTCTTCAGTCTAAGCTTGAAAAGTGTAAGAAGAGTGGACAAACCATGTGCTCACTTTGTATTCTTTCCTTAATACTGACTAAGTTTGTGTGGAATTTTCTCAAAAACTGAAGAAAATCAAAATTTTTGCCACGTGTGCATTTTCAATACCCTTACATAAACTCAAAAACCTAAAGAAAAAAGAAAAGAAAAAAAAGAAAAACAAATAAAGATAAATATTTTCCACATAGGTTTGCCTCTTGTCAATTCCCCATAACTAGCTCAAACCAGGTGACATTTTGCTTTCTGTTTTCAGTTTTAGCTTCTTGATTACTACCTTTTTTATTCTTTTTAATCAAGTACATGTATGAAGCATCTTTGGGCAAGGGAAACATAATTTGTAAATTTCAGGACTCCTGCATCCTTGGGGCCTTAGGGGTGGGGCAAAATTTTGCCAATTTTCGAAAAAAAAAATTCTTTATAACAACACTTTCGTAAGAAAAACTAAATGCATAATTCAAGTAAAAAGTCATGTAGCCCCTCACTGACTTCAGCCTTGACCTATATTTCCTGTTGTGAAAAATGACAAGAGTCTTTGTCAAACAAGGAAGTATGTCTCGCACACTGCCAATTCACGGAAATTAAATTTTGGGGAAGTACTGACTTGGGGAATAATCTGTCTGCATTGCAGCAATGTGTGTACACATGTGTGCAACTATTCAGGTATGTGTTAGATCCAAATTTTTCCAATCAAATTTTATTTAAAAACTGAATGACTTGTAATGAAATAAATCATGTTAATAAATTCTTCTAAATCTGAAAATCTCATGCATTATTCCTTTGCGATATACAAGTGGAAGTGATGCATAACACTTGGTTAAATGATAAGAGTTAAGACCTGGAATTTTAAATAATGTCTTACAGGTAAGAGATGATTTACCTGTGTATGAAATGTGTGCACTTATGGTCACAAAACATTCTTGAATGATGCAGGTACAAGTCATTCAGAAGTGTATTATATGTATACTTTGTACATGGATTTCGACTTTACATACCAAACAAAGGTAACAGGTAAATAAGCTGATCATATCTAGGATCTGCAGGTCTGTGAAAGTAGATAGGAGTGGATCCAGTCATTTTGGATTCTGGGCAAAGGGTCTGTCACAACCTATTATAAGGGAGTTTTAGCTCACTTGAGTTGAAAGCTCAAATGGGTTTTTTCTGATTAAAATTTGTCCAGAGTGTCCATCTGTCAGCTCATCACCTTGCTGATCTTATGTCTGTAAACTTAAAAACATCTTTTCTAAAACTGAGAGACTTTTTCTGGTACTGTATTTAGGAAAAGTGGAGAGGAATGTATCAAAATTGTAAATTTCACTATCCCAGGGTTTTCATTCTAGGTTCAAAGTTATACAGATCATGAAAATTGTTATACGTGTAGATTCCATAGTCTGTTTGACTAGTGATACTTTTAACTAAATACTCAGGTGACCGATAAGGCCTGTGGGCCTTTTGTAACTAACTAATACTCAGGTGACTGATAAGGCCTGTGGGCTTCTTGTTTAATTCTCAACTCTTGTTTATAAGTTCTTTGTAATTCTTTATTGTATGAGATGCATATGACTTACTAAAAAAAGATATGAAGAAAATTTTTATTTTCCTATTTTAAACTGCTGACATAAGATTAATCATGTAGATTATTCGCGTAGATTATTATGCAAATTACTTGATATGAGGCGTGTAGGGGACATGTATTTCTGTACAATATGACTTGCAGAGTGCTTGTTCTCTCTGTGATGTGATTGCGTTTGAGGAATTTTTTGAACATTCGGGAGTATGTCTATTGTATATATTTGGATCTGAAATTTTGATGATTTAAAACTGTAAGCTCTAGGTAGTTTTTCTGATCTTCCACTGTATGTAGTTTGTCTGTTAGTCCATCCATTTGTCTGTCAAGTGCACATTTTTGACTTCTTCTTTAGGACCAATTTCAACTAAACTTAATTCAGAGCATCTATAGTTTAAGCCAATTCAAAATAATTCAAATGAAGAGCCATTCCCCCTTTGAAGGGCAGATAATAAAAAAAAAGTTAGAAAAGATGTTTAAACTTCCAGATGGGGCCACAATTGAGGATCAAAGTTATTATGAGTATATTGTAAATAATTTTTAAACGTCATCTTTACAGCAAGGCCATGATTAAGTCTGTTCTTCTTGTATAGATTTGGGAATATATGGAGTGGAAATTTGAAAATTTCAAAAACAATAGTGTCTTGGTTAGTATGCAGTCATCGTCTGGTTTGTTTGAACCGTGTGACCACAATGAAAGATCACAGGAGAATATATATATATATATATATATATATATATATATATATATATATATATATATATATATATATAAAATTATAAATAATCTTTAAAACTTGGCCATGATTAATCATATTGATATGCGAGCATTCTGATACAGTGCAGATTCATTTTAACCAAATCTTTGTCTCTGTGGCTAAAGTGGGGTTAAAATAGGGATTCAGAGTTTTGCTGGAGAATATGTAGAAATTAAAAAATTCTTTTCAAGAGCAAAAGGGCCACACAATAATATATTTAATATGCAAACATTTTCCAGTTTCATGTTTTTTATCCTCTTGAAATTCTTTGTGAGAGGGAATATGAGTAATGAAACCGTTTGTGTGTGGTTGAGTATGAATGTGTAACACTGAGCTTTTGTGTGTGTGTGTGTGTGTGTGTATAACACCAAGATTGTGTATGTGTAACTTTGAGCTTGCGTGTGTAACACTGAGCTTATGTGTGTGTGTGTAACACTTAGTTTGTGTATGCATGTGTTTGTAACACTGAGTTTGTGTGTGTGTGCATGTAACACCAGGTTTGTGTGTGTGTGTAACACTGAGCTTGTAGATTCTCCACAAACCAAATATTTTTGCTTGATTGATTTGATACTTCACAGGTAACATTTTTTTCAAGAAAGAAAGGGATCTGTTGGAGTCAAAAGATCAAAGTTGAAGGTCACTATGAGATTTCTTTGAAAATGCTTGTAGACACTCTACAGACTACATTTGTTACTCGTATAATTTAATACTTCACATTTGTTATCAAGAGAGGAAGAACCCTACTGAATTTAAGATCAAAGGTCACCATGGGGACTGTGTAGAAAGCTTGTAGAAACTCATTGCAAGTTGATATATCCCACCTTGCTATAAACCTGGGTTTGAGTGTGTCTAAAATCAGGGATCAAATTTTACATAATATATGAATAAAAGGAAAAAATCTTTTTGAAAATCTTCAGAACAGCAAGGTCTTGTTAATGATATTGATGAAGCTTTCCTATGTTGTGTGGATTTTAGTTTTGTTGAATTGTTACTTGTTAGTGTTAGAGTGGGGTCACTGAGTATGGAGTTCAAATTTTTCATTGAAGTGACAAGTCTTTTAAAAATCTTCTACTGCAGGGCCAAGGTGATTTAGGTGAGCATAGTGGTCCATGGGCCTCTTGTGATTTCATGCTAATGAATTTTTTAAAAATAAAATGGAGCATTCATAACAGATTAAAGAAAGTAGATACATTAATCCAGTGAATGTTTGTCTGCTCCCTACAAACCACCATGACCTATGATAGTGAAGTTTTTGTTTTTTATTCGTGCATAAATAATTTTTATCAAGTTTATTTAAGTTTTGACAATGTCAGTTAATTTAATCTTAATAAAGCTAGGCATGCTCCATAAACACTTTCAATATTTTTAAAATTTTAGTTATTTTGAAAATAGAAAAAGAAAATAGAATTCATAATAAGCTTTTGTAATTAAAACAATTCATGAAGAAGATAGCAGTAATTTTTTTATTTAAATAAGACCATTTTAATTTTGGTCTATTTTTTTATTTTTTATTTAAATAAGACCATTTTAATTTTGGTCTATTTTTTTATTTTTTATTTAAATAAGACCATTTTAATTTTGGTCTATATAATGAAAGAAAGTAATGTGCATGCCACATTTATTGAACGTCTCATGTATATAACAAGATGGTAGTTGTCTTACTATATCACTGTGTTGATAACAGATTAGAAAGTGAAATCTCTAAATTTTAACTCAAGTGTATTTTCTTTTATTAATTTATTTTACAGCACAATTTGATTTTTTTTTTTGGTACAAGAAAGACATTTGTAGAGTTGTATTGAATGTCAAATTTGAATTTATAGGTAACATACATGTCTATATAAAATTTTGTTGATGTGTATGAGTTTATCAACTGATGAAAGTGATTTGCTCTCCGTGTCATGAAATGCTTCATTAATTTCGGTTTGATATCAGTGATGACGTTGGAAAGTTTTCCTGAATTTTTGTGCACTAATTATGAATTTATACATATATGTAAAATAACCTGACACGGCATCAAAGATTAACAAATGCTAATCTGCATTACGCTATGCACTAATGTAAGATTGTTTTAGTGTGGGCCAGTGTAATTGCCTGAACACATGGAATCAGGATGTGAATTCAGATTTAAAATTACTCAATATTTCCATAATGATCTATAGTTATATAACTTATCACTGGATATTTAATTTTTGTCAGGAAAGAATATCTTAAGGATTATGAAGGATTTGAAAGAGTTTCCGGTGGCAGATCACTTAGACCTGAATCATTGTTTTGGTGAAGACCATCTAGCCCAAGATGTCTTCAGTGGAAATCCTAGAAGATCTGACAAGTGTGGCGGAAAGTCCCAAAAAGCTGCATCTTCATGTTCAGATATTATGAAACAGCCATTGTATATTTGTCAGGATCATTCCGTGATAATCCAGATGAAGGACTTAAAGGAGCAAGCCAATGAGAGAGCAGTGGGAGGGAATGTTGAAAATTTACAAGGTAGGAGGCAAAACAAAAAGGAGAATCATGGTGGGGACCGTGAGGATGGCAAAATGAAAAAAGATGAAATGGCGAGTTTTTGCTTGCATGGCAGAAAGGTCTGCAATAACAAGCGTGAAGATAATAAATCAGAAAAGTTTGATGAAGAGGACAGAGAAGATAGCAGTAGGAAAGTAAAAGAAGAAAATGTTTTCCTAACAAAGAAAATGGGAGAAAAGTATGAGAAAACCCCGAAGATTTCAGCACTTATCAAGGAAGAGAAAAAGGATAGAGAGAAAAAAGATAAAAATGAGATTGACAGAAAGAACAAAGCAAGGCAGCAGAGGATAAGGTAATGATTAATCATTAAACTAGTTCATGGGAGGAATTAGATACAGTTTGCCTGGTGAAGAAATTATAGATACATTGCATTGTGGGGGAATCATAGATACAATTGCATTGTGGGGAAATCATAGATAAATTGCATTGTGGGGTAATTATAGATACAATTGCATTGTGGGGGAATTATAGATAAATTACATTGTGGGAGGATTGGATACATTGCATTTGATCTTGGCTTGGATTTCTCGAAAAAACCTCAAACTTAAGTTTGAGTTTTCTT
The DNA here is from genome assembly GCA_024699665.1 of Ostrea denselamellosa. NCBI lineage: Eukaryota > Metazoa > Mollusca > Bivalvia > Ostreida > Ostreidae > Ostrea > Ostrea denselamellosa. The sequence goes on along the minus strand of JAMZEH010000065.1, from coordinate 5,770,628 downwards.
TTATTTGAGCTGTCAAAATTTGAGTAAAATCTCAGACTTAATCCAAATTTTGGCTTAAGTTTATTATGAGAATTCTACTCCAGATATACACAGGAGCACATGTTGCACACATTTTTTTTTAAGTACAGGGTTGTTACACAAATCTGCTTTGATTTATTTGCACTTTTACATTTTGATAAGGAATTCAGTGAGTATAAATAAAGCCTACTTTTACTATACTACACTGGAGGTGATTTTACTCACACTGAGCAGAGAGCACTATGTTAGGTTAATTGTAGACACTTGTTTCATGTCAAAACCTGGCTATATACATATAATAGTAATATAATGAGTAATTATTTTTGTGTACACAATTTCTGTATAAACTGTCTTTAGACTGATCTCATGGTGTTCTACAGTTTCTGTGTAAACTGTCTTTAGACTGATCTCATGGTGTAATGCATGAATTACTTTTCAAACAAATATCTTTGTGTTATAAGTTGAGTATAAGTAGAGAAAAAAATCCCATATAATTCCCTCACTTATGTAAACCATAAGTGTGGGTGTACGTGTTTCTCTCCGGCATGAGTACTTTTGTAATTTTTGTTTTATTAGTTTATTATGGTTCAAATTTTATTGAATTGGTTGAAATAGAATGTATTATTCACTTGTTTGTCCTGGGTTAACCTAAAATTAGATGTAGTGGTGTCAATTCTGCAATAGAGTAAAAGATGCTAACACATCCAAGAACCATTGTTGTAGGACTATTTATTTCCTTGCATAATGTGTCAAGTGTCACCCACTATAAATTTACAACATGAAATAGATCTGTGCTTTTGTGCAATCTTCACAACACATTGTATTTAGGAAATATTATTCAGAGCAACAGTTTTTTTTATATCATGACTGGCCTATAATTTGGAAAGGGGACATGCTCAGTGAACCATTCCCCATGAAAATTCTACCAACAATTTGATTATAAGGGCCATGTTGGCACCTGAAAATTTACATTTCCTGTAATTTGTTCACGTTTGACAAATATATTTTCCAATCTTTAATTTGTGACAAAAAACCATGGTGATATTAATGACTAATCTTTCTTCATTTCTGGTCATTTGATGACATATATCAAGGCTTTCATGTGTAAAAATTGCCATTTAAATTTCCACAGAAAACATCACTTGTTGATTGATTGATTGCTGTTTTCCGTCACACTCAACAATTTTTCAGTTATCTGATGGCATCCAGTTTTTATTGGTGGAGGAGAGAACCCAGATACAATGTACCCGGGAAGAGACCACCAACCTTCCGAAAGTAAACTGGCAAACTTTCTCACATATATCGGCGCGAGAGAGATTCGAACCCGCACCGACTAGAGGTGAGAGACCTAGTGATTTTTAGCGCGATGCTCTAACCACTTGGCCACGGAGGCCCCTCTTTTAGTGCTTGTGTTTGAATCTGAAAACATGAAGTCATCTATGAGAGGTACATATAATGTGTAGCTATGATGTAAACAACATTTTCTATCACATCAGATTTATAAGATTTCAAGGCCCAGGGCCATTCACATTGAAAAAAACCCAGTGATGTTTGGTTGAAATTGGGAAAACACTTAAAATTAAAAAAATAAATTGAAGTAATGCATTAAGATTCAACAATGTCAGCAGACTTCAGTTTCCTGTTTATGATGGTAAAGAAAGATGGAAATGTCCAGGTCAAATTTTATCAAAGCAAATTTACATCAGTCTCCGCTGTAAGTGGTGGCTGATTAGAGGACAATTTTTTCCTCTCCTGAATCATCAGAACTTAAATCATCAACATTTATGTGTCTGTCCATCCGTCTGTTCCTCTATGTCTGTCCATCCGTCTGTTCCTCTATGTCTGCATTTTTTGCCAGGTATCCCACCTTCATTCTGTGCAAGTGGTGTAGTAGCATACTTCAGGATCTGTACATGTGTAATGATCAAACATGAAATTTACTCTGTTTTATACTACCCCCTATATGGTGTCAAGAGTGCTGATATTGTGTGTCAAGAGTGCTGATATTGATTGAGGAGTGTTGATATTGAATGTACAGAAAAAAATTGAAATGTTTGTCCAGGCAATTGAAAGCACTAGAATTTCATGCTTAGCATAGAGGGGTTGTTGATGACCAGGTGGTATGTCATGTGCTGAGTCAAGGTTATCTTGCCAAAGTCAAGGTCACCAGGACTGTACATATTTACTTATCTGAACTTCAACTTCACTTGTTTGAAAATTTTTCAAAAATCCAGTATTGTCAACTTGAAAACTATATTACTTAAAATATAGTCCATTTTATGCTTGCTTGCTTGATTATTTATCTTAATCAATTGATAAAAACAACAAACACATAAAATAAAATTTTATATAGACTTCCTGTCTTGAATCAATGACCATGTTTGATCGATGATGATCTTGAGAATCCGAAGTTCGTAAGATCCATGTCTCTTGACAAAATTGAAAGTAGAACACAATAAGTGAACACCAATCCCGATTGAGTGTGACTCAAGTAGTTTACATAGCAACTGATATCGGGATTGAAGTTCATTTTTCATGCATTGCTTCTGTCTTTGAACTATGGATAAACTTTTCACTAATCATTCTTTTTATTATATGAAGACTTCTTTACATAAAAATGCTCTTGTCCAATCGGACAAGTGCCCAGTAATATTCACTTGTCCGAATTTTTTTCCCACTGGTTCCGGACAAGCTTTAATGTCGAGCCCTGGTCACTGGTTAAAAAAAAACCCACAATTTGAAATTTGTTTGTTTGAGCCATGATCCTGTAATCAGAGAGACATTAGGAGCACATAATGCATGTATTGTACAAAGGTTGCTTCTATACAGATAGTCTTGACTCTGAACCAAGGTCATATATATTATGACCTTCCAAAAATTCATTTATAAAAGATGAAGGTCACAGAAATTAGAAGCATGGTATAGTCTATAACTATATAATGCAGGGATATTGTAGAAATTTGTATGAATGCTGCTATCAAATATGCAGCTATTTTTAAATATGCCCCATTTAGGATGAGCCCAGCATGGGACAGATAAGGCTAAATGATTTAACACAGCATGGATTGTGGGTAAATGTAGGTGTTAGTCATAGAACATGTCGAAACAAGGAAGCTACAAAATGTGCATTTTGATTTACAAAACACTTGATTATTTCACATCACTGTCATGTTTTCGTGAACAGGATAAGAACACATGCAATTTTTTTTTCAATATGAGCAGTGTGTCAGGCTGTGCATGCAAATCAACAGGAAATAAGGGCAATAAAACATGTTTTTCAAGCATGAAAAATGAGTATGAAAATAGACATGTTAAATGAAAACTTTGTGAAACTGTTAATATATTAAAAACTTTGTGAAAGTGAATTTCAGATCTTTAGAAATTTGTGAGCTTTGAATCTCTATGGTTTGACAGGTGGTAATTTTTCATTCTCAGTTTCGAAGCTGAATTGCATTTCAAGAGACATGTTTGAGGGAATAAGAAAAAAAACAAACAAACTTGAAATAGCATGCTTATTAAATTTAGTATTTATATAGCTGTCAGTGTCAACTGCCAAACTTTACATTATGTGAACATCACCACAAAGTCTATACATGCTTCAGGATCAATCTTTGTTGTAATTTTGATGCGGTTAGTTGGTTGTATATTTTTTAATGTCCCTCTCAAGAATTTTTCACTCATATGGAGATGTCACCATTGCCAGTAAAGGGCTGCAAAATTTTGATGTAAATTTTATTTTGTTTGATTGCGAAAACATTGTGTGAAAGTAAATAATTCATTGCGAATAAGAGGCCAGAGCCACCAAATACCAAAGTTGGCCTGGTCTCCAAATTTGACAATTTCTTTCTCAGATGAAAGGTCACAATTTACTTTATAAATCTACAACACTTTGATTTTTGGTATTCTCTTTTTTGCTCTGTATATATACATCTTCACAATACTGTAGGTTGGATGTAAGAAAAGAAACATCTCCCAAGGAGGTGATGTGTGACTTGGATATAAAGAAAACCAAAGAAAGTGAATATTTACAGCCAAAAAAACAAGTAACCAAAAGGTAGGCATTACTGCGAGCTATCCATGAAACATTCCATGTCAAAATGTCAGAATAGTAGTCACAGCATCCAGTGAAAATTCTCAGAACAATTAAGTACATGTACAGCAACCAATGAAAACTGTCAGAACAGGTAAGTACATATACAGCAACCAATGAAAACTGTCAGAACAGGTAAGTACATATACAGCAACCAATGAAAACTGTCAGAACAGGTAAGTACATATACAGCAACCAATGGAAGCTGTCAGAACAGATATGTACATGCACAGCAACCAATAGAAACTGTCATAACAGTTAAGTACATGTACAGCAACCAATGAAAACTGTCATAACAGGTAAGTACATATACAACAACCAATGAAAACTGTCAGAACAGATAAGTAGATGTACAGCAACCAATGAAAACTGTCAGAACAGTTAAGTAGATGTAAAGCAACCAATGGAAACTGTCAGAACAGTTAAGTACATGTACAACAACCAATGAAAGCTGTCTGAAATTTGTGTACAATCCACTTCCAAACTAATATTACATACTCATTGTTAAATGAAAGAAAACCCATTGCAATGTCAAATTTATAAAGAAAGCCATGCATTCATAAGTCAAGTACTGTAACATTCTGGAGATAATTAAAAGTCAAGTGTAACATGCTGGTCTTCCACAGAGCACAGAAGATAATTAATCTGACACACTTAATTTTTGTTGAAGGCATGCCTATACAAAATTTGATGACGGGTTCGGAGAGGATAAGAATAACAACTTTAAACGAGACAGAGATAGTAACTTTGATATCACAGAGAACCAATCAGACCAGTGCCCTGTACAACAGAGTCCTCTGAAGTGTGTGTTTCCAGAGAGCCAGCTGGCCTTTGTCGTACAGAGTGTCCGAGCTCATCCTTTTTGCAGGCAAAAGTCAGTATATATTGTGACTAGACATTGTGTCAGTATATCATTACTAAATCTTGTCAGGAAAGCATAGAATTCCAAAAATTATTATTGTATTTCCTGTTACATTGCTTGTATATAAAGAGCTAAATCCTTTGTTTTTCAACATGGTTAGAACTTGTGAGCTTATTAGAAAGATGTAATGGAGTTAATCTAACTGAGGTTTTGAGTAGTCCTAAGAATTTACATCTTACAATGCGTAAAATTCAGGAATTATAGAAACCTCAGCTAATGTGGCCATGCATTTCTGTAGTAAATGACGTATGAAAAAAACCAAAAAAAAACAAAAAAAAAAACCAAGATTGATTTACTATAGTTCTTTATTGTTACATGATTTTGACAGGAGTGCAGAGGAACACATGGGTGAGCTGGGAAACCTGGTGGGGGATCCAAATTCTTCACTGTTGAGCCTTGCATCCCTTCCCTCTCCAAGGGACACAATTCTGTCAACAGAACACCTGCGTATGAAAAGTATTGAAAAGAAATTTTGTTCTACGAAATTATTGAAATATCATTCAAAAAAATTTCCTTTTATTATATGAGGGTTTGTTTCTTTGAAAAATTAAAAAAAAACTTGATTCACATAAATAATTATATGACTTAATTTGTAAAAGAAGTATTTATCAAAATTGTCTGCTTGCTTCTAAACCGGTTCAGTTTGATAATTTTTAGATTCAGATTAAAATGTAATAGAACATAAATATCATTAACTTTATAATGAATATGCATATTCTAGATTCCTACTGATAACAAAGTAATTTTTTGTATCCCGTGCTAAGCATATTAATGAAAAATATAATGGAATATAGAAAATTAGAAATTAACAAATTACTGCCCCAGATGATGCACTCTAACTTTCACTTGCATTGCAATCTCATGTAGATTTTACTGAATTCAAAACAAAAACAGGTGAGAAGAACCTGATCCAAAGAGACACATTTTATGAAACCAAAGAAATGCGAGAAGGATTGAAAGTGAGTAAGGACGGCGGCATGAAACAGGAAATGGAGTATTTTGCAGAGAAAGGAATTACAGAGAGTGACAGTGAGAAAAATGTCAAAAAGCTCAGAGGAAATCTCACAAAGTGGATGACTGATCTTCAGGAGAACATGGAGATAGCTGGTGTGTATATATTATTTGAATTATGATTAATATGGGATTGAAGACAAAGAAAACAATGTATTGGGGGGGGGGGGGGGTGTACAGGTAGTAAGAAGCATCTTATTTATGCTGGAAAATGTGCTTTTACTCAGGCCCATGATTAATGCATGGGTTTTAGGTTTTAATCTTTTATACCTCTTAAAGACACATATGTAAATAATAATAATGAATGATTTGTTTTAGGGGGAAAATGACAGGTTAAGATGAATTGGGGAGGGGCAGAGGAAATGACAGAATAAGATGAATTAGAGAGGGGCACGGAAATGACAAATTATGATGAATCGGGGAGGGGAAAAATGGAAATATGAAGAAAGATAGGATGTAATATTCCAAGAGTACCAGCTGTAAAAGAGTACCAGCTGTTAAAGAGTACTAGCTGTAAAAGAGTACCAGATGTAAAAGAGTACCAGCTGTAAAAGAATACCAGCTGTAAAAGAGTACCAGCTGTAAAAGAGTACCAGCTGTTAAAGAGTACCAGCTGTAAAAGAGTACCAGCTGTAAAAGAGTACCAGCTGTAAAAGATTACCAGCTGTAAAAGAATACCAGCTGTAAAAGAGTACCAGCTGTAAAAGAGTACCAGCTGTAAAAGAGTACCAGCTGTAAAAGAGTACCAGCTGTAAAAGAGTACCAGCTGTTAAAGGGTACCAGCTGTAAAAGAGTACCAGCTGTTAAAGAGTACCAGCTGTAAAAGAGTACCAGCTGTAAAAGAGTACCAGCTGTAAAAGAGTACCAGCTGTAAAAGAGTACCAGCTATAAAAAAGTACCAGCTGTTAAAGAGTACCAACTGTTAAAGAGTACCAGCTGTAAAAGAGTACTAGTTGTAAGGGGAGGGACAGGGGATGGACCTTTTTTGTAAATAGAGAGTGTCATCTGTTTTCATTGCAGGGAGTTTGTTTGACATAAATATATGTTTTGTGTCTCTAGTAATGTGATGGTATTATAAAGTATAAGTATTTAATGCAGAGTGTAAAATAAGATAATTATACTATCATTTACATATTGTGTTCTGTTTTAATATTTACAGAAAATAAAATCAGAGAAATTCAGGATTCCGTTGAGGGATTGGAAATCATGTTATCCACATGGATACAGAAAACGACAGTAGACAATCAGTGTACAGAATATCAGACTGACCACACAACATTAAGAGGTATGTACACAGAATATCAGACTGACCACACAACATTAAGATGTATGTACACAGAATATCAGACTGTCCACACAACATTAAGATGTATGTACACATAATATCAGACTGTCCACACAACATTAAGAGGTATGTACACAATATCAGACTGACCACACAACATTAAGATGTATGTACACAGAATATCAGACTGACCACACAACATTAAGAGGTATGTACACATAATATCAGACTGACCACACAACATTAACAGGTATGTACACATAATATCAGACTGACCACACAACATTAAGAGGTATGTACACAGAATATCAGACTGACCACACAACATTAAGATGTATGTACACAGAATATCAGACTGACCACACAACATTAAGAGGTATGTACACATAATATCAGACTGACCACAGAACATTAAGAGGTATGTACACAGAATATCAGACTGACCACACAACATTAAGATGTATGTACACAGAATATCAGACTGACCACACAACATTAAGATGTATGTACACGTAATATCAGACTGACCACACAACATTAAGAGGTATGTACACACAATATCAGACTGACCACACAACATTAAGACGTATGTACACAATATCAGACTGACCACACAACATTAAGATGTATGTACACAGAATATCAGACTGACCACACAACATTAAGAGGTATGTACACATAATATCAGACTGTCCACACAACATTAACAGGTATGTAAACATAATATCAGACTGACCACACAACATTAAGATGTATGTACACAATATCAGACTGACCACACAACATTAAGATGTATGTACACAGAATATCAGACTGACCACACAACATTAAGAGGTATGTACACAATATCAGACTGACCACACAACATTAAGACGTATGTACACAATATCAGACTGACCACACAACATTAAGATGTATGTACACAGAATATCAGACTGACCACACAACATTAAGAGGTATGTACACAGAATATCAGACTGACCACACAACATTAAGATGTATGTACACAATATCAGACTGACCACACAACATTAAGATGTATGTACACAGAATATCAGACTGTCCACACAACATTAAGATGTATGTACACATAATATCAGGCTGACCACACAACATTAAGATGTATGTACACAGAATATCAGACTGACCACACAACATTAAGATGTATGTACACAGAATATCAGACTGTCCACACAACATTAAGAGGTATGTACACATAATATCAGACTGACCACACAACATTAAGAGGTATGTACACATAATATCAGACTGACCACACAATATTAAGACATATGTACACAGAATATCAGACTGACCACACAACATTAAGATATATGTACACAGAATATCACACAACATTAAGGTATATTGCAATCATTGTTACTGGTGACAAAATATGAGTTCACTATTTCGAACCAGTAAGAAAAATTGGAAACAAAATATGGCTAACTAAACACGGTAGAAGGTCTGTAGTTGCCAAAAGAACCATAAGCACAATGCATATTTTTCTCATGTGATGGTATAGCTGTACAAATTCCAGTGCTGAAAGGCAAAAGTGTTACAGGTTGGTATTACTGAGATGTTATACTAAAAAAAGCTCAGGAAATATTATCATAAACAAAGCCCTGTGTCATCTAATTCATTATAATGCTCCATCTCATACATCTGAGCTTGTGAAGCAATTTTTGAAGTTGTCGGAGGTTTCCGTCTTGCCACACCCACCATACTTTCCAGATCTAGCAACATGTGACTTTTTCCTTTTTCCAAAACTTAAAAAGTTCTTATCTGGTCATCGTTACAAGTCCCGACAAGCCCTTGGCTCAGCCATTAGTCAGTGAGGTCTACCTAAATCAGTGTACCATGACTCATTTCAGAAATGGATTCAGAGATTGAAATTATGTATTTCAAACCACGGAGAATACTTTGAAGGGATGTAATGTTCATTTCACTACTTGAGTCGAATGCTTTTGAGATACCGTACAATACACATTACATATTGAACAACGCTCGTACACTTAACGTTATTAAAAAACAACACCGTTTTTGGCTTACTAAATAAATGGAGAAAATGATCCCTATCAAAACAATAATATTTTGATGACATTTAAAGTAAAATAACTGTAAAATGTGTAATGAAGGTAGGGAGTATCTATAATTTACTCATAGTTCTCCATTCTTTGGATAGTACACAGAAAGAGAAAGTCACGGCGTGCAGGAAATCAGTGTGATGTAGACATATGTAGTGCTGCTGCTGGCCAGATTCCCGTGGTGACTGCCACAAAGGGAGATAAATCCCAAAGTGTAGACCCCAAGGACTGCGATGCAAATCAGAACAACTCCAACAGAGGCAGGGTTAGTATAGTGATGCAATTTTTGCCATCTTTTAGATTGAATATCGATATAAGTGGGAGAGAGATGGAGGTGTTTGGTTTGGTCAGTAAACATGAATATCGAGATAAGTGGGAGAAGGGGATATTTGGTTTGGTCAGTCTGTCTGACTTTGACCACAACATTAACACTAGTTATAATTTTCAAACTATATAAAGTTGAAACTTTGTTCACATTAATTTGAGTGGTGATAGCTATGCGGCTGCTAAAGGTCATGGTTGTGTGTAGAGGTTAAGTTTGATGCAGTTGTTTTGGCCTGTTGGATAACAGTGCTTTGCAAAAACGTATTGTGGGGCTTTTGTGGTCCTTTGGTGTTGTTTATTTTACTTTATAATACATCTTTTGTTTTACCACAGATTTAGAAATCAATTCCATGCATTTCATTTTGATAGACAGTACTTAAAAATATAAATTGCAAACTGTTAAATTAAAATTTGTGTGAATATTTCTATTTGTTTGAGTATTTCCTGTGGGAATATTTCTATTTGTTCGAGTATTTCCAGTGGGAATATTTCTATTTGTTCGAGTATTTCCTGTGGGAATATTTCTATTTGTTTGAGTATTTCCTGTGGGAATGTTTCTATTTGTTCGAGTATTTCCTGTGGGAATATTTCTATTTGTTTGAGTATTTCCTGTGGGAATATTTCTATTTGTTTGAGTATTTCCTGTGGGAATGTTTCTATTTGTTCGAGTATTTCCTGTGGGAATGTTTCTATTTGTTCGAGTATTTCCTTTGGGAATGTTTCTATTTTTGTGAGTGTTTTTTATTGGAATATTTTTATTTATTTGAGTATTTGTTTGACAGAAATCCAATGGGGATAATCTGAGTGAAAAAGAAAATAGGAATTACGATGATGAAAAAGACCGAGATGAAAAGGTTTGTCGGAAATTTGGGGCAGTGTTCTGCTCATTTTTAGCCAGAAAATTGACAATGAAATGACAGTCAAAGGAAGTCCACACATTTTCAGTGAGAATGATGTAATCTTAACAGTTTTTGAACACATCGCAATTTTCAAAATATACATCTGTGAAATGAGAAGTATTTTAAAAAAGTAATTTCATACTCTTGTACATGAATGCGTATATCAAGAACATTTAGGCCAGGCAGATCTTTCATTTCTTTCCAAACTTTTTATTATCCTGATGTCAAAGTAAATGAAAGCTTGGGTAATTTTATTTTATGAAGGAGGACCCACCACTGAATGGCAGAGGGCCCGCTAAGGAGCTGTTCACGAGATCTAGGGAATTAAACTTTAAGAACAGGGAAGTGGATCCAAACTATAAGTACCGCAGGAAAACGCATGGTCAGCTGCGGAATGGGCAGACTCAGTTGTCTGACTTTCTGGGACTGTTACTGAATCTGGACCAGGTAAACCGTGTTAATTTCACCTCATCCTATAATTTGGCCACAAAACACGCTCAAAGTTTCTTGAGAGAAGCACCAAAAATTTCTTATGATTATTATTATTCTACATTTATATAGTGCTTTACCTAATTAAAACAATTACTCAAAAGCACTTTACGCATAAACAATAAAACAAAAGAACAACAAATGCATAAAATAAAGACATAAGACTAAACGGACTTTAGAATAGAAACTAAGAGTAGGTAAAACTATACGTGTTGGATAATTTTTTTTTGTTTTTGGTAGGCCTTACTTTGAAGTTTATGAAAGTTTAGCTGGCACGTCTTTGTTGAAAAATACCCACTAAATCGCACTATAGAAGTAATTGTTTCTCCCTCGAGAATTATCCTGTATGATGTTCACATCACTAGAATCATTTTGTAAAAATGTTTATAGGTACATTAGGCAATTTTCATTAAATTTTCATTAATTACATGGTGAGGTATTGGATATTTAAATTTTCTCTAATGTACATTGTATAGTTTCAAAAAATCCACATGTAGGAGGAGCATGATTAATGTACATTTTTGGCTGCATTGCACAATGTGCATCTGGCTTATACATGTAGTATGGTGAATGTTAGGTGGGCAGGTAGGTGGGCGGGTGTCCTCATATAGGATACCTACTTTGTGTAAATTATTCTCACTCACCTCTAGTGTACATTTCCCAAACTTTGCAAGTTGTTATGAACACTTTGAAGATGTGCATGTGACTTTTGGGAAGTGCTCGGATATTTGTCAAGATATTTACATTTAGTTGAACATTTATTTCAGTATCTTTAAAATAGACGGTACCTACTTTGTGTAAACAACTTCTCTTACAGCTTTGACTTGGCATCCTTCAGACCTTGTGTAGTTGTTATAGATACATTGAAGATGTGCATGTAACTTTTTGAATTTGCTCAGACTTTTTTTTTTTAAAATTACAAATAGTTGAACTTTGTCATTTTGTCTGCATACTGTGGATAGATGGTACCTACTTTGTGTATTCAACACTTCTCACAGGTGTCCCAATAGACATTCCTCAAATTTCAACATGGAGCAAATGAGTGATATGACGGTCTCCATCATAGATAACATATTTTAAAGCAGCCCAGGCATTTCTATTCTTGAGTCGATTTTTTATTTTTGTTAAATACTGTAGTCTTGTGTTCAGGTGCAATGGAACTAGTCTTACATGTTCATTTTGTTCTTTGCATAATAAAGTCTGAGATCTCAGCCAAATAGTATTGAGGTTTGGGAAAGTGTCTCTGTTTATGAAGAGCACAGCAATCTAATGTTCCAGATATGTAATTTTTCCTCCAGTGCCTTTCACTACCTAATGCATTCAACTAGCCAACATCAGCTATGATAGGTAGAAATAGAGTATTCACACAAATATGAAAGTTCATTCAATTGTCAAATGACTTTCAAATGAGAATATCAAATGAAAAGTTAGATGAATCTAGAACTCACTCTGTGCAGCCACACTGAAGGAAGTGCATCATTTGATGAACATATACTTTGTTTTAAACTTCACATATCACTTTCATTTTGGTTTTTGTTATTTTCATTCTACAGAACATTCCTCCAGATTTATTGGTAGATATCAAGGGTTTCATTGAGGACATCAATCCATGTCTAGTGATTTGTCTACGAAAGCAGTCAGATAATGACCATGAGCTTTGTCAGATATGTTCCTGCTTGACAGCCTTGACCTCTCACTTTGGCAACTGTAACAGTAACTATAGCAATGAGGTTCAGAAGTGTAGCCTTTGCACTCAACTTTTTCGGCTAGTTCAACAGCATGTACTCCTTTGTAGAACCAATGACAGCAGTGTCAGTTGTCCTGTACTGGTCTGTCGAAAGATCTCTTTTTTAATCAATGAAGATCCACGGTTGATCTTCACCAAAGAAGGCAAGATATGGAGAAAGCTGAAGAAATATATGGGAGGATACATCCAAAGTAAAAAAGAGATTTCTGAGACCAGATTGGAAGATGGAGGAGAAAGCTATTTTTCCATGACAAGTTTAAATAGCATAAATCCAAATATGGCAGGATATGGACAAGGGGTTCCAGTTAATCCACCGGTGATCCAAAAAATCCAACGTCTCAGCACAGCATACATGCCATCACTGACCATTATTCATGAGGACCAGCAGGACAGAAGCCTTAATCTGCCAGAAAGTTTTGAACGACCAGCCTCAGATAGAACATCCCGGTCAGAGCCCATTGTAAAGAAACTTGAGGATGGAACTGTAGAGATTCTTAGACCAAGTCTTCGTACCCCAAAGATAAAACCAAAGAAGCCTCTTCTTAGATTTGGATCTGTGGGTAGGTTAGTAACACATCCACCCTCCCCCATGGTAACAGGGCCCCCACCATCATTTACTCTATCAAAAAATGAAGTGACCAGGTCCTCTGGAGAGGCAAAAGTGGTCCGCAAAGTTTCTTTCAAACAGGATAAATCTGCAAGTAAGGCTCGTGATGTTGAACCCGATGCTTTCCCAGATGTTTCTGGTGTTGTTGTGGAGAATGAATATTCCTCTGAAAGTGAGTCTCAGTCATCAGTCTCTTCAGAAACTTTCTCTTTAGACAAAATCTATGGCCAACAACTGAAGAGCATCAACGAGGGAAGTCACCCTTGGCATATTGAGTTCCACTCTCTGAAAGAGACACCCACTGGGCCGCCTGGAATAGGTGAGATGTTTCTCCAATAAGCAAACGGCAAGATGAAAATTATTATAATTTGTCCTTTATGATAATGATTTGTTTATTCAAAGTTACATCATCAACCACGGGTAATTATGTTTTCGATAGTAAGGAATAATATTATAAAAAGATGTGTCTGTGAAACACTGATGCCCTTGTATGGCAGCAAAGTAATTCTGGTACCCAAAGAAAGGTCTTACATGGAATACACATATAAAACATGAAAGGTCTATCACCAACCATATAAAAGTTATGGCTAAGGTTAATGTGTTTCAAAAGTAGGTCACACTCCAAAGTCAAGAGGTCAAACATTCTGGGATCCAAAAGTCTTGTCCCAAGGAATACACAAGTGAAACATGAAAGCCATACACTAGCCATACAAAAGTTAAGAAACCACCGACCTCCCGAAAGTAAACTGGCAAACTTTCTCACATATATCAGCACAAGCGAGAATCGAACCTGCGCCAACTAGAGGTGAGAGGCTGAGTGATTTTGCCAAAAGAAAGTTTTTGTCACAAGGAATACACATGTGAAATATGAAAGTCCCATCACCACCCATTTGAAAGTTATGGCCAAGGTTAAAGTTTTTGCAGACAGACCAAAAACTATATGCCCCCAAAGTCTCTGATCACTAGGACAGCAAGTGCTGGATCTGCAGTTTTAATGGGGAGGAGGGAATTCAGTATTCTTTAAAAATATCCAACATTTTGAAAATAAAGGGAAACACATACCATGTTTATATAGTCTTGTGATTATGGCTATAAAGAGTCTTGTTTTTAGATCCTGATTGTATTACAGGGGAGGTGGTGTACGGCTACAGAGATGTCTTGTTGGAGGTCATCAAGTACTGGGAAGACCTCAGACAGCAATACAAAACATTCGGCAAACTGCTGCACAAAAGTGTCAAGGAGGAAGGAGTTATCTATCCTGACTGTAAAGTAAGACCATCTACCTTCCATTAGTCTGGCCGACAGAACATGGTGAACTCACAGAGATCACTCTGTCTGCTGTTTGTCCATCTGTCTGTTTGTTTGGCTAACAGGACATGGCAAACTCACCGAGATCACTCCATCTGCTGTTTGTCTGGCCAACAGAACATGGTGAACTCACCGAGATCACTCTGTCTGCAGTTTGTCTGGCCAACAGAACATGGCAAACTCACAGAGATCACTCTATTGTCCGTCTGTCTATTTGTGTGTGGTCGGTTTGGGATTAAATCATGCTATTAATGTACATATTAGCACTTGCATATGTTCTTTGGTATGTTATCATAGTTGAATTTACCATATAGCTTGGTAATATACCCTTATAGAAATATTTTCCTCTGCATTGCTATTGTTTCAAGTCATTGATTGTCATTTTTCTTTATTTACTATTATTTTTAAAGTATTCAATAAGTTTTTAAGTAAAATTGTATGTTTATGAGAGGATCTAGCAATTTGTATCAATTTTCCAGATTAAATGCACATATCAGCTGTTTACATTAAATGTAAATTTCTCTCTAATCTTCACAGTTCATTGCACAGTTTAAGTAATCTCATTACATATATAGTATCTGTCCTGTTTCAAAGTCTGTTTGATGTTATTACAAATCAGGTAGTTCAGATGCTGCTTGTAAAATGTTAAAAGTTTTACCTGTTTACGATCATATAAATTTATAGCTACACTAAAATTGTTAGTATATAAGAAATTGCTAGTATATAAGAAATTTCAAGAAATGCTACTGTTTTAAAGTAGATCCGCCTATATTTAGTGTTCATCATTTATCATTATTTATAGACTAATTTTTCTATACATGCCTACGCGAGTGTACACTGAATTTTAGCCAACAGCATTCAACATGATGTTACATCACTGTATGGAAACAGATTAAGATCACAATACGCAGACTGTGGATCTAAGCAAATGTGCATCAGAAATCAATTATAAAAAAAAAAACTAATTCAAAGCAAATGTTCTGTGCTTTTGCTGATTGGATTTACTTTTGCTTATTTTCATTCAGAAAAGTAAAGATAAATTCAATGTGTATTTTATCTACATTGGTAAAATAATTTTCCTGAAAAACTGATATGTGTATAGAATTCAGAGTCTTGACTAGAATATAAAGGGGATGACAAAATATATTTTAGAAGCAAGGGAAACAATCATTATGACATATTAAAAAACTTATTTTAGATGATAAAATATACACAGTATTTATAACACTGAACATTTGAGATAATAAAATACACACACGATTTTTAACATGTGGGACATTAAGATGATAAAATACACACACGATTTTTAACACATGAGAAGTTTGAGATAATGAATAAACATGCAATGTAAAACAAAACTTGAAGAATTTGTTTGTGGTATGCTTGGGTATGAAAATAATTAGTTTGATCTTATTCTGATGTACTGTGAGTCAGTGTATCTACAATTTTTCTTGCAGAAAAGGCTCATTATTATGGGTCACCGTTATCAGAAAGATTTCCAATGGGTACGACTTGTGCACCTTGGGAGAGGAATGTTTGGGAATTGTCATCTTGCCAGTGACTATAATACAGAGTACCAATTCTGTATTAAAAAGGTTAGAGGTCAAATGTCAGATGTCAATGTACTATAACTAGTGATTGATTTTATCAGTGCATGAAGGTAGATCAATTTTATACCATGTGCAGATTTTTAAAGACATTTATGTTTTTAGGAAATCTTTCTTAATTTTGAGTAAGATTTGATTTACTGATTGTACAGTTCTTGAGTTGGACTTTACCGTTTTGTAAAAGACATAGCCATATACATTCTTTCACATAAATACTGAAAAATATTAATATTTGTTTCACAGATACACATTTCCAAGTACAGAGAGGACGAAATCAAGATCTGGTCAGATTTGGATAATCGAAACATAGTCAAATTCCATGGAGCACTTCGTAGGAAGGAGAAGATCTACATCATTTCAGAATTCATTCCTGGTATGATTATCATCATATTAAATGTTTTGGAATTATCGTGTAATAAATTCTCACTTGCTATTTCTCTCTCTTGTATGACAAACCAAGATAACATTAATCAGCGACTATTGCACCATTTCTTATAATGTGACATCAGTTATTAAATATATTTTAGGCAAAAAAGTAAATCTGTAGTTACTCAGGCACTGCCGCATCATGCCAAACACTGTCGCATTGATCAATTTTATTTTATATATTGAAAAGGGAAATAAATCAATTTTACATTTTTCCAAGTTGAAAAAAATGAGATATCCCCCTTATATCCTAGTAGATAGTGGTTTTTATTGGATACATGATATATATTTCTTGTTAATATGGTATTTTATGAATTAACTTTTATACCAGTATTTGGAAAAAACAATATTTAAAGTTGAGTACAAATTATAATTAATGTAAGAAATCAAAAATTAAGAATCAATTGATATCATCAAAGAGAGATATTGAAAGACACAAGATATGCTAAAATAATAATTAAGAAAAAAAAAAAAAGCCTGCCTGCCACATTTTCAAATTTTTGGCCTGAGATTATTTTTTTTTTGCCTTATCATTTGCACTTGTTTTATAGGACCCCTCTACCCTATAGTAATCACTCCAGCCAGCCATCAACACTTTATATGGCACACAATTACTTAAGTTCTTTGAGAAGATTTTCATAAATTTTATACATAGTACTTGAATTCGGTCGAGTAGATTCCTTTCAATTTTTAGATATATTATCCTTGTGGTTACAGGGTTATGGGATTTAGAATTTTTCAATATGGCACTTTCAGTGCAATAACTTGAAATTATACCTGAGAAGATTTTCATTGAATTCACAGGTAGTTCTTGGATTAAGAAGATAAAGAACTCTTTTGATTTTCAGACTTTTCGACTTTGTTGTTACACAGTTATGGGACTTTAAAATTTTTAATATCTTAAAATAAGATAATAGCATAAAATAACAAAGTCTTGCATTACACGAGAAAACTTTTGTCAGTTTTGTAATACTCTGATTAGGCAGAGAAAGACCCACTTCAATTTTCAGATTTCTGTCTGTCTGTCAACATTTTCTATAGCACATGATGAATTTAGTTTCCTTGGGAAGCTTAAATATTTTCATCTGTACATCCATCAGGCACCACTGTGGGACCCTTTGTGACTTTTCAGCCTTCTAGTTATTTCAGCTTTCTAGTTATTTCATTAAAAGTGTCACAGTGTATCGGTCTTGTTTCTTATTTGGGAAATATTGAATGCGTTAGAGAACATGGTTTCTATTTTTACCATTGACCTTTCTACAAAAGATACATGTAATAAGACTATAATTAAGTTATATTTTACTGTGCACTCTACTCTCACAGAAGGGAAAGTGTAGTAATTTTTTATCAAAAATTCAAAAACCAGTAATATTTGTACATTTGTAATTGATACTGTATCATTGGATCATCAAATTTTTTTATTTTTTTTTAGAAGTGACATATATTTGAATGCACAGTCTTTATCAAAATAAACTTTCAATGCTTTTAACAAATGAAAATCATTTAAGGGGATCAAGTGGTACGAAAAATCTTCAACATATTCTGATTTAGATACAGATGTCACTCAGTTGATGGAATTTGTAGTTGTTAAATTTTATGTCTTTTGTAGGAGGAAATCTTACTGACATCATAAAATCTCAGAGGACCCTGATGAGACGTCTGAGTCAGAAGAAAGCTTTGCAGTTTTTTCATCAACTGTTAAAAATTCTAATTTACCTGGAAAAGAAATCAGTTATTCATGAAGACATAAAATGTAAGAAAGGGTTCATATGCAACAGAATTAGTAGATAATTAGATGTTATGTTTTGACATATTTTTCATAGAATTTATAAATAACGGTCATTTATCGTAGAGTAGAGTAGAACTTTAGTTACACAGAATTTAATTAATTTTAGTGTACCCCTTTTAATCATTTTATGAAAGATCAAAGTACAGCTGCACCCATGATTGCCTTAAAAATCCCCCCCCCCCCCACTCCTTTTTTTTTTCGTCAATTTTGATTTTAAAAAAAATTGTAATCCAGTTTTTGGCAGTACTACTATTGTCTTGATATTTATATGCTATTGAATTAAAGTAGTACTTACTTGTAACAACACACAGTTCTTGATGATAACTATGACTTTTTTTTTCATTTAAAACAAATTGATTTTGTGTTTACACTGTACCTGGCTCTCCAATTGATCGGCTGTAATTCAATATTGATTTTTCAGCTGACAACATTCTCATGAGAGAAGATGGCAGAGAGATAGTCCTGGCAGACTTTGGTGTGGCTCGAAGGCAGACCTCAAAAGTCTCCAGTCTTGTGGGCACACCCACTCACTTCAGTCCTGAGAAAGCCGAAAGCAGTGGACATGCTTTCAAGTCGGACCTTTGGGCAGCCGTGTGCGTCCTTATTCACATTCTCAGTGGGGACCCACCATGGGTGAGACGGTACCCTACTGCAACAGCTATGCATTTCTTGGTAAAGAATATTTTCATCAATCTTTTTCAGAGTGAATATACTGAAGATCTTCATCAGTGTATGAAGGAGAAGTACATCTTAGTCACATTCTTTTTTCTACAGACATTTTAATTCACAAGTTTTGACATGTAGTGACATGTGCTGAAATATTTAGCAAGTTGAATTTTAATTGAGATGGAGGTTATGCTGAACATCTAAGTCACATTATCGCTAAAGTCTTCATTTCTCACTATATTTGTGAGCTCTTCATTAACATGCAATATTCGTTGGCATAGTGTGTGTGTGTCTGATTGAATCGGCTGCTAAGTAGCACAGCTTTTTTAGGGCTGTCAGGTTAGTCTACTCTCATATGAAAAACAAACTAATCAAAACCAATTGTGAAAAAATATTTACTTCATTTAAATCTAGAGTGTAATATGTAATGTCCTGTATCTGTTGCTTTTGAACAATTTCCCTATTGAATAAATTTCTTTCAAACAATTCTAACAGCAGACACACTAATATTCAACAGTAGACACACTGATATTCAACAGTAGACACACTAATATGCAACAGTTGAATGATTTCTGAAGTGCTGCGATTCTCATTTTTAAGAGTTACAATTAAATTTTTAACTTTCTCATTTTTGACTCTTAGTAAAATTCTGCTCATGGAAGTTGCAGACGACAATAGATATAAAATTACGTTATTTCTTACATCAAGGTAACCAGTTAAAAATCAATGGATAACTTGTATTTTCCATAGAGTTATTGCTCTTTTCTTAATTGAGATGCGCTAAAATAAAACACCCATCACCAGTTTAAAAAGTCACAAATACTTTGGCTATGGCACTGTACATAACTCCTTGACATTCTGGATAAACTGCATATTGCATATAAAGAATTTAGATACTGCAGAAATGAAAATGTGTGCGTTATATATAGTCCAAGTGTGTGTTATATATAGATCGCCACCAAGCCAGCACCTTTAGAAGACATTCCAAAGAACATTCGTCGTGAGTTACGGAATCTGATTCAAATTGGGCTAGAGAAAAAACCACAAGATCGACCAACAGCCAAAGAACTGTTACAGCATGAGGCCTTTCAGTTCCTCAGTAAGTGATGTTATCTTTGGTCTACACCTGCAATGTCCTGCATTTTCTGTAAAATTTCTGCTTAATGATTGTTATGTCCTGTGACATCATGTCAAACAACAGAGTGTTGTGTCACAATATTCTGACATTTTTGTGAATATTTGAGCAGAGGAAATATGTAATATGGTTTAAAACAGCATTATAATTCTTTTCTATATTAGTTACATTTCAACTGGAAGAAAATGAATTTTTATAACGAAACAGTTATAGCCTGGGTCCTTGGACCCAGTCAATAACTGTGTACCACTGTATAGAATACCCGTCAATGACTGTATACCACTGTACAGAATACCCAGTCAATGACTGTATACCACTGTACAGAATACCCAGTCAATGACTGTATACCACTGTACAGAATGCCCAGTCAATGACTGTATACCACTGTACAGAGTGCCCAGTCAATGACTGTATACCACTGTATAGAATACCCGTCAATGACTGTATACCACTGTACAGAATGCCCAGTCAATGACTGTATACCACTGTACAGAATGCCCAGTCAATGACTGTATACCACTGTACAGAATACCCAGTCAATGACTGTATACCACTGTACAGAATGCCCAGTCAATGACTGTATACCACTGTACAGAATACCCGTCAATGACTGTATACCACTGTACAGAATGCCCAGTCAATGACTGTATACCACTGTACAGAATGCCCAGTCAATGACTGTATACTACTGTACAGAATACCCAGTCAATGACTGTATACCACTGTACAGAATACCCAGTCAATGACTGTATACCACTGTACAGAATGCCCAGTCAATGACTGTATACCACTGTACAGAATACCCAGTCAATGACTGTATACCACTGTACAGAATGCCCAGTCAATGACTGTATACCACTGTACAGAATACCCAGTCAATGACTGTATACCACTGTATAGAATACCCGTCAATAACTGTATACCACTGTACAGAATACCCAGTCAATGACTGTATACCACTGTACAGAATGCCCAGTCAATGACTGTATACCACTGTACAGAATGCCCAGTCAATGACTGTATACCACTGTACAGAATGCCCAGTCAATGACTGTATACCACTGTACAGAATACCCAGTCAATGACTGTATACCACTGTACAGAATACCCAGTCAATGACTGTATACCACTGTACAGAATGCCCAGTCAATGACTGTATACCACTGTACAGAATACCCAGTCAATGACTGTATACCACTGTACAGAATACCCAGTCAATGACTGTATACCACTGTACAGAGTGCCCAGTCAATAACTGTATACCACTGTACAGAATACCCAGTCAATGACTGTATACCACTGTACAGAATGCCCAGTCAATGACTGTATACCACTGTACAGAATGCCCAGTCAATGACTGTATACCACTGTACAGAATGCCCAGTCATTGACTGTATACCACTTTATAGAATACCCAGTCAATGACTGTATACCACTGTACAGAGTGCCCAGTCAATAACTGTATACCACTGTACAGAATGCCCAGTCAATGACTGTATACCACTGTACAGAATACCCAGTCAATGACTGTATACCACTGTACAGAATACCCAGTCAATGACTGTATACCACTGTACAGAATGCCCAGTCAATGACTGTATACCACTGTACAGAATACCCAGTCAATGACTGTATACCACTGTACAGAATACCCAGTCAATGACTGTATACCACTGTACAGAGTGCCCAGTCAATAACTGTATACCACTGTACAGAATACCCAGTCAATGACTGTATACCACTGTACAGAATGCCCAGTCAATGACTGTATACCACTGTACAGAATGCCCAGTCAATGACTGTATACCACTGTACAGAATGCCCAGTCATTGACTGTATACCACTTTATAGAATACCCAGTCAATGACTGTATACCACTGTACAGAGTGCCCAGTCAATAACTGTATACCACTGTACAGAATGCCCAGTCAATGACTGTATACCACTGTACAGAATGCCCAGTCATTGACTGTATACCACTGTACAGAATGCCCAGTCAATGACTGTATACTACTGTATAGTTAATTAAAAAAAATTAATGCAACAAACAATAAAACACAAGAATTATAACACTTTGTCTGTAAAAAGATCAGAACTTTAAAAAGTGAATTGAACTGGTATATGCCTGTATGCACATGTCCATACTTACATTTACTGAATCTTTTCTCATATATTTCTTTGGAAATTGACATTGCTTTCATCCTAAACAATGATTACATGCTTGTTGCAAACTAGATTGATCTGGTTTTTTAGTATACAACTGTCTGTGTAATCATTACCAGATATGGAGCATTGTCAAGGTCAAAGGGCGTGTTGGGTATTTTGATTAAAGAAATGAATAGATCAACAATGATATTTTAGTTTAAATCTAGTTTATGTTTTAAAAAATACATAAAAATATAAATATAAACAATAAAATGTCTTTGTTGTTTTATCGCATGTTAAGAATTTATTCTGCAATGCTTGCTACCTTCATCGCCCATTAAAACAACAAAGAAAGCATTTTATATGTTTAAGTGAATATAAGGTTTGCAGTTTTGATGGGGATTATTTGATGTCCTTTTTAGGTGAATGTGGAGAAAATATGTACTCGCTTTTGACTTCTGGGAACCCCACTGAGGATGATATGCGTCTGCCATCCAATCAACAGACTGAACCAACAAATGAGATTATAGAGGAAGTAGAACACAGTCTGAATAACTTAGAGAACTTAAAGATGTTTGAGGATCGTGTGACCATTAGAC
This sequence comes from Ostrea denselamellosa, assembly GCA_024699665.1. NCBI lineage: Eukaryota > Metazoa > Mollusca > Bivalvia > Ostreida > Ostreidae > Ostrea > Ostrea denselamellosa. The sequence continues at coordinate 5,747,474 of JAMZEH010000065.1, read as the reverse complement.
AGGATATTACCAGTATCTTGGGCGCATCAAAGAAAGTGGAGGAAGATGTAGAACCATCAATATTGAATTCAGTCAATGTGGAAAAGGAAGTCTCTTTGCGGCACACTACTCATCCTCCCAAACTGTGTAGCCAAGATTTGTATCAAAGCATCAAAGACTTGAAAAGTGAATCCTCTATTCCGGAAAGCTTCAAGATGTCTATTTTAGCCACACCAAAGGAAATCTTATCAGATATTACAGATTTTAAGACTCTCTATCTTCATGATGAATCAAGTCTGAATGATTTCCCTCATATAGACACAAATTTAACAGTACTTCCACTTTTTGATGGTACAGAACTGTACATGGACCCCCCAAGCAATGAGATAACTGCAGATGATGTGCAAATTCCTCTAAACTTCAGTGATAACTTGCCTGCCTTTACTAACCTTTTGGGAGATGATAATGAAGAAACAGAAATAGACAAACTTCATACACAAGTTTTAAATGAGCAGCTTTCAAAAACAAGCAGCAGTAGTGATCTTCTTGGTGTTGCTTCTCAGAGTTCACACCTCAACAGTGGTAGTCATGGAAGCAGTGAATTCAACCAGGACAGAATCATACAGACCCTTATTGAGGAACCAGATAATGGGAATATTGGACAGAGCCATTCACAAAGTGAATCTTCCTCCAAAAGTGATCAAATGAACAGCCTATCAAGACACTCCTCCAGCAGCTCTGCAATACCCGAACCTTTGATGCTAATTTTAAACAAACCCATAGACAGTACCAACAACAGCAATGTCACAGAAGGTGGGAATCTTCCCAATTCCATCTTGTTTAATTTTGATTCAACTTCTAAATCCAAATCAAGCGAAAGCTTCCACACACCAGCTGAAGATATCCCAGTGGAGAAAAATGAAAAGAAAAAGGAAATGCCAGACGCTGCATCCAATCAGGAAATAGCTTCGTCAGACAGGAGGGAAGATGATTCAGGAAATATGGATGCTGATCATGCAAAACCAAGGACGGCTGCTGTGGATGCCAGCTTACAAGGTGTTGCAAAACCTCGCAAAACCACCATGTTTGATGACGATTATGGTATCAATGATGAGGATTTGTTTGCAGTAGATGAGACACCATCAGCAAACAAGTCCAGAGACCTTAGCATCAACAAAGACAATACGAGTCTCAATCTGAGTGGACAGGAATCCAGTGAATCTCAGGGCGAAATGATGGCTCCAGGTCCCATCATGCCGTTTACAATAGATCCTAGTAAACAGATGGTGGTGTTAGACACTGACCCTAGCAAAATTATTCCACCACCTGTCAACTTCAAGAAATCGAACCATCGAAAACCAAACTTACATGTAAATGTTCAGAATCCGTCAAAACCTACAAAAAATCAATTTCGACTTTCAAACCCAGATGTTAGTTTTCCCTATACTCCTCTGACTCCTCCAAAGTTCTTCACTCCACAAGAGAACCAGACCAAGCCATTCAATCTGCTGCACCCCAATGCTTCTACCCCTAGATCTTCCTCCCCCCCAAATCTTAAAGAACAAGAGGAAGAATATGGTGAGTGAAAATATCACTCTTTGTTCATAGCTCACCTGAGCTTTTAGCTTTATAGATCACCTCTTGTCTGTCATCCAACTGTCTGTCCATCAACTGCACATTTTCATCTTCTTCTCCAGATCCACTGAGCCATTTCAATCAAACTTGGCACAAATCATCCTTGGATAAAGAGAATTTAAGTTTGTTCAAATGAAGGGCCATTAGGAACCCTAGGGATAGGGTGGAGATAAAGTTTTATACGGGAATATAAATTGAATTAATCAAAAGGAATTCTTTACAAGAATAGCAAAGGTCACATTAAATCATATCAAAATGCAAACTTTCCTAAATTGTGTTGATTCAATTTTTTTTTTTTTATTCAAATTATTAACAGTGGCGTTAGGGTAGATTCAAATGATTAATAGTGGGGTTAGGGTGGATTCAAATGATTAAGACTTGGGTTAGGATGGATCAAATTGTATGCAGGAGAGAAAATATTTTAAAAGTCTTCTTTTGTAGAACAGCAAGGTCATGTTAGTCATATAGTTATTGAGGATCCACTTTCATGTTGGATCATGCTATGACTCTTTGGAGCTAGGTTTCGGCCACAATATAGGGTCAGAATTTTTCTTGGGAATAAAGATTGAAAAGAAATCTGTTAAAAATCACAATAACTGGGCCAAGGTGACTGGGAGTGAGTGATGTGGCCCATGGGCCTCTTGTTACATTCTTGTAATAATGCTCATCTTTTCACAGGCAGTATTATGATATAGGTTTTTTCATTTGTCAGTTCATCTGCTAGCTTTGTCATGTCTGGGTCAAATCTTTCACACTGTGAAGCTTAAGACTATCAAACTTGGTGAGGGGGAAGGTGGGTTGTGAATCAAATATAAGTCATTGTGTCCTCTTTCTGGAATTTTGTGACTTTACATACACTTATTGTGATCACATCTTTCACACTGTGCTCAAGGCCAGTACTATACTCTGAAATTTCAGTTAATGCATCTCTGAGAGGAGGGGGTGGGGGGTGTCACAAACTAAATATAGATTACTTTGGTCTTATTGTTTTATATTCTTTGATATAAGCACTTCATATATGATTGAATTCTGCATAAAGAAATTTATTTATTTCTTTTTTGTTGTTGTTGTTGAGCATTTCCAATGTAAAATATGTAGATGTTTATACATTAGAAAATCTTCCCTTTGGAACTTTCATGTTCGGAGTTCTTCTCACATTGCCTGAGAAAGTTTAAATCCCTATACATGTACATGCATTTGAGTTTTTAGAAATCTCTAGAGGTACATGAGACTAAATCTTCACAACATCAGGAATCACGAAATGTTATAATGCTCTCAAGGCTGCAAGTCATGTGAGTCGTGAGCAGCCTTTTGACCCCTGACCCTGTGACGTGATAGGAATCCAGTTTTGAAAATGCACTACAGATTTTCAAAGTTTACAGTCTTTCATAATCATAACTGTATTTAGTCCAAATATTCTGTTTTGTCAGCATGCTACATATAGTTTGTGATATTGATTTTTATCTATTGTTATAGAGATGTTGATAAAGGACTTGTCACAGCACAGTGGAGACCCCATACAAGACATGGTTAGTTACAAAACTATCTTTTTTTGAAAATTTGACAGAAAGGAATTTAAAATGCAAAGCAAGCTTTGCTTATAACATAATTTAACTGCCATGACCATGGAATTCAGAGAAGTGTTCCTCAGAGAGACTGACTTTCTGTGTGTTGTAGAATATGGAGGACCATTCAACACCAAGGAAGGTGGACCTGCAGCCCTCCCTGACGGAGGAGGAGGAGTTCGAATACAGCCTTAAATTTGTGATGGAAAATTACGTCAACACAGAGACCAACGGTCAGTGAAGTTAACAGGGCTGTAACGTGTATTGTAATGCAGATGATACATTGCTTTTATTTTTATGACATCCACTATCCAATTGATTTGAAGTAAGTTTCATCAGAAGAAATATAAACAGAGGATCTGTATATTAGTTTATTAACAAATGGAGATTACTAGAATAACCAGGATTAAAAACTATTTTAAACTTATTCCACATTTGAAATTATTCTAGATATAACTGACATTAGTATCACAATGTCATACTGACAATGTGTACCATACAATAGGTACAAGACTGTGATCAACAGGATTGATAGATTTCCATATTGTTATGCCTTTAGTCACTGGTCTGATTTTGGAATTTCTTCTAACAGCAGCACTGCTTGGATGAAGCTTAAACATCAGTAACTGAACTGTTTTGTTATGAATTGGACTGAAAATCGTAATACAAGTACACACTGAGATGCTTATTTGATAGGAATGGTTAAAATCATTCACATCAATGTGCATGCACATTCCCTTGATTTTTATTGGATAACACTTAAATGTCTAAAACTTTCTTGCATTTCATTGAATTAGTATGAAAATTAAACTGTAGATATCTATCAGAATGCTTAACAATCAAAATTACGGCCAGCAATTGCATGGACATTCAGTTCATTTTGATTGGATAATGCTCTATCTTACAAAGCTCTCTTATAATTCATGGAAATTTAGTTAAAATTATACTGTTCTTAATTAAAGATATATTGAACGATTGAGTAGAACTTAATCAAACAAAATGGCACCAATTTTTAAATGGGAGATGTTTGGGGAACATCTGTTACAATTAGAACTAGTTAGATTTAATATACAAATAAAGCTAAAAACTTAATACAAACTAAATAATGTATATTTATACCATACCAGCATGCAGATTTCAGGACGACTAACAATAACATCATGTTTCCAAAGTAAATTATTTTTTGTTCCTTGGTAAGTAACATTTAAGATAAAAGTAACAGAGTTGAAATTGGATGGTTTTGTGTAACATTTAAGATAAAAGTAACAGAGTTGAAATTGGATGGTCTTGTGTAACATTTAAGATGAAAGTAATAGAGTTGAAATTGGATGGTCTTGTGTAACATTTAAGATGAAAGTAATAGAGTTGAAATTGGATGGTCTTGTGTAACATTTAAGATGAAAGTAATAGAGTTGAAATTGGATGGTCTTGTGTAACATTTAAGATGAAAGTAATAGAGTTGAAATTGGATGGTCTTGTGTAACATTTAAGATGAAAGTAATAGAGTTGAAATTGGATGGTCTTGCGTAACATTTAAGATGAACGTAATAGAGTTGATCTTGGATAACATTTCAGATAAAAGTAACAAAACTGATGTTTTCATCTAACGTTTCAGATAAAAGTATCAAAGTTGAAGTCTTGAAGCTGAATGGTGAAACGTTTACAACAAAGCTGTCATACGAGTATAGTAACAAGTCATGGAAAAGCTTCGTGGAGGAAAACTTTCGAATGGTACTTATACAATGCTTATTGATCGTGTTTATGAGAATTATCAACATCGTTTGATGAAGGGTGATTCTTTGCATGATTTATTTACAGCAATTAAAACAATTTTTAAGTCCTTTATTCAGACCTTTCATGCATGTTCTTAATAAGGAATTATTCTTTGGAAACAAATGATAATTTCTCATTTCCCTACATTTATTTTTAACATAATCACAAATATATCGATTGCTGATGCAGCCATGGTGGGAAAGGTAGACATAGATGGGGATTAGAGCAATTATTTTAAAATTATCGAAAGTTGGACTTTAAAAAGTGAAAATTTGACAAATTATCAAAAATGGATATTAAAATCACTGGGCAGAGTAAAACCCAGTACATTGGCTGCCCTCGAAGCATTTCAAATAGGTGTTTTCACCACAGATCAGAAAAACTTGACTTCTTCAACTTGTTTGATTACATTTCATTATTCAGTATCAAAATTGTTTGTCAGACCTACCTGGATAATGCATATTTACATGTACATGAGTATAGAAGTGTATAGATCTTCTATGTTCATGCAATTCCAAATTCACTTTTTTTTTTTAACCTCAACATAGATTGGCTAATCTGGGTATTTGAGTTTATCAAATTGAAGTGTTTGACTTCTGGTAGAAGGCCTCGTGTTAAAATGGGCAGGGACAAATAGATAAGTAATAAAAGAGATGCTTATACTGTAAATACTTTTAGGTCACCTCAGTTACCTAGGTAACCTATTACTATTGGTCCGTGTCGGTCTTCATACATTGAACATTTTTAACTTCTTCATGATAACTACCATTTCAATTCTTTTCAAATTTGGGCCAAGGGGGATATAAATTGTAAAATTCGGGATCCCTGCACCAATGGGGGCCTTGGGGGTGGGACAAAAACTGCCAAACGTTTACAACCACATACAATGTATATCTATAAGAAAAACTGAACGCATAGTTATGTAGTGCAAGAAGACCTGTACTAAAATTTCAAATTGTATGATCTACAGTACATTATGACATACAGCTTAGTCCCCTAGGGCAGAGCTAAATCAGCAAAAAGAAATACTAATCGATATATCATACGCGTTATATAATACAATCATCTATTTATTTCAGTGCATTATGACAAAACACTATACATTATGTGTATGGATGTGGAGATTGTGAATATTCATGATCTCTGGATTAATTGAGATTGTGAATATTCATGATCCCTGGATTAATTACAGGCTAGGCTTCAGTCATTGTTATTAATATAGTAAAAATGCAGTTCAGGAATTTTGTACTTTAAAATGCAATTTTATTCTTGGACATTGAAAAAAAGTAAATCGGAGAAAGCTAAGGACAATTTATTTTCATTTTTACAAAAATTGTTAACACTTTGTTTGATTGAGCTATTGAAGAATAGGTGCCTGTTACTCTGGTGACCATTAAAGCATTTTGGCCTCTTGTGGTCATTTTGGGATGTCATTAATTTTCAGTGTTCTTGTTCCAGATGGAGACGGATGGAATTACCATGCTGACTCTCTATTTTATGGATAACACTCTACTGGATCTACAGGAGAGACCAATAGAATGTCACCAGAATTACAAGGTGTCCCTAAAAGTTGTCGAGGTCACAGAGCATGGGCGTGATGACTTGGTGTGGTATTGCCAAAATTGTATCTGCAGGAGTGGAGGGGGTATTCCTGTTTAACATAGACATCAGAACACTCGCTGGGGACCAGCTCATCAAGAAATACAGATTTGTACCGTTGATACATGTATGTTAAGGAAATCATAATTTATTTGTTTTGTGTACTTATTTTCTTTGTTTTCATCGTTTTGCACTTAATTCACACAGTGCTTATTTGTACTGGTATGTACATGCTGATCATTTCCAGGATGACAAATCAAATTTGTTAATGTGTAAACAGTTGACAAAGTGGCCTTTGATGAATCGAATCAGTTGAATTGTATTGTAGACATGGATTTCAGAGATTACAATCATATTTCAGTCTCACGTATTAACTGCATGACTAACGGACCAATATTCATTGAAATGAAAGAAAAAACTGACATGCTTCAGGATAAGCCTGTTAACAAATGATCTGCTGCAAAATAGCATATAAAGAATTAACTGACACAAGACGTAGCCTGTTGTAAACATTATTTACGAATTATAGTGGAATATATCATATTTAATACAATTTTATATATGTATATATGTCAGTAGTTCTCTATGCAAAACAAGATTTGTTTAATATTTAGATGTGTCAATAAGTTTACAGTCCAACCACATGGACAGGTGCCTGCGTAGAACTTGAAAATTCAAATTTTGTTCGATGTCCTTAAAGGTGATGATTTTTATTGGAATAGATTTTATACACTCATGTACATTAAGAAATGTGTTTTAATATGTTAAACTTGATATGTTACATAATTTTAGCAGTGTTTTAATATGGTAAATTTGATATTTTGCATAATTTTAGCAATATGTACAAATGACTGGCTTCTGTAGTGGGGCCTTTGTTTTATCTGCTTTAATTACATGATGTGATAACCCACACCCGTGATAAATGTGCAGGGTTTGATAACAGTAATTGTACACACATTCTGTAGTCAAGAACTGAATTGAACAGTGCAGTGCAAACTTATAAGCCATTGGACAGTAAGCTTTTACAGTAAATGAAACAATTGTTAAAACCTCTCATGTGATTTACATATACGACTGAATTTTGTTAATTAGGGCCTCAAAATAAGTGTGTCTGAACACACATTTTTCCAAACCTTTTCTGGCTATCCCTGCAGCTACAGATTTTATAATGATAAATGAATTGGGTTACAAATGGAATTTGAGCATTATTGATCTATTTTTGAAAGAGTTATGGACTTAGAACTTGGCAAATAATGCTACAAAACGGGGCCATGCTGCTTTGCTTTCCATCACAATATCTAGTTAACCACTACATGTACTAAATCACTGTGAATTGCTGTTGATTTGTACAGTAATTTACAATCGAAAGGAAATCAAACATTTTTTATAAATGAAAAGGCTTAATGGATAAGACATTTCTCTATGGGATATCTACAGCTTTGCCTTGTCATTGACCTAAAATTAGCAACATTTTGACTTCCATCTGATTCCTATGTAAGAAGCCTGGCTGAATCACATTAATTTTTTAAAAGAAAAAGTTATTTATTTTTATAGAGATAATATAGTAGATGAGCCGAGTTGGGTCCTTTATTCTATGTTTCCAGCTTGAACAGGTTGTCAGCTTTGACTTTATACTAAGTCATGATGTATATAATACGGTTGTTGGACCCAGAATCACTATTAAGGAATTTAAAATAGAAGGTTATCTGAGGTCTGTATAATCATCATCCCATCATTAAGTAAACGGTCTGACAGTCTGTGTTAAAGAAGAATGGGAAATTTTACTCTAATGTTTTATACAGCTTTAGATTTATGACATAAGTGTGTATTTAAAACGTTTAACATAGATGTGCAGGTGTATACAAGCCTGTTTTTTACATGCTTTTAGCAGTCTCAGAAATTGTAGACTGTGCAATGTAGACAAATTTATTTGTATATAGCATTGATATAGAGTGGAACTAAGTATCAGTAACACATAATATGAATGCTGCGGCTCTTACTATGTTAGTTCTGTCTTACATATACTTTTAGTTCACCTGAGCTGAAAGCTCAAGTGAGCTTTTCTAATCATCCATTGTCCTTCTGTTTTTAAACTTTTCACATCAACTTCTTCTTCAGAACCACTGGGCCAATTTCAACCACACTTGGCACAAATCATCCTTTGGTAAAGGGTATTCAAGGACAATACCCTTCTCCAAGGGGAGATAATAATGAAAAAGCAAAAATACATGGGCAAATTTTAAAAATCTTCTTCTTCAGAACCAGCAGGCCAATTTCTATCAAACTTAGTACACATCATCTTTGGGTGAAGGGAATTCATGTTTGTTCAATTGAAGGGCCATATCCTCTTCAAAGGGGAGGTAATTACAAAAATGCAAAAACATGGATGGTTTTTTCTCAAGTACCACTGGACCAGAATAGTTCAAATTTACATGGCAGTTTCCTGATAGAGTGCAGATTCACGTTTTTGAAATCATTGCCCCAGGGGTAGGGTGGGGCCACAATAGGGGATCAAAGTTTTACATGTGAATGTGTAGGAGATATTTTTAAATATGGGCCAAGGTGACTCAGGTGAAAGATGTGGCCCATGGGACTCTTAATTTTTTTACCATTACTATGCACCTCAGTGTGAGGCGTTTGTGATAAACGTCTAGCACTATCTTCTCCAAAAGTCAACGTTGACACGAGAAATTTTGTTATTGCTAGACATTTCTGTCACTGTAACAGATGTGTAAGGGCTGTAGAGAAGTCAAACGTCAGGATCGTAATTATTGTTTTCATCTTTAACCTTAAACTGTCCAATATAGTCTAGAAGGTCAAAATCAGAGCAATATGAATTTTATCGTGAAGGTCAAGCTTTATTTACTTGTAGACTGTGCTTCATCGAGACAATGATTAGACTCTGTATATGTATGAGACAGTGTATGTGATATGTACTGAGCAATATAGGTTACATAGCTCTTTGGATTTTAACAAGCTATCAAATATAAAACAAAACCCAGCTGAAATTAAAATGATAAAATATGAGTGCTATTTTGAAATGACCATTGATGCATAATTTGTTGTGTACACAGATCTTGTGATTTTTTGCATTGTCTTTTTAACTACTGTGAATGAAGATTTTGAAGTGCTTTATATGTATAATTTTAGATATTTCTAACATGATAGCTTTATTTTTCATTGTTGCACAATTTTCTAATATTTGATAACAAATAAAAGTATATACTGAATATTCTGATTTTTCTTTTCTTTGTTTATCTCACCACACAAAGGTTTATTGAACATGTTTGGTATGTGACAGTAATATAGTCTAGAAGGTCAAAATCAGAGCAATATGAATTTTATCGTGAAGGTCAAGCTTTATTTACTTGTAGACTGTGCTTCATCGAGACAATGATTAGACTCTGTATATGTATGAGACAGTGTGTGTGATATGTACCTAGCAATATAGGTTACATAGCTCTTTGGATTTTAACAAGCTATCAAATATAAAACAAAACCCAGCTGAAATTAAAATGATTGAAGATAAGTGCTATTTTGAAATGACCATTGATGCATAATTTGTTGTGTACACAGATCTTGTGATTTTTTGTATTGTCATATTAACTACTGTGAATGAAGATTTTGAAGTGCTTTATATGTATACTTTTAGATATTTCTAACATGATAACTTTATTTTTCATTGTTGCACAATTTTCTAATATTTGATAACAAATAAAAGTATATATTGAATATTCTGATTTTTTCTTTTCTTTGTTTATCTCACCACACAAAGGTTTATTGAACATGTTTGGTATGTGACAGTAATATGTACCTTTCAAAGCAGTGTCATAGAGTATTTTCTTAAAATGATTGGGTTGTCAAGATTATTTTCATTTCTAGATGTGTGTAATGTACGTCGATATGTTAAACATACATGTACATGGATCAGAGGCACAATGATTTTTACATTTATTTTTTAAATTGTGTATTTTTATTTTTAAATCATCAACCCAAATTCATTTGTGGAGAAGAAAGGAAGAAGTGTATGTGTCAGATTTCATGAATCATTATCTGTGTACACATAGCATTGTGGTTGTATATTGGTTAACATGCCACAGGAGACTTTTTCACACATATGGAGACGTCACTATTGCCGGTGAAGGGCTGCAAAATTTAGGCCTATGCTCGGCACTTATGGCCCTTGAGCAGGGAGGGATTTTTATCGGGCCACACCCGCTGTGACATGGGGCCTCGGTTTTTGCAGTCTCTTCTGAAGGACCGCCCCATTTAGTCGCTTCTTACGACAAGCAAGGGGAACTGGAGATTTATTCTAACAACCCGGATCCCCACGGGGCGTTATCAAAGTGGAGCTGTGTGATTATTCAAATCAAGATATAAAAAATGTTCTTGCCGTATTACTTTGCCATATGGAGATCTTATGATTCTATCTTCAATCGTGATTCTTAAGGCCATCATACATTTTGAATTCTTAGTGAAAATTAAGATTTGTACTATGGCATACATGTGAACCCACGTACTTGACTCCTTTCCCTTGACCTAAGTGTGGCGGAAAACAATCAATCAATTGATCTAAGTGATGGAATACCATCTACCAGAGCAGAAAAGATGGAATGTACAATGAATATAGGAGCTGAAACCCAGTGATTGATACACATGAAACATGTACTGTCACAAAACTTAGTAAACTCGTAAAATGATAACAAACTTGAATTTGCACTATGTCAAGAAGCTTCCATGTAAATTTGAACATGTCTGGCCTAGTGTTTCTTGAGAAGAAGACTTTTAAGTGACATGTAATTCTTTTTTTTTTTCTTTGCATTTTTGTAATTATCTCTCTTTTGATTGGGGCATGGCTCAAATTTGAATTCTCTTCACCCAAGGATGGTTTGTACAAAGTTTGATTGAAATTGGCCTGCTGGTTCTGGAGAAGAAGATTTTTAGAATTTGTCAGTGTATTTTCGCTATTATCTCCCTTGGAGAAGCGCGTTGCTCTTCATGTGAACAAACTTGAATCACACAAGGATTCGCCAAGTTTGGTTGAAATTGGCCCAGTGGTTCTGGACAAAAAGTTGAAAATGTGAAGTTTAAAATGACAACGACGGACAACGGAAAGTTTTGATCACGAAAGCTCACTTGAGCCTTCAGCGCTGGTGAGCAAAACAGGACTCTTGTGAGGAGACCTTCATGAAGCAATAGCTATCATCTTCAATCATTACACCCTCTGAACCCAACACAAATATTTCGTATCATTATGATAGGTTTGTCCTGGGTGATCGGATTCGGTTTCAATGACCCAGGTTTTTTTAATGTGTATTTTTGCTTAAAAAAGCCCTTGTCATTACGGAAATGTTACACCACTGGGGTAATTCAGAATTTATTGACTCATCATCACATTGACCAAAAATACCGTAAAATGTTGGCTTGATACTGCCTACGCATTCTAGCAACTGAGAAATAAATAATAGCCCAAAAATTCGAGAATTTATACATATTTCAAAGCAGTTTTCACACACAGAGAATATCTATCAAACTGTCAGAAACATAATCTGAATATTTTATGTCAATTGATCGAGTAATTAAGAAGAAAATTTAAAAGAAACCCGGACTCTCAATTTGCTCAGGACTGGGTTTAACTACCCATCTTACAAACACCCAATTTCTTTTCACCAGGTCTTATACTAAATCGTTCAAACGACTTTACAAATCGTGTAAACAATTTTTTTAATGGTACAAACAAGTTTTTTTTTTTTATGGTACAAACGAGTTTTTAAATCATCCTTCGAGTTGGAGATTACACCTCAGTAATAAACCTGTCGTTCCGCCAATTTTTGGTTTTTGAAAACAGAAATCTACGTATGATTTTAGATTATGCGACACCGGTAACGAGTACATCATCTTTTAGGAAAACCACCGCTGCAGCAAACCGTATTATGATAATCCAATCAATTCACAGAACTGAATGGGGGTATTTTTTCCAAGATGGCGACTTTCGTCCCTTGTATCGATTAATACTACTTGCAGGGTGGTTAGAGCATCGCCCTCAAAATCACAAGGCCTCTCACCTCTAGTCAGTGCTGGTTCGAATCTCGCTCGCGCCGATATATGTGACAAAGTTTGCCAGTTTACTTTCGGACGGTCGGTGTCTCTTCCTGGGTACATTGTATCTTGGTTCTCTCTCCTCCATCAATAAAAACTGGACGCCACCAGATAACTGAAAAATTGTTGGGTGTGGCGGAAAACAACAATCAATTCAATCTACTTGCAAAAGGGGGGGGGGGGGGGTGTTAACGATGTATAAATCAATTATCAAGACGTGTCATCATCGTTAACTAGCAAAATAACTTCAAAGGAGGTTTTAATTAATTATTTTAAGTACATGTATTTGTAATAATACATAATATGCTATACCCCAGCTGGTACATCCAATTTCTTCCTCTAATCCCTTGTCTTCCTCAAATCCCTTGTCTTCCTTTAACCCCATGTCTTCCTCTCTTCATTGTTTTTATTTATTTTAATACATTTATTTAAATTATTTTGTAACATGAAGGGGGGATGCAAAGGGCAGACCGGAATTCGAACCCGGGCCCCCTGAGTCTCTAGTCAGGTGCTCAACCGAATTATCTGGCCACCAGCGATCGAACCCGAATGACCGCTACATTCCTCCCTCCTTGAATTGTCTTTGTCCTCGAAGATATATAATCCAGGTTGTTTTGCCTCTGGTAGGACTCTCAGAGGTGGTCAACATCAAATTATGTAACAGACCGAGATTCGAACACCGGCCGCTTGAATTCTCTAGTCAGGAACGTGCTCTACCAACTGAGCTAACTGGCTGCTGGCGATCGAACCCATATCGTCGCTACAATTCACTCTTTTTCTTCTTAGTATTATTAATTTTTGTTTTGAAGGAAGTTATTGGACCAGATTTAGTTGCTCTTAAGAACATATCATATAGTTTTAGATATAGTAACATATTAGATGTACCTAGAGTCAGGACTAGCACTTATGGTAAAAAGTCTTTTAAATATGCATCTGCTGTTTTATGGAATGAACTTCCTGAAAATTTTAGATCTGAATCAAATTTCTCACATTTTAAAAGCCTTATATCAACCTGGAATGGAAAGGCATGTAAATGTACAGCATGTTCAATTTAACTGTGTGTATTCTGTTTCATTTCTGTTTAGTTTTATGTTATGCATGATGCTCTAGTTTAATTTCTGTATTAGTGCCATTAGTTTACCATACTTTTGAGTCTGCTGCTGTATCTTAATTCTATATTTGTGCTATTCCTTTACCATACTTTTGGTGCTTTAAATTATCTTGATGCCATACTAGTGCTTGCTTGTGCCAATTAAGTATATATGACAGTATGTGTTACATGTATTTACTTTGTGATAGGGTACTAATTTTATCGCCTTACTAATATTATTGCTTTGCTTTATGCTATATTATTTCAAATGTCTGCATGCGTCGTGTTGTCTATTGTCTTGTCATTTTGCTTGTATGTTTATTGTTAGTGATGTCGGTCAAAAGCTCCCTGGAGATTGTGTTGTACTGTTTACATATACATACCGACTTTAAATAAATCTTATCCTTATAGTAATATTTTAGTACTATATAGTAATTATACCTTTATAAGCTTCCAAGGATAGGGAGACAAAAATTTAAGGGGCTAAACTTGTCGTAGACCGAAACCTCTCGGACCGATGGTTTTCACTTCAAAGCGAAAGTAGAATAATGTGGTTTGTGGTGCTGGGTTTAGTGGCACCTGTCAGTTTAATTTGCTGGCTTGGTACCATAGTATACGGCTATGTTTATAATGGTAAGGGTTTTTTCTTTTAAAAAAAGTCCAGTTTAGTTGTAAAAGTACTTTAATCATGTTTTAAACAGAAAGAGGCATTTTTCATGTTCTGCTATCCCCGCTTCCGACATTTAAGTATAAAACTGTGAAAGTAACTACTCTCCTATGCCAAAAATGGGTACCCAAAGAAGAGAAAAAAAATCTACATTTCAAATATTGTTGTTTTTTTTTAAACAATCCTCAGATATAATATGTAGCTAGTTTTTTTTATGACATTGAAACACAGTCACTTGTTTGTATAACTAAGTTACGAAGTTGTATACTAGCTAATAATAACAGACGTCATAATTTATTTACAGAAACAAATGCCTGTTTATAGAAAGCACCGATCAAAGATATAGTCATAGTACATTTATCTTCTGATGATTTTCAAATCAATATTATGTATTTTGCTTTTCAGAAAAAATTCAGACGAGAATTTTGTTAATTTACCGATTATATCTTTGCTGTTTTGCCACTAATGTACAATTCAATATCACTTAATCTGAATGTCGGACACTTCAGCCCAAAGAAGTTTCAGCCCAAAGAGGTACTTTGGCTGAACTTTCTAAAACACTTCTGCTCAAAGACATTTTGGCCCAATTTTTTTCTGTCTGAGTCTGAGTCGCTTTGACCCATTTTTGTTTTGTCTTATTTCAGTGACTGTGTATTGCTTCTCAACAGCATAATATTGTACATCTACACTTCAACTTAATGACTTTTTTTGCCTGATATATCACCCATATATTCCTCTTACTAACAGTATATAGAACATTTCCACTTCAGCCCATGTACACCTACTACTAGGTAGTATTTTTTATTATTATTATTATTATTACCAGTATTTTTAACTCTACAACAGTGTACATAAATTTGATACTTCAGCCTAATGACATATTGAATACAGATGGAAATTGATAAAGTCATCCAGAACTACTGTCATGTCTGTGCAATCTTTTTGTATGTTGTTTCATTTCATTCTTATTTCATTCTTTATTGATTTATCTTATTAGAGGGGCAAAAGTCAGATACAAATGAAAGAATAACAACAATATTATTAAAATGTAGTATAAATAGTTTTGCATATGACAAGATAATAGAAATGGCGTAATGAATTAAACAGTGCTCACTTTAGTATAGTTTGACGTCATCACAAGATCATATGCCTAACTGAACATGTGTTTGTTTAATGATCTGCATGTACACCAAGGTTCACTCCAATTGTTATGATGATAGTTTCTATTATTGTGCAGTGTATAACATCTCTTCATTTAATTCTGCTTATATATAGACACTGTACCAGTCTCACCGTTAAGATGGATGATTGCCATATTGGCACCAGTTTGCATAGCAAGTTGGGGATTGAAGAGGAAAAGTCTGGATCGATCTGGTGTAATAGCAGGTAATCTACAGTGAACATCTGAGTGATAAATCTATAGCAGGTAATCCACAGTGAACATCTGAATGATAAATCTATAGTAGGTAATCCACAGTGAACATCTGAGTGATGAATCTATAGCAGGTAATCTACAGTGAACATCTGAATGATAAATCTATAGCAGGTAATCCACAGTGAACATCTGAATGATAAATCTATAGCAGGTAATCTACAGTGAACATCTGAGTGATAAATCTATAGCAGGTAATCTACAGTGAACATCTGAGTGATAAATCTATAGCAGGTAATCCACAGTGAACATCTGAGTGATAAATCTATAGCAGGTAATCTACAATGAACATCTGAGTGATAAATCTATAGCAGGTAATCTACAATGAACATCTGAGTGATAAATCTATAGCAGGTATATCTACAGTGAACATTTGAATGATAAATCTATAGCAGGTAATCCACAGTGAACATCTGAGTGATAAATCTATAGCAGGTAATCTACAATGAACATCTGAGTGATAAATCTATAGCAGGTATATCTACAGTGAACATCTGAATGATAAATCTATAGCAGGTAATCCACAGTGAACATCTGAGTGATAAATCTATAGCAGGTATATCACAGTGAACATCTGAGTGATAAATCTATAGCAGGTAATCCACAGTGAACATCTGAATGATAAATCAATAGCAGGTATATCACAGTGAACATCTGAATGATAAATCTATAGCAGGTAATCCACAGTGAACATCTGAATGATAAATCTATAGCAGGTAATCCACAGTGAACATCTGAGTGATAAATCTATAGCAGGTAATCTACAGTGAACATCTGAATGATAAATTTATAGCAGGTAATCTACAGTGAACATCTGAGTGATAAATCTATAGCAGGTATATCACAGTGAACATCTGAGTGATAAATCTATAGCAGGTAATCTACAGTGAACATCTGAGTGATAAATCTATAGCAGGTAATCCACAGTGAACATCTGAATGATAAATCTATAGCAGGTAATCCACAGTGAACATCTGAGTGATAAATCTATAGCAGGTATATCAGAGTGAACATCTGAGTGATAAATCTATAGCAGGTAATCCACAGTGAACATCTGAATGATAAATCTATAGCAGGTAATCTACAGTGAACATCTGAGTGATAAATCTATAGCAGGTAATCTACAGTGAACATCTGAGTGAGAAATCTATAGCAGGTAATCCACAGTGAACATCTGAATGATAAATCTACAGCAGGTATATCACAGTGAACATCTGAGTGATAAATCTATAGCAGGTAATCCACAGTGAACATCTGAATGATAAATCTATAGCAGGTAATCCACAGTGAACATCTGAATGATAAATCTATAGCAGGTTATCCACAGTGAACATCTGATTGATAAATCTATAGCAGGTAATCTACAGTGAACATCTGAATGATAAATTTATAGCAGGTGTATCACAGTGAACATCTGAGTGATAAATCTATAGCAGGTAATCCACAGTGAACATCTGAATGATAAATCTACAGCAGGTATATCACAGTGAACATCTGAGTGATAAATCTATAGCAGGTAATCCACAGTGAACATCTGAATGATAAATCTATAGCAGGTAATCCACAGTGAACATCTGAGTGATAAATCTATAGCAGGTAATCTACAGTGAACATCTGAATGATAAATCTATAGCAGATAATCCACAGTGAACATCTGAGTGATAAATCTATAGCAGGTAATCTACAGTGAACATCTGAGTGAGAAATCTATAGCAGGTAATCCACAGTGAACATCTGAATGATAAATCTATAGCAGGTAATCTACAGTGAACATCTGAGTGATAAATCTATAGCAGGTAATCTACAGTGAACATCTGAGTGAGAAATCTATAGCAGGTAATCCACAGTGAACATCTGAGTGATAAATCTATAGCAGGTATATCACAGTGAACATCTGAATGATAAATCTATAGCAGGTAATCCACAGTGAACATCTGAATGATAAATCTACAGCAGGTATTCACAGTGAACATCTGAGTGATAAATCTATAGCAGGTAATCCACAGTGAACATCTGAATGATAAATCTATAGCAGGTAATCCACAGTGAACATCTGAGTGATAAATCTATAGCAGGTAATCCACAGTGAACATCTGAATGATAAATCTATAGCAGGTAATCCACAGTGAACATCTGTGTTATGAATCTATAGCAGGTAATCTACAGTGAACATCTGAGTGATAAATCTATAGCAGTTAATCTACAGTGAACAGCTGAGTGATAAATCTATAGCAGGTAATCCACAGTGAACATCTGAATGATAAATCTATAGCAGGTAATCCACAGTGAACATCTGTGTTATGAATCTATAGCAGGTAATCTACAGTGAACATCTGAGTGATAAATCTATAGCAGGTAATCTACAGTGAACATCTGAGTGATAAATCTATAGCAGGTAATCTACGATGAACATCTGAGTGATAAATATATAGCAGGTAATCTACAGTGAACATCTGAGTGATAAATCTATAGCAGGTATATCTACAGTGAACATCTGAGTGATAAATCTATAGCAGGTATATCACAGTGAACATCTGAGTGATAAATTTATAGCAGGTAATCTACAATGAACATCTGAGTGATAAATCTACAGCAGGTAATCTACAGTGAACATCTGAGTGATAAATCTATAGCAGGTAATCCACAGTGAACATCTGAGTGATAAATCTATAGCAGGTAATCTACAATGAACATCTGAGTGATAAATCTATAGCAGGTAATCTACAATGAACATCTGAGTGATAAATCTATAGCAGGTATATCTACAGTGAACATCTGAATGATAAATCTATAGCAGGTAATCCACAGTGAACATCTGAGTGATAAATCTATAGCAGGTAATCTACAATGAACATCTGAGTGATAAATCTATAGCAGGTATATCTACAGTGAAGATCTGAATGATAAATCTATAGCAGGTAATCCACAGTGAACATCTGAGTGATAAATCTATAGCAGGTATATCACAGTGAACATCTGAGTGATAAATCTATAGCAGGTAATCCACAGTGAACATCTGAATGATAAATCAATAGCAGGTATATCACAGTGAACATCTGAATGATAAATCTATAGCAGGTAATCCACAGTGAACATCTGAATGATAAATCTATAGCAGGTAATCCACAGTGAACATCTGAGTGATAAATCTATAGCAGGTAATCTACAGTGAACATCTGAATGATAAATTTATAGCAGGTAATCTACAGTGAACATCTGAGTGATAAATCTATAGCAGGTATATCACAGTGAACATCTGAGTGATAAATCTATAGCAGGTAATCTACAGTGAACATCTGAGTGATAAATCTATAGCAGGTAATCCACAGTGAACATCTGAATGATAAATCTATAGCAGGTAATCCACAGTGAACATCTGAGTGATAAATCTATAGCAGGTATATCAGAGTGAACATCTGAGTGATAAATCTATAGCAGGTAATCCACAGTGAACATCTGAATGATAAATCTATAGCAGGTAATCTACAGTGAACATCTGAGTGATAAATCTATAGCAGGTAATCTACAGTGAACATCTGAGTGAGAAATCTATAGCAGGTAATCCACAGTGAACATCTGAATGATAAATCTACAGCAGGTATATCACAGTGAACATCTGAGTGATAAATCTATAGCAGGTAATCCACAGTGAACATCTGAATGATAAATCTATAGCAGGTAATCCACAGTGAACATCTGAATGATAAATCTATAGCAGGTTATCCACAGTGAACATCTGATTGATAAATCTATAGCAGGTAATCTACAGTGAACATCTGAATGATAAATTTATAGCAGGTGTATCACAGTGAACATCTGAGTGATAAATCTATAGCAGGTAATCCACAGTGAACATCTGAATGATAAATCTACAGCAGGTATATCACAGTGAACATCTGAGTGATAAATCTATAGCAGGTAATCCACAGTGAACATCTGAATGATAAATCTATAGCAGGTAATCCACAGTGAACATCTGAGTGATAAATCTATAGCAGGTAATCTACAGTGAACATCTGAATGATAAATCTATAGCTGGTAATCCACAGTGAACATCTGAGTGATAAATCTATAGCAGGTAATCTACAGTGAACATCTGAGTGAGAAATCTATAGCAGGTAATCCACAGTGAACATCTGAATGATAAATCTATAGCAGGTAATCTACAGTGAACATCTGAGTGATAAATCTATAGCAGGTAATCTACAGTGAACATCTGAGTGAGAAATCTATAGCAGGTAATCCACAGTGAACATCTGAGTGATAAATCTATAGCAGGTATATCACAGTGAACATCTGAATGATAAATCTATAGCAGGTAATCCACAGTGAACATCTGAATGATAAATCTACAGCAGGTATTCACAGTGAACATCTGAGTGATAAATCTATAGCAGGTAATCCACAGTGAACATCTGAATGATAAATCTATAGCAGGTAATCCACAGTGAACATCTGAGTGATAAATCTATAGCAGGTAATCCACAGTGAACATCTGAATGATAAATCTATAGCAGGTAATCCACAGTGAACATCTGTGTTATGAATCTATAGCAGGTAATCTACAGTGAACATCTGAGTGATAAATCTATAGCAGTTAATCTACAGTGAACAGCTGAGTGATAAATCTATAGCAGGTAATCCACAGTGAACATCTGAATGATAAATCTATAGCAGGTAATCCACAGTGAACATCTGTGTTATGAATCTATAGCAGGTAATCTACAGTGAACATCTGAGTGATAAATCTATAGCAGGTAATCTACAGTGAACATCTGAGTGATAAATCTATAGCAGGTAATCTACGATGAACATCTGAGTGATAAATATATAGCAGGTAATCTACAGTGAACATCTGAGTGATAAATCTATAGCAGGTATATCTACAGTGAACATCTGAGTGATAAATCTATAGCAGGTATATCACAGTGAACATCTGAGTGATAAATTTATAGCAGGTAATCTACAATGAACATCTGAGTGATAAATCTACAGCAGGTAATCTACAGTGAACATCTGAGTGATAAATCTATAGCAGGTAATCCACAGTGAACATCTGAGTGATAAATCTATAGCAGGTAATCTACAATGAACATCTGAGTGATAAATCTATAGCAGGTAATCTACAATGAACATCTGAGTGATAAATCTATAGCAGGTATATCTACAGTGAACATCTGAATGATAAATCTATAGCAGGTAATCCACAGTGAACATCTGAGTGATAAATCTATAGCAGGTAATCTACAATGAACATCTGAGTGATAAATCTATAGCAGGTATATCTACAGTGAAGATCTGAATGATAAATCTATAGCAGGTAATCCACAGTGAACATCTGAGTGATAAATCTATAGCAGGTATATCACAGTGAACATCTGAGTGATAAATCTATAGCAGGTAATCCACAGTGAACATCTGAATGATAAATCAATAGCAGGTATATCACAGTGAACATCTGAATGATAAATCTATAGCAGGTAATCCATAGTGAACATCTGAATGATAAATCTATAGCAGGTAATCCACAGTGAACATCTGAGTGATAAATCTATAGCAGGTAATCTACAGTGAACATCTGAATGATAAATTTATAGCAGGTAATCTACAGTGAACATCTGAGTGATAAATCTATAGCAGGTATATCACAGTGAACATCTGAGTGATAAATCTATAGCAGGTAATCTACAGTGAACATCTGAGTGATAAATCTATAGCAGGTAATCCACAGTGAACATCTGAATGATAAATCTATAGCAGGTAATCCACAGTGAACATCTGAGTGATAAATCTATAGCAGGTATATCAGAGTGAACATCTGAGTGATAAATCTATAGCAGGTAATCCATAGTGAACATCTGAATGATAAATCTATAGCAGGTAATCTACAGTGAACATCTGAGTGATAAATCTATAGCAGGTAATCTACAGTGAACATCTGAGTGAGAAATCTATAGCAGGTAATCCACAGTGAACATCTGAATGATAAATCTACAGCAGGTATATCACAGTGAACATCTGAGTGATAAATCTATAGCAGGTAATCCACAGTGAACATCTGAATGATAAATCTATAGCAGGTAATCCACAGTGAACATCTGAATGATAAATCTATAGCAGGTTATCCACAGTGAACATCTGAGTGAGAAATCTATAGCAGGTAATCCACAGTGAACATCTGAGTGATAAATCTATAGCAGGTATATCACAGTGAACATCTGAATGATAAATCTATAGCAGGTAATCCACAGTGAACATCTGAATGATAAATCTACAGCAGGTATTCACAGTGAACATCTGAGTGATAAATCTATAGCAGGTAATCCACAGTGAACATCTGAATGATAAATCTATAGCAGGTAATCCACAGTGAACATCTGAGTGATAAATCTATAGCAGGTAATCCACAGTGAACATCTGAATGATAAATCTATAGCAGGTAATCCACAGTGAACATCTGTGTTATGAATCTATAGCAGGTAATCTACAGTGAACATCTGAGTGATAAATCTATAGCAGTTAATCTACAGTGAACAGCTGAGTGATAAATCTATAGCAGGTAATCCACAGTGAACATCTGAATGATAAATCTATAGCAGGTAATCCACAGTGAACATCTGTGTTATGAATCTATAGCAGGTAATCTACAGTGAACATCTGAGTGATAAATCTATAGCAGGTAATCTACAGTGAACATCTGAGTGATAAATCTATAGCAGGTAATCTACGATGAACATCTGAATGATAAATATATAGCAGGTAATCTACAGTGAACATCTGAGTGATAAATCTATAGCAGGTATATCTACAGTGAACATCTGAGTGATAAATCTATAGCAGGTATATCACAGTGAACATCTGAGTGATAAATTTATAGCAGGTAATCTACAATGAACATCTGAGTGATAAATCTACAGCAGGTATATCACAGTGAACATCTGAGTGATAAATCTATAGTAGGTAATCTACAGTGAACATCTGAATGATAAATCTATAGCAGTTAATCTACAGTGAACATCTGAGTGATAAATCTATAGTAGGTAATCCACAGTGAACATCTGAATGATAAATCTATAGCAGGTAATCCACAGTGAACATCTGAGTGATGAATCTATAGCAGGTAATCTACAGTGAACATCTGAATGATAAATTTATAGCAGGTATATCACAGTGTACATCTGAGTGATAAATCTATAGCAGGTATATCACAGTGAACATCTGAGTGATGAATCTATAGCAGGTAATCTACAGTGAACATCTGAATGATAAATTTATAACAGGTATATCACAGTGTACATCTGAGTGATAAATCTATAGCAGGTAATCCACAGTGAACATCTGAATGATAAATCTATAGTAGGTAATCCACAGTAAACATCTGAGTGATGAATCTATAGCAGGTAATCTACAGTGAACATCTGAATGATAAATTTATAGCAGGTATATCACAGTGTACATCTGAGTGATAAATCTATAGCAGGTATATCACAGTGAACATCTGAGTGATAAATCTATAGCAGGTAATCTACAGTGAACATCTGAGTGATAAATCTATAGCAGGTAATCTACAGTGAACATCTGAATGATAAATCTATAGTAGGTAATCCACAGTGAACATCTGAGTGATAAATCTATAGCAGGTAATCCACAGTAAACATCTGAGTGATAAATCTATAGCAGGTAATCTACAATGAACATCTGAGTGATAGATCTATAGCAGGTAATCTACAATGAACATCTGAGTGATAAATCTATAGCAGGTATATCACAGTGAACATCTGAGTGATAAATCTATAGCAGGTATATCTACAGTGAACATCTGAGTGATAAATCTATAGCAGGTATATCACAGTGAACATCTGAGTGATAAATTTATAGCAGGTAATCTACAATGAACATCTGAGTGATGAATCTATAGCAGGTAATCTACAGTGAACATCTGAATGATAAATTTATAGCAGGTATATCACAGTGTACATCTGAGTGATAAATCTATAGCAGGTATATCACAGTGAACATCTGAGTGATAAATCTATAGCAGGTAATCTACAGTGAACATCTGAGTGATAAATCTATAGCAGGTAATCTACAGTGAACATCTGAATGATAAATCTATAGTAGGTAATCCACAGTGAACATCTGAGTGATAAATCTATAGCAGGTAATCCACAGTAAACATCTGAGTGATAAATCTATAGCAGGTAATCTACAATGAACATCTGAGTGATAGATCTATAGCAGGTAATCTACAATGAACATCTGAGTGATAAATCTATAGCAGGTATATCACAGTGAACATCTGAGTGATAAATCTATAGCAGGTATATCTACAGTGAACATCTGAGTGATAAATCTATAGCAGGTATATCACAGTGAACATCTGAGGGATAAATTTATAGCAGGTAATCTACAATGAACATCTGAGTGATAAATCTACAGCAGGTAATCTACAGTGAACATCTGAGTGATAAATCTATAGCAGGTAATCCACAGTGAACATCTGAGTGATAAATCTATAGCAGGTAATCTACAATGAACATCTGAGTGATAAATCTATAGCAGGTATATCTACAGTGAACATCTGAATGATAAATCTATAGCAGGTAATCCACAGTGAACATCTGAGTGATAAATCTATAGCAGGTAATCTACAATGAACATCTGAGTGATAAATCTATAGCAGGTATATCTACAGTGAACATCTGAATGATAAATCTATAGCAGGTAATCCACAGTGAACATCTGAGTGATAAATCTATAGCAGGTATATCACAGTGAACATCTGAGTGATAAATCTATAGCAGGTAATCCACAGTGAACATCTGAATGATAAATCAATAGCAGGTATATCACAGTGAACATCTGAATGATAAATCTATAGCAGGTAATCCACAGTGAACATCTGAATGATAAATCTATAGCAGGTAATCCACAGTGAACATCTGAGTGATAAATCTATAGCAGGTAATCTACAGTGAACATCTGAATGATAAATTTATAGCAGGTAATCTACAGTGAACATCTGAGTGATAAATCTATAGCAGGTATATCACAGTGAACATCTGAGTGATAAATCTATAGCAGGTAATCTACAGTGAACATCTGAGTGATAAATCTATAGCAGGTAATCCACAGTGAACATCTGAATGATAAATCTATAGTAGGTAATCCACAGTAAACATCTGAGTGATGAATCTATAGCAGGTAATCTACAGTGAACATCTGAATGATAAATTTATAGCAGGTATATCACAGTGTACATCTGAGTGATAAATCTATAGCAGGTATATCACAGTGAACATCTGAGTGATAAATCTATAGCAGGTAATCTACAGTGAACATCTGAGTGATAAATCTATAGCAGGTAATCTACAGTGAACATCTGAATGATAAATCTATAGTAGGTAATCCACAGTGAACATCTGAGTGATAAATCTATAGCAGGTAATCCACAGTAAACATCTGAGTGATAAATCTATAGCAGGTAATCTACAATGAACATCTGAGTGATAAATCTATAGCAGGTAATCTACAATGAACATCTGAGTGATAAATCTATAGCAGGTATATCACAGTGAACATCTGAGTGATAAATCTATAGCAGGTATATCACAGTGAACATCTGAGTGATAAATCTATAGCAGGTAATCCACAGTGAACATCTGAATGATAAATCTATAGCAGGTATATCACAGTGAACATCTGAGTGATAAATCTATGACAGTATATTATTTTAGAAACACATTCTTATTTATCAGTACGGGTGATGAAGTAGAGGCACATAATATAAAAATTGAATGTATCTTTTACATCAGATATGAATATAGACATTCTGCAATAAATAAATCTAGGTCTTGTCGTCGGCTTCATTCTCACCATCAGCAACCTGTGCTTTTTCACATCTCTTCTGACATTTTTTGTGATGGGATCAAAGGCAACAAAGTACAAGGCTGAACAGAAGAAAAAGCTGGAGCATAACTATAAGGAAGGTAGGTAAAGGGTAGGTGTTTTAAATATTTAGCTATAGTATTTAATTATATATACAGGATGTACACATTTTGATTTTTACACATCATGCACTTTTGAGTCATGCACTGGTCAGTGTTTGAAAATATCAAAACTATAGTCACATGACATATTTGTTTTAAATTCAAACAATGTCATCATATAGAAATGTACAAACATTAACATGCTTTACACTTTTTAGGTCAGGGGCCTCCGTGGTCGAATGGTTAGAGCATCGCGCTCAAAATCACAAGGCCTCTCACCTTTAGTCAGTGCTGGTGTGAATCTCACTTGCGCCGATATATGTGAGAAAGTTTGCCAGTTTACTTTCGGAAGGTCAGTGGTCTCTTCCCGGGTACATTGTATCTGGGTTCTCTCCTCCACCAATAAAAACTGGATGCCACCAGATGACTGAAAAGTTGTTGAGCGTGGCAGAAAACAACAAACAATCAGTCACTTTTTAGGTCACCTGAGTCACTTGATCAGGTGACCTGTTGCTATTGGTCAGCGTCCATCATCATCTTGCATTAATAATTGAACATTTTAACTTCTTCCAGTTTCACTGATTTACATTTTGACTACTATGGATCTTCAGAAGTATTTGTAATGTATAAAGACCTGTGTTCAAAGCATATCAAAACTGAATAAAATGTTTTAATAAAATAAAATGTTTATACAGTGTTTTATTTTCAGTTCTATTTGGAATGAAAAGGAGATAAATTAATTTAAACCATAGCTTTAACTGGGAGGCAGTTTCAAATCTCTTTCAGATTTTTCAAACTGTATAAAAATAAATCAGACTGATTAATATGTAATCTCAGAATTCTTGATGAAACCTGATACAACATTGTTAATCAAGCAGTCAATTATGTTTTATGTGTCTGTTTTGAAAAATCTCAATTCATGTTACCTGTTGATTATAGATTTTTGAAAGTTTTGTTTAAATTCCCCAATGTGTATATGTTTCATTAATAAGATTATTGCAGTTGTATATTTGTGAAATTCAATTGAGAAATGTATCCGAAATAAAATTTTCAAAAAAAAAAAAACCAAAAAAAAAAAACAAACCAAAAAAACAAACAATGGTACATGATAATTATGCATGAAAAAAAGATGCATGAAAATTCTCTCAAGAACTAGAATACTGCATTTACAAATGTCAAATACATAAGTGAAAATATACATTTGAAAGAAGTCACATGTTAAAACATATTTGAGAAACTGATGGCATGTACAAATTCCATAGGGTTAGGATTAGGCCATTAATTTAACCTTTAGTGTTAAATGGGAAGATTAAACTTCTTTGGAGAGATATAAGTCACATTATACCCATATAATCACTGTTGAAAGTAAAACTTTTCTTTTACTTATAACCTCGTGGGGATCCGGGTTGTTAGAATAGATCCTCAGTATCCCTTGCTTGTCGTAAGAGGCGACTAAATGGGGCGGTCCTTCGGATGATAAAGATCCCTCCCTGCTCAAAGGCCAGAAGCACCGAGCATAGGCCTAAATTTTGCAGCCCTTCACCGGCAATGGTGACATCTCCATATGAGTGAAAAATTCTCGAGCGAGACGTTAAACAATATATAATCAATCAATCTTTTATTTGTAGGTGGTCAACGAAACTGGGTTCAAGTCATGTGCAATGGTGGTATGGCGGCAATATTTGCCTTGCAGTACATGTTCCATGTGGGTTGTAAGGAAGTGATTATAGACTTTTCCCATCAGTATTCCCCATCCTGGCTAGCTATGTCTGTCCTTGGAGCTCTTGCTTGTTCTTGTGGGGATACATTCTCTTCAGAGCTTGGCTCTGTGTTTTCTAGGAATACTGAACCCAGACTCATTACAACTTTCCATAAAGTCCCTCGAGGTGAGTATATATAGAAAATGATGTATGCACATGTAATTACACACTGTTGCTCATGGTCAATAAAATGGATGATATCTAGCAAACTGAGTCACAAATGTCAACCAAATGTAACAGGCCTGTTCGATATGTAATGTGTATTGTACCACAGTGCGATAATGCTTTGCACGATTTTGTGGATGATGATACTCTTGAATACTTTTATTCAATGCTTTTCCAATGGTATCAACACAAGCCTTCAGCTCCACATAGTTTTAAAATTAAAGGCATTTCAATAGAGCCAGTCATTGACCACTGTTGTAAAAATGGTTGGGAAACAGGTTGAGAATATTGAAGAAATCAGAGCTCATATAAAAGTTAGCACAAAACTCGGTCATTTGATAAAATGCAGATTTTTACTACCTGGGGAAAGTTTATGGGTATGATAAGGTATCTTATGAGACAGTTCGTAGGTGGTGAAAGAAATTTCCGACTAGCACAGAGTCCGTCAAAGATGCAGCAAAATCTGACTGACTTGTGACTGTAACAGGCAAGGCAAATGTCTCAAAAGTCAGGGAAATAATTGAAAGTGATGGCAGGTACAAGATACATGATATTACCAAAGCTGTTAGCATATTGCCATTTCATTTTGAAGTGTATTTTGAAAGTACAAAATATTTCTGTCAGATGGATACCACATATATTGACAGATGACCAAAAACAGGTACAAGTACAAACCACTAAGCAGTTGCTCAAAATGTTTCCCAAATTCAATCAAAGACAATTTGCAAACATTGTTACTGGTGACGAAACATGGGTTCACTATTTCGAACCAGTAAAAAAAATTGGAAACAAAATATGGGTAACTAAACATGGTAGAAGGCCTGTAGTTGCCAAAAGAACCATAAGCACTAAGCAGGTTCTTTATTGCATATTCTTCTCATGTGATGGTATAGCCATACAAGTTCCGGTGCCAAAGGGCAAAAGTGTTGCAGGTCGGTTTACCGAGAAGTTATACTAAAAAAGCTCAAGAAATATTATCATAAACAACACCTTTTGTCAGGATTTAGGCATGTTCGTCTAATTCATGATAATGCTCCATCTCATACATCTGAGCTTGTTAAGCAATTTTTGAAGTCGTCGGAGGTTACCGTCTTACCACACCCACCCTACTCTCCTGATCTAGCCCCATGCGACTTTTTCCTTTTTCCAAAACTTAAAAAGTTCTTATCTGGCCATTGTTACAAGTCCCAACAAGCCCTTAGCTCAGCCATCAGTCAGTGCCTTAGTGATATACCTAAATCAGTGTACCATGACGCATTTCAGAAATGGATTCAGAGATCAAAATTAAGTATTTCAAACCACAGAGAATATTTTGAAGGGATGCAATGTTCATTTCACTATTTGAGTTGAATGCTTTTGAGATGTCATACAATCCACATTACATATTGAACAACCCTCGTATAACGAAAGAAAATGATACATTGTAGATAGTTACTGGCCAAAGGGCATCTAGTATAAGTATTAATCACTGTTAATGTTTCTGTGTGTAGACACACATGTGTTTATGTGTCTGTATGTGTGTGTATGTTCATTCTATGTTTGATTGGGCTTAAGTATTTTAAAATCACTACATGCATACATTTTTTAATGAAGGCTCTTTTTCATAGAAAAACACAGCATGTATAATGGTGTGACCGTTGGACTGAATGAAGCATGAAATGGTCATTGGCCTGATAGTCATAATTCAGTAAAGTACTGTGAATTAGAAATAGAAATTTCTTCTTACTTGTATGTACTGTAGATGCATTAATTGCGTGGAGTCATAATTTTGCTGATTATCATTTTTGGTTTGGTCCATGAATATGAAATTCCACTGACTTGTGAATGTGGCTTACATGAAATTAGCTTCCATACTTTTAAGTCCGCTGATATGAAATTATTTGGAGTTTATGTGACCATGGTCTCTGGCATGAATAATTACTGCACATAAAAATGTACATATGCAGTATATTATTTATGAAACTCCTCTGGTACTTAGTGCCCAGTAACATCCAAATATTAAAGATTTCCTGTAACTGGAAAAGGGTCTACTGAGAGGTTGCTGCAGTGTGGGATGTTGCGATTTGAGATTACTTGTTTAGACGTTTTGGTACATTTGCATTTAGATATAACCTGCAACATAACTTTTAAGCATTTGATCCACCTCTTCATATAACATAAGAAAAATAACTTAAAATCACTTAAACAGAGCATTGTGAATCCTATGAACTATAAAAGTCCAGTACTATTTCGGGTTAGAATATGTCCTCAGTACCCCTTGCTTGTCATAAGAAGTGACTAAATGGGGTGGTGCTTTGGATGAGACCACAAAAACCAAGGTCCGTGTCACAGCAGGTTTGACACAATAAAGATCCCTCCCTGCTCAATTGCTCTTAGCACCGAGCATAGGCCTAAATTTTGCAGCCCTTCACCAGCAATGGTGACATCTCCATATGAATGAAAAATTCTTGAGAGGGACGTTAAACAATATATAATCAATCAATTATAAAAGTTCTTTATGTAAGACTCGAAAATTATGAGCAGGGTTAAAGTTTCGGACAAACTTGCCTACTTATCAAAAATGTTTGTGCTCCTTCCCAAACAATTTATTTATTTTATCTAAGGGTTTTTCGATGAAGTACCGCTGTCTTATATTTTTTATTATAGATACCACTGAGCTTGTTCATCTATTTAGTTGTATTGCTGTTTTCTATATAAGAATTTGCTAAAAACTGTTTCAATAGTAATTATACAATTCATTTTGAACAAATTGAGTGTTTAAATTACAAATCGCAAATCAGAGTCTGGTATTTTGGCATTTCAAATATAGATCTCAGATAACTCTTGAAGCAACTAATAAATCAATTATACTTGGAACTCCTTGTGTGGCTTCATATGAATTTAAAGGGAGAAGCTGAGGATTGGTGGAATTTTCAGTTTTTGTATATATCTTTTTCTTATGCTGACTTGCTGTTTTTAGACCCTTGTTTCATGAATGTGTCTTTGGCTAGTTCGAGCTTTGCTTGGTATTTCTGATTTGTGTGATTGGTATTTCTGATTTGTGTGATTGGTATTTCTGATATGTGAGATTGGTATTTCTGGTTTGTGTGATTGGTATTTCTGATTTGTGTGATTGGTATTTCTGATTTGTGATTGGTATTTCTGGTTTGTGTGATTGCTATTTCTGATTTGTGTGATTTGTATTTCTGATTTGTGTGATTGGTATTTCTGATTTGTGTGAACTGTATTAATTGCTATGTATATGTATGATGGTTTTGACATTGTGTGGTTTTTTTTTTACATACATATAATTTCAGGTACAAATGGAGGAGTGACTGTGATGGGAAGTCTCTTTAGTGGAATAGGAGGAGGATTTGTAGGCTTGGCTTTTTATCTTACTCAGATTTTTCTGCTCAGCGAGTCGTTTATAAACAAAGGCCCCCCTCAGTGGCCTATTCTGTTAGTGGGGATCCTCATGGGATTCATTGGTTCATTTTTAGACTCATTTTTAGGAGCAACAATTCAATACTCAGGTAAGCAATTTTACCATAAACATAACTCAGTATAGTATTTACAGCACCTGATCTGGTCTCAGAGGGCCAGATGAGCTACATGTATGGCCATTCCTCTCCAGTTTTCGTGATTTGCCTGTTTGTCATTGTCACTGTTTGTAAACAAATTGACATTTTAATCATTCTATTCAGAAGTGGTTGTATACCCAGTCCTGATTAGTGATTAATGCTGTTTCAATGTGAACAGAAATTAGGTCAACAGTATTACTGTCACATTTATGTGTTTGTGTTTAGTAGACTGTGCCTTACTCCTGTGGGGATCTGGATTAGAATAGATCCTCAGTACCCCCTTACTTATTGTAAGAGGCGACTAAATGGGGCAGTCCTTCAGATGAGACCACAAAAACGGAGGCCCCGTGTCACAGCATATATGGCATAATAAAGGTCCCTCCTTGCTCAAAGGCCTTAAGTACCAATTTCACCAAAATATAGGGCCATGATTAAATATAGCTCCTTGACTATTTGGGTCGTATAAACTCGTAAACCAATTATGTCAATTTCTTCAGGTGTGCATTTCTACACACAATGATGTCTTGATGTAGTATGTCAAAATAACAAAAAAGGTTAGTGAGAATTATTTTACTTTAAGCCAGGGTCCTCAGGACCACAAAAGGGCTGTTAAAGGGAGATAATATGTCAAAATGTCATAAATTATTGATTTGTGTTAAGCATGAGCCATCAGAGAAGTGTGGAACCACACTAATGGAACAGTCAAGGGAAAATCTGTGAGAATCTTTTCATGGATAGGACAATACGGTTTGGTAAAGATTCAGATGGGTATGAATTCTGGCCCCTGAAGCTAACATGAACACTGGGGGTCTAATAATTCTACCCTGTAGCATCAGGTTAGTGTAGTATCTCACGTCAGACTGTCAGCAGTGGAAGGTAGTGGATAGATGAAGTAAGAAACTTTTAAATTTACTTTGTTTTAAGTGAAAAAAAATGCAGTTTTTAGTAAAAAGAAGTCAGAATTGAAAAAAAAAAAAAAGATACTCTGCAAGATTTGAACTCCCAATTTACAGATAGGTAGTCGCACATTGATTAAGCCACTGAACTAATAGGCTAGACAAGGGAGTCTGATAAGAAATACATTACTGATATTTATTTTCCCATTTATGTTGAAAGGAAGTTATTGCAATAAAACATGCTTATAGTGTAGTGCTGGTTACAAACAAGTTTGATTCATGATATTAAATATAATTCTATATATCCAATAATAAGTTCACTGTAAGTGTGTATTCATTATAAGCATGTTCATTTTAATCATGTTTTACTGTAGGTGTGAATTCATTATAAGCATGTTCATTTTTATTGTGTTTTACTGTAGATGACGTTATTCGTCCTGAATGACTTTTTGTACAGACAATAAGAGACGTGTGACATACAGTTCATCTACAGAACAAATGTGTGACTGAGATAAGCATAGTTTCTATGATATGAGTTTGATTTCTGTATGATTGTATTACCGGTTATGACAGGAAGCGGGGATGTGTTGTTGAACATTCTGGGAGTAATGTAGAATATATTTCTTTGTCATTGTATTACCGGTTATGACAGGAAGCGGGATGTGTTGTTGAATATTCTGGGAGTAATGTAGAATATATTTCTTTGTCATTGTATTACAGGTTATGACAGGAAGCGGGGATGTGTTGTTGAACATTCTGGGAGTAATGTAGAATATATTTCTTTGTCATTGTATTACAGGTTATGACAAGAAGCGGGGATGTGTTGTTGAACATTCTGGGAGTAATGTAGAATATATTTCTTTGTCATTGTATTACCGGTTATGACAGGAAGCGGGGATGTGTTGTTGAACATTCTGGGAGTAATGTAGAATATATTTCTTTGTCATTGTATTACAGGTTATGACAGGAAGCGGGGATGTGTTGTTGAACATTCTGGGAGTAATGTAGAATATATTTCGGGTATGGAACTGTTAGACAATCACAGTGTTAACTTACTATCATCACTAATTTCTGCCCTCATAACACCGAAATTGGCTTTTGAAGTATGGCGATTATGTACTTGAGAAAATGAAAGTGACATTGCTTTTTTTCAAATGAAAAGTGCTAGAAAATACAGAAATTGGTGCATTTTATATAGCGTAAATATTTTATATGTATATAGCGTAAATATTTGTTGTGTCTCTCCTTTTCTAGGAGGCATTGTTTTTATATGCCCGTCTGTAGATGTCTGTACATCTGTCTGTCCGTTTGGAATTTTTTGTTTCTATTTTCATTTTTCTGTTACATATCAAGCTGAAACTTGCTGTGTGGGTCGTTCTAGATCATGTTGCAGTTTTGATCCATTTCAACATCTCTTGCAAGAGTTTTGCCCATTTATTTGAAAATTAATGTTAAATGGAGGGTACATAATTTGTCCAGCAAACTCATCCTGCAATTATCAAGCAGGGACCTTTTTGCTTTATAGAGTATTTGTATGGGTAACGAAGATGTGCATGTGGCAAGATTTTTGATTTTCGTCACTTTTCAAGAAAATTACACATTGTTGAACATGGTCAGTTTTGAGGAAATATTACAAAGAGAGTACATGATTTGTCCAACTCCTACACAGTTTTCAAGTGAGAACCTTCTTATTTTACAGAGTGTTTGTATGGGTATTCAAGGTGTGCTCCTGGCTAAGATTTTTTACTTTTTGTTTTCTTCAATTTTTAGAAAATTACAGGTTGTTGAACTTTGTCAGTTTTGAGAAAATATTATATAGATAGTATATGATCTGTCTGTTTCTCCTCCCATAGTTTTCTAGTTAAGACCTTATTTTAAAGAGTATTTATATAGGTATGGAAGATGTGCATGTGACAAGGATTTTTATTTTCTTCAATTTCTGAGAAAATTACAGGTTGTGGAACTTAGTCCATTTTGAGAAAATATACATGTACTAAATAAAGGACATGATTTGTCCTTATAACTCCTCACAGGTCTTTGTAAATAATTTGAAGATGTGCATAGTGCAAGGATTTTGATCCTCAAGAATTTTTAGTTTTCTTTGATGTTTAGAATATTTGCAGGTTGTTAAATTTGGGTACTCTTGCTTTGTCTATCTACCACCTGTCACAGTTTCTAAGCTAGGATCTTTTATTCATACGATGCAAAGACAGCTTGTCACAGCCTGATGATGGCTAATTCTACCTGAAGCAAAATTCTACACTTCATGGCTTAAGAAAAACACCCTATTTGAGCTTTTGACAGGCTTATTATGTACCATTTTTGGAACTCTTGTTGTACAGTCTGTCAATCTGTCTGTCACAAATTTTGTGAATGCTTCTCCTCCTGTATGCCTTATTGGATAGATATGAAATTTTGTAAAATACTTCATTGCCATTTGCAGATGTTCATATTGTTGGGACATGAGGATCCAATTATTTTCCTATGTGTTACAGTGATTCTGAGGGGGTGGAGGATGTAAAATAGCTTGTAAACACTTTTCCTGTAATATGGCTTATCCGATAAACTTGAAACTTTGTTCATTACTGCATTGACATTTGCAGATGTACATATTATTGGGACAGTTATAGTGGATCTAAGAGGGGTGGATCTAAGAGGGGTGGATCTAAGAGGGGTGGAGGAAGTAAAATAGTTATGAACACTTCTTTTCCTATTTGACTTATCAGAGACTTGAATGCTTCATTATCATTTAATGATATTCATAATGTTCTGACCCAGGGATCTAATAGTTTCTCACAATTCACAATGGATCAAAGAGAGTGTTTTTTTTTGGGTTTTTTTGGGTTTTTTTCATGTACAAGGGTATGTTTACATTCCTACTGGTACTTCAGCATAACGGTCATTTTTTTTGGTATCATACACAACAATGACGTTAATTACATTGATGTTGAACCTTTTCTCCATATTTTTCTTAATGCACAAAGTGCCATTAAAATGTCTGTGTTCCTGCTCAAGCTCACTCCGTACCATGCAGTACGTTAAGGGGAGGGGTGGGGTA
Organism: Ostrea denselamellosa; assembly: GCA_024699665.1. NCBI lineage: Eukaryota > Metazoa > Mollusca > Bivalvia > Ostreida > Ostreidae > Ostrea > Ostrea denselamellosa. The sequence goes on along the minus strand of JAMZEH010000065.1, from coordinate 5,712,207 downwards.
AATTGGAGCACTTTTAACTTGGGGAGCTGGGGAGACATTTGTTTTTAACAAAATCAATTTATATTTAAATATGTTTGTTTGAAAATAAAACTTGAATGTTTGTGTACAGTAGGATATAATTATTTTATAGAAATATTCTGTGTTTTATTTAGGCATATTATTAATTATAAAGACAGTATTAAGTGTGATTCACATGTAACTGTACACCTGTAACTTTTTTATTTAAATGTACACCTGTAACTTTTTTATGTAAATGTACACCTCTAACTTTTTTATGTAAATGTACACCTGTAACTCTAAGAGAGTTGTACAGAAATGTCTTCAAGTATTGACACTGATATACAGAATTGTGTTTCGTTATTTAATTGCAGAATAAATAAAGAACATTCTTCTATTTCATACAAGTACTCTCTTTTGTCATTTATGAAAGAACTGCCAAAATAAAAATGACATTTTACATGTTTCTTTTTATGTCGCCAACATTTATGCCACTATGCCAACGTTAATTATTACTAAGGTGTTAGAAGAATTTAAAAAAAAATTTTGAGAGTCCACATTTTGATTTACACCACTTCTAACATGTAGCACTGCATGTCTGAAACTTCTCCTTCACAGCAGTTAATATTATTTTTTGTGAGGAGTAAAGATAGAGGCTTGGTAGAACATTTACAGAATTCCATAATCTATCTCTGTTTTTGTGGCCGAGTGGTTAGAGCATCGCGCTCAAAATCACAAGCCCTCTCACCTCCAGTCGGCACGGGTTCGATTCTCGCTTGCGCCGATATATGTGAGAAAGTTTGCCAGTTTATTTTCGGAAGGTCGGTGGTCTCTTCCCGGGTACATTGTATCTGGATTCTCTCCTCTACCAATAAAAACTGAACGCCACCAGATAACTGACTGATTGTTGAGTGTGGCGATAAACAACAACAATCAGTCTGTTTTTGTGAAGATTTGAAATCATGTACAGGTAGGGTAACTCATTCTTTTGTTCCATGGACTCTGAAATATTAAAAGTGTTTATAACCGAGATGTGATTTTAATTGAAAAAGTTTGCCATTTTAAAGAAAACTTTGAGTATAAGTTGAAATTAAAGCGAAGTTCTTTGCTATGCCATTTAATATCATTTGCAGGTTTTGCCTGAAAATTTTCCATTATGTTTACAGCTTTTGTACATTTTCCACACAAAACAGTCAATATATTTTTCATGGATTGATTGTTTTTTATCCATCATTTTGATTGTTTATATTGTATGATAAAATTGTCACGTGATGCAGAAACTATTTCCTAATGAGTGAAACTTGCGTAACGTGCCCTCTAGTGACAGAGTGCCGTAGATTCTTTAGAGTAAGAATATTTATCCTTTGAAATGATTATCTTTATGGAGTAAATTACTGCAATTCTCAGAGTTCACCGAATTTTTATGTGCATTGAAAAAAATATAACTTTAGAATCTATGACATGAATTTCTTAAGAAATTTGGAATGAATGTAGATGAGGTGTGTGGCATGGAGATTCAGATGATATGTCTTGATTGAGGTATACACTTGTTTGTTGGTTGTTTTTTTTTATTTTGTTTATTTTAAAATCAGTTTTAAGTTACATGCTCAATATTTATGTTAAATTTTGATAAAGATAATAATACTACGGTATACTGTAAAACTATCTCCCCAAGCATCCCTAAAGTAGGATAATTCAGCCAAAAGTAGGTCAAGTGTAATGAAACTCAAACTTAATCTGTATCTATCCAAGACAAAACCATATATAAAATTTCAGTTGAACACCGTCATCCAATGCAGAGAAAAGTCCGAAAAACCTCAAATATTTATCAAGGGACATAATTCAGTCAAAAGTATGTCAAGCGTAACGAAACTCGGAATTAATCTGTAACTATCGAAGACAAAGCCATGTATAAAATTTCAGTTGAATATCTTCTTTCAATCCGGAAATACTCAAGCGCAATGACAGATTGACAGACAAAACGAGGGTAAACTAATAGTCGCCTTCAGCATAGCAGGCAGGTTGTAGAGATATGAATAAAAGTAGTGACAAATAAGACCTATGGTTGAATGGTTGCTAATTAATAGATTCCTACACTTTTTGGATTAACGTTTTACTAAATGTAAATTGGTTTGTATCTCATCTTTGTGACAAACGGGATGACTTCCGCTTCTCTATCAACTTCCCATATTTATTTAGTGAAATACATCTAAAATGTGCTATTATAAAGTATCTGTTTATGAGGTTTATGTTGCAATTGATTTGATACGTATGAGCATGATCTGCGTATGATCTCTTTTAATCGAGGTAGGTTACAGACTAATAAGTTGAAGTTACAGTGATTTCAACGGTCTCGTTTAAAGCCAGCATTTCGCAAATTTTATGGTTGTTATAACGATCTAATTTACAAATACCATTAGATCAAATGCTCTTTGACGTAGATCATACTAGTTGTTAGGCCGTTCTTTACATACTGAGCTTGAATACATACTACTCTTCACCTTATCAAGATACGGGGATGTTGGTGAGTATGACCTGTCAATATGGGATGCTTACTCATCCTAGGCACCTGCGTATGGATCCGGGTTAGAATAGGTCTTCGGTACCCCCTTGCATGTCGTAAGAGGCGACTAAATGGGACGGTTCTTCAGATGAGACCGAAAAAACCAAGGCTCCATGTCTCAGATGTGGCACGATAAAGATCCCTCCCTCCCTGCTCACAGGCCAGAAGCGCCCAGCATGGTCCTGAATTTTGCAATCAATCAATCCTATTTAACTGATCCCACCTCTGGTATGTCCAGGGGTCCGTGTTAGCCCTACTCCTAATTTTGTATTCTTAGGAATTATGAGATTGCTCACTAGTCGTTATCTTCACCTTTTCATAAAAAAATCATTACAATTTTTAAAAACTGAAAGTAGGAACAACATGCAGGTCTATATAGCACTAATTTTAGGTTTCACAAAGATATCTGACGGTTGGATTTATTCCGTTAATTGTGTCCGTACATTCTGCGAAAGTACATCTCTCCCACAGCCTGATTTGTTTTATTTACAGTTTCTTGTCTATTTATGTCAGTGTTTATAACTCTCTCATCTTTCTAAAAGATTTTCATTAAGATTATATTACCGGTCGCGGTAGCTCAGTGGTTAGAGCGTTCGCTTCGTAACCGGGAGGTCGTGAGCTCGGCATTTAGAAATGAGAATCACGGGTCTTTCGGATATGACCTTAAAAACGGAGGTCCCGTGTCACGGTAGGCGTTGGCACGTTAAAGAACCCTCACTGCTACGGCCCTGAGCGCTAAGCATAGGTCTAAAATTTGTGGAACTTCACCTACAGCTGGTGACGTCTCAATACGAGTTAAAAATTCTCGACGGGACGTAAAACAAAAAAACCCAAAACATTAAGATTATCACGCCTAAATGTGTTTTCTCACTGCTGAATATGTCTGAAGATAACAGATTTCATATTTGCATAGTCTTCTTGGATTTTCATTATTGTGGCAAGCTCATAGATATTGCTTGAGAAGAGAAGTTGGTCATCTGCACATGCTGTGCTTGCTAAGTTGACAGTTCCTATCTTAGATCCCAGGGTTTTCTTTTAGTAGGTGCAGTGCTGGTTTGAGAAACATCTTGTATGCAGTGGGATACCATAATATCCCCCCCCCCCCCCCCCCCCCCACTGGTCGCGGTAGCTCAGTGGTAGGAGCATTCGCTTCGTAACCGGGAAGTCGTGAGTTCGAGCCCCGCTCGTGCCAAGGCTGCGTCAAACCTAAGACACAAAAATAGGTAGTGATTGCTCCTTCGCCAACGCTCAGCCTTTAGAAGTGAGAATCACGGGTCTTTCGGATATGACCGTAAAAACTGAGGTACCCTGTCGAGATGGGCGTTTGGCACGTTAAAGAACCCTCACACCTACGGCCCTGAGCGCTAAGCGTAGGTCTAAATTTGTGGTACTTCACTTACAGCTGGTGACGTCTTAATATGAGTGAAAAATTCTCGACGGGAAGTAGAAAAAAGAAGAAGCAAAAAATCAATCAAACAACCAACCATATACCACATCGTCTTACACCTTGCTGCTCATTAAATGAATTTGATTGATTGATTGTATGTTATTTAACGTCCCTCTCGAGAATCTTTCACTCATATGGAGACTTCACTATTGCCAGTGAAGGGCTGCAAAATTTAGGTCTATGCTCGGCGCTTATGGCCTTGGAGCGGGGAGGGATCTTTATCATGCCACACCTGCTGTGACACGGGGCCTCGGTTTTTCCGAAAGACCGCCCTATTTAGTCGCCTCTTACGACAAACAAGGGGTACTGAGGATCTATTGTAACGCGGATCCCCACGGGGAATTGAATTTCAAGGAACGCCTTCCCATTAAACTTGAGATGTCATATTGCAGTACCACTTTTTCATCAAGAGCCTACCTGTGCCACATAATGCGTAAAGACGGAGGTTTCTGAGCATTGATGCGTGCGAGACAGTGTCAAAGGCTTTAGTAGTCTCCAGGAAGTTGCTTGCAGTTTCAATTGCAGGTCATTTAATGCTGCTATTATCTTAGGACAGTGATGTAAATACCGGCGAAGTATCTTTCGTGAAGCCTCTCTAGGAACAAGGATGTTAACACCGATGAAGTATCTTTCGTGAAGCCCCTCAAGGAACAGGTTTTTCTCAATATCCATCCTCTGTTGTATGACTTATCAAAGGCTTTGTCTAATGTTTTTATCATTCTAAACTTAATGATATATATTGTGATTCTCCTAAAGGACTTTGGGTCATCTTGTGGTTTATTCTGTATTTTTCTTGTAAATGTGATCAAGCCACTTTTAAATGCTTCCTGTATTGATAAACATGAAAAGTCTACTGAGTAAGCACAACATGTTTTAGATATTCAACGGTGATATGGTGACCATAAGAATTCTTGCCGTTTTTTAACGCTCAGATAACGTCTAATGGTGAAGATGCGTCAACAATTTTGAACATTCTAAACATCTCATGGTTTTCTTTACTTAAACAAAAATGATTCTCGTGTTCTAGTCAATTTACAAATTTACAAGTTGCGATTTGTGAGACTCTGTTTTTAATAATTTCGTTGTATTTCTTTATTCTTATTGTGCGCCATGTTTGATTTACTACAACTGAACCGGGTGTCAAGTTATTTGCATATGCCCATATAAGATAGTGTTTAAATGTACGAGTACGGAGGAGAAAGCGATTTCGTTGGTATTGGAAAGGTTTAAATTTGATATCACGTTAAAAACGGACAGCAGAATGTAATTTTTTTTTCAGCCACTCATTTCTAATACAAGAAATATTTGCCTGATTATTTTTTTTAGAATATAGCAAGCTAATATCCTTTTATCAAAACACGTGTTATTAGATTTAATTTCTTATGTTTGGCAGGGGGAAAACCCCCCAAAAAATCATAGTACTGTCTATTTCATCTACCGTATGTGGATATTTACTTAGTGAGACTTTCTCGTGCCATAAAATCAACCTACCGCTATGATTGATTGATTGATTGATTGTTTGTTTTACGTCCCGTCGAGAATTTTTCACTCATATTGAGACGTCACCAACTGTAGGTGAAGTACCACAAATTTAGACCTATGCTTAGCGCTCAGGACCGTAGCAGTGAGGGTTCTTTAACGTGCCAACGCCCACCGTGACACGGGACCTCCGTTTTTAAGGTCATATCCGAAAGACCCGTGATTCTCACTTCTGAATGCCGAGCGTTTGGCGAAGGAGCAATCACTACCTATTTTCCGTCTTAGGTTTGACGCGGCCATGGCACGAGCGGGGCTCGAACTCACGACCTCCCGGCTACGAAGCGAACGCTCTAACCACTGAGGTACCGCGACCGGTCCTACCGCTATGAAAAGATACATCATTGCAAATGATGCATCGATCTGCAGGCACGTACAAGCAGTCCCGGAGCATCCGCTCACACTTTTGCTATCATACATACATGAGTTACATGAAGAATGTGTTTGGTTTATTTTGGTTCCAGCTGACAAAGCTTGTAACAACATTGCCTTTGTTTGAAAGGCTCATTACAACTTATTACAACTGTATTTGAAACGACCTTGGCTTTAATTCTACATTTGGTAATCGTACTTGTACCCCACCAAAAGGTGAAATTCGTCAACACCATGCTTCAGTTTTGAGTACATTAAATGTCCCAGTCAGTGGGATGGATGAACATAAACTGGATTCCTGAACTTCATAAAAACCCTTACAAACAATGATGCATAGCTGGATCCAGTAAATGCTCTACCAAGCCCCGATCTTTGCTCCTCATGAAAATATTAAAAGGAGAAATGTCAAACGTATTCGGCCAAAAGTACTTGAAGGCAAATATGGATTCTAAAACATTCTAAAGAAACTTTAGTAAATTTTAAATCTCAAAACATTTTTCAAATCAACAATATCAAAACGTATGACTTTTCAACAATTTACACAACTATTTCGTACGATAAATTTAAGACTAAACCTTTTGACATCACAGACAGTTGCTTATAACAAAGATGGGGAAAATATTCATATCTAGTGATCAGCCATTCAAAGAGTCGTATGTGTTGTTATGGCGTCCTGTTTACGTCGTCTGCGTTATTTATATTTCCCGTGTTAAATGAAGAGGTGGAAGAAATATCTAAAGTTGTATTGCAATATGTGAAATACATTTGATCATCCGTATGCAAATGTACATCTAAAGATTAATCTAATACTCCAACATCACACACTGTAGCATCCCCTCAAGCCTTAGTGGACCCTCTTCCAGTTTATGTGAAAAATCTTTAATATTTGGATGTTACCGGGTTTTTAGTGCGGTTAAATTTCGTAATTATTAAATTATTATTATATGAGACCTTTAATTAATATTCTCTTCATCAAATTTTTTTATCGATGAAATTAAATAAATCGGTGTTAACATCAATTTCTCTTGAACCTTCAATGTCTTCAGCTGTTTAGGCATAGTCCTGAGCATTGATGATCAGTTTTGGTACTTGTTTATAGAGGAAGATATGAACCATATTTTTTAACAGTATTCACGAAATGGCATGCCAAAAATTAGTTATCTAATTATTTTAGAAACATTGGAACAATATATTACAAATTATAGGGTGATTTGAAAAGATATTTTATAGTGTTGTGTAATACTTGTACATGATTGACACATGTGACCTAGATTTTTCTATATGTTCGATGTTTGACGCTTTAATAGAAAAATGATGCTGTTAAGATTACATAAGATTGTCTTTCATGAATGTTCCGGAAACTTCAATTTTGGTATAAATACACATAGAATAGCTCTTGTAATCAAGCACTTGAAGTTCTGGTGATTTGAAATATTTGATTTTGGATATATCTGAAGGACTACAGGAATTACCTTGATTGACAGCTTATTTGTGACAGTTTTGTGTGTGAATTCAGCTCGGCATTCAAACCCGCATTGAACACTATTTGTATACCTATCGTAAGTTAGTGTATTTTGTTATTGTTATATTTTTCTTTCAGTACTTGTAAATAAATCGTGTTAATTTTGAAATTGACTTTGTGATTGAATTCTGCTTAGTTATTGGCATTTATTCTAACCCATAGCAATAGCAACACATAGATGTTATAATTTTAACAAGTAGATATTTGTGTTTGCCCAAAGTATAAGGGGGCCTCCGTGGCCGAGTAGTTAGAGCATCGGGCTCAAAATCACAACCCCCGTGGGGATCCGGGTTGTTAGAATAGATCCTCAGTACCCCTTGCTTGTCGTAAGAGGCGACTAATTGGGGCGGTCCTTCGGATGAGACCGCAAAAACCGAGGTCCCGTGTCACAGCAAGTGTGGCACGTAAAAGATCCCTCCCTGCTCAAAGGCCATAAGCACCGAGCATAGGCCTAAATTTGCAGCCCTTCGCCGGCAATGGTGACGTCTCCATATGAGTGAAAGATTCTCGAGCGGGACGTTAAACAATATTTAATCAATCAATCAATCAAAATCACAAAGCCTCTCACCTCTGTCGGCGCGTGTTCGAATCTCGGCCGCGGCGTTATGTGAGCAAGTTTGCCAGTTTACTTGCGGAAGGTCAGTGGTCTCTTCCCAGACACATTGTATCTGGGTTCTCTCCTCCACCAACAAAAACTGGACGCCACCAGATAACTGAAAAATTGTTGAGTGTGGCGGAAAGCAATAAATAATCAATCAATCAATCAATCCAAAGTATAAGATGGAACTCGGGTAAGTATTGTGACCAATGAACTTCTTTTTATAACTTGTTTTGACAAATCAATAAATTGTAATTACGAATTAATTAGTTTGTTAGAACAAATTCATGGGTTTTTTTTAATTATTGATTTAAAATAGCAATTAATAAAGAATATATGATCACAAATTGACAGCTGGTACATGAACTTCCAATAAATGACTAATATCCAGCTTCTTTTAAGTGACGTAGCGTGACCTTTATTTCTGTTGCAGCTTTAATTTATATTTATTGTGTGTTGTAAATTTATTTTGAAGTTTTTTCTCCATAAAAAGGCATGATAGCTGAAAATTGTCACTTGGCATCGCCGGGTCGGGTACATCAAGATGTTCAAAGGTCGCATTTGTTGTTCCTGTATCCGATGATGCATAGTAATTCAGACATGCATAAAAGGTTTTTGATGTAGATCATACAGTTTTCTGAGGAATATTGTGACATACTCTGAAGCTATAAACACACTTAGTGACTAAGCTTTTTCCATGATCACTCAAAGCATACCTTCTAACTAGAGTACAAATTTGTCAGTGCCATTCCATCAAATTAATGATAAGTCCCGCATTCTGTTTTATGGTCGCTTTCGCCACACTATAATTTCAAACTCGTTCCGTACTTTAAAGTGTTTGGTATATTAAAAACTAATCAAAACAATCAAACAGAATATTTGCTAAGCGATTAAATATTTCCAGCGTTTGAACAAACAATAAAGAGGTTTGTTTTTATCGACTATGATTGCAAAATGAAAGGGTCATCTATTCAGTAATTAACAAAAACAAATCGCACACTTGTCTGATTAAACGATTTGTGACTTTATCTAAAGCTGCATTATTTACAATTATTGGGAAAATAGCATTGAAACTCCATCTCTTGGGCTGTTGATTCATTTTGTGAATATCCTGTTTATCCTTCGCAAGCCATAATTCAGAATGTAATAAATGCTTCAGTCCATCAGTCCTCTCAGGCTGTCATGACTGATTTGAGCTCCTGAAAGAATAACTTGATGTAGACGTTTTTGAGCAAATTGATTCCTGTTTCACCTTATCTGGTATAGAATACAATTTACTTTCATCACAAAATTCTTGTAATATACACCAAAGTTCAATAATATATCTTTATGAATACAGTTAAGGCATCTGATTGTTAAATCAAGATCAGTTTTTGCAGCATTGTCTGCTTTGGTGCTTCCATGGATTGCAATGTGTTCCGGTATCCAGCAGAATTGTACTGACTTGCATTGTAGTGTTCTGACACTGATACAGTTCATGAGTATGTAATGATAAAGATCCATATCTACTCTGACCATGAAAAAGAGAGTCATAAAAATTAACATAGCGCGATGATGTGAACTATCCCAAATCTACTTGTGTCGCCATGGTTTCAGCAGCAATTATTGAAGCTTCATCGAAAAGAAAATATATTGTAATGGTTGACAGCAGCAGACGTCATTTTTTCATCCGTCTGCAGTTTAGTGTTTAATATATATCAATTGCAGAAGGTTTTTACATTGAAGAAAAGTGATTACTTCTGGTTTCTCGATAGCTGCGGAATTTCTATGAATGCTTAACAAAAATAGTGTTCCATGACATTGGGACAAACAGCAGATTAATAGTTTCGCAAAACTTAAAGATGTGCTGACTTAAACACCCGTGTTTCAAAAATCTATTCATGCTGTTTAACAGTGCTCACTCTAGCTTGTCGCCTGAGCCCACATCTGATGTTTTCAAGGGTTTGCTCTATTCTCAAATTGTATAGGATTTACTAATCGTTAGCTTCACCTGTTGTAGCCGATCACATATCCCTTAACAGGTCTGACTCGCAGTTATCTACTGATGTAAAGAATTTTTCTATTGTCATTCGTTAACCGTAGGTACATCAAAACTGTTACTTGCGATTTATCGTAAATCATTTTATCAAGCTACTCCAAGACTACATGGGACTGAAATCTGTTCCTGGAAATGAAATGGTTATATCCGATTCTTTAGGTAGCGTTTCCATGGAAGAGTATAGAAAAACATTCGTGGGCATAGATGTAATTTCACTGAACAAAACCAATGACCGAGAAAAACTTCAAGAACTGAATGTCACAGCATAAAGTGTCGCAATGCTTAATATACGACACTATGCAATTGCGAAACTTTGTGCAAATGTTATTTGCACAAAGTGTCGCTTTGTGACACTTTGATTCGATGTCTGAGGTACGAGAGAAGTGTCGCTTTGTAACACTTTGATTCGATGTCTGAGGTACGAGAGAAGTGTCGCTTTGTGACACTTTGATTCGATATCTGAGGTCCGAGAGAAGTGTCGCTTTGTAACACTTTGATTCGATGTCTGAGGTAGGAGAGAAGTGTGGGGGACCAGCCTACTTGGCAGTCCTTGCGATACATGTTCCTTACCTTAACATATAAAGTGTACAGGTAAGTAAGTGTAATGTAATCTATGGTTCCATACACATTGCACTCAGAGGAGGGGACTGTTGTTGAGTTTAATACTTTGACATAGTCAGTTGCTGTGGTTGACATTGTCAGCTCGACCCGGAAAGAGTTGAGCTAAAACTTTGATCGATTGATCCGCACGACTCATTCGACCCTCAGAAAGGGTTGATCTACTAGAAAACTGGAAATTCAGTTGGAGAAAGAGTACAAGTGTATGCGCAGGTCACTGAATCGCTGACAAATCTTGCAAAAATGCACAACGACCTTTCTAGCTGCAATAATGTAGGCCTTTTTTGAGGAGAAGGCTACAACTCCATAGGATCTCCGTAATGGTGCAAGAGCGGGAGAGATTCATTCCCGCAACGAATTTAGCTCAAATCATAAATAAATGACAGTAACATTTGCATTTCTTACCTGAACTCAAAATAATGGTATGCAGGACATAAATTAATCCAAAATTATCAAATACAGTTCATATATCAGTTATTTTTCATGTATGGCAACATCACTGCTTGAATTTGTCCGCCATGTTTACTGAACTCGATCGATTTTATTTGGGGACAACTAATGAGAACTCAGGATCGGATCTTGAACTGAATATAGGAATTCCCCTATTTTATACATAGATAATACGGAAAATATGAAATTTCCATCATAAACGCTTTTCTTTTAGTGATAGAATGAGGTAAGTCCGCTTATCTACACTGATATCTACTTTATCAAGCTAATCTAAACTCCAAGGGTAAGTCTCTTAAAATCACAAGAGACCTATCATGGCTGCTGAAAAAAGATGTCTGGTAAACATGCTGGTGTATTTTATCTGGTTTTGATTTATAAAGGGTTAGTTTGTTCATCATGAATGAAAAAATAATTTTACCTGAAGGAAGTCTAACTTAAAAGCGATCTTTTAAGACTGAAGTCAGCTGCGATAAAAAAATAATTTTGCGCCATTACGGATGTCTTATGGAAAAAAACATAAGAAAAAAATTGGTGAGGGCTACATGATTGCGCAGTTACGACCTTTGTAAACCAATTTTGATTTTTCTCCTTATGGAGTGGGGATCCAACCCAAGCTGAAGAGCAGTAGTAAAGTCTGGAGCTGGATATGCGAAGATTTCTGATTTTCTTAAGGCAAAATGGGGCGAGGGGTCAGAGGTTCTAATCCGTCATCTCTCTCTCTCTCTCTCTCTCTCTCTCTCTCTCTCTCTCTCTCTCTCTCTCTCTCTCTCTCTCTCTCTCTCTATCTCTCTCTCTCTCTCTCTCAAGGCATGGTCTTTCGAAAGAGGTTACTGGATGTTCGGCGGAGTTTTCAGTCAATTCATTTCTAACTTTTCCCACTATTGCTATTAATTAGAATAGTCAATTAGAAGGCGTTTGAAGCCCACAATTTCCGCCGAAAGCGATTTTTTATTGACCTCAAGTGGAATCACTTGCAGATAACAACGATGAATGCATTGTTTAAGCCCCCCCCCCCCCCCCCCCCTTTCAAATGGTTTAGTGGACTTTTGGCGGAGTTTGCAGTCTCTGAAAGTTTCCAAGCGAAATAACTGCTTGTGTGTTGATTTGTTAATTTCTTTGTGATGGTTGGTTGTATCTTTAATTGGACGGTTGGTTGATAGATAGGTTGGTCGGTTGAATAAATGGTTGGTTGGTACGTTGTTTGTTTGGTTGATTTTCTGGCTGATTGGCTCGAAATTTAGTTTGTCAATATCGAATTCGTCTGGAGTATGACTAACTGCATGGCTGGCTGATTACTGACTAGCTAAATGACTGAATTAATCCAACAATCAAGTTTTGTATATGTACCTTAACGATATCTTGACATGCGTTGTTGGTATTTCTTATTGTCACATGCTTTGATGACAAGATGTAATTTTGCGTGATAAAAATGTGCAAAAAAGGTATACAAACCATTACTGACCTTGTGACACCGCCACAATAACACCACTCTGAGGTCTCAGCTGCTAGACAACGACCACAACCAAATCAACCAAAGCACAACGAAGTCTCCGCGTAAAACAGCCCTTCATCAGGATAAAGTTAAGTTGTTAATTTGCCCCCAGCATCTATTCTCAATATAATATTTAAGTACGAAGCAGATGTGGAAGACTCTTGTTGTCTTTTACTTCAAATTCACTGGGATATATCGAATCAACATATAAATGAAAATGATAATAGTTATCATCGCAGATATATCTAAATGTCGAGTTGTAGGCCAAAGGAAGAGATTTTTTATTCTCAATTGGAAGCTTTTGAATAAATTGTGCCTCATAAGAATATTAGAACAGGTTAGCTAACAAAGTAGCACAATTCATGGGAATTCCAGCAGACTGTGAAAGACACAAGAGAGTTCTCCGCATCTGCTTCGTACTTAGATATTTTATTGAAAATAGATATTACCTGCAAACTAACAACTCAACTTCATGACAAGACGGATGATTTCAACTTCTCCATATTTATGTAGCAATATTCCATTGTCACCCGCATATGATGTTTAAATCTCTAAACTTATTCGATACGCAAGAGCTTGTTCTGCGTATGATCAGTGTTTTTAATCTTTGGTTAAATCGAGGTACACTACTGACAAACAAGTTGATGCTACAGGGGTTGAGTTTCAATATTCTCGTTTAAGCCAGCATTTCACAAATTCGTTATAACGATCTAGTTTGCTATTACAACCTATCAGTGGGTAATATGTTGTCTGACCAACTGTTAGGCCGTTCTTAGCACACTGATTCTGACTAAGGATTACTCCGTTTAGCTGATAAAGATATAGGGCTCATGGCCAGTGTGACCATTTGACAGGAGATTCTTACTCTTTCTAGGCACCTGATCCCACCTCTGGAATGTCCAGCTCAACTCTATTTTGTATTTCTTATAAGAGTTATGAGATATATTTACATTTATATGGATCCTACTCCAAAAACGCCGACGCGGGGGGTGTAGCATAATCTCCCCGACTTCGTCTCCGTGAACTTAAAATGAGCTCAAAATCTGAACATTGGTCAATTAGTGTCATTTAGGGGGCGACGTGGAGGTGGACGGCGGGGTTGTAGTGGTTAAACTCTTCTATTAACTCAGAATTATGATCAAAAGTATAATCACATTTTAAGATATAAATTCACTTTCTCTCCATGATAAATAGAGCTCCCCCTAATTTTGGATCCCACACATTCAATTTTTGTAGAGATTTTTAAAATAATGTCAGCTAGTACGACATGACCCATAGAGCCCCGTATAACACCAACACAGGGACCAAGAATTTCACAAGTTTTGTAGAGGCTACTTTGTTCATCTTAATTATGCAATCTGTTAGCATGCTCTATGTCCAGTAGTAGTAGAGAGAAAGAGATTTTCAAATATCAATGCATGTTCACTATATGACCAATAGAGCCCGCCTTCTAACGCCAGAACGCAGAATCTCCTTATAACGAGACTATATTACCTCTTTTTAAAAAAAGTTTTAGTTAATTCAAATGATAAATTCACGTACTGTTTACTGTCATTAATATGGAACAGTTTCTCTTAATCATTACCAGGGGAAAAATTTCTTATAAGATCTACAAGGTCATTAATCTATGGGGTTAATTTTTCGTCACGTAAAATGGGTTGATTGGAATGAAAATATTTTTTCTACGAGCAAAAGGGTAAATTTTCTACGTCGAATAATGAACGGGGGTCAATTTTCGACGTCGAAAAGTGACCCAGGGTCATTATTTTATGGGGGTCATTATTCTTTTTTACACCGGCAGTGACTCGAAAGTCTGCCACTACTTTGTACAAACATACCAAAAGAAGATACAGGTGGCTTCAATTTCCGAACCTGTGGGGTTCCGGGTTGTTAGAATAGATCCTCAGTACCCCTTGTTTGTCGTAAGAGGCGACTAAATGGGGCGGTTCCTTTGGATGAGACCACAAATCCGAGGCCCCGTGTCACAGCAGGTGTGGCACGTAAAAGATCTCCCCTGCTCAAAGGCCATAAGCGCCGAGCATAGGCCTAAATTTTGCAGCCCTTCACCGGCAATGGTGACTTCTCCATATGATTGAAAGATTCTCGAACAGGACGTTAAACAATATATAATCAATAAATCAATTTCCGATGAATCGGCTTTTATAGTTCATTTATAGAACGTTCGCACGTAACCAGAAGGTCTCGAGTTCTAGCTACTTTGTGTCATGACAGTGTCAAACCTAAGAAGTAAACATAAGAAGTGATAATACTACTTCGCCAAACGCTCGTTATTTAAAAGTGAGAATCGCAGGGCTTTCAGATATTGCCTTAGATGCGGAGGTCCCGTGTCGCGCCAGGCGTTGGCACGTTAATTCAAAGAACTCTCACAGCTACCGCCCTGAGCGCTAAGCATGTGTCTAATTTTGTGGTACGAGTACTTCACCTCTAACTGGTCAGGTCTCAATATGAGTGAAAAATATTCTCGAAGGGTCGTAAAGCAAACAAACAAACGAACACTTTCCGATGAAGTGTTTGGGAGGTAAAATGACGGTCCTAATATTTGAGTCCCGTGAGGACCCGGGTTAAAATAGGTCCTCAATACCCTTTGGTTGTCATAAGAGACTACTAAAATAATGGTGTATATCAGTAGCTTAGAAAAGAAGGTCAGTTTGGTTGTTTCACGAACCGTCGAGAATTTTTCATTCACTAGTTGTAAGTGAAGTACCACAAATTTAGACCTATGCTTAGCGTTCAGGGCCGTAGCAGTGAGGGCTCTTTAACGTGCCATGCGTGTCGCGAAACGGGGCCTCCGTTTTTAAGGTCATATCCGAAAGACCCGTGATTCTCACTTCTAAATGCCAAGTGTTTGGTAAAGAAGCAATCACTGCCTATTTTTTCGTCTTAGGTTTGGCGCGGTCATGACACAAGCGGGGCTCGAGCTTACAACCTCCCGATTACGCAGCGAGCACTCTAACCACTGAGCTACCGCGACCGCTATTTAATACATAGTAAAACGATTAGCTACTTGAAGGCCACCCGGCCATTCCATATTTATACTTACAGAATGATAACTTTATCGGGGCCTTCGTGGCCGAGTGGTTAGAGCATCGGGCTCAAAATCACAAAGCCTCTCACCTCTGTCGGCGCGTGTTCGAATCTCGGCGTTATGTGAGCAAGTTTGCCAGTTTACTTGCGTAAGGTCGGTGGTCTCTTCCCAGGTACATTGTATCTGGGATCTGTGGCGGAAAGAAATAAATAATAATCAATCAATCGATAACTTTATCAATTGTCTGTTAAAATTCCTTGATTGTGTAAGTCGATAATTTGGCGTTTGTAAGTCACCGTAGTTATACATATGATGTACTGCTGGTTATCAGTGACATTTTTTTGAAATTTCCTGTTCATCCATGAGTAAGGAATAACTATTTCAAAAGCTTCATCTTTCTGATGTCTCGTAATGCCCAATATCGCATCCCAAAACGTTTTTTAAATGATTACCTTACAACGGGTATTTTCTACTCTATGGTCTCGTTATCCATTTTTTGCAAACATTACAATCGTAAAAAATATATATCAATACACATGGGTATAAATAGGTATAATGCAATCGCATTATACCTATTATTATTCTGCATGAAACGCAGAATATGCTTTGCTACCTTTTAGGGATCGAATCGCAAAATTTATTTATTTATTTTTATTAAAAGATGATATTGTGATTTGTTTGATCGCTGAATTTTGTGTGTGAGGGTAATTATGGTCCTATGTTATGAGCAAAACTGTACAGTGAATGCTGCGAATAGACATTATTTTTTACTTATGAATGGACACAGAACATTCCGCAAGAAAGTCAAAACACTGCTGTTCAAACGTGAATAAATTTTAGCATAAATCAATATCACATCATAAACTACGCATGTATTTCTTGTCGTCTCGACATCTGACTGCCATACTTTTACACAGCATTTTGGTGTCTTATCGCTATTTTACTAATAATTTGCCAATTTTATTCTTAACAGTTCTTTTTATAAGTGTTTCATCTTCATTAGCAAACCTCTGTAAAGCGCACAGAAACTATACGTAATTCTGCGCTATATAAGTGAATACAATAATAATAATAATATTGCTATGATGGAATATTGAAATAATATCTATGCAGCTCATTGGGAAAGGTTTAGGTCTACACCAGTCATACCACTTCAATAACTTTTAGTTTGATCTCTCTCTCTCTCTCTCTCTCTCTCTCTCTCTCTCTCTCTCTCTCTCTCTATATATATATATATATATATATATATATGCGCCGGTAATTGAAATAAGTTGCATACATATTTAATGCCTGATAATGGAGCCTTTTATCATAAGTAGTTGGAAATGCATTAAATATTTCTTTAAGCGTCCATCCCATATCCGACATCATCATTTTTGCGTGGTTTTGTCCAACGACAACGTAAATGGATTAATAACTTTTATCAACATGTTTATGAAAATCGATAGTTTCGAGTTATTTGCATAAAGTAATAATCGAATATATCTGAAGGAAGTGGCATGAGGTGATACGAGGCAGAGTTATTCAAAAGTTTCTAAACGAGAAGAAATAATTCCTTGTTGTGTTCTTCAACTCGGCATTTAGATATATCGATGACGTTTTATCTAATAACAATAATCATTTTCCTTCATATGTCGATTCGATATATCCCAGTGAACTCGAAATAAAACACACCACATCCGCTTCATATTTAGATATTTTATTGAACATATATGTATAAGCGGCAAACTAACAACTTTATAACAAACGGGATGACTTCACTTCCCATATTTGTGTAGCAATATTTCATTCACCTGCACGTGGTGTTTATATCTTTTAACTGATTCGATACACTAAAGATTGTTCTGCATATGATCAGTTTTTAAATCGAGGCAGGCTACTGACAAACAAGTTGATTTTACTCGGGTTTCAACAGTCCCCTCTAAAGTTAGCATTTCACAAATTTTATGATCGTTAGAACGATCTAGTTTGCCAGTACAACCTGTTAATGGGTAAAATGCTGTCTGACTTGTTTCATACCAACTGTTAGGCCGTTCTTTACACAGATTTTGAATACGGATTGCTCCGTTTACCTGATCAAAAACTAGGGCTCATAGCGGATATGACCAGCGACAGGGGATGCTTACTAAGCACCTGATCCTACTTCTGGTATATCCAAGAGTCCGTGTTTGCCCAACTCCTGATATTGTATTCCTTGTGGTTGTTATGACATTAATCACTTGTTCGTTATCTTTACATTTTCATTGGCGACTCAAAACCTTTGACAATACCGTTCTTCGACAACGTCTTTGCTACACTGAGATTCCTTTTGCAGCCCTGCTACAAATGCCCTCACTTAAACTTTACTTGATCGACGGATGTCATCGCCAGCAACGCAATAACATTGTCGGCAAGTTCCTGCGATTTTGCAGTTTGTTAAAATGTTTTGTCTTGAAAATGTTTCCATCTTGTTTTTCTCAACAACGTCCAAAAGTGCAGTAATCTCGTCGAGGCTCCAGTTTGAACTTCTGCACTTTTTGTTTGCCATTATTTTATCAGTAAGTAAGGTAGACGGATTTAAGGATGAATGCTTTCAGACAATTTAGGGGATATGCACCATACATGCACATGTTTTCTATAAAACGAGACGTGTGGGTCATGAAATCTCAACACTATGTCTTACTTACCAATTGTGTGTTAGTAGATTCTACTCCCCATTCGAGAAATTTTTATTTCTGTAAAGATGTCACCATCTTTACGTGAAGTGCCACAAATTTTGACCTATGCGTGGTGCTTATAATTACGGCTGTAACAAACATTTGATGCGAATATGCTTTCTGGAAACCTGAATGAAAAGAATAGAGATCAATCTCATAATTCTTATAAATTATAAGGAATACATTTTCTGTGAAATCAAGGGCATTTGAAAAAAATTGAAAATAACTGAATTTTGGATAATAACAATATCTACCAGGATAAGATTTTCAAAAGTATGAAAAAATAACTATACAATTTAGGCCTGGTGTACTGATGGAATTCTGAGGCCTTTTGTAAGTCCTGCTGTAATGGTAGTTTGAGGCCTTTTGTAAGTCCTGCTGTAGAGGTAGTTTGAGGTCTTTTGTACGTCCTGCTGTAATGGTAGTCTGAGGCCTTTTGGTATGAAAAAAGTTTGATGTTGAACTAACCACAACCCACAAGCCGGAATCACAACGTCCACGCCAAATAAAGGTACACATTGTATTGTTTTTACATATAAAATATATCAACATGTTGTGAGCAAGGTATCAACAGAATTCTCTTTGTTTTAGAACTTATTGTTTGGTAGCTAATTAAAAACGTTAGCCAACAGTTAGGGTTTTAATGCAACTTAGATCAAGCGGCCAGTAATGATTTCGAAGTAAGTTGTCAATTTCAAACTAATCAAGAAATTAATAAAAATCCACACTTTCATGTCGTAGAATAATAAACATATGACAAAGCTGATTAAATATACTCAACTTGTTTCTTTATCAGGGACCCACTTTGTAAAAGGTCACACGACTTACGACCAGATGGCATGATGCTCCGCCTTATTAAAGTGTAAATACACAGCACATCAGACGATAAGTACATAAAACCATATTTTCACAAATTGTACACGGAAATGGAAATTTGGTTACCTTGCAACATAAATGAGAAAATGGTGACTATACGTGATTAGCTAACCATACATGTTTATAGTCTGAAGTTTTTCTCGTTTCATGCCAGCGTCTACTTCAGTGCATCTTTGAAATTCCAGTTATTGTTCTGTCCAGATGTGTACCAAACTTAAAAGATGTACAGAGTTCTTGTTAAAACATCCATATCAAATCTCATTTGCTAATCCTGTTACTATTCAGTATTTCTACAGAGACGAAAAGATACAAAAATACACGATAATGCCCCGACCTTTAACAACATCAAACAAACTTGGAATTGGCACACACATCAAGTATGATATTTGCATTGGTTTTTATTTATTTTTTTTTCATACCTCCATAACATTCGCATTTTTTAATTACTCCCATTGTTTGAAGATCATTTTTGTAACAATATTTCACTTTTAACTTTATGGCGTGTAGGGTTTGTTTGCAGGCATCAGAGAAACAATGCATCCCGCCTGTCGTGAATGTTTTGTCTTTTTATAAGTTTCGTAAGAATTGTGGTGAGAATTTTTGTTTTATATTTATAGTGTTTACACGATAAATGTTAATTTTTCTCTCGTTTCAGGAAGTTTTTATAGATCTGGAGACAATGTGTAGGTGTTAGCAGTGTGCTAGTAATTTGGCAGATCTCTTCATGAGGAAAAAGTCCAACTAGACGGCCAGCTGAAAGCCGCTTCAAAAGAAACCTGAAATAGATCTGCTGCTGGTGTTTGTAAAGATGCGAAAAATGATGACATTGATTTCTGTCAATCTGAAAACCTACAAACCACTGACCACTGATCTAGTACAGTATACATGTATACCATTGTACTTCTCATTTGAATAGAGAATCTTATGTCGCACACAATTAAACCCTTCGAAAGGTAAAAATGAATGCATACACCATAGTTTACTGTCATTAATAAATTTCAGAACTTTATCATCAAGATATACATGTGATTTACAGAAGTCAGCTACTCTTTTCTGTGCACCCGTAATGGGAGATCCAGTGAAATATAGTTTTTTTGTCTGTCTGTCAGACTGTTTGTCCGCAAAAACCTTAACCATTGACTTAATATTGATCATTTTACGTCCCGTTGAGAATTTTTCACTCATCTTGAGACGTTACCAGTTGTAGGTGAAGTACCACAAATTTAGAGCCATGCTTAGCGCTTACGAACGTAACAGTGAGGGTTCTTTAACGTGCCAACGCCCGTATCGACAGAGTAACTCAGTTTTTAAAGTCATATCCGAAAGACCCGTGATTCTCACTTCTAAATGCCGAGCGTCATTTGGCGACGGAGCAGTCACTACCTATGCTTACGTCTTAGGTTTGACCACGGAACGAGCGGGGCTCGAACTCACGACCTACCGGTTACGAAGGAAACGCTCTACCACTGAACTACCGCGATCGGTAATGGCAATGGCGCTTTCATATTTGACATGTGAATTCCTTGTGACAAGACCTTTTTTTTGGGTACCACAGTTACTTTGCTGACTTAGGTATTTCACAAACACATATTGTTAATTTACCTAGAAATTGTTCATTTACACTTTATTAGTAATTTCAATGAGCTAAAGTAAATTTACTCAATCTTTTTTTCAATTTAGAACAGAGTGGAGTAATGGAGACAAGATTTAAAATGCTTATTATCACATGACAGTAATACCTAAATAATGTCGTAGAATGTTGTAGAACAGTAAATCATTGTGATTTTACATACGAGTCTCTATCCGAAGACACTGTCATAGATCTTACAGGTTTGGACAACTCCATCTCTACATATTTTTGTCGTTCAAATCTATCCTAAAAGAGACAGTAAGACTTTGTTCTGTTTGTCTGTTCCTGATATCCCTCATCAGTAAGATGTTTGTACTACAAGGAAGAGTGCACAACAATCTGTAAACACAAACTTTTCAGTCTGATGGCTTCTTAAATATGATTGGTGCTTCTCTAGTTCTTATCCCTGCTACGTTCATTCATGTAAACGTTGTAAAGGCAAGAAGGCGGGTGTACCGCAGTATCATTAAATGACATGTTGACATGAGAAGGCGGGTGTACCGCAGTATCATTAAATGACATGTTGACATGAGAAGGCGGGTGTACCGTAATATCATTAGATGACATGTTGACATGAGAAGGCGGGTGTACCGCAGTATCATTAAATGACATGTTGACATGAGTTAGTTTGAGGCTTTTTACCACAGTTAGATATTAATAATAATAATAATAATAATATTGATAGTAATATTGTCAATACTTATCTCCTTTAATATGAACTGAAAATAAATTCCACTATCACAGAATAACCCATCATTAAACTTCTGGTGAACATGTGGAATATGACATCATTAAACTTCTGGTGAACATGTGGAATATGACATCATTGAACTTTTAGTAACATGTGGAATATGACATCATTCTAATTAATTATCATTAAATTACTAAATGAAGAAACTCTGAAAGTTTTCAATTTCAAAATATTGTTGTATATATTCTCCTATTTTCATCCACATCAAATTTCTCTGGTGTAGTATTCCTCCTTAAAACTAAAGTAATGATAGTGAAAAAATATATTTGACAAGATCATTTTCCCTACCAACAAATACCCATGAGACCAATACTCCAGTGAGTAGTTGTTATAGCCCTGTATACACAGGGGAATTTCTCCAATGCAAGTACCATTTTATTGGATAATTTGTCTTTAAGATTACTTTTCTTCCATATGATAACCAAACGTTATTTATATATGTAAACGTATTTTTTCTTGTGCACAAAAAATGTTCAAGAGACTGGAAGGTATGTTATGCCTCGGTGCATACTGAATATACTGCTTTTCTTCAAATCTTGTACTTTTAATTTTACTAACTTGTATTCCCACAATATGCATTTTGATTTTTCTCAATATCACCGTTATAAGGGATAATATCGGGATCTGGGCTAGAATAGATCCTCATTGCCCCTTGCTTGTCGTAAGAGGAGACGAAATGGGCGGTTCATTGGACCGCAAAATCCGAGGCCCCGTGTCACAGCAAGATCCCTCCCTCCTTAAAGGCCGTAAGCCTAAATTTTGCAGCCCTTCACTGTCAATGGTGATGTTCCATATGAGTGAAAAATTCTCTTGCGGGACATTAAACAATCTACAATCAACCAACTATTAGAAAGGGAAACAAAACGTCCGGACTTCATCGCGTCCGGAGGTAATGCTGTTAGTAATTCGACTGGACGGCAATGTCAGAGAATCGTAGAATCGCACTCCTGCACCCTGTAACCTTCCTCTTTATTATGTAACAATGTAACTTTTCCCCATGCGCATGATAATTTACTAGATGACCTCTATTGTTTATTTCGATTTGGCAAGAAATGCCTCTAAAACAAGCCCTGATTAATGCGAACGGCTTCTGTGTTCATCGTTTCTCTTTCATGTGTGATCACGCGTAGCGCTCAGCTTGGGAGTTATGGTTGCTCTACCATAGCTATAATGTTTTTTTCTTATCTGGTATTTCCATTCCGTTGCAATTATCGGCAGAAATTTATGTTGTAGGGTAAAAAAAAAATCCAGAAATATTCTATCCCCGCCAGCCACCGAATGCACAGGCAGGAGGTGCGCGGGCATGTAATGGGCGTATGGATTGAATGAATATTTGATATACATCGGTTTATTTGATGTAAAGATTTAACTGACATTGTATTCCCATTAGATACATCTATCCATGCGAGTTATGTTACACTTAATAAGACATTAAATAATGTGCATATTGCGAAAGCGCTGGCGCATTCTGCCAGTCTCTCACAAACATTTTAACCCGACCTCTTCTTTGTTTTCACTGTTACAATAATAAATTTCAACTTTTGATCATATTGTATTGTAGGATTACATGTATAAGAAATTTGAGCATAAGTTCTGTTAACCTGCAAGGTTCTCCACTTAACTATGGCTGTCGATTTAGTAGTCAGAATAAAAATTATACAAGATTGTTTTTATTTACATCACATACATGTGTAAAATAAATAATTTGATTTAAGCATTATTTTACGTTTGCAATTCCTTTCTATTAATTTTACTTTCACAACACTTTCCATTGTTCCCGTGGGGATCCGGGTTAGAATAGGTCCTCAGTACTCCTTGCTTGTCGTAAGACCGCAAATACTGAGGTCCCATGTCACAAGGTGTGGCACGACAAAGATCCCTTTCTGCTCAAAGGCCATAAGCGCTGAGCATAGGCCTAAAATTTGCAGCCCTCCACCGACATGGTGACGTCTCCATATGAGTGAAAAATTCTCGAGTGGAACATTAAAAAGTATACAATCAATCAAAATTTTTCAATTGATTTTTATTGTCACAATACTTTTTTTTATTGTCATAATACTTTTTTTTTTATTGTCATAATACTTTTCTATTGAATTTAACTGTCTCAGTGCCTTTCTAATGATTTTTATTGTCAATACGTTTCTATGGATTTTTGCTGTCACAAAACCTATATATTGACGTTTACTGTCACAAAACCTATATATTGACGTTTACTGTCACAAAACTTATGTATTGACGTTTACTGTCACAAAACTTATGTATTGACTTTTACTGTCACAAAACTTATGTATTGACGTTTACTGTCACAAAACTTATGTATTGACTTTTACTGTCACAAAACTTATGTATTGACGTTTACTGTCACAAAACTTATGTATTGACTTTTACTGTCACAAAACTTATGTATTGACTTTTACTGTCACAAAACTTATGTATTGACTTTTACTGTCACAAAACTTATGTATTGACTTTTACTGTCACAAAACTTTCTATTAATGTTTTTGTCACACTACTTCTCTGTTGACTTTACTATCGCACTACTTTTCCACTGATTAATATTTTTTACTGTTACAATACTTGTCACAGTACATTTCTACTGAATTTTATTATCAC
The DNA here is from genome assembly GCA_024699665.1 of Ostrea denselamellosa. Taxonomy (NCBI): domain Eukaryota; kingdom Metazoa; phylum Mollusca; class Bivalvia; order Ostreida; family Ostreidae; genus Ostrea; species Ostrea denselamellosa. Next base: position 5,687,962 of record JAMZEH010000065.1, on the reverse strand, counting down.
AATACAATTTTGTTGATTTTCTATTGATTTCTATTGTCAAGATATTTTATTTTTTTTTTATTGTCACAATACTTTTATATTAATTTTTATTGCCAATATACTTTCCTCTTGATTTCACAATGCTTTTCTATTGATGTCACAATACTTTTGTATTGATTCGTGCTGTCACAATACTTTCCTATTGATAATTACCGGTTATTTATTTAATTATTGGTTAGATGGTTGTTGTGTATTGTTTAACGTCCCTCTAGAGAATTTTTCACTCATATGGAGACTCACCATGGCCGGTGAAGGACTGCAAAATTTTGGCCTATGCTCGGTGTCTACGAACTTTGAGCAGAAATGGATCTTTATCGTGCCACACCTGGAGTGACACGGGGCTTTGGTTTTGTTTTTTTTCGATCTCATCCAAAGGGCCGCCCCATTTAGTCACCTCTTACGACAAGCAAGTGGTATAGATGACCTCTTCTAACTCGGATCCCCATGTGATTTTTTTCTATTGACTTCACGCAGTACTTTTCTATTGATATTTACTGTCACAATACTTTTCTATTGTTTTCTACTGTCACGATACTTTTCTATTGTTTTCTACTGTCACAATACTTTTCTATTGTTTTCTACTGTCACAATACTTTTTTATTGTTTTCTACTGTCACAATACTTTTCTATTGTTTTCTACTGTCACAATACTTTTCTATTGTTTTCTACTGTCACAATACTTTTCTATTGTTTTCTACTGTCACGATACTTTTCTATTGTTTTCTACTGTCACAATACTTTTCTATTGTTTTCTACTGTCACAATACTTTTCTATTGTTTTCTACTGTCACGATACTTTTCTATTGTTTTCTACTGCCACAATACTTTTCTATTGTTTTCTACTGTCACAATACCTTTCTATTGATTGTCATTGTCACAATACTCTCTCTTTCTCTCTCTCTCTCTCTCTCTCTCTCTGCTATACATTTAAGGATTGAAGCTTATGACCTAATAGATGTTCTACGATATAACCTAAATGCACCAAGTTAGAATATACCGCATCACAGAGGTCAACATTATCTTCCTTCCTTATATTTTAATACTAAAAGGACAAAATTACACTGTACACGTTTTCGTTTATAAAAAAGTAAACAAACACTGATAAATAGACGATTGATTGATTATATTTTGTTTAACGTCCCTCTCTAGAATCTTTCACTTACATAAAGACGTTACCATTGCCGGTGAAGGGTTGCTCGGCGCTTACGGCCTTTGCGCAGGGAGGGATCTTTGTCATGCAACACCTGCCGCGACATGGGGCCTCGTTTTTCTCATCTGAAGGACCGGCCCATTTAGTCGCCTCTTACGACAAACAAGGGGTACTGAGGACCTACTCTAACCCGGATCCACACGGGATCTGATAAATATAGAAATTACTTGCATCGCGCAAGGATTCACTTAGCAATATACCAACAAATGTCGACCGAGAAATCTTGGTTCTTCACAAAACCCAAACATGTACTTTATTGATCAAATTTGAAAACTCTGTCAGTGGAGTTTGTTGTGAATCTTGGTTGGTTGTATATTGTTTAACGTCCTCTCGAAGAATCTTTCAATCATATGGAGACGTCACCAAGATCTTGTTATTTTATCTTGATTTATATTCGATAATCTTGATATTCATCGAGTATATATAAAAGTTATCGAATATAGATAAGTTTATCTTATTATTTATATTCGATAATCTTATTATTTATATTCGATAAATCTTGATTTATATACATAAATAACAGAATTATCGAATATAAATAACAAGATTATCGAATATAAATAATAAGATAATCTTATCATCTATATTCGATAATTTTTATTTTTATTTTCGATGAATATCAAGATTATCGAATATGATTCAAGATTTATCGAATATGAATAACAAGATTATCGAATACAAATCACGATTTATCGCATAAGAATCACAACTTTCACATATAAATATCAGGATTATCGAATATAAATAAAAATTTCTCGAATATAAATCAAAATGTTAGCATATAAACATCAAGATTATCGATTATAAACCAAGATTAATCAAATATGAATAACAAGATGATTGAGATTATCGAATATAAATCAAAATCGAATATAACTAAAATGACTATGGAATATTAATAAAGATTTATTGCATATAAATAAAACAAAAATCACAAATAGATATCAAGATTATTGAATATAAATCAAAATGTTTGCATATAAATATCACGATTATCGAATATAAATCAAAATTGTAAAATATTGCAACGTTTTACACGCCATAATTAGTCGCTTGCTCAAATTATATCTCACTGAGTAGGATTAATACTGGCGACAATTCTGCTCGTAATGGTAGGTCTGTATGTAGTAAAACAAATCATAAAATCAAAGTCGCAAATTATTGCATTTTCTGATATTTGAAGACATGTTTTGTGTGGTGTTCAATACTAAACAATTTCCCGTATTTTCTCAGTCTCTGTCGGAGGACTTCAAAGTCGATCTTAAAAGGCCAGCGAAATATACATTATATGCATAGCCTACACATATTTTCTGTTATAAAGTTCGTAGCAAACATCACCTTCAATCGAAAGGCTCCGTAGAACTAAGGCAGCTGCCTTCACAGCTCGACACTTCGTCGTGATTGATATGTTAATCAATGTTCGGCGCAAGTAATTTGTATTTTTCAGTATTTATGTACATTTTAGCAAACGAAGGGTAGTATACTTTTGTGTTTTTGCATTAAAATGGATTTATAAAAAAGTGTAAGCTGACCTAAACCAGGTTATATCGCATAATATGCCCCAAATTAAATTCATTCCATAATAAACCAAGTTTTTTTTCCATTGAAATTGTGTGTTGCAAATAAAATCAAATTATTTGTTTGCACTTTGATCTTGAAGGGTTCTTGTCTATCAGTGTCTCTTTAATGGTTATCAGAATGTACCTTTGGGCTTTAAAAATTCCCAGCATGGTCTAAAATTTAGTTTTATTCATTTCAAAGTGGGCGTCTAAAAGAGGATTACTTACATGGGTTTTACATTTGTAGCTTAGAATTCCAATTTATATTCTTCAATGCGGCTATGTTTAAATGTTACAAGGGTAGGTAGCACTTCATTTTTATGTTTCTTCAGTTTTTCATTTGCGTATATATACTGTATGAATACATAGTGCACTGAGTGAATAGGCATTTGAAGCAATTCCATACCATGCAAAAATTTGAATACGAACATTTGAGGGAATTTCATTATCCAATTATACATTTGTGACTTGGTGACAACAGTACGATTGGGATACATGGAACAATCCCCAAACTCAAATGTACACCATTTGTCGTGTGATGAACTAAACAATGATTTGATTGATTAAATATAGTTTTACGTCCCGCTCGAGAATTTTTCACTCATATGGAGACGTCACCATTGTCGGAGAAGGGCTGCAAATTTAGGCCTATGCTCGGCGCTTAAGGCCTTTGAGCAGGGAGGGATCTTTTATGTGCCACACTTGCTGTGACACGGGACCTCGGTTTTTGCGGTCTCATTCGAAGGACCGCCCCAATTAGTTGCCTCTTCCGACAAGCAAGGGGTACTGAGAATCTAGTCTAATAACCCGGATTTGAGCAACAAGTAATTGCATATTTTATATCTATAAAAATCATTGTTGGTTGGTTTGTTGTATATTGTTTAACGTCCCGCCCGAGAATCTTTCACTCATACTGTGACATCACCATTGCCGGTGAAGGGCTGCAAAATTTGGGCCTATGCTTGGCGCTTACGGCCTTTGAACAGGGAAGGATTTTTATCGTGTCACACCTGCTATGACACGGGGCCTCAGTTTGTGCGGTCTTATCCGACGGACCGGCTCTTTTAGTCGCCTATTACGACAAACAAGGAATACCTAGGACCTATTCTAAACCGGATCATTGTTAACCATGGTGTTGATACATGTTTGTTAAAGGAATGCATGATAGAAACGAGTTTACAGTGTGGATATAAATATTGGTGTTTTTTTTTATGAATTTGGACTCCAATGTTAAGGTAATAACTTTGTAGTCGTCCAAATTATCAACTATGTAGCATATGCTATCAGTGCATAGAATGTGTAGCACGCTGTCGAAAAACAATTCGGACCTTATTAATTATGATATCCTACACGTAGATGCTCTAGTGCGCTGCTATGAAGTTTGATTCAGGAGGTCGTGAGTTCAACACCAGGCTGGAGCGGAAGAAGATATCCATCCAGGCTTACAGGAGGTTTTTTCTTTCTGTGCTTTAAATCATATGTCAATTTCTTCACTTAGGCCAGCTATGTTTAATCAATAGTTAATCACAATGTAGGTGCTTTTTAAAATATTTCAAAGGAGACTGTTGTGTATGGCCCTCTATGATTTTGATAATAACTATATCTGATATCCTTTTTCAATGACCGCTTAATGTGTGACAGCGTGGCGTGAATCAAATCATCTTAAAGGTAAATCAAGTGGTCCAGTGCTATGCCGTCACGCTCCGCTGAAAGGCTTGGTTCCGCGGGTCGTGCACACCGATTCCGAAGCTGGAGCGGTAAATGAATGAAAACCAAACACCCGGATGTGTTACCCGAACGCAATTCACTCAAGACTGAGCAGGGGTATAAATGTCTAGAAGTTGCGTGATTATTAGTTTTATTGAGTAAAATAGTGATATCATTTGGAATTGAATGAAATATTATAGAAGTTCAAATTGTAGTGATGAAAAATTATCGCACAAAATCGAGAAATGACTGAGGTATGCAGGTAATTTCTACCATGCTATTTGAAATGAAAGGTGTCATTCACTGCAGATCCTTATGTGTTGTTAATTGATTGATTATGTATTGTTTAACGTCCCGCTCGAGAGTTTTTCACTCATATGGAGGCGTCACCATTGCCGGTGAAGGCCTGCAAAATTTAGGCTTATGTTCGGCGCTCAGGGCCTTTCAGCAGGGAGGGATCTATATCGTGCCACACCTGCTGTGACACGGGACCTCGGTTTGTTACGGTATCATCCGAAGGACGTTGTAAAAATGAAGTACAACCTATAAAAACAACGGGACCCTATGCAATTTCATTTTTGAAAATGCTTGAGGATATGAACGATGCGCACCACTCCTGCATACCTGATGAAGCGCTTCAAAAATACTCTCATGTATTTTCAAAAATGAAATTTATTTATGATACTTACGTTCTGCTTTTGTTTCTGTCGGAATTCCAAACCGTTAAAATAGACGTACTATATTTATCAAGATTCATACGCACATTGTTCACTAAATTGGGCTGTCCTTCGGTTGAGGCCGCAAAAACTGAGGCCCTGTGTCACAGCGGGTGCGGCATGGTAAAGATCCTTCCCTGCTCAAAGACCGGAAGCGCCGAGCAAAGATCTAAATTTTGCAACCCTTCAGCAATGGTGACGTTTCCAAATGAGTGAAAAATTCTCGGGTGGGACGTTAAAAAATTTACAGTCAACCACATATCTGTGTTTTTATTCCAATGTGTATTGTAACATTGTATTTAACACATAAATTATACTTTGAAATAAATAGAAATATTTAAGTAACCCCCTCCCCTGTAAAAAAAAAAAAAAGTTGAGTTTAGATCACTGGAATATTTAATTCTTACTTATCTAGTTAATAATGTAGCAAATTAATTAATTCAACTTTCTTCTAACCTAGCCTCTTTACTCCGAGCGCAAACTAATAATTATATAGTTATCAATTAAAAATAAGATAAGAAAACTTGACTTAGGTGATCCTGTTTTCTCTTCAGTAGCTATCTATATCTGTAACAAAGCCTCGGCGTAATTCACATTCCGAAGTTTGATCCATTCAGAGGGCACCCGATAATCAGAGAGAGCAAGGTATCGACCAATCGCAAGAGATCTCAGGGATTTCATTCGTTTTTATTGGTTAAGTAGATTGTCCACAAAGGTCGAAGAAGGTCAGGTTTGTCGTATTTAGATTTAGTGCAGTCTGACGGGATTGATTTAAAACTCCCCTATAGTATTTACAACGATTAAAGGCCGGAGTTATACCTACTTTATTCATTGTAAAACGATGTTCTGCTAATAGTACAGGAAACCATAGCTTCGAAATTGGATGTTATTTCATACAACTACTCTCGACAAGGATTTGGATATTCAATATCGACCAACGAACTTTTAACAATGTGCTATGAAACTCAGATTTCACCATTAAGACATTCTTGGTATATCTTATTTCTTAAAGGAGATATGTAAGAACTGAAATTTGCAATTCACTTGAACTTGGTAAACCTTACACAGATATAGTGCAATGTGAAAAAGAAAGAGTATAGTTTACTCAGTAAACAGTGATAAAATGCCTTCGATAAGGACGACGGTTTTATTTTCATCGTCAATCACGCTGTTGAAAATTATACATGTCGTCGGATTAGTGCCATACATCACGGATAACAGTTCCGAAAGACTGAACTTAGATGACGGGAAATGGGTGGGGGCAGAGACGTCCCGAGAGGCCCTGTGGGTTGAGGCTGGTTACGCACATTTGAAAAACTTAAACTGCAGTGATATATTTTTCACTTCTTTCAAAGAATGTCAACGTTTGATGAGAGTCCCTAAGAGTTCTTTGATAGTGCATGTAGCTCCGTTTTCTCCTAGCGGCGAATACCATGTTACATTACCCGACGAAAAGTTGACACGAAGAAATACACACGAGGGGGTATTGGTATTTGATCCATATCCCCTCGCAAACTTTGGTCATTTAGTGATCGTTTTCTTGGTGGATATTCGAAGTAAATTCAAGTGTGAACACAAAAGAGGAATCTATATCGGTAAGTATCTGATGCGCGTGTTGAATAACGCCACCTCTTTGTTTATACGTATAATCACCTTTTCACAAGTATTTCCATTTTCAAAGAGAGCAATGCGATAGCTGCGAGATAGCATTCGTTTAGTGAACCGGAGAATGTAAGATCTTTGACCGGATCTGGTTAACTTAGCATGCTTAGAGTTCCGTATCAGGGAAGGGTCTTAATAACATTTACCGGAACCTCTAACACGCGTCTAAATTCCGTACTTAAGGTAGTGTCGTATAAAGCCAGATCGATTGATTGTTTACAGTTTGACGTCGTTTTGGCAGTTACGGCGGTTAACTACATGAAATATGTTTGGTATTGAGTTTTGGAGTTTCCTTGTCGGCTCCCAGTGAGCTTAGTGTAGTGCCTTTTTCGAAAATCGGAGAAACGATCTTTTACGTGCCAAAGGGGTTATGATCCTTGGCACGGGGCATCCGATGGACATAAAAGTTAAAAAATATATATACCATTTCGTGTATATTAACAGTTGTATTATAAAAGTATTGAGATTTTTCTGTTAAAGTCGCATTCTTGTAAAAATTGCAAACATTATCATAATAGGATTGTCAGTATTTGTAAAAAGTTAGATATGGAATATCAATTAACTGTCAATAAAATTGTCAAAGGCATTTTTCTTGAAATGATTTACATGTTTTACATTGAAAACTCAGCGCACCTGCATACGTGTGGTTGTAAGTTTGACCGTGTCTATATGTTACAAGTTTTGCTATATCATAACTACAAGGTAAATTTCAAAAAACGAAAAACGAAGAGAGGTCTACAAAAAGCAAGTTAAAACAATGCACGTGCATACAGCCGGGTAGGCCTGTCTTATAGCATTGCTTTCATTTACAGGATATATCATGGATGTGGATATCATAAGAGAGTTATAGGTCAATATTGAGCGTACCTGCACGTGCGTGCTGTTCATTGACTTTGACCACCCTGGTCGGTAAATAGTTCGAAAATATACCTATATGTTCAACAAATTCCAAAACAGTTCATTGAAAACAAAGATTTATAATAGGCCAAATATTAAAATTCTATGTATGTATTCATTCATATGGTAATTTGCTTATCCTCATTCAAAAGAACCGGTCGCGGTAGCTCAGTAGTGGTGCGTTCGCTTCGTAACCGGGAAGTCGTGAGCTCGAATCTCGCTTGTGCATGGGCGCAACAAACCTACGACGTAAACATAGGTAGTGATTGCCCCTTCGCTAAACGCCCGGAATATAAAAGTAAGAATCACGCGTCTTTCGGATATGACCTTAAAACGAAGGTCCCGTGTTCTGACAGGCGTTGGCACGTTAAAGAATTCTCCCTGCTACGGCCCTGAGCGCTTAGCATAGGTCTAAATTCCTACAAATGGCTTCGTTTCCAAATGAGCAAATAATTCTCGACGGGAGGTAAAACAAAGAAACAAAAAAAAACAAAAAAAAAAAAACAACAAACAAACAAACAAACAAACAACTCAGTCGATAAATATTCATATAAAATTTCAGTTTTAAAGAAAGTTATGGATATTTTAGTACCATGAAAGAAAATACATGTGAATTTATAGGCACGCGGGTATGATTCAGCACTTTTGTTATCGTATCATATGCGTACAGCATAATTTTTACAATGTTTCCACAATCTTTGAGAAAGTTATAGCATATTTTATTTACATTTTAAATCAGTATTGAGCACACGTGCATGCACATTATTGGCAAGTAATTCCGACCGCGCATCTGACAGTGGGAGTATGAAAGTGCACCTACGACACAGATTTCACAAACATTTGATTTAAAAAAAAAAGTTACGATGAATCCAAAAATGTAGACTTCAAAATACAATGCACGAGCATGGGTGTTTGGACAGTTTTTGAACACTTGTGGACAAAAAAGGGACAAGGATACTGATTAGAAGATAACAGCAAAAGCAATGCGTTTGGAGAACACAATAATAATTTAGATAGATTACCTATGTTTAATAGGGTAGTTCTAGCTTTTACCACGGGATTGAGTTCTTTAACTGTTTGGTCATGGTCAGGGAGCTGAGCAGAGTCAAATGATAGAAAAACACGATAAGAACCGAAATTCCCGGACAAATACATAATTTGTTATTAGACTAATTACCGTTCTAGCGGTAATGCGAGTCCAGGGTATACATGGGGGTAAGGATTATTTGTACAAAAAACATCAGTTATGAATTTAATCGCTTAACTAACTTAACGTTTTTAATGCTCAACAAAAATTTGAATTTAGTTGTTGAGTTACAAGAGAGATACAGAGCTCACAATTCTTTGTTATGTAAACAAGGCGCGTGTCATGTTTTTGTTTGCATACATTAAATGTACTAGTAAAAGTTTTGTTTAAGGCAGATTTTGTTTCAATTTACAAGTTCATTCTGAATTCTGAACTCAATATTAAACAATTTGTAGTGTTTGTCACATTTCATTTTTTTTTTAAACATGATATTTCCTATTAAGCATATTTATTTGTAAAAAAAATAAATAAAAAATACATGGATTCGAACCAGCGACCTGCAGTTCAGCAGTCGACATGGTCTTTTTTATGGTTCGAGTGCAGGAGGGGTTTTAATCTTTTTTTTAAAATTCTATTTATTTATTTATTTATTTTAGATTTTCAGAATACTTTCTACTAAAACTGCATTTTTAACTAAATAAAGTAAATCTGAAGGTTTTCAATTTCAAAATATTGCTGTACATATCTCCACTTTTCATCCACATCAAATTTCTCTGGTGTAGCATTTCCCCTTAACGTCTTAAGTTTGAAGTGGCGCCGGAATCGAGAATTGAATCCGGGCCTTCTGGTCCATGTCTTCATTGTTTCTCTTTCATGTGTAATCACGCGCATACGCATTTAAAAGATGATTTATAAAAGAAATCTGATCCTGTTCTAACACATAAATATGCTTGTTGGTGTTGGAAACTCTTGTGCGTGCGCATCACTTAGATGTAAATAGCTAAGCATGAAGTCAAGAAAGAGACAAGGTGGTCGTTCAAGTTAATTAAAGAACATCACCAATTAAACTAGTTTACACAAATGTGTGCAGTCTTAAGCATATCAAAATGTCCTTACTACAGTATCCATGTTTGTGGTAGGACGTCTGAAATACTTAGTAGTCACGTGACTGTCTCATGAATACACATTACAGATGAAAATACTGATTTCTGGTTACAACAGTTGTAATGATATAATGCAGATAGGATATCTTTATAAATACATGAATGAGACAAGTTAACAATGCTTTTATCAAGTGGTCACATCCGATCATACAGCCCTATGATTTACAATACTCTCCGCGAGTCAAAACTTACAAACGTTGTATAAATTCCTCATCATACCGACAAATACCACGTTCCACTTTAGTAAACTCTTGGAAAGAAAAGATTCTAAGGGCCGATTTACACGGATTAAGTTAGCTAAGAGTACAGTAATTATAACCTGCGCTGCGTTCCATCACATTTTTCAAGTGGAATACCTTATTCCACTGCGAAGAATTTGTGGCATTATTTAAGAAATAAAATTCGCGTTTTCGTGGATCAGCTTTTATATTTCTCGACCTCGGAGGTCGTGCATCATCCACGAAAACAAAAACTGCTACGGCTCAGAAATATACAGCCGATCGTTTATCTATACAACTACGAATTAGGTCAATTCGTGACGTCATTGCAGTTTCCGAAACGTGCTAGACCAAAGAGGTGAAATGATAGGGTATACTAGATCTTTTCAAGTATTTAGTATTTAGTTATTTAGTTTGATGTTGACGGGATTATATCAACTGCTTTGATTACACAGTCCAAGAAAACTGGATATACGTGGGATATGGTTAACTTGTCTGTGATTCGCCATGTTTACATGTGTATGGATCTCGGAATGCAAGCGATTGATTTAAATTAAATAACAAATATTATTCAGTCATTTATGAATTTGTTTTGCAACATATATTAATTTTTATGATTATAAAATTGAATCATGAGTTATCGTTATAAAGGCAAAGCACATAGTACAAGCGGGGTGTGTATCAATTTTCTCATAATCAGTCATTACGTATGAAGGTATATGGCAGAATAATGATTGTGGCATTTTTTTTAACTTTGCAATAACCATGGTAGAATTAATTATAAATTCAGCTTCCCTGCATTTTATGGTAATTGGTGCTATATTATCTTATTTCACGTTCACAATGCCTCAGTCGGGGCCATGTTAACTCGCATCAAACACTCACACTGACCCAATCAGGGTTATGTTAACTCCCTTCACACATTCACACTGCAAATTAACTCGCTTCACACTGGACGTCTCAATATGAGTGAACAATTCTCGACGGGACGTAAAACAATCAATCAATCACATTCACACTGCCTAAATCGGGGTCATGTTAACTCGCGTCACACTGCCTCAATCAAGGTTATGTTAACTTACGTCACACTGCCTCAATGAAGATAATGTTAACTAACGTTATACTGCTTCAATCAGGGTCATGTTAACTCACATCACCCTGTTCAATAAGGGTCAAGTTTACGCTCTCCAAACCCGAAAAGTAAATTAACCCCAACTGTTTCGTTCTATTTCTAAGGTCATGGATAATCAACCCGATCCGTAATCGATTAAATCGAACACTTAATTGACTGATTACTTACACTAATTAACTCTGAAGAGTTTGATTGACCAAAAGTTAATCGACACAATGATAAATTATGAGGTGGGATATTATACTTTAACATCATAATACGGTGAATATCATACTGAAATGTCAGAATTAATTTTGGCGGTCTCTTCATAACGGTGAGTTCGAGTACCACTTGTGCCATGGCCGCGTCACACACAAGACGTAAAGATAGGTAGAAATGTGTTCCTTCGCTAAACGCTCGTCATTGAGAAGTGGGAATCACGAGTCTCTGGAACATGACCTTAAAAACGAAGGTCCAGTGTCGTGTTGGCACATTAAAAAATTCTCACTGCTACCGCCTTAAGCGTTAAGCACAGGTCTAGATTTGTGGTACCTCACTACAGCTGGTGACGTCTCAGTATGAGCGAAAAACAAACAACCAACTAACCAACGTTTTTTTTTTTTACACTCTGATACCTTTGCAAATGATAACCATTTTCTCATGAACGCGCTGCACTTGTAACAATGCACATATGAATACAGAACTACTTGATAAATGTAGCGCCTATTAACGGCCGTGAATTCCGATGAAAATGAAAGTAGAATATAAGAAATGAATTTCATTTTTGAAAATGCTTGAGGACATGAACTGCAACGCTTCACGCCAGCATACTCTCGTAATGCGCGTTAAATATCACATAGAAACTGAGGATCGATGTGTGATACCAAATGATAATCAGTTGTCATTCTAACATCTCGTGTTTTTCATATCATCTAAAATAGACACTTATCAGATATTTATGCTCACAATGATAGTTGTATTATTGTTTTAACTTACCGATCCACGATCGATTAAATTTCATAAACGAAGTCAATCGGTAAACAGTCAAGAAGGGATGGATTTTCTGATCTGATTAATTAATTAAGTCTGGTATTTTCTACAGTAAATAAAATTTGCGCGATACATTTATTACACTTTGAGCAAATATTGCCAGTTTCTATGTCGTGTGCTGCTGCAAATACTAAAATAAAATTTATTTTCTTGTGGTTATAGAAATACCGGATGCCTTGTTTTGTGTGTATAACCGATATCCCGTTTCACGAAAGCAGCGAATACAATCTGTGATTGTGGCACTTTAAATCAAAATGACCAAAGTTTGTGCCTGCTTTACAGTACTGTATATATACTATTGTACTTAGTGCGCAGAAAAAGTCTTACTTTCAATTTTTTTCTAGGGATGGACTCTGAATTTTTTCTAGGGATGGACTCGGAATTTTTTCTAGGGGATGGACTCGGAATTTTTTCTAGGGATGGACTCGGAATATTTTCTAGGGATGGACTCGGAATTTTTTCTAGGGATGGACTCGGAAATTTTTGCGATCAGTACTCCCCAGACATAACACGGTTTTGGATCTCTCATTTGACAATTAAAAAAAAATTACTGTTTGTGGATGATACGGAAAAAAAATCATCTCATAAAGATTAAAAAAGAACAAGCACAAATAGTAATATTCATGCAAATATACCGCCATCTCTCGAACTAATTGATAAAATTACGATTTTTTAATATTATTAAATGGTCACTGAATTATATCGAAAATAATATATCATTCAATAAGTTTCAGTCATTAAAAGTGGTTGCAGGCATTAAGAATTGGATTTGGTTTGAATGTACTCGGTCAATTTGCTGTATCCACATATAATTTCTCAAATAGTTCTTTGTTAGTGGACATGTGTTTCATTCTGTTCATTAATACATGTAGCTCTTTGATCTTAGAATCCCCTGTTCATATCTAATAAACATCCACTTACTACATTTCTCTTTATACTAAAACATATCAGTACATAACCTATTCCATGTGTTCCCCCTCCTAATTCGCAGACATTTTGATATTTTGTGACATAATGATAACTCCCCAGTTATATTTAGAAACTACATGCCTTCCTTAACGATGACCCACTGTGACACAACTGTATAACGCTTCAGTCTTATGACATTATTTTACTGCAAGGTCATAAAACCTCCCTGTAATAATTTCTGTATTGCTGCTCAGCACGGCTTTCGTGTATTTTAAGATCAGAGTGAAACTGAACTGAAGAAATTTTCTTTATGGCTAACCACGTTCTGAAGTAGCGAGCATTCACTCTAATTAAGCAGTACGGCGTGGCATGTCGCGCGGAAACACAAACACAAATATAGCAATTGTGGGTCCGCGTCTATTGATGGAGTGTTTGATGGGTAGTGACACCTATTATGAGATCAAAATACTCTGTTAGATGATTCAGTATACAACAATGACATAAAAACGACACGCTTACACATTCTTTTCAGCGCATTAGTTTTGCGGACTTCCACGCACATACCCAAACTAGCGGTATTTCGTACCCGAAAGCGTCCACTCCCAATTTTTTAAGTTAGAGAGAACACAATCCGACTTTATATATTCATTAGTATATTAGTTATTCAGCTTATAGATCAGATCCATTTGTTACATAACTTATAACCATGTGAGGAGCAGCGACTCCTTCCTTCAATGTAATTTTATCTCAAACTTGTGTATGTGTATCGCTGTGTTTCTAGTCATGTTCCCTCTGTCTGTTGGTTTTCTTTCCTTATGTATATAATTTTCTTTATGCCCGGTTTGGGCTCTGAATTAGAAATAAATCTCTTCCATTTTATAAATGTGACCTCTGTAAGCATTTAGTATCTGGTATATAGACAAACATGGGCTTCGTAACTCCTCGTCGTTGTACGTGTTGGATTTAATGTCGATTGATATTGTTTATAATCAATGATAACTCTTCGTATTGACCTGCACTCGTGTTGTGGATTAGTCTGATATCCAAACATCATCGACATTAGATTCCTTCGTATTTCATGCATGTGCAAATACTCAAGTATTTAATAGTAAAACGGCGACATTAACCTAACTGGCGTCATACCAATAAAAAAAAATTCTGTCACCATTAGCAAACATTAAGCACAATTCATCAAAATGTGTACATGAAACCTAAAAAAAAATCTGTTTGCACCAAAGTACATTCAAATATAAATCAATGGGAAGCAGAAAACAAATTTCAGATGGCAAGAATACAAATGATAACTAGTATTACGTTTCTACATTACTAAATCAGAGTATCGGAGTTTTTATACAGTAAATCGATCGTTTCAATTTTTTTTAAAAATATGTAATATGCTGTTTAGATGAAAAGATGGATACACCCAAGTTAAAGCACTCGCTAATCACTGCTGCAACCCGGTAGTTTATATATATATATATATATATATATATATATATATATATATGATAAGACATGGCCCAGCAGCATATGGAAGAATTCGAAAATATCAACTGGCAACGAAAGAAGACCAACCGTAATAGGTCACCTGAGCAACACAGTTAACACACAAACTGACCAAACAATGGATTTCTATTTCAGGGGTGATGGTGAAAGTCAGACATCCCTCCCGTCCCTTCTTATCGTCTCCCTCCTGTCGGAGATTCGGGGTCATATAGTGTTTGGTCTATTCGTCTTTCTGCCTACAAAATTTTTAACTCTGGCCATAACGTATCAACGTTTATTGCTAGGGCTTTCATATTTCACATGTACATTCCTTGTGACAAGACCTTTCTCTTAGTATCAGAATTACTTTGCTAAAATACGGGGATATCAATGTTTCACAAAACATCATCTCTTTTTTAAATTAAGTTGCGTTGTCCTTAAGAGTAGATAATCCATAGATTAGTACGAAGATTCAAATTTACTCGCAAATCCCAGGGTAACTTTATGTACATGTAGTTTGACGGCGGTCAAGGGACATAACTTTGATTAATTGTTAATATATATATTGTAATTACCAAATAAGTCAAATATGATTCTTTAAGCTGTATTTATCGCCCTTCTTTGTAGACGGAGACTTGTATTAATCGCTTAAAACATGTCGGTCGGCGTCCCACAGCTGTAGAACGCGTTACCTCACAATCTTCAAGCTCAGTGAACTAATATACGCCAACGTGCATAATATGATCGTTATTGTTCGGTAGACTTATATATTCAAAGTGAAGGTCACTATCTGTGCCTGACCAAGGTGAAGGTCACTATCTGTGCCTGTCCAAGGTGAAGGTCACTGTCTGTGTCTCTAACGTCTTGCTTCCTTTTCTCGACTTATTCTGTGCGATATTGTACAATGGATTCTGTGCGATATTGTACAATGGCTGACAATGTATTTAGTTGGAAAAGACAAAAAAGTCTGTTCTACAATATGTATGCCATTAGACATGATTTCTATTGGAAGTTTTTATAATGGATCTTAATATCAGGTTTCTTTTTCAACAGGCACGTTTTGATTCTTTAGTGTATCGTGCTGTATATTATGGTGTTGGGGAAGAAGGGCGTCTGTATTATTCACCTCCTGACATTGAAGAGTTCCTATAGTCCGTTTTTCTTTATTAGTGACATTCAGTACGTATCGGTAGTTACGACATACCACAAGTAAAATATGGACTATAAGAACTCATCAATATCAGGCGATAAACAAATCCTTCGTGGGAGTCCTCATTTGAACGGAAAATTTAGTGACCGTTTTTACTTTTTGATTTTGATACCTAGACAGTATGCAACGCAAACTTAATAGTGATAGAGTTTAACAGTCCAATCACTTATCTGAAGTGTCACCCAAGTGCATGTTAATTGCTAGAACCGGCCGAAGCAGAATGTAAATTTCCAGACACGAATTATGAAAGACTGCTCCGAGATTCGGTGAAGGCGTCAGTCTAAATACCCAGCCAACTGAATCTCAGCCGAGATTAGATAGACCGATGAAGGGATCTGGCGCTGGGACGGGACGCTATGGGTCATATTATGAAAGTACATGAAGCCTTTTTAAAACGTTTCGGCTCCTGAACATCAATCATCCAAACTGAGCACATAATGAACATGTCATGACCCGGAACCAAAATCAATAAAACATATTTGTATGTGACACAAGGGCTACTTGCGACTACAGAGTGTGTCTTGACCCTTCACCAAAGTTATTTAGTCAAGGTCAACAGGAAAAATGTTGAAAACTGCTTGTTGCAAACCAGAGGTGAATGAAGTGACATTAGAAGACTGGTTCTTGTCACGTAGTGTGTCGCGATTTTTAGTCAAATTCCCAGGTAAAATTAAACAAATATAATAAATGTTTCTTGGCCCTGTTTACTGGGGAGAGGGTTGTTCATACATATCTATGGTACTTGGGGACAATTTGTCATTACTTTGGCCAAGATTAGGACAACAAGTTCACTGTTAGATATGTTAGAAATCCCTTTTGATTGTTTTGTACATGAATCACAGCCACGACCAGTATCAAGGCTATCGTAAAAAAGAAAATATTGTCTCGATTTTATTATGAATAAACATAAGAAAGTCCGTCACCATTGCCGCATCTTAACTTTAATTATACGTCACTTTTAATTTTTTTTTAAATTTTATCATTGTGACATGTTCTAACTCTCATAAAGAAACCATTTCCCTCTAATATTAAATATGCATTGATAAGTTTTGATTTTGACCATTTTTGAAAATTATTTTACCTAAAACCACCATATCCATAATAGGGCTGTGACGCATTTTGATCGTTCGACTTGTTCGTGTTATGTTTACAGCGGCCTATATAATCCATTCCTATCGTCAAAGAATGATCAAAGAGTGGAGAATTAACTTCACGGGCTACCTTTATGTCGAAGATCAATTAGTAAATTGGATAACATACTCATCAAAGGCTGTGGGATCAACTTTGTTGATACCTGATTATTTAGTTTAGGAAAAAAATCGGTCCGTTATAAAGCTTTGTGTAAATCTCAATTTGTTCTCGATCAAAAACATCAAAGGGTGCCGCGCTATTTCAAACAGCGTGATTAAGGATTAGCGGAATCCCCTTTCTACTACCGCTAAGTTTATATAAAATCTTTACTTTTAAACAGATTTGATCTTTTGTAAAACAGCAAAAAGAGATTAAGCAATTCATTTACTGTAGTCACATTAGAATTGTACGGCCAGATAAAGTGTGCAAAACAATTCAATTCACACATTTCCTTATTGAAATTTTTTTTCATCTAAAGAGTGTAACATTAGCAAACTACAATTGCTTAGAATACTACAAGGCGAGACACAAGAATAAAAATCCATTAGGATTGATAAATTTCTAATAAGTATGGTATTAATTTCCAGTACAGTCCTTTCTGACTTTTAGAATCATCCAGAATATTTGCTTTAAATTATTTCACGTTTCTGTAGGGCATTATTGTAGTATTTAGTAAGATTTGTTTTGCCTTTGATTGTTGTAACCTAAAAGGGAAATTCCACACATGCCAGGTAAAACGTAATTTGAATGTTGGCTTTAAAAAAATTTCTGAATGGTAAAAGTGATGGAGGGTGCGGATTTTTTTTTTTTAAAACTACCAATCAATGGCCTAATTGTTTTATTATAATTCCTTGAATGCCCATAACCAAGATTTATTTTACGATATTCACGATCGGAACAGAGGAGGATATGAAAACCAAAGATTTAAATGAGTTTTTCTAATCGATTTTTTCCCGACTTCTTTCTGCGTGGCGTAAACTCTTAACGTTTTCATATACTCAAGAATGGCCGAGTCCACAAAAGCAAAAACTTCACACGAAGCATTCCAGAGAGTAAGGGGTACAAACGTTATAGAGTAACGGAGTATTCTCCCTTTGATTTTCTCACTGGAACAGAAAAAAAACCCAACCAAATAACCTGCATAGATGTTGAGAGAGATGCGGCGTTGGAGAGCGTCTTGGGGACGCGGTAAACATCAAGGAAAAACCATTGCGCGTATTAGGATCTTCTTAATTTGTTCACAGTCTAAAGCCTTATCAGTTGCTATTTAAAGGGTCTCTGCAATGAAATTCAATTTTTCGGTAGAATAAATGTCTCTTCAAATCAAAACTTTGTTGAAAATTTGACGAAGATTTGAATTGAATTTACGGAGATATTAAAGAAAATCTCCAAGTCATACCTGAACGTTGGGTTCCGGCGCCAAATCGCTGTGACGTCATATCGTGTACCGTGCATTCGCGAGGAAGAAGGAAAACAGTTGAATTTCGATCTTATTCATATCATTAGTAGAGACTGGCTTCCTGAAATATGAATCTAGTTGTATTTATGGTTTTGAATCGCCTGCGAACCATGGCCACACTGGGGACTGTCGTAACCAGAGGAGCGGTATCAATTTGATGTAACTATCTAATCCATTTTTTGACGGAAGACATACTCGTTGGTTTAATTTGAACAATATTTTATTCTTTGTAACAAATACATGTATACTAAATTTGTATTAACAAAGATTGGGAAGTCAGAAGACTTATATTATCCCCTCGTTGCTTTGCATAGAGCTTTATTCTGATTGAATTATTATTCGTTATTTGTTTTTTTAAAATTTCATACATGCGATTTCTCAAAAATTATTGGATTTCTCACAAATTTTCCTGATAAATATGTATGATCCTTTTTTCTTTAATTTTTTTTTTGGTACTTCCGGTTTAGGGTTGTTTTTCTTTCCTTTATTTTCAAAAGGTCGCTATTATCAGATAATGCTCTCGTAAACAGTTGATGCACCTATGTTGCACTGTACTATTTTCACCCATGTTACTCAAATCATGTCATATTGTTTAGAAATGTAAATTGTATTGAATATTAAAATAAAGATATTTAATTACGTATAGCTTAAAAACCGGTTTCTTCTTATCAGTAGAGGCACCCAATCATAATTGACTATTATGTACCTTGTGCTGTACAACATGGTTTCACGCAAGTTGCACCAAATATTATATTTTGGCCAAATTTCTATGTTCAAACGGGGCATAACTCCCAGAAAAAAGTCATTTTTTAATTCTTGCCTGAGCTATAACTCAGTAATAAAGTGATTTTAGAGGTTAATATATGACACAATATCAATTGTGTTGTATATGCGTAGTATTAGTGGTCTTACACAAAAGTCATTTGTGATTATTATGATTTGTGTCAGTCTTCAGGCGAGCGATCAGGCCCTTGGGACTCTTGATACACATAATAGCAACAGGAAGCTACACAGTTGCAACTTCTCAAACAGCAACAAGATTAATTCGTTTATTCATTTTTAACCATCACCACAAACAAACGCAGATGAGCGACATGTCTTTACTTGTCCAAAAGTTGAAGTTTGAAATGAGGTCTTAAAAAATTCAGAGAGAGAGAGAGAGAGAGAGAGAGAGAGAGAGAGAGAGAGAGAGAGAGAGAGAGAGGTAAAATGAGGACAAATTTTAACCATTTGACAAATTTTAACCATTTGACACAGATGTTATGGGGATAGAACTGCACAGAACAAAAATCCTGTCCTTACAATTGCGTCCTCATAAAAGTGACCTACAGCAAGTGAGAGATATAGATACAAAATATTAGATCAGTGAGGACAAGTGGTGTGAGGACATGTCCTTACTAATACTTCTCTAGTTTTTTTGGGATCATGCCGCCAAATCTTTTATAGGTAAATTTTGCACCCAAATTTATCTGTAATCATAATACGTATGTTTGCAAGAAAGATAACTCTGTATGGCAGTTATTTTTATGACAAATGAAGCATTCTTCAGCTTGGGGGGTAAATAAACTATGGGGGTTTTAATGTCAGTTGTAATGATAGTAAAAAGTTTTTCAGATAAACAATTAAATCATTAATGATTTGGAACTCCATGTCCGCAAAAATATATTCCGCTAATGCTAGAATTATTTGTATAGAAAATTGCCAAAGTTTACACCTGTGAAAACAAAAGCCGTTATGCGTATCAACTGGAAACCATTTCTCACATTGTTTGTTATCTTCATCTTTTTCATTAGGAAAATAACAAACACTCAAACCACTGATCTGCTGATCAGTCATTGTTAAGATATATTCAAACATCACTGCATTTGCTTACAATTCCTAGAACATGGTGAATATATAAAATACAGCTTAAAAGATAATAATACTAAGATGTTTGTTTTTTTTATCATGCAGATGCAACGGGTGATTGTTTGACATTTGCTTTGAAAAAGAGATGCAAAAATGCCATTAGGAGGAACACCAAGCGGAAACACTGGGCGCGGCGCTGTGAAATCAACTTCCTTCCGGTTGTTCATATATTGAAAACATCAAAAGGAGAGATAAAAAATGAAAAATATAACTATCTGAAGTGCTGGAAAGGAATAAAGGGATTTAGAAAATGCCCAGAACTCAGACCAGTGAATGAAACGAAAAAATTGATATGTAATCCAATACGTGATAACACAAAAAGATGTTCAACAACACACGAAACAGTGCATACTAGTTGCAGAGTATTTGAAATATGTGACCAAGCTGTCTTACTGTCTGGTGGCTGGAACCGAGAAACAAGCAGTGCCGGATTTAAACGGAATCTAGCGAACTTCTACGTCATGCTTCGGAGCAATGGCTTCAGAAAAAGAAATATCAAGATCTTCTACGCCAACGGAGCAACAAATTTAAACAGTAAGTGGAACATACATACGGCAATTTTTCAAAGTTAACTGTCTTTTAGTTACTTGACCTTTATGCTACTGGTAAGTTGGTTGCATATCGTGAAACGTCCCGCTCGAGAAGTTTTACGCATATGGAGACATCACTATTGCCGGCGAAGGGTTACAAAATTTAGTCGTATGCTTGGCGCTTACGGCCTTTGGGCAGGGAACAATCTTTGTCGTGCCACACCTGCTGTAATACGGGACCTCGGTTTTTGCGGTCTCATCCGAAGGACCATCCCTTTTACTACACGCAAGGGGATACTGAGGTCCTATTCTAACCCGGATCCCCACGGGATTTATGCTACTGGGTCCAGTACTCCAAGCCATTTACAATAAATGGTGAATCATTCATAGGAAAAACACACACACCCACATACAAATTTTTCTTCATGCACTGAGAACTGCTATTAAAATTTTTAAAAGATGTAAGTTATATTCCCAGTAACATTCTGGGAGAAAAATGCCGTTTCATCTTATTTTCTGTATACGTGAAAAGTCTGCCATTAAGTTTGAATTCATTACGCAAGTTGTACTGTATTTCTAGGTCACGAGATTTCTATTCGTGCACGTCCGGCGTTTACTTTTGAATATTACTTTTTACTTCTACTCAGAAATTGCATGGCCAATTTTCACTGCCCTTGCCCTTTTAGGGGCCTCGAGAAGGTGGCTGCAATATTGTACAATCCTAGCAACTATTCCTTACTCCTGGTACTGGGTTTGAAACGATATTTGCCATAATGCATTGAAGGAGATATCGCTACAATGCCACACAGGAATAATTCTTAGTTTGATTGTATTGTATGGGGATATGAAAGAAACACATATAGCTAAGTATATGCTACGTATAGCTTATTATACGGAAATTACAATTATAATGTGCTTTCAATGTTTTCATAAATTGAAGTGCTCAGTATTTATAACAAAGATGACCGATCAGTGTCGTAACTGGTTCCGATGTTTTAGAGTATTCAATCATATAATAAACAAAAACTCACGTTTATAATAACTCCAGACTAGGTCTTAGGGTCTAGATGTCAACAAAGATGGGCGACGAGGTATCGTTTCTTAGGCTCTAGTAGTGACTTGACCTCGAACATATTGACCTGCCGATCAATAGGAAGTTTTATTTGTTTATTTTACGCAGCTTTGAGAAGTTTTCACTCATAGTGAGTCGCCACTAGCCCACTAGCTCTAAGTGAAGTGCCACAAATTACGCCATTGTTCACAACTGCAGCGCATTAATCCTATCATTACAGTTTATAAAGATACCATTGGAAAATGTAAATTATTACAATATATATATATATATATATATATATATATATATATATATATATATATATATATATACCTGTGTGTGTGTGTGTGTGTGTGTGTGTGTGTGTGTGTGTGTGTGTGTGTCCAATCATCAGCAAAAATATCTTTTTTTATTTTGTAGTTCCCGGTGATCATGCGCATCAGGTACATCCGGCCGCCATGAAGTATGCTTTGCGATACCACCTGCAGAAGCTCTGTCGAGTCCCACACTGCGTGAATTCCTTGGTTTTATATCTCAACAGTCCAGCAAAAAACGACGGCACGAGCCTTCTCTGGGACGTCAATTACGACGGACTTGTAAGTTAAACTTATCATACTAATCAATGTGGCTGCTGACAACAATATGGTTTTTCAATAGATAGAAATTGTCATATTATTCATTGTGGGAAAAGTTCAAATATTTGAATTATGATGATGAAATGTTTAGATTCTGTCAGTATTAGATTACCTCAACTGCAGCTTTTCTTATGAATTTGTATGTATTGAACTCTTCATTGTACTGGACCAATGCACTAGGAACAGTTAAATCTACATCTTCGTGAAATTGATATGCAAGCAAACTCAAACAGTTTTCTCAAAACGAGACCACCTGGGAGTGTCAGGATACAGTCATAACTCCATCTGAAAATATCTTTTAAAACAAGGAAACAGGAAATACTCATATCTACAAAGTTTAGAAATATTGAAATAATATGCAGATATTTGTATGTTGTTTAAATTTAAACTATTACTACCAACATAGACTCCATGACCGAGAGGTCGTGAGTTAGAGCCCCGCTCATACCATGGCTGCGTCAAACCCAAAACGTAGAGGAGTGATTGCTCCTTCGCCTAACGCTGGGCGTTTAAGAGTGAGAATTACGTGTCTTTCGGGTATTACAGTAAAAACGGAGGCCCCGTGTTGCGGCAGGTATTGGCATGTTAAAGAGTCCTCACTGCTACGGTCCTGAGCGCTAAGCATGGGCCTAAATTTGTGGTAATTCACCTACAACTGGTGAATTTCTTCCTAAACTTCACAAAAACCCTACAATCAAAGATACATTGCTGGATCCAGTAAATGTTCTACCAAATCCCATTATCTCCTCCTCATGAAAATATCGACCAATGTTCTACCAAATCCCATTCTCTCCTCCTCATGAAAATATCAACAGCCGTGAAGGAGAAAGTTCAAACGCATTGTGCCACAACACATGCAGACGCAACTACAATGTGGATTCTAAAATATTCTATAGAATTTTTAGTAAATATGAAATCACAAAACTTTTCTTAAATCAACAACATCAAAGCGTATGACTTTTCAACACTTTACACGATCATTCATCGCGATAAATTAAAGACTAGACTTTTTGGAATATACAATTGTTTCTTTAGCAAAAATAGGAAAAGGAAATATTAATATCTGGTGATCAGTCATCCCCCAATAAAATACTTTGTTAAACTCCACTCTTATGTTAACATTAAAAAGATACTGAAGTTCTTCATTGACAATGTCTTCGTAGTTTGTGGTGATCAGATCTTCCAGTAGTCGTTTGGAAATCCCATGGGCATGAATTGTGCTCCTTTGTTCACTGATCTGTTTATATATTTTTATGAGGCATAATTTATTCAAAAACTTCTACATGAGAAGAAAAAATTCTTGCTGTGGCCTTCAATTCGACATTTAGGTATATCGACATTTTATATAGATTAACAATAATCATTTTCAATCATATGTCGATTCGATACATCGCAGTGAACTCGAAATAAAAGACACCGCAGATTTCTACACATCTGTTGTACTTAGATATTTTATTGAAAATAGATGTTAACGGCAAACTATCAACTCAACTTTATGACAAACGGGATGATTTCAGCTTTTCTATCGTCAACTTCCCATATTATGTAGCAATATTCCATTATCACCAGCATATGGTGTATCTCTCAACTGATTCGATACTCAAGAGGTTGTTTTGCATATGATCAGTTTTTAAATCGAGACAGGCTACTTACAAACAGTTGATGTTACAGGGGTTTCAACAGTTTTGTTTAAAGTCAGCCTTTCGCAAATTATATGGTCGTTATAACGATCTACTTTGTCAATACAACTTGTCATTGGGATCAATGCTGTCTGATGTGTTTCATACGAATTGTTAGACCGTTCATGGCACACTGATTCTGACGGATTGTTCCGTTTACCTGATAAAGGTATAGGGCTTATGGAGGGTGTGATCGGTCGACAGGGGGTGTTTATTCCTCCTAGGTACCTGATCGCACCTATGGTATATCCAGGGCTCCGTGTTTGCCCAACTATATTTTGTATACCTTATGGAGTTATGAGATTGATCACTGTTCGTTATCTTCACCTTTTCATTTAGAGGCCTCATGAACAGCCTTTCATATTGTGTCAAATCTTTTGACTTAGTGACCATGAACTTTGATTACTTTTTTCTAAACTTTAACCTTTTGAACTAATGGGGGGAAGGTTCAATCATGCTTCGCGGCGACCTATGTTGTCTTCTGAAAAACTTTTGTTTTATACATTAGGTCACAAAACTAGGGAGCTGGCCCCTGACTAAGACTTCGGGGGTTAGATTGAGACAGTTATTTTGGTGCCAACTATCTTCTGAAATCGCAGTTGATATTGATTTTTTTTGCAGGCGGAGAAGTCGGAGGAATACACTGTAAGAGAATTGAAGGAGGATCTACAGCTATGTGCTGCTAACTACGTCCACCTGATAGTCGATCAAAGTTTTTCAGGCAACATTGCAGACGCATTTAAGAACTCCAAACGTCATCGCAACGTCATTGTTTTCGCCAGCGGAGCCAACAATGAATATGCGTATGATAACGAGTATTCACTTCACTGGACTAGATCTAATCATACGTTTAGGTGCACGTGGGACATACACGAGGTAAATGATTGGGTACAAACGGAATATCCTTTCTTTCTGATAGATTTGTAACGTAACATGAATTTAAGACATGAACCCGAGCGAGACTGTAAACCTAGGAACAATAGAATTAACTGTGTATGGCAGCTGCACGACGATTTAGAATTTACGTGAAATTTAATAGTAGCTTTACACCATTCATGGCAGTAATTAGGATACCTTGCATACATGTATGTACTCATTTGGGGTCATAGGAAATGTTTAAAAAACCAATGGAAATTAAAAAGGGAACACGTGGATTATTGCAGATATTTATGAACAAGTTCATATTTTCTGTTCTTTCGAAAATGAATTTTGAATATAAAACAATATACAAACGAATGATATACTTTAATACATAAGGACGTTTCCATAATAATTTGATTATCATATTGGTGAGATTTTCAAAGATATTTTCTAATATAAATTTACATCATGGTAATTTTTGAAATCATTACTCAACCCTGATTTATATATAGGAGGTTCATCATTAGAACGAACACAAATCTGTAGCAATGCCCATGTATACACTGGCCACTTAGGAGTTCAAATTTCATGATTTTATGCAATTAAAGTAACCTGCCTGTTGATTAAAAAAGTAAATTGAATTAAATAGAAATTTACACACTTTGTCAACAGTTGAATTGTTCTATTTATTATCTATACCATGATAATGTGGTGTACTGTGTGACGTTTTATTTAACGAATTGCATTTTATTGAGAGAAACTGATATTATACCTCTATCATGTTTGACAGTTGTTGTAAATTTTTGGACAGTGTTTACATATTGTAAACCTTTGTTAACTTTACATGTTTCGCTTGACCAATATTTATATATGTATATCCAAACACACACTAACATGGTTGTTAACGTGATCTATATCATCTAGAACAAAAACAGTAAACCGCGAACTGATATTCCTCAATGAAAGGGAAAAAAGGGTTTCCATTATCAATACAGAATAGATAAATAATAATACTGATAAAATTATATCATTGACAATCTAAGGATGACGTCATAATAGTATATAAAATGAAGAGGTAGCTGGTGTAGGAATATGGGTTTTTTTAGGGGGGGGGTTGTTTTTTTTGTTTTTGTTTTTGTTTTTTTTTTTCAAAGAAAAAGATGAGCTTTTCGATTATTTTTACATTCTATCAGATTACTTTCACGAAATACATTTTCATCGATAATCCAAACATGTGTTATATACATTGTATAAATGGGACTTTATCCTGCGCAATATTTTATGTGACTCGGGCCGGGTATTGTAAGATCTCTATAATGGCAGGCAATGATTGATTACGTTAAAAATTGTTAGAACTGCCAATACAATCAGTGCAGCATCCACAAAGCAAACGTATAATGTGTTTAAGCAATGCTTTATGACAAAATAAAGTAAGCACTACATTTAATGTCGAGAACGCATTCAACAAGAAATTTTATACAACAGAATGTACAGAAGAAGAAATAGGATATAGAAAGGAGGTTCCTTCACTATAAATGAGAATAAAATTTAATGAAGGTTTTATGTCACTTGAGCTGAAATATCAAATGATTTTTTTTAATTAATAGAAAGTTATTTTCCGCAAAAGTGCACACTTTGGAAATCGAGAAATTACGCCCAAAATATGATAGTGAAACTTGTGACAAGATTACCTGTGAGTAATACAATTGTATTTCGCAAATACTATGTTCGTTATAATGATCTTATTTTAAAATACAACCTATCATTAGGTCGAATGTTTTCTGTCGTGTTTCATACCAATTGTTAGGCCGTTATTTACATACTGATTTTCTCTACGGATTATATTTGTTTACCTGATTAAGATATAGGGCTCACGGCGGGTGTGACCGGTCGACAGGGGATGTGTACTCCTCCTAGACACCTGATCCCACCTCTAGCATGTCCAGAAGTCCGTGTTCTTCCGTCAAGAATTTTTCACCAATATTGAGTTGTACGTGAAGTACCACAAATTTAGATCTATGCTTAGCACTTACGGTCGTAGCAGTTTGGGTTCTGTAATATGCCAATGCCTGTCGCGACAAAGAACCTCCGTTTATAAGGTTCTCACTTTTAAATGCCAAGCAAATGGTGACGGAGCAATCACTACTAAGGCTGTCACGTTTACAAAATTTTGTAAACGTTTAAACGAAGCATTGTAAACGAAACGTTACCGTTTAAACGAAGTGTTGTATAATTTAATAAAATAAAATACGCACAGAATTTTAAGACCCATTAATGACCATTATGTTTGTGTTTCAGTTTTCATCGTTCTATGGACGATGCAGAGATTGTCACCGGACGTTCCGGAGTATAAATATAAGACAGAATAAAATACACGAACATAAATATCCGGATACCATTTAAATTGAATTCAATTTTATTCACACTGTGCAACATTTGCACAATACAGATCACAAATTCACAATAAACTTCATTTTTCAAATTTTCATTTCAGTGATTTCACATTAGATTGTCCAGAGAGGGCAGAGCTGGTGCCGCGGCTTCTTCCGTCGGTTCGGTTTTAACATGGACTTCACGTGTAGCCGGTGCAGGCGGAGCAGCGCAATTCACTTTATGTTTTAATCTTTTGTTCAAAAAGATCAGTTTGTCCACGTTCTCAGCGTCAAGGGAGGAGCGCAGTTTTGTAACAGTTCCACCCGCTGTGGAAAAGACGCGCTCAGAGGCAACGGACGTTGACGGTGTGCATAGCAAATCCTTTGCGAGACTTGCTAATTTTGGAAAATTAATACGACTGGTTTTCCACCAAGTGAATGGGTTGGTATTTGTCGGCGCACTTTTTTCAGATAGATATAATTCGATCTCTTCATCTGAAGTGGAAGGGGTAATTATTTTGCAATCTCCGGTGTCAAAATATGATCCTAACAGGAAGGATATATCATCCTGAGAAAGTTTACTTCTCTTGCATTCGGGCTCATTCTCGCCTTCCTTGATGTCTGCTTCTTGTGTTTTGTTTTCGTTATTAACACTACATGCATCAATTTTCTGTCCATCGTCTTTTTGTTTTAAGATTTTATTTATCGTATCTTGAACAACATTGCGTTGCTCGTCATTGAGGAACGGAAGCGAGCGGTAACGCGGATCCAAGAATGTGCAGAGCATTGGAATACTCTGACACATTTCTGGTTTGTCCATATTGAACCTTTTGCGCAAATCGGTTTGCACCTTCTGTTTGAATGTTGCGACTGCAATACAGTCACTGTCGTTTGAAGTAAGATGGTGATTTACTAAGGTATATAAAATTGGGTAGACGCCACTGACGGTCGGATACTCCTCGCTGCACATGACACGAGTAGCCATGTACAAAGGCTTCAGAACAGGTATCATGCCTTCAAGTACTCGCCAGTGATCGTCATTCAGATCTAATGTACACGCATCATTGGGTTTTGTTATACTAGCATCGTGAAGCACGGCATACATAGCCAGCCTTTGTTGTTTGAGTCTCTCAAACATGTCGAACGTGTTGTTCCACCGAGTGGCCACATCAATGATTAAATTGTTTTCAGGTAGATTCATCTGTTTTTGTCTTGTATGTAGTTCATTTGTAGCTAGCACTGATTTTCTGAAGTGTGCAACTAATTTTTTTGCCGCCCCTATTGTTCGCGAAACAGAATTTACAGAATCAAACGCACCTCTAATCGAAAGTTGTAAAGTGTGCGCAAAACAACGAATGTGTTTCCATTTCAGGTGCTCAACACACGAGACCATGTTGGACGCGTTATCAGTAACGATTCCTATAACTTTCTCGTCAGTAATGCCAAATTCCTGTGTTATTGCTTTTATTTCGTTAGCTGTGTTCTCACCGGTATGTCTGTCGGTGACTTTTCTGGTGGCCAAAACTGTATTTTGAAAGTTCCAGTCTTCATCAATAAAATAGGCAGTTTCTGTAATGCATGCCTCAGTGGCAAGGCTTGTCCAGTGATCTGATGTCAGCGCTACGGCAGACACGTTTTTTAAATTCTCTTTCAGTTTCTGTACCTCCTCGTCATATAGTAAAGATACGTAGTTTGAAATAGTTGCTTTTACAGGGAT
The DNA here is from genome assembly GCA_024699665.1 of Ostrea denselamellosa. Lineage (NCBI taxonomy): Eukaryota > Metazoa > Mollusca > Bivalvia > Ostreida > Ostreidae > Ostrea > Ostrea denselamellosa. The sequence continues at coordinate 5,658,653 of JAMZEH010000065.1, read as the reverse complement.
TTTATAATGCGGATTGAGTTCATTACAGAAATCTTTGAATCCCTCGCCACTAACAATACTTATTGGTCGTAAATCACGCGCGCACATCAGTGCTAATTTCTGGGTACACTTTTGATATTTTTCTCTTGAAAATACTGGCGTTCTATAAGCTGTAATTGCTGTTTGCGTCAATGTTGCGGAAGACCCTGGCTTGTGACTTTTATCAGATGCATCTATACTTGTAGACTAGTGTTTGAACTTGATGTGATTGGTCATTGTCCCTGTACTCCCTCCGGCATAAGTAAGCTCCGTAGCACATAAATTGTATTTCACTTTTTTCTTTCCCGCTACTTCCAACTCCGTAAAATAATTCCATACACCAGAACGTTTCTGTTTTTCGGCCATTCTAATTTTGAGAGTTGCGAGTTTTGCGACAGATGATAATACAAATAAAGTTTAAGAAACCTGTTTGAAAGCAATCGACAATTTTATGACGTATTGAATCTCATCCATTCACTTAATTTCATTCAGCAACTTTCTTCAATGAAAAAAAAAATTACACATGCCAAAGATGCCATGCAAGTGACACGTAAATATTCATACAGATTTTAAATTTGAACGTTTTTCCAGATTTGTATCCATACATTTAGATATCTTATTAGGAATTTTCTGGAAGGGGGGGGGGGGGCTATAATTGCCGTCAAAACCGTTAATAAATGTTTATTAAAAACAATAAAGCACATTTTGCAAGATGATCAAAGAGCAGCACAGTAATGCAATACAAGCCAGAAACATATAGTAAGAGATTCTGAGACCCTTTCAGTTTACTAATTAAATATGACGGGAAAAAATTGTTCACCGTTCCTATAGACTATAGTCAAACTTTTATAAATTCATTACTTCCCCTCGCAATTTGTTTAATAAGTTTATTCACTTAAAATAATTATTCAAATAATTTAGATTGTAATTTGAACCCTGCAAGATTTGTGCCACATATATAAGACATCGTTTAAACGTTTAGGGATTTTGTAAACGTTTACAGCCCAAACACGAAACGTTACCGGTTACACGTGTACACGTGACAGCCTTAATCACTACCAATGTTTACGTCTTAGGTTTGAAGCGGTCATGGTACGAGCGGGGCTCGAATTCACAACCTCCCGGTTACGAAGTGAACGTTTTACCATTGAGATACAGCGACTGGTGAATTCTTGTATGGTGCGTCAAAAACATATCAATAACACATCCTTTGTAGCATTACAAACCTTACACTACTAAAATAATAATAATAGATTAAAAAAAAAACCATTCTACACAACTAGAATATGGTAGCTTCTTAAGTTATGGATAAACAAGTCACCTATAGCATTTTCATCACAGGGTGCAGACCATCTTATTTCAATGTAAAATTCCTAAAATATCCCACTTTTAAGGCGGGAAAGCGTGTACTATTTCATTATATGACTAAAATGGCTTCGTTTACTACTCTTTTATTACACTTTTATAAAAAGTCATTAGAAAAGCGAACTTTGAAAATCATCTTATAATACTATCCAAGGGCACATCATTTCAAGCAGAAAAATACACTAAAGATCTTTTGTTTGGTAAGGCATTTTGTGTCCTCCTCCCAGTATTTTTCAATTGGACAGAAATTCTAATGACAAATTTTCAGTGAAGCACAACTACTTTTAAATTAGCTTATGATAAAAATTGAAATGAAATTAAACTCTCCGAATTATGAACTCCTCGGGAGAAGGTACCGTAAAATGAAACTCTAACAAATGCTTACTTTATTTCTCATCAAATTAGAAAAGAATATGAATTTCAAAATTTGCTCAATTATATATAAGAGTTAAAAGTGTTGGTTCAACGGACATTCAAGGCAGTAAAATCATATACAGTTTATACGCCAAAACGTAGCTTACCAGATATATATGTTTTCATGATTCGATAGAAAACATCCGGTGGTTGTACCACTCGTATCTACATCTGTTGATTGTTTTATCTGATAAAGAAAGAACACAGACAAAATCGCATATAAAGTGAATACAATTCGTTGGAGGTCTTGTTGAATTCCTGATCAAGAAAGATTGAATGTATTTGATTTGTATACTTGTTGTTTAAATACGACGGCCATCTGAAATTGCAATTTCAAGAAATCCATTAATTTGCAATTTGTTAAATCAAGAAAGGGTTTAGACGTTATCAGGCTTGATAAATGAATTCGGATGGATTGATGGTAAAGAGTATGGATACATCAGTGACGTCATCAGTTGGTGAGAATCGAAAGAACATGTATAGTCAAAGCAAATTTGAATTTAATTTACAGAGTTTGTGTAAAAATGACGCAAAAGGTAAATCTGTAAATCAGAAATATCTTGCTTCAAATTTTAGCTCACCGGAGGTGCGAAGGTTCACGTGAGGTTTTCTGATCACATTCTGTCAACTAATGTAATGTATAGATTTGAATTTTCATCTACCACAGGCAGACTCGAGTGAGTTCGATACCTGGGTGATCTATCACGATCTGTGTATGTCCATCATCTCAAGTTAATTGTATTTTTTTAAAAAAATCTTTTATCGAAAACTTCATCTATCAGTTAGGGTGAAACAAAAATTGTGAATTGCATGACCCCTGCCCACCTGGGAGCAGATGGGGAAAGATTAAAACATGAGGGGATAAGTTTTCAGTATCATCTTCACTCTAAGTCACGTGGCAGACAGATTGTGTGTATAAGCACGATAGCTGCTAGCAAACTTGTGAAATGGGCTCGGTGACTCGTATAATGTAATTACATTTTTTCTTTGTGAACTCCATCATAGCTGGGCCTCGATTATGGCTTACATAGTGATTATTGATTGTAAATGCATAAGTTTTTGGTAAACAGGACAGGACCCCATCGATTTTACATGAATTATTGAAAAAAAGCATTTTCTCTCATTGAAAATTATTCCATCCCGTGGCCTTTTTCACCAAAAAATAAATAGTCAAACCTTAAAAAACACGCCATTTACTTAAATTTCCAATGTTCTTGCTTTTGATATCTTTAACAATTGTAATGATAGCCATTTCCTCGTGAACGCTATACATATGTGAGAATGTCCGTATAAATGTTGATAAATATAGTACTCCTATTGTAACGGCTGGGAATGCCGACAGAAATGAATGTAAAATTGTATTTTTTAACACGTATGGTAAAGACTGCCTTTTCACTTCTCTATACTTTGCTAGTCGCAGTTCATGTCTCATGCATTTTCAAAACTTAAATGTATTTTTTTAAATATGTCATCTCTTGCAGATTTCTGAAATAGTATACAAAATACGCCCATGCATCAAACCTAAGACGTAAACATAGGTAGTGATGGCTCCTTCGCCAAACGCTCGGCATTTATTTATTTATGGTATGACCTTCAAAATGGAAGTCCCTTATTGCCACGTTAATGAACTCTCACTGCACTGAAAGCGCCAAGTATAGGTTTAAATTTATGGTACAGTCGCTACTTCACCTACAGTTGGTGACGCTTCAATATGGGTGAAAAATTCTCGGCGGGACGTCAAACAAGCAAACAAAAGAAATAAATGTACTATTTCTCGGCAGGTCAGCATGTCCGTAAAAAGTCTATGCACGTGTATTCATTCACATGCTCACTTGCTTATTCATATTCAAAAGAGACCGGTCGCGGTAGCTCAGTGTAGAACGTTTGCCTTGTAACCGGGATATCCGGTAGGTCGTGAGTTCGAGTCCCGTTCGTGCCATGGCCGCGTCGAACCTAAGACGTAAACATAGGCAGTGATTGCTCCTTTGACAAACGCTCGGCATTTAAAGTGAGAATCACCGGTCCTTCGGATATGACCTTAAGAACGGAGGTCCCGTGTCGCGTCACGTTACTTATTCTGAATTACTGAATGTTGAATGTAGGTGCTCTCCAGTGGAGTGTTTGAGGAATGGATGGAATTAGGACTAGTATATTAAGCAACACTACAGCCCGTGACACGTGTACGTGAAGTACACATTAAAGCTGACATGAAGTCTTAAATACGCACATATTTCACACTGCCCGCCAGTTTTCCTTCAGACAGCCTGTTTACTTTGTATAATAAAATATGAATTTTTTTTTTTTTTTTAGATTTAAGTGATTTTCTAGCCTAACTCTATCGGTGCACATTTCTAAAGGTATTGTAAAGAGACTGAGAAACACTGGAATTAAAGTCTTAAAACAGGACACAGTCTCATAATAAAAATAAACATCGTAATTTAGTATAATATCTTTGAGGCTGTAGATCATTTAAACAAAAACGTGGAAATGGACCTGTCACTACATACCTGCACATGCATGCAAGTATAAACATATCAAGAGTATGTAATAAATGCGAAGAAAGCATTAAGTCAATATCACGTGTATTTACATTCATTTAAAATGTAGATGCATGATTCTGACACCATCAACACCCAACATTTCTAATATACATTTAAGGTCCACTGGCCCTGACCCTTCACTTAAGAAAAGTTTGGTTCATTTTTATCCTAGAATGTTTATTTGAAATTCTACAATGAAACATGAGCAGAAAAGCAATAAAACCCTTAACCCAGTGATTTGAACATACAAGATTCATGCTCCATTACGCGGTCATGATTTAGACAAGTTTGTATTCTTGTAAAATTATAATTATCACAACAACGATATTTCAAATTTACGATTCATTTAGTTCTATTTTATTTTGTATTGCAGCATAGCAAGAATGCAATAAAACATTCCAAACCGGAAGTGAAGGAAGGCGAGAGGGGCAGGGTACGGACGACGATATTTGGATCGCCATGTAATGTATACCCTCCTTTCACAGCTAAGGAACTTAAACAAGATTATCTCGGGTGTCAGGCTCTGCCGACCGCACTGTGGATCAAGAAATTGATTTCGTCATCGGAGGATATGGAAAGTGACAGAGACGATTATGTGGATGAACCTTGGGCATGATTTTGGTTTTTGTTTTTTTTTTAAAACTTTGGATGTACAGTGTGTGAGCAAATTGGACCTTAACGCCTGCATCATCAAGTAAATGATGAAATGTTGGGGGGATCAAATCAATAGATTCATATACTAAGTTTTAAGCGTGGCGTTTTAGTAGAAATTGAGTTTTTGTAAAGTGGGGAAATGGAATATCGTTGTACATAGTATAATATTTTGCAAACGTTGTATAAAACATTGTATTATAATGTTCCGATATGTCGTATTAGTTTAAGTGCTTTCTGGACCTCATTCTTTGTAGGTAATGTACTATACAGTCAAATGGAAACATAAGGGAGTTTCTATAGTCAGGGGCCTCTGTGTCTGAGTGGTTAGAGTATCGCGCTCTAAATCACAAGGCCTCTCACTTCTAGTCGGCGCGGATTCGATTCTCAGTCGCACCGATATATGTGAGAAAGTTTGCCAGTTTACTTTCGGAAGGTCAGTGGTCTCTTCCCGGGTACATTGTATCTGAGTTCTCTCTTCCACCAATGAAAAAACTGGACGCCACCAGATGACTGAAAATTTGTTGAGTGTGGCGGAAAACAACAAACAAAAACTCTATAGTCAAAATTCACAGTACATGCAACTGCATGTTATTTTAGTTTTATACGGAGGCCATATTGACCTCAATCAGTTTTCACTGAATTTACAGAAACGCTCAAAGGAAAGAAGGGCATTGTAAAATACATGCATAGCATGGTAGGCACATACAACTATTCAGTTTTAAAATTTCATCATCCGCAGTACCTACAATCACGTATTGAATTAGTTGAGAAACATAAACACGCATGTTTCTGATAATGGAAGATAGCAATATTAATATGGCAGGTTGATGATCAAAAAGCTGAGGGCCTTTTTTTGTCATAAAGTGGAGTTGTTAGCTTGCTGGTAAAGGTATATATGTATCAATTGTTTGTTAGATTCTAGTAATGATATCAATACTACGGTATTTTATGAATAAAAAGAAGCAAAAAACTTATGCATACAAAAATATACGGTTGTAGACACATAGATAAAAATAGTTTTCAAAGTACAGCCTGTCTTTTTAAACACCTTCGGAAACTAGACGAGTTTTGACCACATGACTGTCTTATTAGCATACCACGTGCCCCCCGTCCCCCTTTCCAAGGAATTCTTGCAATTTATTTCATCCGGGGTGAATTCAATAGTTTATATGGCATAAATTATTCTATATCGCCATTATAGATACATTAACCAAGTTAGTTAGAAAAGAAAATCCTGATTATTAGTATGTATGTACAGTACAAATGGAAGATTATGTGGTGTCTTTTATTTCGAGTTCACTGGGATATATCGATTTTGTTAATAGATAAAACGTCATCGATGTATCTAGATGGTCACATCAAGAGATTTTTCAAGCATAAAACAAAATCTTGCTCGTACGATTTTAAAACAGTTCAGCTAATAATGGCACACACACACACACACACACACACACACACACACACACACACACATACACACACACACACACACACACACACACACACTATCTACATTTTTATCTGCTAATGTCTACCTTGACACAGGTCCTATGTTCTTGAAAGACCCGTGATTTTCACATCTAATTTCGGACGCTTGGCAGTACTTATGCTGAGCGTGCAAGGTTCGATGCGTCACTGGGATCGGGAATTGAACCATGACTTCCGGTTGCGAAGCTTGCGTCTTAACCACTAGTGACTGCTGTGACAGGTGATAAAATCCTAGCTTTCCAAATTTAGATTGTTCAGTCCTAAGTGTAAAATCGTTTTTGATCATTGACTGTATTTCACCGTTTGATAGTTGATTCCTGTAGTCTCAGTAACTAGTCATGTGGTCGTGAAGGTCATTCTTTATTCTCATAAACCAATACACACATGGAATAAATATATTTTTCACAAAACTATACAAACATTTTCTTTTGTTTATGGCAAGGCGGGCGGGCGAATAATACAATATACGAAAACAAAATATACAATACATAAGTGTCATTCGGGAGGAAAACGCACAGGAACAATCAACATTCCACCACTAGCAGCAGATTATCAAACACAAGCTTCAAATTCAGCGCTCGTCAGTAAGAGTTGTAATAAGACGTCTCTTAAAAGTACACTCTTCTCGTCCGACCATGAACATGCATTCCGCAATTGTGGTAGTAGTCTTCACGCTCATCATAATAATACCTACAAAATGTCATCACATCGCAGCAAAGAAGATTATTTTACAAGATGAAAAATATCAGGCACTGTTTTACCCACTTAGCTCTGCGCCGGACCCTGACAGTAAAGCAGGGAATCTCGCAATTTGTTTGACGGCTACGTACTATTTATAACCATGCATATGTTATTTATTGACAATACGTAAAGTAAAGAAAACAGACATTTTAAAAGATTGGGTGTATATTCACTTTATACCTATTTTGGACCCGTCCATATATACATTGTATTATTTGGGACCCGCCCCATCATGGATCATGAGTTTCACAAAGCCGGTATAGAGCTCCATGCTTTTAGTAACTATATACATTTTTTTTCCTTCAAATTGTGTAAGGGTATGAAGAAGGTGTTTACCAAATTTGATAACGAATTTTCACCATATGCGCCATAATCGTAAACTTTAACACCACAACTGCCATTGATTTCATAGTATTGATAGACCCTCAAATGTCGTTCCGTAGTAAGGAGAAAAAGGTGGGAAATGACAGTAGTTTCCGCGTATAACTCAGATATACTCGTACGACTTCAGTGTCAAAATTTTACTCCTCCCCCACTAAAGACTGATCTTGGGGTATATTTATTTTTCCAATGCTTTTACCATAGATATCTTTAATGGCAGCCATTTCCTAACGCGCTTCAAGACGTATGCAAGCGTAAAGCGTCGTAGTTCATACCCTGATGTATTTTCAAAAATGAACTTCATTTCTCTGTAGAGACTATAATTAGCCAAACACTCTATAAAGACTACATCCACGACTGTACTCGTTCTATAATTAGACACATGTTCTACATAGATACATCCACGACTGTACACGTCCTATGATTAGACTAATACTCATAGGAACAATGCAATATATGATTACAGTAGAAACAGCATATTCAATACACAGTGTATTCTACACTCACACCATTCAGAAATTGGACGTATAGTACATAAAAATATACAATGCATGCAATATACATTTTACATACAAGGACAGTAAACAAAATGCTGAGTGCATACAAACTTCTGCAAATATTCAGTAGACAAAATAAACATTACTTACCACATTATGTAAATTAATAACTCGTACATTTCTCAGCAGATGCAATCCACAAGAGATTCAATGACAGTTTACCGAATAATCAATACACGCACGATACAATATTTCATTCCCTGGGGGATCTGGGTTAGAATAAGTCCTCAGTACCCCTTGCTTGTCGTAAGAGGCGACTAAATGGAGACGGTCCTTCAGATAAGACCGTAAAACCCGAGGTCTGGGTTTCAAGCAAAGGATACTGAAGACCTATTCTAACCCGGATCCCTACGTGACCAAACTCAAGGTAATCCAGACGAATTCCATGTACATTTCAATTGAAAGGTAAATAAATATGTAAATAACTCTAAAAACTCTCTTATACAAAATGAAGATAAATCTTATAATTCCCAAAAGGAATACAAAATGAAGAGCTGGACAAACACTGAAACCTGGATATACCAGAGGTAGGATCAGGTGTCTTGGAGGAGTAAGCATTCCCGGTCACACCCGCCGTGAACCTCATATCTTGATCAGAGTAATTAGTAGTCAGAATCAGTGTGTAAAGAACGGCCTAACAATTGGTATGAAACACGTCAGACAGTATTTAACGTAATGACAACTAGTATGGTAAATTATATCTTTATAAAGAACATAGAATTTGCGTCATGCTGACTTTAACCGTACGCAGAACAAGCTCTTGCGTCTCGAATCGGTTGAGAGACATAAACACCATATATATGTGATCATGGAAAATTGCTATAAAAATATGGAGAGTTGAACATGGGGAAGGTGAAGTCATCCAGTTTGTCATAAATGTCTAAGTATGAAGCAGATGTGGAAGACTTTTGGTGCATTTTATTGGGATACATCAAATAGACATGCATGCATGAATGAAATTATTATTGTCAAAAGATATATCTAAATATTGAGTTGAAGCCCACAGCAAGAGGTTTCTTTCTCATGTAGGTTTTGAATAAATTCTGTCTCGTAAGAATATAAAAACAGGTCAGCTAATAAAGGAGCACAATTCGTACCCATGTGTTTTCCAACTGTTGAAAGACCAAATCAGTAAAGGATACGAAAATGTTGTCAACGAGGAACTTCAGCATCTTTTTAATATAAACTTCATAGTGCTTGTGCGTAGAATCAGAATGGTGTTTAGCAAAGTAATTTTTTGAATTCCTTTCTCCGTTTCTTTTATTGAAAAGGCTAACTAACAGTATTCACTCTCGTAATTCCTATAGAAAATACAAATCAGAGAGATGGCCACGAAGAAACGAGTGTCTATGATGTCAAAAAAATCTGGTCTTTAATTTCTCCTGAGAGATGGTTTTGTGAAGTGTGAAGTCACACTTTTTGACACTGTTGACCCGAGAAAAGTTTTGTGATTTCAAGTTTACTTAAAGTTCTTTAGAACTTTTTTTAAGAATCCATACTTCTGGCAGATGTTGTGGCACAATACGTTTGAAGTTTCTCCTTCACAACAGTTAATATTTCGTGAGGAGCAAAGACAGAGATCTGGTAAAACATTTACTGGGTACAGCAATGTAAACAAACACAGAATTTGTATCAAATAACAAATAAACCATTCAAGAAGTAAAGATCTAAATTGGGGAAAAGTGCATGATCTGATAAAATCATAGATAATATAATAAAATATAGTAATATAGCTAAAGTAAATCAATAACTAAACTATTTAATATGATACTGCTACTAGGTAACTATCTATCTTCATGGAGATGATTATAAATCAGAAATCCACACTGATCGTAATAATCATGGAGATATATACCTACAGAACTGTGTTGCAAAGTTGTTTAGCTCCTTACTAAAGACCAGGCTTACTTCATATTAGGAAGAAATATTTGCTAATCAGTAATTTGGCTTTAGAAATGAACACAGAAAGATAGACAGTATATTTATTTTAAAAGCAATGAAATACACAGCCCATAAAAACAAAATTTATTAATATTTTGTAGATTTACGTACACAAAGCTTTTAATTCCTTGCGGTTAAATTATCTAAACTATAAGTTAATGTAACAAGTAAATTATTTTGAAATGATCAATGATATGTACAATTTAACCAAGTTTCGCATTTGACTATAAAACAAATATCTGCTATTTTATTCTTAACAGAGGAGTTAAACAAGGAGACAGTCTAAGTCCCACACTTTTCAATTGTTTCATAAATGATATACACCAGATGTCACCTTTTAATACTTAAGGATTCTAAAATATCCAGTATAAGTTTTGCTGATGATTTGATTATACTTTCTAGCTCACATACGGAACTTTAAAATATTCTATATAAGCTTGAAGATTTTTGTCACACAAGACAATTGACTGTAAATACCACGAAAACAACAACAACAAAAAAACCAAAACAAAACAAACAAAAAAACAAAAAACAAAAAAACAAAAAAAAAAGCAAAAACAAAACAAAAACAAAACAGAAAAACAACAACAAAACAAAAACAAAAAAAAGCAAAAACAAAACAAAAACAAAACAAAAAAACAAAACAAAACAAAAAAACAACAACAAAACAAAAAAAACAAAAAAAAACAAAAAAAAACAAAACAAAAAAAACAACAACAACAAAACAAAAACAAAAACAAAACAAAACAAAAAAACAACAACAAACAAACAAAAAAACAAAAAACAAAAAACAAAAAAAACAACACGTGCTTTCAAAATACTAAATTACCCATTCCTAGATAACTTTAAAAGATATCCCACTTGGTGAAATCACAGAATATGACCTTTTGGGCAATATCATCAGTTCTAAAGGGAATTTTCGAAAAGCTAATCAGGAATTATCAAAACGGGCTTAAAGTATTATTTGCACTTCATAGTAGATTTAATAACAATCAATTTATTCCTGTTAGTTTGTCATGCAAACTATCTGATGTCCCTATCAAATCTGTTATAACATACAAGAGTTCAAGGAAAATTGAAAATTATCTTACTATACATATATCGATGCTTATTTCTGTCATCACTTGTCAAATAATTATGTCGACTTGTCCGTATACAGCACAAATGGAAAATACATTATTGTAAACAAATAAATATACAATTCAAATGCAAAATTATATAAATGAAAATTATACAAAACAAATTAAAAATTATACCATAAAAATGGAAAATATCAAATATTGCAACGTTTGGCATGACATACGTTGAGGCTAATTTCGATGAGATAAACCAGCAGTGTCATGGCTGGTACGTGGTCATTCTCAATTTCTCATCTAGCTCCACAATTATGATAAATCTGACCCTCCAGAAGAAGTCTGCTCAGACAAAACCAACAATTCTCTAACAACAAAGTCCGGGAAACACCAGTGTCTTTTAAAATCTGAACAGGGTTAACTTCACTAGAGCCAATGAGTAAAACTAATTCCTGGGACAAAAAGTGCTTATAATCCTCCATAGAATCAGCAGAACTAGTTCTTACTGTGTACTTTGAATCCTGAAGATTAGGAGTGTCAGAACAAACGAAACTAAAGTTTTCCTGTCATTCGTAAATGCAATATAAACACGTGGCTGTGATTTGTAGAGCTCACCTTTTCTCGTAAGCTTGACACATACTAATCAGATGACCTTTTTCCTTAAAATAAATAAGACAATGTGATAAAAATCCTGGGTTGCTGTATTAAAGGAGTGAAGATATTTACGGAGGGAGGAATGTAGCGATCAGACGTGTTCAGTCGCCGATAGCCAGAAAGCTCAGTTGGTAGAGCACCTGACTGGAGATTCAGGGGGCCAGTGTTCGAATCCCGGTCTGGTTCGTCACATTTTCTCCCTTCCTGATACAACTTTTAAGATTGCGGCCTTGACCTTATCATAGTCTGAACTCTTAGCTATGCCTCAGCTGTTATCTAAATCATTTGCAACAATGTTAACTAAACACTTCGCAGCCATTTCAATTTTTTGGCAACTTTTTAAAATTTTTAAATTCATCCACTGATTTGTCTTAAAATTTTGAAACTAATCCGGCATTTTGGCTGCATCAAATTCAGTCATGACAAGTAAAAATTCAGGTCTTCACTGTAATTTTAATTGGCACATGGTAAAATTAACACCTGGTTAAAAAAGCGATGTTTAATCCGGCACTGAAAATGATTAATTCGGCACTGAAGATGATTAATTCGGCACTGAAGATGATCAATTCGGCACTGAAGATGATTAATTCGGCACTGAAGATGATTAATTCGGCACTGAAGATGATCAATTCGGCACTGAAGATGATCAATTCGGTACTGAAGATGATTAATTCGGCACTGAAGATGATCAATTCGGCACTGAAGATGATCAATTCGGTTCTGAAGATGATTAATTCGGCACTGAAGATGATTAATTCGGCACTGAAGATGATAAATTCAGCACTGAATATGATTAATTCGGCATTGAAAATGGTTAATTCAGATCGAGTACTGGGTCATACATACCCAAATTCCATGAAAGGGTATTGTTTAAATTGTTTGTTATTTTTACGCTCAGGGCCGTTGCAGTGAGGGTTCTTTAACGTGCCAACACCTACCTTGACACGGGACCTCCGTTTTGAAGGTCATATCCGAAAGACCCGTGATTCTCACTTCTAAATGCCAAGCGTTTGGCAAAGGAACAATCATTACCTATTTTTTCGTCTTAGGCTTGACGCGGCCATGGCACGAGCGGGGCTTGAACTCACGACCTCTCAGTTACGAAGTGAATGCTCTAACTACTTAGCTACAGTGACCGGTCTCTCAATTAAACAACTAGTTATTCCATGGCTGATATTCATAGTATGTTAATTCTTTTAGTAAATTTGAAGGATTGTAGATACAGGCTTGGATAGCCTAGAGGTTAGAATTCAGGGTTTTGGGTTCGATTCCCAGTCCAGCCAAATCTTTCAGCATTTCCTTACGATAGTGTCACCACAAACTCTGCTCAGTCATAAACAGGTGTCATTCATGTACAACTTTAGTCCTTACATGTGTGAACTTGTTTTCCTCTCTTCAAGGTCGACAACTATTCTGTTTTGTTCTGTTCAAGGTCAAAGGCTATTTATGGAGGGTCATCCCTCCTTAAATATTCTTTAACCTTGAAGTCAACAAATCATGGAACTTAATGAACTGTATTGGCCTGGATAGCCAAGTGGTTAGAGCACCTGACTAGTAATGCAAGAGTGCCCGGTTCAATTCCCGGTCCAGCCATATACACCTTCCACCCAGTCTACCATATTATTTTGCGGCAGTTCAGATCAAATAAAAATTCTTTCTGTATCACATTTTCATACAAGCCGTACTCAGTCTGTTGCTAGGTGCCAGAGTGAGGTCTGGTAAAAAAAAAGTCAAATTTCAAAGTGAGAATTTGACTGTAAACTAAAACAAAACAGCAAATGTGTATATTTTGTTTAATAGGCAAAAAATACATTACCATTGAATTCTGAATTCAATGTGTATGATATCACAAATACATCCATTTCCCACCATTTGCTTTCTGCTATTTTTCAAACCTGTATGTTTTCAGAAGTTAATGAACTTCATGCATAGAATCATGACAGATCCATGCTATATTTAAAACATCAATGTATAAAATACATGACAATACTTTGGGTCAATGTGCCAACCACAATAAATATTTTGGGGGGTTTTTTTTTTGGTACAAAATATATGAAAATATTTCTGGTTAATGCAATTCATTTGAAAACTGTTATTAAAGTTGATATTTTAAATATTTTTCAAAGAAAAGCAAGAAACACCAAACTTTATTATGTCATATTCCAAATTAGGAATCAATTGGGCAAAGTATAAATCTCATTTTCATTTATGACCTTTCAAACTCGAAAATAGAAACTGGAGAATGGTAAAATTAAGGCCAAAGGTCATTTATGCACCTAGTACTTTTAATCATCCATGTGGATTTATTCTGTCAGCTGAGTAATGCCAACAGAAATTATTTCTGTAGATTTCAACAAAACTACATTCCAGATTTACTAACATTGAGCAAAACATACAACCTATAGTCTCAGGTGTGATTATTGAAGGCTATCATGAGAATATAATGCCTGTCTATTATTGCAGCTATCACAATGATACACAAGTCTACATCCAGTAGGTTAATGGAGTCTTTACAAGTATATTTGTTTTACAAAACTAAACTTAGATTTGAGCTGGTTCGAAAAACTTTTCATTTCTTTTTCAAATCAATTTTCAATTTAATTTGAACTAAACTTACTGAATATAGTTTCATTCCAGAAATAGCTCCTCAAACTACAGTATACATTTATTGCATTCAGGTGAAGTTTATAAAGGGTTATGCACACCTAGAAACATGGACAACAGAAAATAAATAAATGCTTGATGTTGTAGAGGGCACCCATGGTGACAAATGCTTGATGTTAATGATGAGAGTAACACTTAACATCATTGAGATATCATAATAATATCAGAAGATCATGGCAACAACAGATGTTGTAGAGTGCAACATGGCAACAGCAGATGATGTAGAGTGCAACATGGCAACAGCAGATGATGTAGAGTGCAACATGGCAACAGCAGATACTTGATGTTATGGAGTGCAACACAGCAACAGCAGATACTTGATGTTATGGAGTGCAACACAGCAACAGCAGATATTTGATGTTGTAGAGTGCAACACAGCAACAGCAGATACTTGATGTTATGGAGTGCAACACAGCAACAGCAGATATTTGATGTTGTAGAGTGCAACACACTATTAGAATATCCCCAACATGAACGTGTTTGAAGTCCACCAATGCTATGTTCAATTTGAAATTATATGCTACCATCATACTGTTATGCAGTTTTGAAAAAGAAATGTAATTATCTTGAAAATCAGTGACACTAATCGCTGATACTAATCAGCAATTTTCAATTACTAAGTACAGTCATGTACTGGCAATGAATTTGTTAATTAGTGAAAAAGATGAAATAGAATTGTGAATTGCCCTTGCTTTCTTTGATATGATTTTAAACCATTCATGTGTTGTATTGCAGTAAACCAGGGTTTATTAAAACCATAAACTAAAACCTATATTCATTTGTAACAAATTTAACCCTTTAATATTCCACCTATTTTGAAACATAACAATAATCTATCCACATAAAATATGTATGCCTAAACAGACAATCATTTGTGTAATCCACTTTGAGAGGGTGAGTTATCTCCCTTTGACTGTCTCCAACCACTGAACCACGAAGACATGGCTGATTTTGCATTCACAATGGCACCACCTATAAAATATGGAAAATTATGGAATAATCAGAGATGTACCAAATGCATAAATTTCAATGATACATTTCCCACACAATGTAAAATCGTATCTAAACTAAAGATATTAAATCAACTTTCTGGTTTATCATCACAATATATATGATATACTAGAAATATGACAATGCGATGTGGATTTTTCATGTGCATTTTCAAAGCAATAGACCAATGTCTGTTCTATCCTTATCAGTGTAAAAATTTCCTTTGTACTTTATCTGATTAATTGTCTTTTCCAGATATTGCCCCAGGCAGTATGAGTACATGTAGGGGCTTGTTATAAAACAGCTGCACATTTCATAAAATTTCTGCTCAGTATCAAGCACAAATCAACAATGCACAGATGTTTCTAATGGTAAATAAAATTTCATTTCATGAGTTTTGGTTTGTTAAATGAACATAAAGACTTCAGTCTTATTACAGGTCACTAAAGCTCTGTGGTAGAGCCTTGGCTTCATGATCATTATATATTAACTTCACAGGTGAATAAAATTCTACTCTTAGATTCCAAATAGTAACATATCACTTGAATTTTACATAAGAATTAGTAGATCAGTATAAATATATTTATTATAAAAACTACAATATAAGAATTTGAAAGATTGCAGTTTTGTTTGGTTTTTTTAATACAATACTTATAAAACTCTCTTCAAGAAACTTACGTTATCACCAGCTATAGTAAAAGCTGATGGACAGACAGACAGACGGACAGCCTGACAGAGTGATTATAGGGCACCTGCCATATGGTGGGGCTGCCCTCCTTAAAGCTGCTTTTTAATTACTTAAATCTTGAATCAGTTACAACTTAATACTGATTGGTATAGACTACCTCATTGCCCAGCATGTGCACTTAATTGTGATTGGATAATATGTAAATGAACTTAATTCTGATTGGATAATACAGAAATGACTAAAGCCCTCCCATAAAGGAAGAATGGGATTGAAATTCACACAGAAAATGTATAAGCGTGTTAATTAAACAAATCATTTGGAATTACTTAACAAAAGGCAAAAGGGACATTATGGAACACCTATAACAGTCCTCACATGATTAACACTACACTTATGTTGCATTATGCAAATGTACTCCACCCATCTAAAACAACAAACCTAGCAGCCACACTAATGTTAAGGTTTCAATGATATCACGGTCCTATTGACTTTGTGATGGTCTGAAGGTAAGAGGTACCTACCCACAGCCTTTCCTGCCTGCTCCACATATTTTCCTGTCTGTACCATGGCTGCATTGATTTTCTTTCCCCTCTCTGTATTCTGTAGATTGCTGAAAAATTACAAAGAGTCCATATCAATTGAGGCAAAGTAATGAAATAAATCTACATATTACCCTTTATTTGCTGATTTAAACTACAGATGAGACAGTATGTCTACTGGTTTGGATTTGCATAATGGGGGGGGGGGGGGGGTGTCCTATCTGCACTTGGATAAAATAATCTCTAATACATCAATCTGCCCAGAAACATTATGTCACACTACATGTGATCTAAATACAACTTTTCAAGGAAAATATGCAGCATTTCAAAATATCAGTGTTCTATACATGTATTCACATTATGGTAATATTTGTTTTTATTTACCATGTTTACCAGGTCCTAGTTAGTAATTCTTTCTATAAGAATAACCCCCATGATACTCTTTTTGAGGTATACATATGACATGAATCCACATTTTTCCCCCATGACACTCTTTTTGAGGTATACATATGACATGAATCCACATTTTCCCCCATGACACTCTTTTTGAGGTATACATATGACATGAATCCACATTTTTCCCCCATGACACTCTTTTTGAGGTATACATATGACATGAATCCACATTTTTCCCCCATGACACTCTTTTTGAGGTATACATATGACATGAATCCACATTTTTCCCCCATGACACTCTTTTTGAGGTATACATATGACATGAATCCACATTTTTCCTTTCTATATGCAGAAATTATTTTTTCAATTTACAAGATCAGTACTTCTTTCAGTAGAAAAAAAATATCCCCAAGAGTGACCATTTGCAATGATAAACAGTTGAAATCGACATTGAATTGAATGATGTTTAGTAAATGAATTATTTTATTTTATAGATACCAATGCCATGTTAAGACTGATCCCAATCCATTCAAATTTAAGTAACTTTAACTAATTTTTTCCACAAAAATAGTTGAGAGAGAAGACTTTTATAAAAAAATATTTATCTAAATCTCTCATACATTTCCATCATTTTGCTAAACATTTATTCTCTTACTTCTTTCCTTCAAAAGCTCTTTACGGAGGGTAAAAGTTTTGGACAAAATGACAGAGGAACAAAAAATAATGTGCCCTCAATCTTCATTCCCATGGGCACAATTTGTAGCTTAAAACAATTTTTAAAGATTAACTACATTCTCACTGTACATATAACGCTTTTGGACATCTCCACCTCCTAAAGCCAGAACTCCCGACAGAGGGGTAGGGAATTTCACAATTCTGGTCATCTAAGGCATCCTTATTCATCATGTTTACACATGCACTTTGCTAAATATCTCTGAGGAAAAATTTTTTAATCATTGCAAAATGTTTTAACTTTAAGGTTTTGATTTAAGCTCTAACATTGATCCCAAAGTCCCAGAGCCATGAATATTACAATTCTGGAAAAGCAACCTTAGTCATCATTATTACATATAACTTGTCTGCTAGATATTTTGAAGTAAAGATAAAAGATTTTTAGAGATTACACCAATCTTTTATCTCAAAATCAAATCACCAAATCCCTTAGGCTTCTGAGTTTCCAGACTCCAACCAAACATAACCTAACAGAGGCTCAAAGCAGACTTTTGTGTATGGTTTCTAGATCTGAAGCAGATTCAGAGCAGATGTAGAGCAGAAAACAGCAGAATCATGTGGAAGACAGAGTTAAAGCAGTCAGCAATGTTAAAATTATCCACCTGGATGATCAATATTAAACCTGATATGTGAGAGCCTTCCTTATAAAGAAGAATGTCAAAAAAAAAAAAAAAGAATACTTACTGTGCCAATCTCATCTTGATATCAGACATCCCCAAGTGGCCTTGACATGGATGTCTGTAAAAGAAGATAAGAGGCTCATGGGCCTTAACAGTCACCTTATCAAATTTCCAAAGCTCATAACTCTTGTGCATGAAATTTTAAAAACATTATTATACAAACATTTCTAATATTTCATTAGATAATTCACCATTTGACAAAAACAAAAAGCAATATGTTACCTGAGTGACTCAAGTAAGAAAAATGTGCCACAGTGCTCAACTTGTTTATTTTATCAAAAGTGAAGATAACACAGTGATCAATCTCATAAATCCTATAAGGCATACAAAATCAATAGTAAGGCAAACACGGATCCCTGGACACACCAGAGGTGGGATCAGGTTTCTAGGAGGAGTAAGCATTCCCTGTTGACCAGTAAGCAATGCATACTTAATCATAGAATTAGTGTGATCACAGCTGATGCACTATTTGGCATAAAATGAACTAGTGCTATAAATATCCATAATAATGGACTGGTAGAGCATTCATATTTTTGTGGAAAAGATGAATTAATTTTCACTCTAACCATATCAATAGTACTCAAATTAAATCTTCCAGAACTTGAAAACTGGCTTAGCCAGGAAGGTGGCTCCATATGAATTGAATTCAAATATTAATTGATAATTTAATAACTATGAGCAGTTTATTATTGGCAGATGTTGATTATTCTTGAAGCTCAGTCATTTTGTCTACGTAAGTTTAAAACTGACTATTTACTAACCCCACTAAGACATTCTTCATCCCTATATGGTTAGTGCCACTCCAATGTCTGTAGTTGTTTGTAGTTCTGAATGCCTGACAAAAAGCTGGACCAAAATCCTCCAAGAATTTGGAATCTAATATTAAATTAACCAGTATCTGTTAATGTTATCTCGATATAATCAACGGAAAAAACAAATAAATGTTCTGGGGTAATTGTAGAACAATTATACTGACATAATTAACAGGACGAAACAAATAAATGTCCTGGGTAATTATATGTACTATTTACTGCAACCATACTAACGAGATCTGCTGCTATTGTACTCTTGTACCTATACACCTGTCTTAGTGTGCAGCATTTGTCAAACTGTACTTATTTTCTCGATATTGATTACACTCTAAAAGAACTTTGGATCTCCACCAAGTAACAAACCATAGGGCCTGTACCTGATCAGAGTGAAGAATTTATTAAGATTTTACCCTGTAAATTGTATAGACAAATGACCCATGGGCCACAATGCTCACCAGAGTCATCTTACCCTTACAAAGATTTTACAGAAACATTGACAAACACTCAACAGTACATATTTACATTTACTGAATCTTTTCTCTTATATTTATTTTGAAATTCACATTGCTTTCATCATTGACAATTTAGCATGACCAGTCTGTGCAATCATTGCAGCGTTGCCTAGGTCACGGGGTGTATCGGCTGTTTCATTTAAAGTAACAAAATGGTCAAAGATATTTTAGTACTTAAAGCTAGTTTGTATCTTTAAAAAGTACATAAAAATAAAAATATAAATGATAAAATGTCTATCTATGTTATTTTATCAAGTGATGAAGGTAGCAATCGTTGCAGAATAATTTGCATAACCCACTAAAGCAGGTTATGATTTTCTTTCTGCAATATGAGCAACCCTCATCACCTGTTAAAATAAGAAAGAACGCATTTTATTGTTTAAGACAAGTCATGGAATAAATTGATGTGAAATCATTTGATTGGCTTCAATTTTTTTAATGCAGCTGATACAATATTCAAATACACAATTTTGAAGTATGTGTACAAGTTGTTTTTTTTTTATTTAAAACTGCAGGAGTGCTTATTTTTCTGCAATAAAATTACAGCAGTGATTCTTAAATAACTTACCAATCTTCTACTCTGAATCCAGTAATTCTTAAATTACCTACCATTTTTCTATTCTGAAACCAGTGATTCTTAAATTACCTACCATTCTTCTACTCTGAAACCAGTAATTCTTAAATTACCTACCATTTTTCTATTCTGAAACCAGTGATTCTTAAATCACCTACCATTCTTCTATTCTGAAAGCAGTGATTCTTAAATCACCTACCATTCTTCTGCTCTGAAACCAGCCATTCTTAAATCACATACCATTCTTCTATTCTGAAAGCAGCGATTCTTAAATCACCTACCATTCTTCTCCATGGTTGCCAACAGAGACTGGAGATAAGATTTAAACTGGGCCTGGATCCACTCATCTCCCCCTTCCCATTCTGAAAAACAAAGTGAGACACATTCAACTCTTTCTTGTCTTGTCCTATTCCTTTTAGTGGGATCTGTTGTTGCTGTATATTCCTAATCTCCAATAGAATTCCCTGCAAAACAAATCATTGTCTGTGTGTGTGTTTGTTGTGTGTGTGTGTGTGTGTGTGTGTGTGTGTGTGTGTGTGTGTGTGTGTGTGTGTGTGTGTGTGTGTGTGTGTGTGTGTGTGTGTGTGTGTGTGTGTGTGTGCGTGCGCACATGTGTATTTGGTAAAAGAGAGAGACAGAGCACATAAGGACAAATTTTAGCAGAAGAACACCTAATCACTAAGATTGAGTTCTGATTTCATGCCTCAACCCAGTGACCATTATTTCTGTGGCCAATGAAATCCCGTCCTGGACTGTTTGACATGGAATACACAATAAGCACTTGTCTGGGACTGATACTCTCATACACAGAACTGTAATCTGTATCATTGAGATTCTTCTTTATGTTATCTAATTACAGAAAATTTCCATTCAGCATTAATTATATTTATGCTGTAGAATTGTGTCAATAGATGAAAATTTTGGTGCATCAAGATTCTTACCATTCAATTCATGCACCGATTACAAATTCTGGACTTCAATTTAGTTTGGTTCAGAATTTACATAGTCTCAATAAGTTGTTACAGTAAATTTTGAAGTGTAGTTGTAAATAAAATAAAAAGGTTTTTATCTTGTAAACTTTTTATTTAAATCCACTTTTTAAATGCTGTGAGATTACACAGCATAACTCACATTACATGCAGTATGATACCATGTACATAGTAAAGACTACAGAATTAAGAAAATGGTGCAAAAAGAATCTCCATCTATTGAATTTTTCATTATACACATAAAATAGCATTGTAAAACAGAGTGAATTGACATGCAGAGTTTTTGCATTGTCCTTCTTTCTAAATGAGATGTCATATACTCAGTTTGATTGACAGGTTAATTTGATGAACAGGTAAATTTGATTGACAGACAAAATAAAATGAGAAGGAATTGAACATAATGAATTCATATGTTTTGTATGTTTTATATTTCATTCAGAAGTTCTCACATCTACACATCATTGGGTAAAGGGAAATGCCACAAATGTTGACTTATGCATGGTGTTCTGGACCTGAGGAGAAGGGTTCATTTTGCCAACATCTGCTCCGACATAAGACCTCTAGTCCTTAAGGTGTCAAATGAAAGACTTTGATTTGAACCTATTTTATTGTCTAGATGTTACAACAAAAGGATTGGGCACAAGTTCTGAAACTAAGAACGCCCTCTCCTAAGAACGACTAACAACTCTCATGTCTACATGTTGAGCATTTCATGAAGGATTAGTCACTATGTACTAATTTTTACATCTTTATGTGGACAATGTAAGATCAACCCCTTCAACCTCCAGGTCACCAAGCAAATGACTTAATTACTGAACTTCATCCACCACAATACAATAATGACCTAATTACTGAACTTCATCCACCACAATACAATAATGACGTAATTACTGAACTTCATCCACCACAATACAATAATGACCTAATTACTGAACTTCATCCACCACAATACAATAATGACGTAATTACTGAACTTCATCCACCACAATACAATAATGACCTAATTACTGAACTTCATCCACCACAATACAATAATGACGTAATTACTGAACTTCATCCACCACAATACAATAATGACCTAATTACTGAACTTCATCCACCACAATATAATAATGACCTAATTACTGAACTTCATCCACCACAATACAATAATGACCTAATTACTGAACTTCATCCACCACAATACAATAATGACCTAATTACTGAACTTCATCCACCACAATACAATAATGACCTAATTACTGAACTTCATCCACCACAATACAATAATGACCTAATTACTGAACTTCATCCACCACAATACAATAATGACCTAATTACTGAACTTCATCCACCACAATACAATAATGACGTAATTACTGAACTTCATCCACCACAATACAATAATGACCTAATTACTGAACTTCATCCACCACAATACAATAATGACGTAATTACTGAACTTCATCCACCACAATACAATAATGACGTAATTACTGAACTTCATCCACCACAATACAATAATGACCTAATTACTGAACTTCATCCACCACAATACAATAATGACCTAATTACTGAACTTCATCCACCACAATACAATAATGACCTAATTACTGAACTTCATCCACCACAATACAATAATGAACCACAAAATACTGAACTACTGTCAACCAATATATATAAAATATCGAACCACGAAGTAAACAATTTAATTACCAAACTACTGTCAACCAATCTATATAAAATATTGAACCACGAAGTAAACAATTTAATTACCAAACTACTATCAACCAGTATGTAATAATGAACAACAATGATATCATAATGAACCACCAATATATGTCAATACTGTTTTTTTCAAACCAAGAGGCCCACAGGCCTTAATGGTCACCTGAGTATTAGTTAAAAGTATCACTAGCTTCAAAGGCTGTAGAATCTAGAATAGTCTTCCTGTTCTGCATATTTAACTTAAATTCTAATATTCAGCAGCAATATCAAACAAGATGCATTCATAAAACAGAAATGCTCCCCAAATTGCCAATACTGATATAATATGTTATATTAATTACTGTATGACTTCTATAATCAGAACCCTGGGGTTGTGAACAATTTTGGTTCATCTTTTTCTGTTTTTCCCAACTATGTATTTAGTTTTTATACAATATCAGCAAAAAATTAAAGAACTAGACTTTAAATGATGAAGACAATAATCACAATATTTTACACATGGATTTCATTACAGATGTACAGTTGTAGAAACTTGGTCAAGTTTTGCCCCGCCCCTATGGCAATTAACGGGGATGAACAAGTCCTGAAATTTACAGTATTCTTTCGAACTGATGTCTTGCCTACCTGTTCCCTCCAAGTAAGGGTTATCTGAGTCCTCCCCGACAACAGCCTTAATGATAATGTCTGCAAATCTAAGGTCCGCCGTGGTGAGATGAAGGAGACGCTGTAACTCTCGATCATGAATATCAATTTTACCTATCTCTAACTCTGATACCTAAAACAAAAACAGTTCCATATTACGAAAATTCTTGTATCTATATATAAACATTATCTTAAAACCAGTTTCAATAGTATCAGGCTTAACGTGCATGTCTGCTCTTGTTTGAATAAGATTTTCATTTGTATTTCGTGAACCATCATTGATATATGCTAAAATACATTTCACTGAACTTATTCTTTTCATACTTCAATAACGATGTCTGTTAGATGGCGCTTCTGTCTGAATAAGATATTAGTTGCTCCAATGACAAAACTTCGAACATTGACATCAGACATCAGATCCAAATACTGAAGAGAAAGATAGGGATGACACACACAACCCTGTAATCAAACAGAAAAATCATCGCAAGTCCAACATTTACAAAAAAGTCATCATATATCCAACACTTATATAGGTACGACACAAACAACCAAACAAAGTCATTATAAGTCCAACATTTACAAGTGTACGAGTTAACGTTGACTGTGATAAACAGGAAAGTCATTAGTACAATATTTGAAAGCATATGAATTTACGTTAACTGTAATAAACAGAAAAGTCGTAAGTCCAACATTTAAAACTATATGAATTTACGTTAACTGTAATAAACAGAAAAGTCGTAAGTCCAACATTTAAAAGTATATGAATTTACGTTAACTGTAATAAACTGAAACATCGTAAGTCCAACATTTAAAAGCATACAGATTTATGTTATCAAACTTTAATGGAAGTTTTGGCTTTTCTTCCTTCAGATGGGAAAGTGTGGTCCTTTAGTCAAACAGACTTGAACCCCTTTTACCCAAGTATGCTTTGCACTATGTTTTATGTCATTTTAGTCCATTGGTTCCTGAGAAGGAGTAAAGTTTCAAGACATTAGACAAACTATCAGCAGAAATTGACCTTTAAGATTAGGCGAGCTGAAAATCTTACTTTTGTAAAAACAGCAAGTGGAAATCCACAGTCATCTTGCACAAAGTTGGAAGATCTGAAATCAAAAGGCATTTCCTGGGGAGAACTGTCACTGGTCGGTGAAGACAGCTGACTTCCGCTGGCTCTCCTCGCCTTCAGACCACTGAACGCTGAGCTAATCCTGTTCTTTATGACCACTGCCTTGTTTCCTGGACTCTTCTTGATGTCACTTGCATTATCCTCTTTCTCTACAGAGTCCAAGATTTCTTTATCTACATCTGTCTTGTCACTTTCTTTCGTATTTAGTGACTCTGTATCCATCCCAGAATGCCCAGTGTCACATGATTGCTTCTTAGAAGCCGGTTGGTGTATTTGCTGCTCTGATAATTCTACTTCTTGTATGGAATCTTTGTGTTCAAAACTCAACAGTAGTCTATCTTCTTCCCATGAGAAACAGTCTTCTTGATCTATCTTCTGAATGCTCTCTGGTGAGTCTAATTCTTCTACACCTTCACTCCTTTTCAAAACTTCCCGAGCATCCTCCAAGTTCAAAGAAAGTTCAAACTTTGAGGCTTCCTCCTCTTCATCAGTCAAGTCTTCTAAACGATCTTTAAATTCTTCCACATTTATCACTGAATCAGTTTGTTTCAATGTCGCTCCGGTCTGAATTGCCCTCAGTTTAGTTATGTCTTTCATATTGGCTAAAGGCTCATTTGGATATGAAATTGAGTTGTCACTTTGAAAAGTAGATGATGTTTCACCCATATTTTCATAATCTAGTGCAAAACTTTCCGACAGAGTCCGTTTAACATTATAACGACCAAATTTGCTTCCTTTATCAGAGTTCTCTCCCCCTGTATCTGAGAGACTTCTCACAGGTTTAGTCTGAACTTTATCACAGTCCTGAACATTATCAACATTCTTAATTTTATCCTGTGCACTTATATTCTCACAATATTTACTACGGTCCACCCCGTCTCTTGGAATTTCAAGTTCCTCAGGTTCACTGCATGATTTTTGAGTCACTTCCTATCAAAAAGTAAAGTTTATGACATAATGAACAAGTTTCATTAAAAGTTGTTTCTGAAAATACATTAGCTACATTGGATGATCAAGAGACACCATGGGTCTTGACGATAACCTGTGAGAAATTACCGAGAATGACAACTAATTGGTTGATGAGCTCCTGCTGTGCCAGCTCAGCTACATGAACATATTTTCCCCATGAAATTGGGTTGAAACCATGGACTAACATTAAGTATTTTACAACTGAAAGCATACACAAATAGGCAGATTATTTATGTTCTACCTCGCCCAGGGGTGATGGGTTTAGATCCTCTACCCCACCCCCACCCCCCCATTATATGCGTGTCTAACACAGACTCTACCAATAGAATTCATTTAAAAAAAAGAAGGACAGCTGTACTAAACTGAAAATTGCACAACAGGATGATAAAAATTATAGAAAATCTCTATTTAATAGCAACATTATCCTGAAAATTTATCTATTTACAAAAACTCTGTTTTGAGGAATATAAATCTCTGGTTTTCGCCTGTCTAAAAATAGCACCCACTCACATCAAGTTTCCAGTTTCAGCTTCTTCGTACGTAACCTAATGATGTAAAACATGGTGACAGCTCTCTATATACCTTTGTGGTTCTTGTAAAAATTTTAAGAGAATTTTCGATATAAACACTTAAACTACACAACAGCTGCAAAGTGCTGCTTCTGGTATTTGTGGATTTGAACTTCAATCTGTATTATATATGGACGATTTTATGTAAGTTATGGCTTTTTACTGGTCCATTTCTTTTGAAGAAAAAGATTTTTTTAAACAGCCCCTTCTTCGACTTCTATTATATTTGAATGTGGTTCTTCATCAATGCTCATTTGAGCAAACTTGAATCACTTTTGTGCCAAGTTTGATTGAAATTGGCCTAGTGGTTGTTCATAAGAAATTGAAAATGTGAAAAAATTTACAGAAAACAGACAGAAGGATGATGCATAAACTTTGATACAAATATTTACCTGATCTTTATTTTGTGTATTGTTGTATTTGACTTTCTCGTCATGGTAACAGACCTCCAGATATTCCTCGCTACCGTCAGAACTAGCTGTGTTTCTCAGTGTTGGGGACAGCTGTCGATTCAGCTCTACACTGGATGATTCTTCTAATCCAAATTCAATCATACCTATTGATAAAATTTAGTGACACAAGTTAACACAGTAAAACACACTTATAATGAAGTGTTGGGGACAAGCTATTTTGATTTGTTATGAATATAATTCATTATGTCCATTGATTTCATAATATGTTTTAAAACTAAGGGAATAAAATCATTATAACTGTAACTGTTTTACTGTGAGTGTGAATTCGTTATAAGTGTGCTCACCATAACTGTGTTTTACTGTATACATAAATTCATTAAAAGCATGCTCACTGTAACCGTGTTTTACTGTAAGAAGTGGGAATTCATCATAAACATGTTCACTGTAACCGTGTTTTACTGTTATAAGTGGGAATTCATCATAAACATGTTCACTGTAACCGTGTTTTACTGTAACAAGTGGGAATTCATCATAAACATGCTCACTGTAACCGTGTTTTACTGTATGCTGAGCAATCATTTATAATCACATAGTCACTACATTTACAAACTACTATTATTGTGATATCAATTTTCCAACACAAATTTTCAACCAGAAGTCTCTGGAAAAAGAAGAAAGTTTCTAGTTGGGTTTTATCTAAGATAGGACACTGACAAGCAAGGCCCTCATAACACGGCTTCATTCAACGAGTACCATGCTCTCACAACTGTAAATGAACTGTAAATCTAATATTTCTTGACCCTTAACTTGACCAAAAGATCAATAGTATCTTTTTCTTCCTGCTTACAATATGTAGAGACTGAAAAATCAAAAAGTATTCTTTCCATTGTATTCACAGCATTTGCTGTACATTGTATTCAATTATGAAATACATATGGCCTTCCTGAAAGAGAAATCAATTCTATCCTACCATCACCTTTGTTACAATTACAACAAAACTACAATGCTGCTATACATGGTGTCATCAGTAACATAAAAGATTCAATTAACATTTGAGACCTTGACATTTGGACCTAAAACTGGTATGAACACTTTTCTTCCCATCTGCTACATCTTTATATGTAGGAGACTAAAATGTAGAGGGCTGAAATTCAAATTATGTTCAGAACATGGTTACAGCAATTAATGCCTTGGCTTACTACCTACTGAAATAAAAATAAACAGGGAAATTACTTTCTTAATGCTATCTCTACAGCAATTTTAAGACAAGCATGAGGCCCATGGGCCTCAATGCTCACCTAAGCCAGACAGGCCTTGCTGTGCTTCATAAGAATATTTCATAAAATTTTTTACCCTCTTTATACCCATGAGAAATTTTTATTCCACTCTGGGAGAGAAATGATACAGCACCTTTATAACTGATGTATATCATGATACAACAGTCTCGATTCCATTATTTTCTATTCAATTCTGTAACATACTATGAAAACCTATTATGTAGATCAATAAACTTCAATACCATAATGCTTTCAATTTATTCATCGCTCTCTGTAACCTAAACATTTAGACAGAAATACAATGTGTGACTAGATTTACTATTCCAAAGAATGATTAAAAGAAAACCCAAACTTTCTCATACAAGAGACCTGCATGTTGAAGGAGCATTTCCAGTACTGAAGATTGCTTGACATCCATTTCATAAACACATTGAATGAACCTGAATGACAGAAAACCCACACTGATATGGTACAAGTTACTCAAACTTCACCTCAGTGAAAGTAACCTGTACGTGAAATGATTTTCACAAGAAATTGCATAAATAAAACTGTGGCTTTCATGCTTTTAATGTGGGAGCAAAATAAATCTTACCTGGAAAAAGGGAGAGAACAGCTAAAATTGTGTTGCATAGAGTCTGCACTGGGGCACCAATGAAAAGAACCTGAAGAATAAAATAATAATGATTGACATATAGCCGTCATCATATTACTCATCTCAGCACTCTCCCAAATTTCTTCTTGAATTATATATGCAACAGGAAGGAAGAAAATGCAATGGACCAGATCAGGATTTAAACCCGCACCCCTTGAATCTCAAGTCTGATGCTTTAACAACTGAATAAGCTGGCATTGAAGATTAAATCCATCTGATTACCACATTTATACTTGTACAAAATTTACTAAATTTGATTAAATTTGAATTACAACTAAAAGTATGTTTGCATATTACTGGACTCTTTTGTATGTTCATTTTATGTTCTATTTGAGAATTTTTCACTTTGCACTGAAAACAATCTGATCTGACAGACACATAATGGAGCACAAGTGGGAGTGGAGTACTGAGTTAAAAGATGTGGCCTTAAGTTATTATTTAGTTGTATATGATGATAGAGATTATCATAACGTGCTTATCTTTGATTGAATTTGAAACTATGTGTATATCATTTGTATTTCAGAAGGTCCCAGGGACGAATAGTACTTTCGGGAGAGAAAGTTTGTGTGTGATAACTAGAACAACCAACATCCTAAAAAACACTGTACAATCACATCTACACAAAACTGGACACAAGAGATGCAAAAAATAAACTAGTGACTAGAGAGGTGAACAGGAAATATGTGGTTTGCTTGGTGTAGAGTGAAAAGGAAACTGAAAGCTGACAACTACTCAAGAAGAGTTATATTCTTAGATGAGTCCAGAATAATTGTGGGACAAAATGCTCATATTTATATTTGTAGAAAATGGGGCGAAGTTTGGAGGCCAGATTTAGCGGAGGCATGTTGGATGAAGCCATGCTGCAACATTATGCCTGGGGCTGCATTACATGGCACAGGCTCAGTACTACAGTTCATAACCTCATGTATTTTCAAAAATGATATTTATTTGTTATGTAAACCACTGACGCCAGGGTCATAACAATAGTTCTCCTGACAGTCGTCCTCGCGAGCAAAAGTCCTGAAAACTTAAGTTGTGACAGATAGACAGCACGACAGAGTACAAACTAGTCTAGTAGTCAATACAGATTGACCAGTTGCGGACTAATAAGCATTAAAGACACCATTTAAGTATATACATGTATGATGATAAAAGCAGTTACAGTAGTGAGAGTGTTTTTTTTGTTTGTTTGTTTTTTATAGCCGCCTGAGCAATTTTTCAGCTATCCGGCGGCTGTCACCATTACCGGTGACATGGCTGCAAATTTAGGCCTATGCTCGGCACTCAGGACCTTTGAGCAGGGAGGGATCTTTATCGTGCCACACCTACTGCGACACGGGACCTCGGTTTATACGGTCTCATCCGAAAGACCGGCACCCACGTCCCACAGTGGGATTCGAACAGTAGTGAGAGTGCAATGTCACATTAGTTCAATGTCACATCAGTTCTAGTACTTTATGTGACCATAGATGAAATACATGAAAATAATTTGTTTATGCATTTAAAAAAATTCAAAGACAAAATTTCTCATAAAACCAGGTAAATATGCCTGTAACAGAGTAAAAACAGGCTTATATTTTTGTCTAAATCACAAAAAAAATGAAAATGTACTGAAAGTATTGAAAGTATCCATTTTCTGTAGACTGTGTGAATTTCGGACAGAAAGTTTAACGGCATCTGATTTTCAGGAGAGGTAACTTTCCATAACTCTCTACAATGACAAGAACTCCTACATGATTTGGACTAGATTAAGATTTAACCAAGTTTAAGACCCATTCACTGACAAAGTTTGGCATGCCTCTGTCCTACCTATCCATCGAATTTTAGCATTAACTCAATTTAACGTTTGAACATTTCGTGATTTAACATTAAAAAATTAACATTGATATAATGTTTAAAATTTACACACACAGATATATATATATATATATATATAAAATGTTAATTGAATCTGACATTAAATTGATGTTTATTGGAATAATGTGAGTATAATGTTAATTTGATGTTTATACAATTTGCTGTATAATTCTCAGAGCTTCTAATTGTATTGCTGTATATTTATACAAATTATGGTGACTTGGTTTGCAACTATTCTAGAAAATAAGTTCATTTTATTTACACATTAAAAATACTCTAGAATTCAGTTTGCTTTGATTGATTGGTTATGTATTGTTTAACATCCCGCTCAAGAAATTTTTACTCATATGGAGACGTCACCATTGCCGGTGAAGGGCTGCAAAATTTAGGCCTATGCTCAGCGCTCATGGCCTTGCGCATAGAGGGATCTTTATTGTGCCACACCTGCTTTGACACGGGACCTCGGTTTTTACGATCTCATCCAAAGGACCGCAGATTTCTTTTGGAATGGAGAACTCTACGAATATTTGTATGAAGTATTTAGCCATTATGGATATGAATACAATATACTTGTTAATGAACACTGACAAATGACTGACAATGAACGTCAGATGACAGTGATTTAGCCAGCTGCTTAGCTGAATAAAAGTTACCCTTCTCTCCAACAGGATGAGCTTGAACAGCAAAACTATTTTGTGTCTGAACTGTGTTACAGCATCTCGAACAGACATTCCTGAAAAAGTCACAAAACAGTGAGTTACAATCATTTCCTTGTGTATACAGTTAGACGCAATGCCAGTACTCAGTTTTCATCATTTTCACCACAGTCACTAAAAAAGCAGCTTCTCAATTCCATTTTTTTTTTTTGCGTTTCTATATTCAGTTGATAGTATACGATTGTGTCACAGGTTTGTGCAAAAATTATGGTAGGATTTCAATATAAAGTTTGCTAAAAATAGGTCTCCAAACTGACAAAACTGATATTGCTGAACGTTTGGTAGAAGGATTGGTCAGTTTGTGACACCGATACTCATGACAGAAAAATCTATACCAAGCTATAATTAGATTTGGAGAGCTAGTATTGTATTATTAAAATGTGAGCCTGTGAACATGTCCTTGGACTCTTAAACAAATCCATCATAATATTTAATAATAATCACTATGACGCTGATGTTTGCCTACACTAAAATAATTAATTACAGCTTGATGATTTTGTTAATCGATACATTTTGAAACAAATTTAAAATGAATTTTATTGACTTATAAACATCAATATTTCATGAAATAGATCAATTTACCTTCAGTATATTCTCAGTTTAAGATCATGGATTCAGGACTCATCTTAACAAATTCCTACAGACAGTCCTGATTATATTGAATAATTCTGTACATGTATTCTGGATGATTATACAATATCTTATGGGTATAGGGTGGAGTAATTTCTAGAAGTGAAGAAATATGTTTTAGAAAATCTCACCTAGGAAAACCTGTGATCCATCCCTGAGACTTTCTGTCATGGACAAACAGAGGTTTTTGTATGTGTCCTGTAGAAGTTCTACTTTACTGAAATCCAGTTCTTCAAAATAAGCATGTGTAATCAGCTCCAACTTGGCCTGGATTAGTCCATAGAGAGGCTGTAAAGGAAATCCAGATTGATTTCACTCACAAGAAATTGTACACAGCAGTGTAGGCACTACCTTTTCATGCAAATGAAAAACAGCTGAAAAAAAGATTTGTTATGAATGATATTAAATGTACATTAACCATAAATATATAATATGTACTGTAGCAGGAAAGGAGAAATTTATGGCTGGACTGAGAATCGAACACAGGACCCCTGTATTACTAGTAAGGTGCTCTAACCATCCATTAAACTTACACACCTACAGTAGGAAGACACAGATCATCACTAGTACTCCCCTCAAGCTGAAGACTCACAGTCCTTACTATACCCATAACAATCCTTAGCAGCCTTCAGAACATTGTAAGGTGGTACAAAGATGTGGCACTACATGGTGTTGATGAGCTTTGTGGTCAACAGAGCACACACTGGCCAGCAACTTCCCACTTGTCTAATATGTACTTCAACAAGCCTTGTGCTTAGCAGCTTGTGTGGCACCTCTTGTGTGGTGCCTATGCTGAATCACAAAATGACTAATACCAAAGGATCATCCATTATGCCAAATCCATTTAGTATAAGCTTGTAATTAGATCTAAGAAAGCACAGGTGTGTTCTTGTGACATTTTCAAGTCAACAATCAGTCAGCACACATAATTGAAGCACAATAACCCTATTTCTCAAAATCTGATTGGATGAATATCTATGATTTCAAGGTTATCTTCTTCCTGATTGTTAATTGTTTGTTTCAAACTAGGGCAATTATAAAATCTTGATCAGGAAAGCTGGACTGATTGGATTACATCAGGAAAATCCTGTCAGAATCCAAAAAGTAGGCAGATGTGAAGAGCCTACAATTATAGATAGACTAGCATATTATAAACACTTATTAAGCCTCACCAATCTACTCAACACACAGACACTTTTCTGAACTGTGCTCCTCGTTACGTCTGAGGATTTCTTCAGTAAAGCCTGAAAAAAGAAAGAAACAATTTTTTTTTCAATTTCTTCATTTGAAGGCAATGTTCAGTGCAAATACATTTCCAAAGTCTACTAAATTAATACATTTAAGAGCAACAGGTATTGTTTATTTGTTTTAAATCCCCCTTTGAGAATTTTTCATTAATATTGAGATATCACCACCTGTAGGTGAAGTGCCACAAAGTTTGACCCATGCTTAGCACTCAGGGCTGTAACAATGAGAATATTTTACCATGCCAACATTTACAATGACATAGGACCTTGGTTTTAAGGTCTCATCTGAAAGACCTGTTACTCTCACTTCTAAGTGCTGAGTGTTTGGCAAAGGAGCAGTCACTACCTATTCTCATATCTTCAATTGGATATAGCTAAGACTCAATCAGGGCTTGAACCCATGACCTTGCTAACAATTGTGCAAAAAAGTTTGAATAATACACTAGTCTTCAATTAAAGCTAAATAATAATTGAATAAGGATTTTATCAATTTTGACATCTTTATCTATACCTTACCATTGTCCTTGAACAGAAATTGATAACAGTATATGTATATGGCTTTTTCCATAATAATGAAGTGTCTGTTTATAGATACATGCATCATTGTGTGCTGGAATGCTACATAGTAACCGACGAAGCTACATTGTTGCTATGGGGTGAATTTGGAATACACAAGACACAGTTATACCTTATTATACAAAAACAGACATGGCTCCGTCTGCTGAGTCTGGCCTGTAGGAGATTCAAAAGCAGACATAAAGCAGATGCACATTTTGATGGAACAAACAAAAGTAGACTCTGGGTCTGCTTTTTGCATCTGGTATATTGTTAGCGTGTACCCGTTGGAACACTCGGTCTGTATTTGTTAGGTTGTATCTGATCTTTGTCTGTTTTTGTTAGATTGTACCTTGTTGGGACACTCTTTGTCTGTTTTTTTTACGTTGTATCTGATTGGGACACTCATTGTCTGTTTTTTTTAGGTTGTATCTGATTGGAACACTCTTTGTCTGTTTTTTTTAAGGTTGTATCTGATTGGGACACTCTTTGTCTGTTTTTTTTAGGTTGTATCTGATTGGGACACTCTTTGTCTGTTTTTTAGGTTGTATCCGATTGGGACACTCTTTGTCTGTTTTTGTTCGGTTGTATCTGATTGGGACACTCATTGTCTGGGGTTTTTTTTAGGTTGTATCTGATTGGGACACTCTTTGTCTGTTTTTTAAGGTTGTATCTGATTGGGACACTCTTTGTCTGTTTTTGTTTGGTTGTGTCTGGTTGGGACACTCATTGTCTGTTTTTGTTCGGTTGTGTCTGGTTGGGACACTCATTGTCTGTTTTTGTTCGGTTGTGTCTGGTTGGGACACTCATTGTCTGTTTTTGTTCAGTTGTGTCTGGTTGGGACACTCATTGTCTGTTTTTTGTTAAGTTGTATCTGGTTGGGACACTCATTGTCTGTTTTTTGTTAAGTTGTATCTGGTTGGGACACTCAATGTCTGTTTTTTATTAAGTTGTATCTGGTTGGGACACTCTTTGTCTGGTTTTTTTTTAGGTTGTATCTGATTGGGACACTATTTGTCTGTTTTTTAGGTTGTATCTGATTGGGACACTCTTTGTCTGTTTTTGTTCGGTTGTATCTGATTGGGACACTCTTTGTCTGTTTTTTAAGGTTGTATCTGATTGGGACACTCATTGTCTGGTTTTTTTTTTAGGTTGTATCTGATTGGGACACTCTTTGTCTGTTTTTTAAGGTTGTATCTGATTGGGACACTCTTTGTCTGTTTTTGTTCGGTTGTGTCTGGTTGGGACACTCATTGTCTGTTTTTGTTCAGTTGTGTCTGGTTGGGACACTCATTGTCTGTTTTTGTTCAGTTGTGTCTGGTTGGGACACTCATTGTGTTTTTTGTTAAGTTGTATCTGGTTGGGACACTCATTGTCTGTTTTTTGTTAAGTTGTATCTGGTTGGGACACGCAATGTCTGTTTTTTATTAAGTTGTATCTGGTTGGGACACTCTTTGTCTGTTTTTTTTTTTAGGTTGTATCTGATTGGGACACTCTTTGTCTGTTTTTTAGGTTGTATCTGATTGGGACACTCTTTGTCTGTTTTTGTTCGGTTGTATCTGATTGGGACACTCTTTGTCTGTTTTTGTTCGGTTGTATCTGATTGGGACACTCTTTGTCTGTTTTTGTTCAGTTGTATCTGATTGGGACACTCAATGTCTGTTTTTAGGTTGTATCTGATTGGAACACTCATTGTCTGGTTTTTTTTTTAGGCTGTATCTGATTGGGACACTCTTTGTCTGTTTTTGTTCGGTTGTGTCTGGTTGGGACACTCATTGTCTGTTTTTGTTCGGTTGTGTCTGGTTGGGACACTCATTGTCTGTTTTTGTTCGGTTGTGTCTGGTTGGGACACTCATTGTCTGTTTTTGTTCGGTTGTGTCTGGTTGGGACACTCATTGTCTGTTTTTTGTTAAGTTGTATCTGGTTGGGACACTCATTGTCTGTTTTTTGTTAAGTTGTATCTGGTTGGGACACTCAATGTCTGTTTTTTGTTAAGTTGTATCTGGTTGGGACACTCTTTGTCTGTTTTTTTTTTAGGTTGTGTCTGATTGGGACACTCTTTGTCTGTTTTTTAAGGTTGTATCTGATTGGGACACTCTTTGTCTGTTTTTTAAGGTTGTATCTGATTGGGACACTCTTTGTCTGTTTTTGTTCGGTTGTGTCTGGTTGGGACACTCATTGTCTGATTTTGTTCGGTTGTGTCTGGTTGGGACACTCATTGTCTGTTTTTTGTTAAGTTGTATCTGGTTGGGACACTCAATGTCTGTTTTTTGTTAAGTTGTATCTGATTGGGACACTCATTGTCTGTTTTTGTTCGGTTGTGTCTGGTTGGGACACTCTTTGTCTGTTTTTGTTCAGTTGTGTCTGGTTGGGACACTCATTGTCTGTTTTTGTTCAATTGTGTCTGGTTGGGACACTCATTGTCTGTTTTTTGTTAAGTTGTATCTGGTTGGGACACTCATTGTCTGTTTTTTGTTAAGTTGTATCTGATTGGGACTCTCATTGTCTGTTTTTGTTCGGTTGTGTCTGGTTGGGACACTCTTTGTCTGTTTTTGTTCGGTTGTGTCTGGTTGGGACACTCATTGTCTGTTTTTGTAGGTTGTATCTGATTGGGACACTCATTGTCTGGTTTTTTTTTTAGGTTGTATCTGATTGGGACACTCTTTGTCTGTTTTTTAAGGTTGTATCTGATTGGGACACTCTTTGTCTGTTTTTGTTCGGTTGTGTCTGGTTGGAACACTCTATGTTTTTGTTAGGTTATACCTGGCTGGGACACTCTGGGGTTCAAACCTTATAGTAGCTGATAGTGTATTCACTTGTATAATAATCAACACAATTTTAAGTTCATAAATCTTTTTCTGCCTTGATAAAGCAATCTTCTTCTTTATATATTTACATATCCAATGTTTTTGCCTTTGATGGCTTTACGAAATGTAAATGATATCCATTTCCTCAACAAAACAATGCAGTTGTAAACTAGTATGTCTGTTTAAACAGCCAGGTGTTCTAACAGAAATGAAAGTAGAACATAAATGTATGAAACAGCTTTCACTTTTGAGATTACATAAGGGTATGGACTACAATGCAATGCTTCACATGTGCATACTTTTCATGAAATGTTAACATGCTTCATAAAATATGCTGGTGT
Source organism: Ostrea denselamellosa (assembly GCA_024699665.1). Taxonomy (NCBI): domain Eukaryota; kingdom Metazoa; phylum Mollusca; class Bivalvia; order Ostreida; family Ostreidae; genus Ostrea; species Ostrea denselamellosa. The sequence continues at coordinate 5,621,743 of JAMZEH010000065.1, read as the reverse complement.
GAAGCATCGCAGTTCATACACTCATGAATTTTCAAAAACGAAACTTACTTCTTAAAGGCATCCTTAATTCCTGAGCCTCAGTGACTTGACATAGTGTACTTACTGATGAGTCGATTTGTCTGTAGCAGGCTACTCCATACACTGTCCTGTACGTCCCATCACGAGACGGAAGGTGGAAGTAAATTGTGTCTGTAAACATTATAGAAACTAATAAGAGTCCGTCATCTAAAGAGTTCAAGAGTCAATGTATGTATATTACCAATTACATATCAGATCATCTAGGGTTCTGATCAACACTTATATCATTTTTCCCTTTTAACAGTATCTATTGCAACATATATTGTACATCATTTTTATCGTTATTAGTTTCATGGCGACATATTGTACATTATTTTTCATTTATAGCAGTTTCCACTGAGACATAATTGTACATCGTTTTAATCTTTAGGAGTCTCCATCACAGCATATATACTGTACATTGTTTTTCATCTTGAGCAGTTTCCTGTGGCTTAAGAATCTAAAACACTACAATCATACTCTTAGACTATCTCTTTACCTTTCAAATAATTATGTGCTCCATCAGGAATTGCTAAAGAGGCTAGGTGCTTCCATTCTACAGGAACCTCCGAACTAATGACATCATTTCCTTCCACAAGTGGTGGATAGGAATATTCAACCTGGCATATAACAATAGCATTATCTAACTGCAAAAAGCACATAAAAATAGATGTGTTGAAGCAACATAAATACCTAAGGGTCATCACTGCCAAAACTTATTTGACTGGACTATGTCAACAACAGAAATCATATGAAGCTGTGAATTTCCGGGTTGTATAGGACTTTGATGCATATTTGAAGGTAAGTTTGGACACAAATGAAGTGGAAGTATATGTAAGGAATATTAGGTATTAAATTTATGAGATGGCGATGCCATAATACAGCGATATAAGGCCTTAATCGTGCGTCATAAGTTGAAAGTATTTTAAGGGGTGGATCTGTTGCTCTCTGATCTGTCTCAATATTTTATCAGAGAGCTACAGTTCTGCAGCTATGCCCCTGACTGATAATAACACGATCAATAGCTGTACAGAGACCTGAGGACTAGCTGCACAGGAACTACTTTCATCTTTATACCTGGCATCCTTTTTTGTGATGAAATCCAACCACCACTACATGGAGAACGGGAGATTCCTGACCACTGTCAGTAAGTCTAACTGACATTTTGAAGGTCTACAGTCATAATGACAAGACAACTCTGACAGGTCCGTTGAAGTCGATCACAATCGCCCACTTCCGGCTTATGTACAAGATAAACCGGTCTGTGTATAATTCGTATTTTGATATAGGATTTTGTGACAATTACCGACATAATACCAGAAGTTTGCAGTTCTGTGATGTCACAATTTTAAACATGTACATATTTTTTAGGTAAAATACAGAACACAGAGAGAGAGAGAGAGAGAGAGAGAGAGAGAGAGAGAGAGAGAGAGAGAGAGAGAGAGAGAGAGAGAGAGAGAGAGAGAGAGAAAGAGAGAGTTTTGTAGGACTACAATTTTGGCGCGATCTCTGACGTTGAATGACGTCAGAATTCATCGTTGAAAATCACGTTTGTAACGGTAAATTGTCAATACCGTTACGGACTGGTCATGAATCTGTCCGACCATATTTTCAAGATTTCTATTCTCAATTTTCTTTTTCTTTGACGCACAGTAAATGATTTTTCTTAGCATCAAATAAAATCATACTTGTATAATTTCGCTTGTTTTCGATATGCAGATTTTAGAGACGGTAAAGACATCTTCTTAAAATGCACACAAAACAATGTTCAAATTTACATTTTTTTTTTTTTTTTTTATTCAAACAACCACAAAGAAATACTTCAAACAAGATTAGGATTTTTCTGCAAATTGAAAAATAATATGAAAACAACAAATTCGTTTGAAGCAAAACCTTGTCTAAAAAATGGGGGAAAATAAAAAACAAAAACAAAACAAAATATAAATAAAAACAAAAAAAGAACAACCAAAAAAAAATTTAATAAAAAATCATGAAACGGAAAAGACTGTAACGAAATGGACAGCATAACTACAACGATTTACTGTATTCAGTCACATGATGTGAAGTACAAAGATTGGTTTTACAAGTCAAATGCCTTGGTTATTTTTTGACCAAATATCTAAATTGATTTGCATGTGACGCTTTGTCACAGATTCAGGTTCTGGTACCAGATTCCAACAGAGGTCAGAAGAAACGATTGGTACCAATCTTATGCATTGCCTTAACCTCAACAGAGTCCAGGATATGGCATTTTGTCATACACAACTACACACCATTTTCCAACTAGGTCAACGCCAGCATCACCGTGGCTTGGTGGATAAAGTTGTCCGTGTTACCCCCCCCCCCCCTCTCTCTCTCTCTCTCTCCCTCTCTCTCTCTCTCTCTCTCTCTCATGTTATATCAGAGAAAGGGCTATTACCTTTCTCTGTCACAGAGATACTATGTGACTGGATAACGGAGGCTTCCTTTAAATTAAAGCAGTCACAGATTTTGAGCAGAAGCAATGTAATTGTCTTGTTCGTAAGGAGATTGAACTTGACATGAAGCGATGACTGACAACCTGATGAATTGTCATTGTGCCTGGTAGGGGTTTCAGTGGAACAGAAGAAGTCTTGTCCATATATCAAATATGGATTCATCTGTGATCATGTGGAGATCTAAGGCAAGACCAGCATTTTTCATTGCACGATAAAATCCATTTGCATCAGAAATGTCACTGCCATGTGAAACAAATTTGCCTGCTGTGCACTTTATCAGACCCCCAACCCCATCAGGAGCCCCTTTCCCATGGTCTGCTTCTGTAAAGTTCCATGTCAACTTTTCAAAGCCATAAGTATTGTGAACAATATCTTGCATAAAAAAGAATTTTTTTTCGTGACCGATACTGAGTCGTGGGGACATCGGACAAAAAATGAATTGTATGAACCTTCAGGATTTTTCTCTCTTAAGTGGACTAAAATTGGAGTTAAATGGGCCAAATTGCCACTGGGCATGCCTAGTATTGCCTGATATGGTACAGAAAGATGCAGGATCACTAACTTTCTTGTAGAGCACCTCTGTATGCAAACTTACCTGATTCCTAGATGCACCAAAGTACATTCCCTGAACTTCAGATTCTAATTTACATGCGTAATTATCTGAAAAATCTACATGAATAATGCATTCACTAGATTCTAGATTTTCTTTCAAGGACCTTACTTACTCATACTGATGTCTGATATTGAAAATATGCCTACAAATTTTCGATTTCATCATCTTGTTCACTTCATTGAACAGATTCTCTAACATGAAGAAGACTTTCTCTTTGACCGTTGTGCACTAAATTTCCTTTTCTCGACGTTTGGCTTCACTCTTTCCCTTTCTTCATGTCTGTTCTTCCACGCATACACCCACACCTGCTCGTCCTTAATATCATCTTCATTTTTAAACTCTATTTGCTTCATTTCGCACTCCCTGTATTCCCTATACATACATTGTTTGGTGATAGGACCACAACAAATGTGCTCCCACAATTCTCTCATAGACTGTTTCTTGATAAGTTTGTACTCTCTCAAACGATCCATCATATACTACATGTTTACATGCAGCTCGCAGTAGCAAGTATATCTTTTTTCACATTCTGGGTCAATGATCCAAAATGGTTTCCATCTACAAAAAGAGGCATATGAGCACTTGGCAGATGTGTATGTGGTGCAAAATGATTTGTGCAAGTTTTACAGGGTATCATTTAAAATTCTCTTCTGTTTCGTCATTCCTTTCCTTGTTATAATATATTGTGTCACTTTTTCCGGGAAGAAGCCTTGTGTGTACATCTCTCTCTAGAAATTCCCTGATGCTTTCCTAAATGTTTCTATTCAATATCGAGTTTTTCCTTTGTCTTTCGTGTAAAGGCAATGTTATTTCCAACGACCTCATTTGTTCGAAGCCTTATATAAGAAATATTCATGGTTTTAGCCAACCCCATAAGTTTGTAGTTTCTAATCAATTTTCCACAAACTATTCTTGAAATAAACTGCTTCTTTCTTTCACTTCTGGTATATAATTCTAATTTTTATTGTACATTTTTTGTTTTAACAATTTTGTTTTGACATTTTTTGTGATCTATATTGTAAAAGAAAATTTGTCAAATGGGACCTAAAACAAACAAATACTTGGCCCACTACCTGCTCGCTGTTCTCTTTGGAGAAACGGGCAGATATAACCTACAGTGGAGCTCGAATTCTCTAAAAAATAAACACGGTCGACTTAGCCATGTATGAATTACCTAACACAAATGTTTGCTCGAAATTCCTCTAAACTTGTGCATATTGCAAAATCTACACTTTCTCGAGGTAACTGAACTTGTCTGCAATTCTTGTAGTGATAAGGAGTGTTGCTATTGAATTCAGAATTGAGAAAACACGTGACATTTACTGTCTATTATTTATTAGGTAGTAATTTATGATTTTCCACGTCCAACGATGCGGTGTTTTGCCGTTGATGTTTATGAGCTGATATATCGGACATAGTGTTAAATCAGACACGCCTTTATACTAGTGACTGAAAAAAAAACCCTGTTGTACAACAGAATCTTGGCTGAACAAAAACATAACTGTACAACAGAAATTTTAATGTAGCTGGTTAACACATGTATTACTGTTGCTTAATAAAGCTATATAGCTAAATATAGAGATTGTACCAGAGCAGTTAAAAGTAAGAGTTGAGATCTTAAAATCCAAGATCCCAAATCACTACAGGCATTGATAAAGAACCCACACTATTAAAGTCTTGCGTTATATGTCTAATGTGACACTTCAACTGCAGCTTATGCCATCTAATTTATACATGTATATTATTGAAAGTTCTTTAAGGAATTTAAAAAAAAGTAAGCTAGCAAGTAGATAAAGTGATCACAGCTACGTAAAGATGTATAGATTCAGAAATTTTTTCCAAGTCTTGGGTCAACAAAATGTGACCTTGTGAGATAAAAAAAGAATGATCCATTGGATTATAAGAATGGTTTGCAGAACAAGCAGCTATGCTGGTTATTATGAATGCAAGTTCTATTTTGGACAGAATAAATCTATTGCAGCAATGTCCTAAGTTGCTAAGGCTGTGGCATGAATATGCTTGGCAATGCCTTCACTATTCAGCATAAGGAGAATAAGAAAGGGGGAATTAATGCTCAGCTTGCTGACACAAAATTTTTTCCCAAGAATCTGGAATAAGACTTCCAGTTTTCCAGCATATACTTCAGGTTGCTGAATTAATCCAGAGGTCAGAACCTGAACATGTATCACTCTCCATGTCTAATGCCAGCCTTGACTGGAAATTATCATTATCCATGAACAGTTTCATGATCTCTGTTAGAAATATTTTACAGACTGAAATAAAAGATTGGTGTGACAATCAGAATGAGACAACACAAAGTCCTAGAAACACCGATAAACAAATCATTTACAAGAAACTTGTCAATGACCAATTGTATGGGATGTACATGTATCTTGTAGCCATTAGACACTCAGGGGCTTTACCCCCACAAAAATTATGGGATATATCACAGACATGGTTTCAATGAGTCAGCCTGCACTGACAACATCTTGGTGTAAAATGTTGACTGTGGACTTTACAGTCTAGTTATGGAGGGTACCTGTAGAGTGACTGTCAAATTTTAGTCAGAGACTGTGTGTTAACTCTACTAAGTTATACAGGAATCGAGTCTGTTCAGCTCCATTACAGCCCATAGTTAGTGACCCTAACTCACAGAAGTCCTCTCAGTGTTTTTATCTGTTGGCTCTGGATCCTTTGCTTAACAGTTGAACATGTTCTTTCATTTAAAATTGGAAAATAATGGGTTTCGAGTTTTGTAGACTCAGATAAGCTTTGAAAAGCCTCTTTCTGAAGAAGAAAATATAAACTGATACTACACAGACTCATCAGTACAAGTGTAGAATTGAAATGATGATCAGATTTTTAAATATGAAATTATGAATAAGTAATTTGATTTATGCTTAAGAGAGTACTTCATATTTATCAAGAATAAAATGATTTTGTAATAGAACACAGTTAACTGCCATAACCATAATCTCAAATTGTATTGCAGTTATACCAACAGTTGGTTCAAAGACAGTGTTACCTGTTAACAGATTAACTTCTCAGGCATTTCATTCCAAACCAATCACTATATCCCAGCCCGATATGAAGATCCGGTTACTTCCTGCCCTGGAGGATAATTATATGTATCTTCTGGTTGATGAAGAAACCAAACAGTGTGCAGTAGTTGACCCGGTGGAACCAGAGAAGGTGTTATTTATAGTTTCGCTGTAGAGAGGTTTTAATTATACACTATAGAAATGAATTGTCATAAGCCATTGTGGTATAAAGCTTTGGTAAGTCAAAAGGCCACTAAAATGTGGAAATATGCTTATCATTCAGGATGATTTGAAAATGACAGATGATTCTGTGGTAGTGTTAGATACATGGCCTTCCTACTAGCTTGGGCTAATGGGTTAACCCTATAGCTCGGTCAGTAGAGCACTGGATTGTTGTGCCAGAGGTCCCGGGTTCGATTCTCATCAGAGGTACAAACCAGTCTCTATTACAATTCAGTGAAGTAATGTTGACAAATCATTAGTGTATTGTGGCGATCATAGTTTGCTAATGGGTGACAGAGGTGAACTTTTTCGATAATTGCCTGATTTTTTTGCCATGCATTGTGTGTTCTCTGTTAGTAACTTTTGAAGACTATATACTCTACCATTTAACACCAAAACCTATTGTAGCACCTTCATTGGTATTTGAACAAAAATTGCTATTTTCACAATTAGTTCTCCCTTAGGGGTTTGAAAAAAAAATTAGTCCTCTGATTTCACATTAATTTTGTAAGTGGAAAAATTGTTAGTGGACACAAATGTTTAATCTTCAAACATTGAATTGGTTAGAAAGGTAGATGAAAGTAAGCAAAATGTCAAAGTCAGTATTGCTGTTTGCTATGAACCCAGGTAAGCAACCCAGGTTGTTGAGCACCTTTGTTTAATTTTGCAGATTCTGAAAGCCATCAAGGAGGAGGACTGTACCCTGACAACCATTCTAACAACACATCATCATTGGTATTAGTTTGTGTAATCCCAATGTCACTTTAATTTATAACTATCAAATATACACTAAAACACAGTTATAGTGAACCTCCAGGACTTGTGAAAACAAATCATTAGAACCACATTTCAGTATATCCTATAAAATTTTCATTATTTTCTTTTCATAAGGAAATAAATATCACTTTTCAGTAAGTGTGAATTTGTTTTAAGCATGTTCAATATAAGTGTGTTTTACTGTTCTTAGTTGTAAGCATTGTTACTGATCATCTGTTATGAGATTGATCAAGACCCAAAAACAATAAAGGCTAGAGCAAATGTTGAATATTAGCAAACCAAAAGCGTAGTCGACACTCATTACTTGTCTTATGATTGGTTTTAGATTATCAGCAGTAAGGAGCTAAACGAGAAATATTACAAATACAGCAACTGAATGATTAGGAATTACATTTGATGAAGTCTCTCTTTGCTCACTAAAGTAATTTGACAGCATATAGTGCTTTTGTGTCAAGTTAGATATGTTTTGTTTAAAAATTCTGATACAGCACAGTTATTATTCCCAATTTTGATCAAAATGACCTAGATGCAGAATGAGGACAATGACATTTTCCATCCATTTTTATCATTTTTGATGTGATATGGCTATTTCTTCTTCAGAGAACATTGATTGCAGGTTGGACAAATTGTATTTATATCATAGCTTTTCTTTCCAATTAAATCAATTCAAAGTAGTGTTAATTATTATCTGAAAAGTGACAAAATTGATGAATCAGATAGGCATTCTTATTCAATTTCTGATTATCCTATTCGTAATTAAATGTGATAAGTGCATGATAAGTTTGTATATTTTTATTCTGACAATGTAAAATGTTATGTAAACTTGCACTTTTCTGTGAAATCATTTCTAGAATATAGTCATAGAATTTGAAGTCATGGAAAAGTTATAGATAGTCATAATTGTCTTTTGTCCAATCCATATAAATTAAGTTTTGTTTTATCAATTGATTTAAAAACAACTTGCCATTTCTGATATTCCAAGCTTGCACCTTGATTTCAAATGTTTTAGGCCATAAGATAAGCTTTATTTTAAGTTGGCATGTCATGACAAGAAAACATAAGCTCCAGGGAACTTTTAGACCAACATAACACGATTCCTATTTTTAATTTTCGTAGCCAAACCACATGCGAAAAGTCTTCTGACTTTATTCCTGGATTACCTTTCTTATGAACAATTATGGATTATAATGATATGTCATGCTGGAAGAAAAATGATCATTTGATCTGATTATTGTTCATGAATGGAATTAATATTATTTCATTAAAGTGATAGAAAATTTTGCTTGTCCATTCTGTGTGTTTTCTTAAAGAAAATTTTTTAAAAAGTAGCATATTAGCTGAATTTGAATTAAACTGAGGAAGACAAGTGCTTGATTGGGAATGTCACATATGCCAGATGTCTATTGATGTCATTGATGTCAGATTATGTGAAACTGTATTTTATGAAATGAATTCTTTATAGCTTTGAAATTTATATTTTTGAAAGGTGAGGATAGGCCTTAAACATTGAATGATTTCTTACAAATCTGTCAACTTTTAATTGGTATCCTCAATATTGCAGTTGATTTGTAACTGATGTATACTGTCTGTAGACAGTAATTAGCCACTGGCGGCCTACAATTTACTGGTCAATCCAATCTAATGTTGTGGGAGAATCTCGTCTCCTAAGTGAAAGTCCACCTTCTACATAAAATGATTCCATTTTTAGGGATCATGCTAGTGGAAATGATAAACTGGTAAAGCTGCTTCCTGACCAGAAGTTGGTCGTCTACGGAGGTGATGACAGGATACCAGCTCTCAGCAATAAAGTAGGACATGAAGATGTCTTCAAGGTACACAGCATTTTTTTGTTTGTTTCAGAGACAGAAATGGAGGGCTGGCTTTTTAACATTCCTGTAGTTTTAAACAACATATTTTGATTTACTCTATGCTTACAGAGGTTTATTTAGATATCACTATCTCAAATACCTTGCTTATGCTGAAGTCGATCATTGGTCCTTATATAAATGATTTAAAGCTCCTGATATTAGGAATACAGTAATACCAAATAGCTCACATTTCAAAATCAATCGCTGGACCCAACTGTATTTCTTGTATAAATGATTAAAAAATCTCCATTTACCTGATCAAGATATAGGGCTCACAAGTGGGTGTGACTGGTCATCAGAGGATGCTTACCTCTCTTTGGCACCTGATTCTACCTCTGGTATATCCAGGGGTCAGTGTTTGCCCAACTTTTAATTTTATATTTCTTATAGGGGTTATGAGATTGATCCTGTTCATTATCTTCACCTTTTCACCTGTAATATGGTAATCTGTGAGGTTTCTGTGTTGCAGTCAGTGGTATCGCTGCTTGGTTATTTAGAGTATGGTTCAAACATAAAATGATTAAATTCACAAACAGATGTTGTAAATAAACATGCTGAATATTTAATGAGGCATGTACATACTATAATAATATCATTATTCTATATTTATATAGCACTTTATCTGAACAAAAATTACCCTAAAGCTCTTTGCATTTAAGACAATAATACAAAGTAACATAAAAAAATGACATAATAATAAACTGAATTCAAAATAGAAACTAAAAGTAGATTTTTTAAAATTATTAACTAATTGTAGAATTGTTGCTCTCTGGGGAAAATATTGGAATTACCAAAGATCTACAGCTAGTTTATTTACATGTTTTTATGTCATCTGAGTTACTCAGACAACCTGTTATTATTGGTTTGCATTATGTTGTCAGTTGTTTGTCATACATTTAATTAAACTTCTTTTTGATAACTACCATTCACATTCTTGTCAAATTTGGTATGAAGCATCTTTTGGATAAGGGGACAATTCAGGATTCCTGCATCAGTGGGGCATTAGGGGCAGGGCAAAAACTGCTAAAAATTAATCAGTTTTCAAATGTTTTCTTCTGTACAACTGCACATGTATAAGAAAAAACTAAATGCATAGTGATGTAGAGCAGGAAGCTGTCTTTACCAAAATTTTCAATTTCATGATCCCCAGGGTAGAGGCTCTGACTCCAAGGTGGAGTCAAACACTTAACATATTTGTTATGGTGTTTATATGTAAAACATTTAAATTACACCTGTTTTAATGATACTAAATTGAATCTGCAATGAGATTTAGAAGGAGCAGTTTTTGTCATTGCCAGTTAGATCAATAGCCATCACACTCACAAATATTACTGACCATCAATACTCTTTTGAATATCATTGTTTGCTGTGAACACTCTCACATTCTACTATAATCCATTTCCTATGACCTTATAATCACCTGAAGATTTTCATACAGGATTTTAGTTTTTGAATTAGAATTTAAAGCATTCTTAAAAAGTTAATAAATCACATGTCAGTTTGGTATGGATTTGAGGAGAATAACAAGTATATTTTCAAACAGGAAATGAAACTCTGCACAATCAAAAACTACACACTCAGGTACTATTGCATGACCAGATAGTCACTGAACGTTAGTGCTAGTACTTGCATGTGAATCAAGAAAATTGTCACTGTTGAGATGAGCAATGCAGATTTATCAGTTTTCTGGACTTTTCTATGTATTGGATGAAGAAATGCAACTGAAATTTTATATATGGCTTTGTCTTCGATAGTTACAGATCAAGTTTGAGTTTCATTATGCTTGACCTACTTTTGACTGAATGATCCTACAGGTAGGGGACTTTGTATTTTCTGCAGTACACTCATGATGATTGTTTTTTTTAGGTTGGAAATTTAGATGTCAGGTGCTTATTCACTCCTTGTCATACCACTGGTCACATCTGTTACTATGTCACAAGTAACAAAGGGGAACAGCCAGCAGTGTTTACAGGTAATAATGGGGAACAGCCAGCAGTGTTTACAGGTAATAATGGGGAACAGCCAGCAGTGTTTACAGGTAATAATGGGGAACAGCCAGCAGTGTTTACAGGTAATAATGGGGAACAGCCAGCAGTGTTTACAGGTAACAATAGGGAACAGCCAGCAGTGTTTACAGGTAATAATGGGGAACAGCCAGCAGTGTTTACAGGTAATAATGGGGAACAGCCAGCAGTGTTTACAGGTAATAATGGGGAACAGCCAGCAGTGTTTACAGGTAATAATGGGGAACAGCCAGCAGTGTTTACAGGTAACAATAGGGAACAGCCAGCAGTGTTTACAGGTAACAATAGGGAACAGCCAGCAGTGTTTACAGGTAATAATGGGGAACAGCCAGCAGTGTTTACAGGTAATAATGGGGAACAGCCAGCAGTGTTTACAGGTAATAATGGGGAACAGCCAGCAGTGTTTACAGGTAACAATAGGGAACAGCCAGCAGTGTTTACAGGTAATGATGGGGAACAGCCAGCAGTGTTTACAGGTAATAATGGGGAACAACCAGCAGTGTTTACAGGTAACAATGGGGAACAGCCAGCAGTGTTTACAGGTAATAATGGGGAACAGCCAGCAGTGATTACAGGTAATGATGGGGAACAGCGAGCAGTGTTTACAGGTAATAACGGGGAACAACCAGCAGTGTTTACAGGTAACAATGGGGAACAGCTAGCAGTGTTTACAGGTAATAATGGGGAACAGCCAGCAGTGTTTACAGGTAATAATGGGGAACAGCCAGCAGTGTTTACAGGTAATAATGGGGAACAGCCAGCAGTGTTTACAGGTAATAATGGGGAACAGCCAGCAGTGTTTACAGGTAACAATAGGGAACAGCCAGCAGTGTTTACAGGTAACAATAGGGAACAGCCAGCAGTGTTTACAGGTAATAATGGGGAACAGCCAGCAGTGTTTACAGGTAATAATGGGGAACAGCCAGCAGTGTTTACAGGTAACAATGGGGAACAGCCAGCAGTGTTTACAGGTAATAATGGGGAACAGCCAGCAGTGATTACAGGTAATGATGGGGAACAGCCAGCAGTGTTTACAGGTAATGATGGGGAACAGCCAGCAGTGTTTACAGGTAATAATGGGGAACAACCAGCAGTGTTTACAGGTAACAATGGGGAACAGCCAGCAGTGTTTACAGGTAATAATGGGGAACAGCCAGCAGTGTTTACAGGTAATAACGGGGAACAACCAGCATTGTTTACAGGTAACAATGGGGAACAGCTAGCAGTGTTTACAGGTAATAATGGGGAACAGCCAGCAGTGTTTACAGGTAATAACGGGGAACAACCAGCATTGTTTACAGGTAACAATGGGGAACAGCTAGCAGTGTTTACAGGTAATAATGGGGAACAGCCAGCAGTGTTTACAGGTAACAATATTAATGGGGAACAGCTAACAGTGTTTACAGGTAATATTTGGAAACGAGTCTTTATCTCTGTCCCATCTTCCACTGTCCACTACCTTTATCTCCATCCCATCTTCCATCATCCACTATATTTATCTCTGTCCTATCTTCCACCATCCACTATATTTATCTCTGACCTATCTTCCACCATCCACTACCTTTATCTCTGTCCCATCTTCCACCATCCACTACCTTTATCTCTGTTCCATCTTCCACTGTCCACTACCTTTATCTCTGTCCCATCTTCCACTACTTTATCTCTATCCCATCTTCCACCGTCCACTAATTTTATCTCTGTCCCATCTGCCACCAACCACTATATTTACATTGTATCTATGTCTCATCTTCCACCGTCTACTACCTTTATCTCTGTCCCATCTTCCACTGTCCACTACCTTTATCTTCGTTCCATCTTCCACTGTCCACTACCTTTATTTCCATTCCATTTCAAGGAGGATTAGCAGGAAGAATGTCAGTCCTGACAGTCTGTGTGTCACAGTATGTGTAAAATATGCAGGAAATAAGAATTTATATTTCATGAAATCTTTAAAGTCTTACAATTTCATGAAATCCTTCATTTTATGTCAGTTAACATAAAAGATTTGCTTCGATATGGTGAAATGTTTCTATCAAAAATCATGTTCTGTTTTTGTTGAAGGTGACACCTTGTTCGTGGGAGGATGTGGAAAATTTTTTGAAGGAAGTGCAGATATGATGTATTCAGCCCTTGTCTCAATATTATCCAAGTTGTCCGGACAGACGGTTAATATGGACTTGATAATTACATGTAGTTTACTGATTATTAAGTATTTACTATGATAATGTACATTTTAAAGGGAACATCACTTGCATTAGTGGATAGACAGACTCGAACATGAACATCATTATAGGCTAGATATTCAGCAGTTTTCATAATCATTAGTCATTATAGATGAGACCTATTGCAATCTGGTTTTATGTGTCAGTATGGGTGAGCATCAAAACTTCTCAGATATTACTATATATTAAAGTAAATTTTTAACCATTTTTAAGGAGGGGGGGGGGGGGGGTGTGGAATGCAGACACAGTCATACTTTCTGTAGATAATGGATATGAAATTATTAATTATGAAGTTATTAGAATAAATCATCTTTTATAAACACTTGTAAAAATAATCCATAATTTTGTCATAATGCACCAGCTTCTTCTTATTATAAACATTGTAGGGTGCTTCTTTACTGCAATCATTGATGTTATACATGTGTATCAATGTACTGCTGGAGTTGTGAGTGATTACATGACTGTTCGTTATTCATTGTGCTTTATATGATGTTACCCCTTTGCATCCGTCCATGTATAGTTTTAGTTTTCTAGACTCTTTTTTCACTAGAATTAATTTTTTTCTCTCGGAGTAGCGGGTGTTTTGTGGACATGAATATACAGTAAACAACCTGAAGTATGCCCTTCATGTGGAGCCTGAGAATCAAAACATAAAAGACAAATTTACATGGGCGAAGGTAACGATAATGAAATTAAATAGTCGAAAGTCTGATAATTGGCTTATTGATTTTTCTAGCTCATTTTTGAAGATTGAGTGAATCAGTCAATGTTTTCTTTGTCTGTTTGCTTTTCACATTAATCTCCAGCTCTATGATTTCAATTAAACTTGCGTACAAAGAGTTGTACCAGGTTTCAAAAGAGAGATAAGTGCAACTGTAAAACATACAGTGTATCCCCTAAATTAAAACTCATGTGTAAAAGACATGATGATCAATTATATATTGATAGAAAAACTGTGTGGAGCATTTTATATGGATACTGCAAAAGCTCAATTTTATGCAGTGTTAAAATTCCAGGTCATTGCACTCTGTGTTGTGACTTGCTCTCCCCTGGCTGAGACATGCTTTTATCCTGTCAGATGTGATCCTCCAACCAAAGTAACAAGACTGATCACAGATATATAAAGATCACAAACAACAAAAGCCTACGTGAAATAGACAAACAACTCTCTGGACAAATTAATGAATTATAAGTACTAGTGCATGTAATACATTTACATGAATTCTTTTTAAAAGTATTCTGTGGGGACTGAGTCAGTTTGAATTTTTAAGAGATTGTCTTGCAGATGCAGAGAGAACAAAATTGCCCCACAATTCCTTCTACAATTGCTGAAGAACTTAAAACCAACCCATTTATGAGAGTTGAGTGAGTATGAGACACTTTTATAGGATTGTGCAAAAAAATCAAGATTTTGTTTCGTATTGAACTTTTTATTCTCTGCAAAACATTTTGGGGGAACATATAATTGCTGTCATGTCAGGCCATCCATCCATCTGCCTCTCCGAGCTCATATCTCCTAAACATTTCATCAGAAATTGATTTAATTGATCACAAATGTTCCTTGAGACAAAGAATTTTGGACCAATGGTCACTCAGAACATATAAAAGTTCCTTAATTCAACAGGTTTTTTTTATATAAAAGTTCCCATCCCCATAACCTTTCACTAGAAGTTGATCATAATTATCACAGATATTCCTGGGACAGGAACTTTTGATCCAAGGTCATTTTGGAAAGGTAAAGGTCACTCAAAACATATACCTTATATAAGGAAAAAGTCCCTTATTACAACAGTTTTTGAAAGGTATTGATCATGTATCACACAAATAAGTAAATAGGCATATGGATTTTTAGACAAAGGTCACTCAAGGTCATTTTATAAAGGTCAACATCAGTCAACATATACCTTATATATGAAAAAAAACCACTTCATTTCAACAGTTTTTAATAATTGTGCGAGTCATTCATCATATAAAGTAATGTATGGGTTAGATACAATGCAGGGAGCATCTGTCAGTGTTATTGATATTCTTTTATAATGTAGAGCTCTTATCATACATTTATATACAATGTACATAATAATTGTTCTTTTAATAATTATGTAATTTTACACAAATGATAACCAATGCACATCATATAGCATTCAGTTTTTCTTTTTCAGGGATCCAAATGTGCAAAGGCATTGTGGAAAGAGTGACCCAATTTCCACCATGGGATTTTTACGGGAAGAAAAGAACAGCTTCCGAGGCTAGTTTTGATCTACTTGTGCCTATAGATGACAATATTATATTACAGAATTAGAAATTGTATCAGATGAATGCGAGAATTACAGATAATGATATATGGACAGTGCTCAATCTATGTGTGATGTTTGTGATTATGACGAGATCAAAATTACTTTAATTTGTAAATGTATGCAGGCACTGATGGAACTGTTATAATTATTTTTTTTACAGCAGATACCTGTTATTATGATGCTGGTTGAGTATGACTGTAATACACTGTAGATAATTTATGCTTTTTTTTTTCAAACCACAAAACAATTTCTTTAGGTATCAAAGTAAATTTACCTCATTACTTTAATGCCTCAAGATGCAAAACTCACTTACCACGGTAACTCAGTGGTTAGAGCATTCACTTTGTAACTGGGAGGTTGTGAGTTTGAGCCCCATTCATGCCATGGCTGCGTCAAACATAAGACATAAAAATAGATAGCGATTGCTCCTTTGCCAAAAGGTTGGCATTTAGAAGTGAGAATCACAGGTCTTTCGGATACGACATTAAAAACGGAGGTCCCATGTCATGGTAGGTGTTGGTACGTTAAAGAACCCTCACTGCTAAGGCCCTGAGGGCCAACACTACTACGGCCCCGAGGGCTAAGCATAGGTCTAAATATGTGGTACTTCACCTACAGCTGGTTACATCTCAATGAGTGAAAAATTCTCAACAGGACATAAAACAAACAATCAATCAACAATCATTATGATCCAGTATTTACATCCTGACCACTTTTTTCTTCATTCTTGCAATGTTAATTACGCATTTACATAGTTCAAATATTGCCTGAATTTCTTTTTGGGGTTGATACATATACTTCATAAACGATCCAGCAGAACTGAAATCATCACAGGAACAGCACTAATAGAATGCTTCAATGAATTGAAATGCATAACTACATGAACCATGGAGTCAATTATTTTTCATACTTCTCTCTTTTGCTGTTATTAGAGATGTGCAATACTGCTAAAATTACCTGTTCTGTACATGTGTAGAACTTGAAAATTGATTCGTGAACACTCAAAGTCATACCTTGAACTCGCCTTCTTCAATTAACACTTACAAATACAGAAACTAACATTAGTCATTATGTATGTTGACTATCTGAACACTTGGTTATTTTTATGCCCTGTTTGAGGGGCATATTAGTTTGTATGATGGAAGAGTTCTGTCACCTTTTATCTCATTGTTAGATGTTTATGTTGTTAGATCTTTGTCGACTTGTCACTTGCTCGTACATTTAAATATTCAACAAGAAAACTGGACATTTTTCTGACAAAATGACTTGTAGACACTTGCTACAAACAAATTTTTACAGTTTTTGACAAAATTGGGGCAAATTTGAAAGTTCCCTTACCGTCTAGTATAAATTGATACTTTTGAACCTACATGATGTACCAAGAGCAATTTATCAATCTGTGTTTGAAAAGTGTTTGTGCAATAATTCTCTATATTGGAAACAAATACCCAGTAAACACTAATAATGTGATAACTTAATTCAGTTCGGAATGTTGCTATTTTTACATATTCACATTAATTTTGTACAAAAAAATTTAAAAACTGGGAAATTTGATTTGTTTGTAGCAAGTATCCTTTAGGATCTGACAAGTCAACATAAAAAATATCACCAGTCAAATATAATCATCTGACAACATAACTGTCTAGCAAGTCAGGATGGAAATGGAAAGCGCAAAGTGAAATATACCTTCCAAAATAAGACACGGCAAAGTGATGTATATTTTCTGTTTAATAAATTCCAAAAAAACAAATAAATAAAAAGAAAGTCAAAGGATGTGAAATTTATTCAGTGGAAACAATTATCCACATTACTAAAATATGCATGATCTTGAATATATGGGTAAATTACATGCTTACTCAATTACGAAAAGGGATCATGTTCTAGACAGCTAAGCAGTATTCCTGTTCAAACAGCAAGTATTGGTTTGCAGTATACAGTGTTCACATCCCCCTCCTCGTATGTAAAATCCAAGGTATAAATTTAGGAATCACTGTGTGTGTTTATCTGTTGAACAAGTTACAGTTATTCTATTTCCCGGTCACAAAGTTTAGTGTTGTTCATAGGAATTGACAAAGTCTTTATTTGGAGTAGCACATACCAATTTTTAATGAAATAACGAAAATTATTTTTACTTTTTGATCACCCAATGGATTTTTTTCAATCAATAAATCTGCACACCATACAAGATTAAAAAGATATATATAACTCTCTTAAAGAGAAAATTGCATTAGCTTCCTGTTTGTGCCCTCATCCTGGATATTCATCGTCGCAAGCCCTGGCTGAAATGTACGTTCCTCTCCCTTTTCACTCCTAGCTCTCCATGAATTTTTTTTTGTTTCTTATAAATATGCATGACAAGAATGATGTAATTTGTTGACCAACAGAATTCACGCTTAAATTAGAAATGCAGATCTGGTTTAGTGTAGCCATGTTTAACTGAATAATCGCTTCGGACATGATGCATCAAGACTATCTTTGACAAGAAATCACATACCCCAACACATCTGTTTTGCAACTGTTCAATGTTGAAACTGCCATATCTGTATACATACAGGTTTTGTTTGGTTTACTGAAGAAGTGGAAAAACAAGAATTCTGATTGGTCAAGAGTAACTTGCTTGCATTCTATGAAGAGTTTAAATCACTGACTAACCTGTGCTCGGAAGCTCAGTGACTGGCCGAATTGCATCATGCATATTTATGAGAAACAAGAAAATTTTCAAGCAGAGAGCCATGGGTGAAAAGGGAGAGGAGTGTACATTTCAGCCGTGGCTTGCAACGATGCCGGGATATTATGACTTTAATAAACTTCGTAAAAGTTAACAGCCATGTGACCAGCAGACACACTGAACATATTTCTGGTGTCATCTACATTTATTGTGATGTTTGTGACTTTCTCCATGTAAATACAAGTTTTATTTGTTGCCAAACTTCTTGCCATAAAATCACATTGTCTGAACTCCTGGCAGAGTTGTCCACCTTATGTACTGCACTGTTGTTGAATTCCAATGCAGGATATGATGTCGCACTCCTAGGAGCACCAGATAAATAGTCTCGATGGTTTTTTATTACTCTCTCTAGTTCCCTGTCTTCAGAATATGGAATCAGCTGCTTTTCCATCATGGGAACTATTAAATTGAACTTCTTCACACTGTCATTGACTAAAGAAATTTGGCCTTTGAACTTTTCACACTCGAACTTCCATGATTTTTCTAGATTGGGTGACGAAAATGGAGGAGTTCCTATTTTTTCTATCACTCTGGCAAGGTGACTCCTTGATTTCCATAAAGCATCCCTAAAACAAGAAAATTCTGATAAAGCATCGCTAAAACGAGAAAAATTCTGATACAGTTTCCCTAAAATGAGAAAATTTTAATTAAAAGCAACTTTATTGTATTTCTTGCAAGAAATGATGTGATGACACAATAATGAAATGGTGTTCCACAAATTGAGAAAGGTCCATTAAAAAATCAAATTTAATAATTCAGATTTCTAAATTAGTTTGAAGTTTTACTATTTCAATATTCCAGTTTTTCAAGTTTAAGAAAGAACAAAGTGTAAATGTTTTACAAATCTGACCACAAAACACTGAAAATGTTAATAGATTGGAAAACACTGAAAATGTTAATAGATTCAAGACTCCACTATGAAATAAATGTTATGTGAACAATGAATAAATTCACGTCAAAGTCATGGTATTCTAATTGTGATATCATAATCGTGATTGACTTCCCAGAATTTTCAAATATCTGCACAATATGCCGATTTTTGATAAAATATGAATTTGAAAATTATAGGGCGAAGTCTCATATCAACACTGCTAATTCTACATACAGTAAAACATGGCCACACCGCTAATTTTACATACAGTAAAACATGGTTACACCAAACACATTTATAATGAATGTACACATACAATGAAGTGATTTTCATTCCCTCTACTTTTTAAACATATTACGACTTTATTGGATTATAAATTATATTTATAATCATGATAACCAGTCAAATTGTTCATCTCTAGCACTTTGCTATAACCATGTTTTGCAGTATATATATAATTATTCTCAATAGCACATCTATATCATATACACGTCTACATCATGTACACGTCTATATCATGTACATGTCTATATTATCTACACATCTATATCATGTACACCTATATCGTGTACACCTATATCATGTACATGTCTATATTATGTACACATCTATATCATGTACACGTCTATATGTACACATCTATATCATGTACACACTTTAATGCATTATTGTGGGAGATATAGCAAACGAGGACTAGTAATACACATGATAATCTGGTTTTCCTGGAAAACTAAATGGGAAGTTTTTCTCATTTTATACAATTGAATATAACATACTTCTACATTAAACATTTTCTTAGAAATTTGGAATATTATTTATCATTTAGATGGGAAAACCGCATGCATACATTCCCTACTTAATCTGCATAAATGTTACAGAAACAGCATAACAAAGGACCCATAATATCAGTCTGATTTTTTGGGCATCGCAGATACATTCAACATCCATTTCTAAACATAATGTACTTGGGGTTCAAATAAATTTTGAAAAAAAATGTATTCTTGGAAGTTAAACCTGTGATCATTATTAGATTTCATATCAGAAAATCAACAATCTCAATAATAGTAAAGTCGACAAAGCCACAACTATAGGAGTCCCACATCAAATTTGAGGACTCTGAATATTCAAGATGATGTAGGATAAAATTGATTTGAATTCATGGATAACTTGTACCTAATATCTTTCTGTAACATGATCCAGTCAGGTGCAAATCCTTCCTCTTTGAGCATCTTGTTGATTTTGTAGGTTGTGGAATCCAAGATTGTGTTTCTGTCTGTGTAGTTGATAGGCTTGCCATAACCGACGAGATTGTCAAAGTCCCCTTTCTGCATCGATTCTTGTATCAGATCCTCCACAACACGCTCAATAGTGTTACTGGAAAATCAATCATTTCATTAAACTTCAGTATTTTTCTTCAGTAATATGAACTGTTTCATTATGATCAACCACATTCAGACAATGCATACAAGTTTGTTGACCTTAAACTTGTCCACTGATTGAAATCCAGCTTTCCACTTGACCCCTCTGTAAATATCTTATTTTCATACAGCTGCTGATTTAGTTATTCATCTCAAATGTCAGCCCTGGTCTCCAAGGAAATGCTCAAATTTGAAGTGGGAAATTTCAGGACTATTTTGCCTTGCCATATTATGAGAAATCTCATATAATTTCAAAGTGTTTGTCGTGTGCTGCCAAAGAACACTTCTATAACCATGGTGAATAAACAGCTGACCATGCAGCCCTTTAATCTATAACAAGACGCCCATTGATCACATTGTCCACCCACTGTTGTTCAGCTGTTGTGATGTTTAAAAGATTTCTTTATCAGTCTTTACTACAAGGAAAATTTTTTGGATCATAACATAACTGAAAATGAATTTACATAACAGAGATGCCTCAACACCAATATGACAAATATGACCTTGCTGCTCTGCATAAAAGCAAGGTCACAGATCATGATTTTGCCATAAGAAATCCACTGCAAATTGCTTTAATTCCACAATGCTAAAATTTCACAACTGTTCACATTGTGACAATCATAATTGTTTTGATTTCAAATTACAAAAAAATGTACTTTCAAAATTTTGATTACAAAAGCATTGAATTTTTTTTTTACACTAGGGGTTTAATGACATATGTGACATTTCTCAATAATATATAATTTTCCATCAAATTTCACCTACAATTCACTTGCATTCTATCTCATTTGCACAGGAAAAATTGGGTATGTTAACAAGTCTATTTTAGAGTTGGCATATCTTGATAGTGTCTGTTTGTTGCAAGTAAAAATGTATGTTCAGCTCTACTGTATAAATGGGCATTACCATAGTAAAGAAGGAGAACAAAATCTTTGGAACAATGGGGTATTGAACCCAGGACCCTTACATTACAAATTAGTTAATCTAACCACTGGGCTGTCCAGGCTGATGTAAATAACTTGGTAATATTACTACATTACAAAATCTTAAACTATTATGCAAGAACTCTTCATAATGAGGAGATAAAAATATAATTTTAGAGAAAATGTCAGAAACATTGCATATGTCCTTAATTTCATGGAAAATTCATAAATTGTGAACAGAGTCCAGTTAAAACCACTATGTTAATTTCCCAATCTACAGTATATACAAATTCTGAAAGCTCTATCTTAAATAGTTCAGGAGATATTGAATAGGTGAAGTTTTTTGTATCACAAGGTTTTGTCATAAAGAATATGTATATTACATGTATATATTAAATATGAAAGATCTGTCTTAAATAGTTAGGGGACATTGAATAGGTCAGATTTTTAAAAAGTAGATCCACTATCAAGGTCAAACTTTAAAGAATTACAATGCCTTGCAATAAAGAATCTATATACAAATTACAAAAGCCCTACCTTAAATAGTCCAGAAGATATTGAATAGGTAAGTTTTTTTTTTCAAAAAGTAGGTCAAACTCCAAAGTCAAAAGATCAAACATCATTGTGTCTTAAGGTATTGCCATAAAGAATCTCATACAAAATATGAAAGTCCTACCTCAAATAGTTCTGGACATACACATATATTTAAAAGGTTATATTTTCTTTAAAGTATGTCAAACTCAAAGTTCAAGGTCACAAAGTCATGATATGACATGAAAGATCTCCCTTAAATAGTTCAGGAGATATTTAATAGGTCAGATTTTTATTAAAAGTAGATCAAATTTCAAGGTCAAGCCACAAGATCACACACCATTGCATCACCTGAAAGGTCTTGACATAAAAAATGTATATACAAAATAAAAAAGCCCTAGCTTAACTAGTTCAATAGATATTTTAAAGACTTTTCCTATATATCAGCATAAAACTTTGATCTCCTATCTTGGCCCCCACTCTACCCCCGGGGGCCATGATTTAAACCAACTTTAATCTGCATTATACCAGGAAACTTTTATGTAAATATCAACATTTCTGACATAGTGACTTGAGAAGATTTCTAAATGACTTCACTATTTTTTCATTTTCTTGATTTTCTTCCCTCTTTCAAGGAGGCATAGCATATTCCTTCATTTGAACAAACTTGAATCCCTTTACCTTGCTTCATGGCAAGTTTGATTGATATTGGCCCAGTGGCTATGGAGAAGAAGTCAAAAATATTAATTAAAAGTTTATGGATGGACAGATAGGCTTAGGTGAGCTAAAAACTTTGGAAATGTTTATTAGAATGGGTTGAATTTTTTTTATTTTTTTTTTACAAAACTCGATTTTCTTTACTCTTGTGTGAAGTTTTCCATTGGGCAAGTAACTTTACAGGTAGGGCAAGTGAATTTTATTTGGTCACTCACTGACAAGGAAAATCATGTGCTTAGAAGTCAAATGCCCCAGGGACTACTGCCATTGCTAAAATTCAACTGTCATGAAGAGATCTATTACCTCATTTTGTTTTTCCGAGCCTTAGACTTGGTTTTGTTGACTAACGCTGCTTCTGATGGCTTCATCCAATTTGCTTTCTTCTGCTCAAACAATTTGTCTGTAGCCTTACTCACTCTGTGTTGTGCATACTGCTTTTGTCTCTGCATTGGCGTCCCAAAGCCCACACCCTGTGGAAGTGCAAATCAAAACTTAATGATTTATGGTCATCTGATGAATTTAGGTCACTGTAGGTTGTATATTCATCACTGATCTGCACAGCTGTAGTTTTAAGACACTTGGCCGGGTGTTAATGAGTGACTTACAGAGTGAGTGGATATGAGAGGAAAGCCATGATCACACAATTCTGCATGGCTTCCAAGTGCCATCTTCTATAACTCTCTTACATGCAGAAAGTATGATATATTTGAGGATTTGTAAATTAGATCAGTTGTGATAAGAGTGCTTGGTAAGGTATGCAAGTGTGAGTTGCCCCTTATTTTTATGCCTTTGATGATAGAACCAACCACATCGAGATTCTCTAGATGAGGGACCTCCCCTTTCAGTTTGAGACTTTGAGGGATGTCCAGATTAGTTGGGGATAAGACATTTCAAAAGCTTTGTTCTAAATTAAATTGATATTGAATAGACACCAACTCCTCTATTTAAAACAACACAAAACTGTCCACACCAACATTCAACTGTCCACACCAACACTCAACTGTCCACACCAACACTCAACTGTGCACACCAACACTCAACTGTCCACACCAACACTCAACTGTGCAAACCAACAGTCAACTGTCCACACCAACACTCAGACTTGTACTCTCCCTGGATTTCATTAAAATGTTAGATTAGATCCTCTATATGGGATTGGACACATAAAGAATACTGTAAATTACTAAATATAGCAAAGGATTTATTATTATGTAATTTTGCTAGAAGCATCACTTGCAAAATAAAATCACTCGCTTTATTTTCATATTGCTACAATACATGTAAAAACTCTTGCTCAGCAGCACACTTGTGAATTTATGTTCATGCGATTTGATGTCTATACACGAGTCATTTTGCGGTATTAAGTATGTACATGAAATAAGGAATCTTCAGTAAGAATAAGATAATTTTGGGGCTCCAAGACACCAAATATAAACCAATTTCAATATATATGAATCATACAAAATGGTCCAATACAGAATTCGTACCCATATAGTATCTGATTATAGGATATTTGTAGACTTGGATTCTCTTAATGGAATATGGTTACTGGATGTTCAAAGGCAAAGATATTTTTAAAAGAAAACAATGAGTGTGCATTTTCATATATCTACAGCCTAAGAGACCAGAACCCCTGAATATCCACAGACATCGACTTTTCGTGACTGTGGCCAGTCATGCTGCTTTAAAGAATTAATCGTACTGAATGTAAATGTACTTACATCATAGCTGAGAAATTGGCGGTGTTGTGGAACAGTGTGCTGAATGTCAAAATCTAGATCATCATCCAACTGTCTGTCTACCTCAGCAGGTGAACTTCTAGAATTCTAAACAGAGTGATTTACACAAAACATTACTGATTTAAAATATTTCTATTTTGCCCCCCCCCCCCCCCCCCCCCAAAAAAAATGGCAAGATGCAATGACAATTGTGTCAAGAATATTTCCTGCACATCATTTGCCATAATTACACACAAGGATGATCAAAGAATTGCACCAAGATATATAATAATATTTGAAGTATTCAAAAAACACATCCCTCATCGGAACTATTGCATTTTCCCAGTGAACAAACTTCAATTACTTGAGGATGCTTGAATATAGATTGGTTTAACTTCCGACTGTTGCAGTTCTTGATTTTCACAGAATTGTTCTACCTTGGAACTGCTCCAGCGTCAACTTGATGTCAACCAGGATTGTGATGGTAAAAAATGTTTTATATAAAGTTCATTCACTTATTATCAAGTTGTCAAGCAGTGTTTTCATAACAATTGTCATGATTGTAGTCCTTTGGTGCTGATTTGGTCAGAGTGATGGCCAGACAATTAGCACTTTGAGGTTATCAAGAGTAATATTTCACTTGGGTACAAATTTAGCTGCTAAAATAAACCAAAATTATCACCTTATGGAAAAAACCCACTGTGCAGCACATGTTAACTTAAAAAAAATCAATCTTCTAACTGTGCCAATACCTTGATGGCTTTGTAGGCCTCTTGTACTTGATTAAACTTCCGAGGGTCAGCTGACGCGGTGCCAGAATCTGGGTGGTACAATTTGGCTAGCTTAAGGTATGCCTCCCTTACTTCATCATCTGAGCTGCTATCTGTCACATTCAGAAGACTGTAACAGTCCCGTATATTGCCTCTCAGTTGGTATCCCATTAATCTACGGCTTACAATCTGAAGTTGGTTCCAGGAAAGGAGTGAAACTGGCTGTAGTCTGAGAATCATCCTGAGATACACTTGACCTGTCCTTCACCTAGAGTTTAAAACAAAATCTGTTTTATTCACACTTCATGACATGTCAATACCTATCCTTAATTTCTTACCATTAATGTTAAAAGAGAGCTAACGGTATACAACATACATGGATCTTTGAGAAAATACTAAATATAAAAAACTAGACAGAGATCAAAGGCCTCGGAGTTGACTCGTCCATGATTTCCCAGCACCATCTTATGAACCTTAAATTCTGAATCTTTAAAGAATGGCAATACAAAATCTACATGCATTAAGTATTATGCTTAACTAGATAAGGTCACAACATATCTACACACAAAAACTTACATCATAAAACAAAAGTTGTGCAAACCAAATTTGTTGGTCAAAGCTATCCATGCTACCCAACGCATCTGCACAAGGCGATCACTAATATATAAAGCCTATCACAAAAAACAAACTAACAGTCTGGACACAATGTGTAGCAGGTACTGATACAAGGCTCTTGAGGTCTTCAAATATCTTGACTGTCTCTTCCTTTGTCTTGTTTACATTATATTCCCACACAAATGTACCATGCAAGTATGTAAATGATGTTAATTCATTTGTTGTTTATCTATTTACACAAAGCAAATGTAGGATTTGTTGATTCATTTCAGATATACTTTTGTCTAATCCTGTTAGAATATTAGTTCAAGAATTGCCATATAATTTATCTTCATGGAAAATTATGCAACATATCAAATAATATAAAGTCCTTATTCTCCTATCCCCCTTCATATTCATGTGCGATTAATAATATAATTATTTTGACATACCTTTTATGTCTTTTGCCATTTTTATTTGGCTAAAGTTGGATATATTATGCATAACTTTATTAACAAATCTTAAACTCAATGTAAGACACCACCCAGTGTCTGCTTTCACATCCACTATCTTCTCTTAACTGTGTTCATATTCAAATCTGCTATTGATGCCCAATTTTATAATATCTTTCACAAACAATGTGTGTGTTCTATTGACATCATTAAGATGTTTATGCATGGCAATTATTTCATTTAACAAAACAATTAGCATAACTGTCAATCAAACTATATTCAGCTGCGTGTATTCATGAGGGTGGTATTGAAGAAGAAAATCCACAGGATGGATGCGATAATAAGGAGTAGCTCGCATGTGAGTGGGCTTAAAAAGTGTTTGTTTCCTTTGAACCAGTAAATTTGTGTTTGTCTAGCTACAGCAACCAGTTTTGTTTTTTGTTAGGGGTTGGTTTGGTAATAGACCCCTTCTATTATTATTACATACAAAATTACAGGTTCAGGAACAAGTCAGTGGTTCTTATTTCACTGTAGATCTCTATTGATAAATCACAGGAACATGTAATTTTGTCTGTATAAGAATAGTAGGAGTCAAAACCATAGAACCCCTTAGGAACCTAATTAACAAAAACAAAAAAAACCAAAACTTTGATTCAAAATAGCTCTAAAATTCATTCCTTCAAGCTGTGATTTTAATTCATTATTATTACAAACAAAAGTACCGGTTCCTGTGATAAAACTGCCGATTCTTGTATTCTACCCCTACCAGCCAGACAGACCAGTGGCAATGTTCCAAAAAGTTTATCAGTTATCAAACACCGTCCGTTAGCCTTGTCTGTAGTCTGAGCTTCGCCCAGTCACGTGAGTAATCGAATCCAACGAAAATAACATATCATACGCCATCTACTCACAAAATACCTAAAAAGTAAATGCGAATGGAGCAGAGTTTTGTGCGGTCACAGCAAGCTTGCCATTGCCACTTGGTGAACTTTTGTCTACTGTCACTCCACTGTTTACGTTATCAAATTCATAATTTTAACTTCTTTGACTAAAGAGTTCAGAGTGAAAAGAAAAAGGCGCGCGAATTTCAAAATCAATGACCGTCAACTCGCCCTAATTTTTTTTTTCACCTCCTTATCCCAATTTTTTGGCTATAATTCACAACTTTTTTTATCATCCCGCCCACCGATACCCCATAATGATCAACCTAATGAATAAAATTTAGAATATGATATCAGTTTATCGCATAATGATTCAAATATTTCAAGTGAAACATTCGACAAGGTGCATGGACCATATAATCATAAAATAACGATCGAACAGAACGATGGACGGGATTGGGCCAGCAATAGCATGGATGTATATTTCATTCTACAGTACCTTATAAAAAAATTACTGAAAAAAATCCCAATGGCATATCCACCGCTGGATCGATTCAATGTAAAATGGGGCTGATCCGGGTTAGAATAGATCCTCAGTACCCCTTGCTTGTCGTAGGAGGCGTATGAATGGGGCGGTCCTTCGGATGAGATCGCAAAAACCGAGATCCCGTATCACAGCATGTGTGGCAAGATAAAGATCCCTCCCTGCTCAAAGACCCTGAGCGCCTAAATTTTGCAGCCCTTCAACGGCAATGGTGACGTCTCCACATGAGTGAAAAATTCTCGAGCGGGACGTTAAACAATATATAATCAATCATATTCGGTGCGTCTGCGCGCAATCGTGGCCAATGTTGTACAGTAAAATTTTGTGGTGATGACAAACACTCTAATGAGCTTGATTTTCTTAACTCTATCGCTTGTTCATTTATGGAAATTGCTTATGCGAATACCGAGCCCAATCAAAGATTCAGGAGGCTCCTTGTCACGGAATGCGTGGTACGATATAGAACCCTCCCTTTTCAAAGACTGTAAGTGCCGAGCATATGCCTAAATTTGCAGCCCTTCACTGGCAATGGCAACGTCTCATATATGTGAACGATCTTGAGTGGGACATTCAAACAATTGAACCCAGAGTGAGCCGTCAAACTTTTTAATAATTACACCTACACTTTCTAATAAGTGTTTCACTGTGTATGATGTCCATTGTTCTGTTAAACCAAGAACTGATGTTATCGGTACATATGTTTCGATGTTTTTGCTACATTTAATTAAAAAAAAAATAATACTGGGATTCTATGACTGAAAAGGATAAGGTAACGACAAGTAGTATTTTTTTCATTTAATTGTTTTATTGTATATTGTTTAACGTCCCGCTCGAGATTTTTTCATTCGTATGGAGACGTCACCATTGCCGGTGAAGGGCTGCAAAATTTAGGCCAATGTTCTGCGCTTACGGCCTTTGAGCAGGGAGGGATCTTTATCGTGCCACACATGCTGTGACACAAGACCTCAGTTTTTGCAGTCTCATCAAAAGGACCGCCCAATTTGGTCGTCATTTATTACAAGCAAGGGGTACTGAGGACCTATTCTAACCCAGATCCCCACAGGATATTTTTTGAGAAATCAAAAGAAATTCATATCTATAAAAAGTGCACATAAAATATTTTGTGTTGATCAATAGGTAAATAGAAACCAAATACTGGGTAAAAAAGACGTCAAACAGAATGTAGAGAACCGGAAATAAGGAACAGTAATCGATCTCACAACTCCTATAGAGAATACAAAATTACAAGTAGGGCAAACACGGACCCGCGGAAAAAAAGAGGTACGATAAAATTTTTAAAATCTACACCAAAAAATTTTGTAACACCTTAAATCCAGGGAGAAATCAAAATTGTTACAAAGTAAATATGAAATATTCATTTGAATACAAATCGTATCCGATACAAATTCTGATGAGATGGTTTCCTTCAACCGGCAGGAGATGCAGTGAAATAGTGCGGCGTGGGGGTTATGTGGCCTGAAAAAAAAAAATCATAGACGTGTACATTTCCAACTCCGCATGTTCAGATTTTAAAATGGTCCCTTACTGTGGCTTGCTTGAAACATTAACTGGCTTGCGCTTCCGAGGCCACGAACTAGAGACATTTCAGAACAGTTAATTTTATTTATTGCCTAATGCTAACATGTGTATTCGGTGTATTTTACGCAACGACACATCGTAATACTTGAAAGAGTCTCCAGATCTTGCTTGCACTGATTTTTTTTAAAATAAAGAATATTTTTCAAATGAACCTTAAGTGTGATGTACTTACTATAGTGTACGCAGACGTTATTGCACAAATCACCATGACAACAGTGTTCACATGATGTAAACCTTTTCTCCCTAGTGCGCTCCCTCTTGCCAAGTATACCAGTTGAACCTGATGCTGTGGTTTTTTTCGTCGGTAAATCTGTTGTTGGCGCTGCCGTCGGTAAACGTGTTGTTGATGTTGACGTCGATGAATGTGGTTTTGACGAGTAAGTGTAATGGTGTGTATTTGATAAGTCCACCAAGCCGTGAGTGTTCGATATTATGCTTATGCATTGCTGATTGTAAAGTAGATGCAGTATTTAATATTCCAGTTATAATTTAAGACAAACATATGTTCTTGGCATTATGACAGGGAATTCTGTCTTCCATTACCTGAAACGGCATACATCCAGACGTGTACACTATATCACCGAACTCCGATTCCTCCTTGATGTAGCACAGCTACAAAGTAATGTGTAAAATATTACTTAGAGCCAGACACAGGAAATGATTAATAAAAAAAACCTAGCCTGGGTGTAAATACTTTACCTCAGAATTTCTGCAATGAGCTATTTCTCTACACTCTTGATTGTTAAACTGCTGGGAGCACTCTAAACAGATCGGTCCCCTTGCACTTAATTGGGGATAGCCTATTGAAACCAAAGCGCCAAAATAGAATTATGTACGATGGTTGTCTTTGAAATTCAAAGACTAGACTCATATATTCCATTATAATAAAAGTGTCTTAACGAAAATTGCTATGTAAATTAAAATTAAATTTTCAAATCTAAAAATCATTCGGTAAAAGTATAATGCCAAAAATATGATTGATGAAGAGAACAGTGGATGTACCAAATCAAAGACGAATCATATTGAAGTTACAGCCCATGTCAAAATCATGTATGGCATGTTTTCCTATCAAAACGTTACATATCGTACACATTTATTTTTGATATTTTTTAATGTTTGAGTAACATTAAAAAAACCCTACAAAAACCCTTACAAAGAAAGACACATTACTGGATCCAGTAAATGTTCTATTAAGACCCTACCTCTGCTCCTCACGAAAATATTAACTGCTGTGAAGTAGAAACTTCAAATGTAATGTACCATCACATATGCCAGAAGTGGTGTAAATCAAATGTGGATTCTAATGACCTTTCAGCAAATTTGAAATTGTGAAACTTTTCTCAAATCAACAACATTAAAACGTATGACTTTACAACACTTTACACGACCATACCTTATAAATTAAAGACTAGACTTTTTGATATAATAGACAGTTGCTTCTACAACAAAAATGGTAATAAAAATATTCATATCTAGTGATCGGTTATCCAAAAAATTATTTTGTTAAACACCACTCTGACTCCACGCACAAGTACTCTGAAGTTAAAAGTTAAAAAGATGCTACAATTCCTCGTTGACAATATCTTCGTAGTCTTTGGTAATTAGGTTTTTCAACAATATTTTGGAATTCCTATGGGCATGAATTGTGCTCCTTTGTTAGCTGATCTGTTTTTATATTCTTATGAAGCAGAATTCATTGAAAAGTTTCTACATGAGAAGATAAATCTTTTGCTATGCCCTTCAATTCGACATTTTTCGACATTTAGATACATCGACGACGTTTTATCTATTAACAATGATTATTTTCATTCATATGTCGCTTCGATATATATCCCAATGAACTTGAAATAAAAGACACGAAAGTTTCTTCCACATCTGCTTCGTACTTAGATCTTATATCAAAAATAGATGCTGACGGCAAACTAACAACTCAGTTGTATGACAAACGGGATAATTTAAATTTCTCCATCGTCAACTTCCCCTATCTATGTAGCAATATTCCATTATCACCTTCATTTGGGGTTTAGATCTCTCAATTGATTCGATACGTAAGAGCTTGTTCTACATATGATCAGTGTTTAAATCGAAGCAGGCTACTGACAAAGAAGTTGTTGTTACAGGGGTTTGTGCAGTCTCGTCTAAAGTCAGCATTTCGCAAATTCTATGGTCGTTATAACGATCTAGTTTACCAGTACAACCTACCATTAGACCAAATGCTCTCCGACATGTTTCATACAAATTGTTAGACCGTTCTTGGGACATGGACTCTGACTGCGGATTACTGCGTTTACCTGATCAAGATATAGGGCTCACGGCGGGTATGACCGGTTGACAGGGGATGTTTACTCCTCCTAGGTACATGATCCCACTTGTGGTATATGCAGGGGTTCGTGTTTGTCTATCTCTCTGATTTGTAGTTTTCATAGGGATTACGAGATTAAATACTGTTCGTTATCTTAGCAGTTTCAAGCAGTTTCAATAAAAACTGAATTATTCAGATATTCTTTTTTCCCCCTCTTATCTTAGTAGTTTGATACTGATACATTACCCAGCCGCCGGATAGCTGAAAAATTGCTCAGGCGGCTATAAACAAACAAACAAACAAACAAACTGATACATTACCAAGAAAGGAATATAATATTGAAAGTTTTATTGTTTTTCTGTCCACTATTTGTAACTAGAAACTAGCAAAATGTAGGCCATTAGTGTAAAGGACTGTCACAGAAATACCCCCATTACAGCAAAAACACATATCGTTTACCTGGTTCGCCACATCCTCGAGCATTACAAAGATCAGTACTACAGCACTCTGTACAGGTTGGTATTTGTAAATTACCGTCGCTATTTCCGTGAACGTTCCGAGTTTCATTCTGTTTTTGACAGACCTATCAACAGACAAATCTACATCTATAATTCAATTAACTCAACTGTAAGCTATCACACTTTACTGTGCAACCCTTTTGTATGTTCATTATTCAAATTAATTCCTGCAATACTATAATATCCTTTATATTGTAAACTGCAAAATCTTTTAACCATTGAATAGAAACAATAAAAATGGACCAACTGGTTTTTGAAGACATCCTGTGTTGTACCTCACACCGTAAAGTGACGCAACTCTTTCAACAAAACAAACCTGGGCAAAAGAAATTATCACTATGATATATGTTATAAAACTTAAGAGGTTGTGACTCAACTGTACAGTACGAAATAAATTCAGTTGTAGTGAATTGACAACTATAGTATCGGGTGATAACTGCAATTTTGTTGGATTGACGATTGTTTGTTCAAGGGTTTGGGCGAAGCGTCGATACTCCAGCCATATATTAACTTTATAGTTTACTGTGTGTTCGGTTTTTGAAGTTATTTGGTCGTCGTGGCGGCTCATAATAAGCCTTCTCTTTTATCGAATACCATAACAGCGGTCTTTTCGTGTCGAAGGGGTTGTGATCTCTGAGACGGGGCACCATTTTACGTACAATTGATTGATGATGATATGGCGATTCCAACTGGTTGAAAACGTCTGCTGATAATTACTTCTATCATAACATAGTCGTGTTGTTTGTCACGCTATCATAAGGGCGCATTTTAAATCAATGATATTTACTAGTTTACATAATTTCTTCATTAAAGACATTAACTGATGAGAAATCAAAGACACATTTTTATTTTCTTTTAATTTTGATTCATCTAATCATCATCAGAGAAAAATGGATGCAAAATGTTGGCAGTTTCCCGCCTTAAAATGCCAAGACGAAACGACCCCCCCCCCCCCCCCCAAAAAAAAATATTTGAATGATACCATGCACAATAAACTCAAAATCGGAAATAACATCATATGCTATTTGAGGTCAAATGTGTCACTACATCCTAAATGAAATTATAGGAAAAATAATTATTTTCAGCCAAAAAAGAATGTGAAATTGAAACTTTAAAGAAACATATGATTACCTATCAAGAAAGGAAGATCTATATTGCATTTGGATCACCATATTTTCAATCTTGTTCAATGATAATAATTTCATTTCACTTGCGAAACGCAATTTGATTTTTTCATTTGATTTTATCAACATTTTTATTATCGTATAAACTAGATTGACCTTTGATCGCTCAATATGATGTCCTAAATGAAAAGAATGAAAATTCGTTATCTCCTCCGTTTACACTTTTTGTTTCAGCAATATTTTTTCGTGTTATAGAAAATACAAAAAAAAAAAAAGAAAAAAGAAAAGAAAAAGACCCAAATTAAAAAAAACCCAATGCGGAACCAAAATAAAAAAAAACCCCAATGCAGAACCAAAACAAAAGCCAAAAGAAAAAAAAAAGGAAAAAAAAACAAAACAAAAAAAAAAACAAAAACAAAAACAAAAACAAAAAAAACAAGGTGGGTTTGTAAAATATTAATGCCTACAGTATGACAGCAAAGTAATTCTGGTACCATAAGGAAAATCTTGTCACAAGGAATACACGAAGAATATGAAAGTCATATCACTTAGCGTTTAAAAGTTTCCGGTGAAGTTAAAGTTTCTAAAAGTAAGTCAATTTAAAAGGTGAAGGTCCTGAGGTCAATATTCTGATACCAAAAGGAAAGAATTTTACATAAGAAATACATATTTGAAATATGAGAGTCCTGTTACTAACCGTTTAAAAGTAATTGGTATATGCAACAAAGTATGCAGACAAACAGACGGACGGACAGACCAAACATGTTACGCTCCTGAATTTCTTGCTACGGTGGCATAAAAATGTTAGATTATTCAACAAATCATATTAACTACATTTTTCAAGATTGAAGTGCTATTCCATCTAAGAATTATGTAGACATGCAGGTCGAACATTTGAAAATAAACTGATGCTTCAATCATAAGGTCGCCCGCGTGGCGCAGTGGTTAGAGCGTCGGGCTCAAAGATCTGATGATCCTTGAGTCGGGGGTTCGAATCCCACTGTGGGACGTGGGTGCCGGTCTTTCGGATGAGACCGTATAAACCGAGGTCCCGTGTCGCAGTAGGTGTGGCACGATAAAGATCCCTCCCTGCTCAGAGGCCCTGAGTGCCGAGCATAGGCCTAAATTTGCAGCCCTGTCACCGGTAATGGTGACAGCCGCCGGATAGCTGAAAAATTGTTCAGGCGGCTATAAACAAACAAACAAACAAACAAAACAAAAACAATCAATCATAAGGAAAGGGAATAGTTTCTTCTTTTATCCTGTAACTGTAGTGGATGTTGAGTTCTCAAGAAGGCAGTATTTGGCCACTGTTGTCATATAAGTTCCTGATCAAAGTAAATGTTTCAAGTGAGTTAGCAATCCTCAGTATCAGTTGACTTGAATGGCAGTGAGTACCTTCT
Source organism: Ostrea denselamellosa (assembly GCA_024699665.1). Classification (NCBI taxonomy): domain Eukaryota; kingdom Metazoa; phylum Mollusca; class Bivalvia; order Ostreida; family Ostreidae; genus Ostrea; species Ostrea denselamellosa. The sequence continues at coordinate 5,587,055 of JAMZEH010000065.1, read as the reverse complement.
GCAGTCCATGCCAAAGGAGCTGGACGGATGAATAAAGTAATCAGACGTTGTGGGCCAACCTTTCGATCGATTATCATCTTTTATGAAGAAAAAATGACCAGAAACAATGTGTCATATACGCGAATACAGTCTTTTGGGGATTTCAGAGATTGATTGCATAGTTGTTTAACGTTCTTCTCGAGAATTTCTCATTCATATGGAGACGTCACCATTGCCGATGAACGGTTGCAAAATTGCTCGGCACTTATGGCCTTTGAATAGGGAGGGGAATTTCAGAAAATTGATGATTAAGGATCTACAAAACATCTGCACATACCTCGTCTTCCGCACAATAAGCTATACTGTGACAATGTCGAGGCTGAATGGACTCATTGCAGGATAAACACATCAGCGATAGAACTATAATAGTATAGAGCATTACTCAAATAGTTGTGGGAACGAATCGAAAGTGGATGATGATAAGACGATATCTAGGATAAGACTACCTACCGAGTTTATAGGAGACGAAATCCAGTATCAAAAGAAGGCATAGTATATCTGCAATCAAGTCATATACCATTGAAATCAAATGTATCATCATTGTACGATTTCTGTATTTGTTAAGAAGTAATATTTCATTCCAATTAAATTTGAAATTCCAACTGTTAAAATCCTTTATCCTTACATGTACTAAATACACCAATGAAATCATTCCATATTGTTTCCCGACTCTTTACCTACCGGTTGTATTTCTAGCAGAGCGTCTTCTACATTTCATTGTCGATGTCTTCTATAGCGTCGATCAGAATATTGACACAAAGGAGGGATATAATCTAATCTGTGAGAAATAAACCATATTTATTTTGATTTCACAGTCGTAGTCGGTCACTGCTTATGAGTGCATAAGACGTGCTCGATTTTGACGTATACATTCATTTGTGTAGGAAAAGGACATGCAGTGTTTACAGAAAATAATAAATGTAAAGCAAATTACTTAGCTTGTGAAACCTGGATAATCATGTTATCGTTGAGAAATGCGTACATGAATCAACATATCTGACTATGTGTAATTTTATGGTTTTCCATATCCTCTACGATTGTACTTAAAGTTTTTACTGTTTTTAGTATAAATTCAGCTGCAAGGTTAAACATATACGAATGGCCTACAGCATTCATACAGGTTGATTTATGCTATTATGGTGTGCATTCAACAAACTTTACTGGAAGATATCCATTTAAAAAGGTAATTATTTTTTTAAAAATTTATCAGCGAATTGCAACGTCATTTTATAGCTAGAAAGTTGGATCTAGGACCAAATGATATTCAATCGACGCAATATTGATTGACTGATTGTGTTTTGTTTTACGTCCCACTTGAGAATTTTTTACTCATATGGAGACGTCACCATTGCCAGTGAAGGGCTGCAAAATTTAGGCCTATGCTCGGCGCTCAGGGCCTTTGAGCAGGGAGGGATCTTTATCGTGCTACACCTGATGCGACATGGGGATTCGGTTTTTGCGATCTTATCCGAAGGACCGCCTCATTTAGTCGCCTCTTGCGACAAGCAAGGGGTTTTGAAGATCTATTCAACCCAGATCCAGCGGGATTCGACCCAAGAGGTTTTATATTTTGGCAGAAGCCTTACTATGTTTGTGCACTCTTGGTGATTGGTATGTATTTCTTTTATATTTATGATGAAGATCATCGTTTGGCGAATTTATATTCTCTCTCTCTCTCTCTCTCTCTCTCTCTCTCTCTCTCTCTCTCTCCATTTCATTCTAACTACGTAAATTAATTAACGATTTGATTTTGACGAAATAAAATATAAAATGACACATATTATTTGATACAGCTCACACAAAAGTTAGAAAAAGGGATTGAGGGATTTCTTCAAGTGTGGGTAGGGGTTCCAATCAAATGAAAATTAGAAGAGTTGTTTTGATATTGTATTGTGCAGAAGGCATACTTTGGCAAAAGCAGTAAGGCCTCCAGTTATAAGCAGGAGTCAAATTTTGAACATTAAATTTCTGATGGCTCCCCACTCCAAAAAAAAAAAAAAAATAATAACAATAATAACAACCGGATCATCTTTATTCAAGAATGTATTTTGCCAAGTTTATGTTAAACAAATTTCGTGGTTCTTGAAAAGGAATTAATATTGTTATTTCATACACAATGTCAATGAAAGGAAAGTATCTGTTGTTAATTGTTATTGTATTTGCATGTACAAAAGGGAAATCAAACTCGATTGTAACATCCTACATGTACAAAAGGGAAATCAAACTCGATTGTAACATCCTACATGATATAACAAGCTTTCAACTTTAATGTCTAGTGTCTTTCTGGTACCTGAAAGAATTCCTGGTATATTTAAGAAAGATGAGGTATGGATCAGGACGCTTCACACTGGTCATTATTCTTCTTTACACCGACACACTTCACGAAGCGCGTCAGAAAAAAGTATGCCGATGTGAAGTTTTGCCGTTCATACCTTCATAAATTTTCTAGAATAAAGTTTATTTCGTATATTTACATTTTACTTTCATTTCTGTCGGAATTTCCAGCCGTTGAAATAGTCCTAGTATACTGACCTGCATCGATATGCGCATTGTTTTCATCCGTATCATTACAATTTGTAGATATATCAAGGGCAACCACATTGATAATGTAGACATTTTAAAATACAATACGGTCATTAACTGGTCAATTTTAGTCCAACTGGATATCCGTATCCTTGAGCATTCTTAAATCCATACGTTATCAATCCAAATGGATGTCCTTGAATGTTTTGTATATCATGGGATCCAGGTTGATGGAGAGGGATGTTGATGACGGTGAATGACTGTCCACGTAAGTTAATTCTTTCCTCGGTTGCATTATACTGACTACATCGCATTCCATCGATGAAAAGTTCCATTTCGTCGCCCGTCTTGGTAATGATGGATACATAATTCCTATATCCTCCATCTCCAGGAGTGCTGAAGTGATAATCACTTTGATACTGCTGAACGGCGGGGATCACTATCATTGCTCCACTGGCGTTCCCCTCCTCAGTCTTCATTGTTTCAGCCATCTGGACCACAAGAATTGGCTTACTGCTGGAAATATTAACTGGCTTGTTTTCTGTTTCAAACTCAGTGAAAGATCCCGCTGTAGTAAGTGTGACAGTTTTTTTATCAACTGTAACCTGCGTTGCATCCTCAGAAGAAATAATTCTATAAACAAACTTATTCCTTTCTAGCAGATTTGGAATTATGAAGTCGGTACCTAAAGCATTTGTAGGCGGTATCATCTGCGTGACTGTTTGGGATTCACAGTGTAAGTTACATATTGTTGATGGAATTACTGTCGCCTCTGCCCCAGAGAAAACAGCAATCGCTTCAGAACTGTTTATGATTGTTCCAGTCAAATCAGTACCATTTATCTCCAGTTGAAATGTCTGATATTGGTTAAGAGTAACTGCGAAGGTTTCACCATCTTCGTATCGGTAGTTTCTCCATGGACTAATATACACATACTTACTCTTGTCTCGGATATGGAGGTTAAATCTGACGTCTGTACCATTGTGGAGTGCTACAATAGTAATAAAAGAGGGATTTCCTTTTGTTCCTTTGGCTGTTGCTGCCACATAATGGTTTGATAAATCAGAAATAGGTATCAGCGAAAAAGCAGTGTCGGTGTCATTTTTATATTCCATAACAGTCACGGATACGTTAAGGTCAGAGGAGATGTGAATTCCTTTGTGTTCATTCCAAGGTATTGAAGTAGCAACAGACGGATCTAAATAGATGTTGTTTCTTCCCTTTGTTAAGGTCATATTGATGAACGATTTGGTGTTTGCTGAGTAAATACTTATTTTTCCGTTATCGGGGGAGGTTACCACTAAGGAAACGTTATCTGCATTTTCATGATTTTGGTGTTTAGAGAGCGCAAGCAAAAACTCTTTTCCAGATAAACCTGAAATGTAAGAAGGAAACAGTTACTGAAAATGAGCACTAAAGGTTTGATTTTTCATAAAAGATTCTCACAGTTTTCCCCTGAACTACTCGTGCACAGCCTGTACCTGTGTATACAGTTGGGAATGTTGTAGTTGTCATTCTTGTTGCTGTTGTTGTTTTCATTGTTTTAGTTTTCGTTGTTGTAGTTGTTGTATTAATTGTTATTGTTGAAGATGTTGTATTTGGTGTTCGTCCAGTTGTTATTGTTGGTATTGCTGTTGTAGTTGCTGTTAGTCCAGTTGTTGATGATGTTGCTGTTCGTTCAGTTGTTGATGGTGTTGCTGTTCGTCCAGTTGTTGTTGAAGATGTTGCTGTTGTAGTTGCTGTTCGTCCATTTGTTGATGAAGATGTTGTTGTAATTGCCGTTCGTCCAGTTGTTGTTGAAGATATTGTAGTTGCTGTTCGTCCAGCTGTTATTGATAGTATTGCTGTTGTAGTTAGTTTTCTTCCAGTTGTTGTTGAAGTTCGTCCAGTTGTTGAAGATGTTGTTGTAGTGGCTGTTCGTCCAGTTGTTGAAGATGTTGTTGTAGTTGCTGTTCGTCCAGTTGTTGAAGATGTTGTTGTAGTTGCTGTTCGTCCAGCTGTTGAAGATGTTGTTGTAGTTGCTGTTCGTCCAGTTGTTGAAGATGTTGTTGTAGTTGCTGTTCGTCCAGTTGTTGAAGATGGTGTTGTAGTTGCTGTTCGTCCAGCTGTTGAAGATGGTGTTGTAGTTGCTGTTCGTCCAGTTGTTGAAGATGGTGTTGTAGTTGCTGTTCGTCCAGTTGTTAAAGATGTTGTTGTAGTTGCTGTTCGTCCAGTTGTTATTGATGGTATTGCTGTTGTAGTTGCTTTTCCTCCAGTTGTTTTTGAAGGTGGGGAAATAGTATAATAGTCCGGGGTCGGTGTCAACGAACCTGGTCATCAAGTTGAATATCAATAAACATTGTGTAATAACTTACAAATAAATTCGAAAATTCAATTTTATACGGAGTATATTTAGTGTTGTCCATAAAGTCGACAATATAACAAAGTTGATGATTTGGCGCAAAACACCGCATTAATATTTTTAAATGTAAAAACTAAGTAGTGACTACGAAGACTGCAAACCCCATATTTGGAATCAAGTGTTCGCCAGAAGAATATCTCTTTTACATTCAAACGTTGAACTTTGAACCTCCTGACCCCAGGGTTTATAGTGTGAATAAACTTAAATCTATTTATCTCCACATATGAGACAAGCATGAGGATGTTACATTACTATCATGTTTGCAAACATCATTGCAAAGATCCCCAATACAACACTGGTGACATGATATGAACCGCTTCTTCCTTCCGATGATGACCTTGGAGCCTGGTGAGAAACTTGTGAGAGGTGCTCGAGGTGTAGACGGAGGTTCTGTAGGGATACATGAGAATTCTTGTATCAAATGAGGTGAATATGGGAAGTTGACAATGGAGAAGCTGAAATCATCCCGTTTGTCATAAAATTGAGTTGTTAGTTTGCAGTTAGCATCTATTTTCAATGAAATATGTAAGTACGAGGCAGATGTGGAAGACTCTGTAGTGCCTTTTATTTCGAGTTCACTGGGATATATCGAATCGATATATATGTGGAAATAAATATTATTGATAGATAAAACATCGTCGATATATCTATATGTTGAGTTGAAGGCCCCAGTTAGAGCTTTTTGATAATGAGATTTACTTTCATATTTCATAAAACATTGTCAAAAACTTTCTAAGATATATATCTTTATAAAACTCAGTTGTCATGATGATGAATATGTACAATGTACAGTTGAGAATAATTGAAGCACATTCATACATATCCCACGTGTAGTGCCATGAAACGGTCAAACGAGTCACGAGATTATAACTACGTTACCTGTAGCTATGGTAGTGGTGTACACAGACGGGGACGTAGTGTCCGTGACTACAGAAGGCAGCTTTACTGAAATGGGAACAGTTGTCGATGACCTTGAGAAGTGATGAAAGTTGGACAAATCTCCAATCGCGTGCATATTCGACACAACACTTAAACATTGCTGCAAAATTATGTCAGTAGAGGTTATAAGTGTTATCACGTATTGGAAATTTTATGATATATTCTGCATGATGAGGTAGAAACTTTAAACTCGTTCAAATCGATAGAGTACCTGAAACGGCAAGCATCCCGTAGAGAAAACTCGGTCGCCAAATTCCTCTTGCTCCTTTATGTAACACAGCTACTGACACAGAGGTCATTAATAGAACAAATACAATTCTGGTCATTTTGTAGAATCCAAATTTTTCTCAGTAAAGACAGGTTATTAACCAAAATGAAACGCCATAACAAATATCTTATGACTGAATTACGTGTCCATTCAGCTTTAACGCTTTCTCTGTTTATACTGAATTGTGCAGGGCACACCTTTTTATCTCATATACATATGCATTTACACATATAAACGACTCCTACTTTTAATGATCTAACGGTTATCTTATAACAACAAATCATTTCTTTTGATTGTAGTATCATACAAAAATGACGTCATCGTATTGGTTATCATGTTAAATATTATCTGACGTCATGTTACATGCACTTATAATATATATATATATATATATATATATATATATATATATATATATATATATATAGGTAGTGGTACGTTTGATACTTATTTCATTAGTTTTAACATATCACACATTTATTACTTAAACTTATCGTATTAAAAGTAAATTTGAAAAGGACTACATTATTTGTGGTGGAAGGATTGTTCTGTTAAAAAGCTATAAAGCTGCACAGCTTTATTGTCTGATTTCTCCAATATATTGTCAATGGTTATATCCCTAGACGGGTATTTCAAGTGTGTAATGTTTTATACAAGTTGTTTAAACTTGGCAATATTGAAAATGTTGTAAATTCATTAATTTGGTTTATACATTTTTTTCAAACAGAACACCTATTCTAGATATTCATTTACCTGAAAAGTTGTATGAACATTTAGCATTTTGGCTACAATTTAAAAATATTTAAACTAGATGTTGTTAAAGATAGGAATACGCTCCACAATAGTTACTATATAACGTACCCTATACCATATGCATATACAGTATAGGCCCGTGGGGGTCCGGGTTAGAATAGATCTTATGTACCCCTTGATTGTCGAAAGAAGCGACTAAATAGGGTGTTCCTTTGGATGAGACTGCAAAAACTGAGGTCCCGTGTCACAGCAGGTGTGGCACGATAAAGATGCCTTCCTGTTCAAAGGTCGCAAGCACTGTCCTAAATTTTACTGCCCTTTACCGGTAATGGTGACGTCAGCATATGAGTTAAAGATTCTCGAGAGGGACGTTAAACAATATACAATCAATCAATATACAGTATATGTACTAGCGGAAAAAAGAAACCTTGAAGTTTAGCCAATTCATTTATAGATAACCATGGTTATCCCAACCCACATAATTTTTGAGTGGTCAAGTTTAACACAGTGTAGCTCATAAACATGCACTATGACCCCAGTTTTGCTTTTTGATTTCCTCTTCAATGTAGAAATAAAAGAAATGCTCCCCATAAAATTGACAAGACGTCAAACTCAGGTGCGAGTCTCTTTATATTGCGCAGTACCAAATTATACTTATATATATTACGTATAGTTGTACCTCAGAATCTCTGCAGTGAGCGATTTTCCGGCATTCCTGTGCGTTTGCGTGTTGGTAACATGCAAAACAAATGGGTCCTCTTGTCGTTGGGTATCCTTTAAATAAGCAGAGTTCATTGTGTATTATAAACAAAAATGTCAATTTCATACGAAAGCCGTACTCTCCTGGTAGGTATCAAATAAACTGAAAAAATCATTTGAATACTATTATTCGTGTATTGTAATAGTGCATGTCGCATGATTTTTGTTAGATTATTGCATAAAAATTTGTTAAAAACTTCTGACTTCTATTCCATAGAAAATTAAAGTATTCCCACCCTTACGGTTTATTTCCAAGTTTTTCTTTACTACATGTATTTATTGAATTTCATTGGTTAGAATAACATTGATAAAAATATTGAACCAATCATAGTGCGTGTAGCAAACAGAATGTGATTTTGTAAAACGTAAAGAAGCCCAAACCGAAATACGGAATATATATAAACCGAACCGAATGTATTTTTACCTCGGTTATCGACCTTTCGGTGACTAAACTTTTTGGAATTTCTTCGAACGTAAGGGGAGGATGGCAACTGGGGTTATATGAAATGTATAGTCGTTGAGACAGGAGATCTTCGATATCAGACAGCGCTGCGTCGACATGTATATATATGAAAATATACGAAGATGCCGGAATAGAACACCACAATTATGATGCACTCTGCCCTGTTGACTGCAGACCAGGACAGTTTCATCTACCAAAATCCACAAAGAATGCATGCCTGGTCGGCCCATCGTACGTGCATCAGACATCCCACCGACAGAATTTCTGAATTCTCCGTCCTCATGTAGAAAATTTGTCGTCATATCTCAAAGATATCACCGATTACATAAAAAGACTCCCTCTTCTGACGACACTGAGAGGAAATGGTAGGAAGTCGCGGGGATATTGATAACTTTATTGAACTAGCGAAATGCATTTCATGCTTCCATTAAATTCAAAGTTGGCATTTCCACATAAAGTAAGCACGTATAAGATGGTGAAGGGAAATGTTGAGTTCAATTTCCATGTTAAACCCACTGACTCCCATCTTTATCTCATATCTTCAAGCTGCCATCATCCACATACGTTCAAAGGAGGTTTAGCCGCCAGTAACCGTCGCATCTGCTCTACTTTGCACTCTAACGGAACACCCACTTTGAAGCTCCAAAAGTGCAAACAGCTGTTGATGTTATGTCAAAACACGTCAGACAATACCTACTGTAATATAGAAAATCATTTGAAGGCGACAGTTTTAATTGCAACAAACAAAACTCTGAAGAAGCATATTCCCATTCTTCATACGAAATCCAGAATGTCCGAGGCTTAAAGGAGCTTCCCATGGCTGTTTCCCAAAAATCTTAAATACAAGGTTTTGTTTTGCCTAATGAGGACTTTAAATGTTCTGATGGCTAGACAGTTTTAACAGCCTTGTCACCAGCCAATGCTTCCGCATTCTCGGCATTACATCTACTGCATAAACTGCTGTAAGTAAATATATCTGGATGCATATTTTTGCCTTTCCTTTTCCCGTGGGGATCCAGGTTAAAATAGGTCCTCACTACCCCTTGCCTGTTGTAAGAGGCAACTGTACTCAAAGGCCCTAAACGAAGAGCATGCCTAAATTTTGCAGCCTTCACTGGCAATGGTGAGTGAGAAATTCGCAAGCGAGACGCTAAGGAATACACAACCAACCCACCAATCCTTCCATTTTCTACTTGTTTGATGATATTCTTCTCCCTTAGTTTTCCCTTAGTTTTCTAGTTGCTTTTCCCTTTGTAGTGTAGTTATATCCTACTTAAAGTTCACCTGATATGATAGATGGGATAATATATCTGCACATGAGGGTACTTCTGTATATAGAATCGATACCTGGTTCTCCACATCCCGCAGCATTACAGAGATCGGAGTGACAACATTCAGTGCACGTGTACGGATGATTGTTGCCCTCCCCGTGGGTTTCTATGTGGTTCGTTTCATTCTGCTTCCTGCAATCCTATTTATATTTAATACAAATAAGATTCAAATGATCTATGTTTGAAAAAATATTGACATTACTATAGACATGCACATTAGTCAATATCAAGTATATTTTATCATTTCTTTTTATTTTAATTATATACAATACAGTTGAAAGCAAGTTCTAATTTTGTCAAAAATTAATCAAAAATGAAATCAACATGAAATAATCACGCAATCAAAGAGGAAAATACTTACCTTGTCTCTCAGGCAGCCCATGTTGTATCTGACGCCATACATAGACTCGACTTTTTGAACAAAACACACCTGTTAAAATACAGTAATGGAAGCAAACATAATAATATTTAATAAAATCTGGTCATTTTAAGATAATGTGAAAATAAAAAAAAAAGGTAAAAAATTTAAAATCATCACCTTTAGAATCCATTTTAATAATGAACTATTAGTAATGTTTAGTTTCTTTCACTGACATTAGATATTTGATAAAAAAAATAATAGACAGTAAAATAAAAGTGACAAATTATATATATATATATATATATATATATATATATATATATATATATATATCTTTAATCTATATCCCAATATATAAACATTCAATAGCCAGGTAATATGATGTTCAATTCTCTACGTGCATCTGTGGTTCAGTTTCCCTTATTCCCTTACTGGGATTAAAATGATGATACTTGAACTGTAATGTACATTATACTCAATGAATTATTTAGCTCATATCGTCCTGAGAATAAAGTGGAACTGATTGGAAAATGAATTTTCAAAAGTTACTCGCCTCATCTTCGGCGCAGTATGTGATAGCGTGACAGTGGCGAGGCTGTGCAGCATTATTACACTGTAGACACATCAGGGAAAATCCTAAAATTACAGAACTATTTCAAAAGCTTATTACCATCTTATTTTTCTGTGAATTTAATGGAAATTTCATATTATTCTAAACACAAGAAAGAAACACAAAGAAGGTTTGATTGAAAGTAATATTTAATGGGAAGCATCGAAGTACAATACCTTTATCGAATTGTGCTAAGACTAGAAAGATCACGCAAATATAATCTGAAAGAAAAATAAATGTATGCAGTTGTTATAAAATCATCGGATATAGATTTGAAATTTTGATTCTTTTCGAGTTACTTTCTACTAAAACTGCATTTTTAACTATAAAATGTAAATTGGAAATTTTTCCAATTTTTCAATTTCAAAATATCATTGTACATATCCTCCACTTCCCATCCATATCTTGTGTATTATTCCTCATTAATGGCTTTACCAAAATACGCTCGGCTCTAAGAAGCGAGAACCACGCGTCTGTCGTATATGATCTTAAAAAACGGAGGTCTCGTGTTGTGAGGGGCGTTGGTACACTAAAGACTTACCACTGCTACGGTCCTGAGCGCTAATGATATTTCTAAATTTGTGGTACTTTACCTACTGTTGGAGAAATCACAGTATGAGTAAACAATTCTCTACAGACGTATGAAAAGGCTAAGATTACTAAAAGTATTCAATCTTGTAATTCCTATGGAAAATACAAATCAGAGAGATGGGCACACACGGACTCCCTGGATATACCTCTGGATATACTAGAAGTGGTGCAAGGTGCCTAGGAGGAGTAAGCATTCCCTGCAGACCCTGAGGACCTCAGCTTCTCCATCGTTAATTTCACATATCTATGTGGCAATATTCCATCATCACCTGTACATGGTGTTTACGTCTTTCAACTAATTTGATACACAGTAACATGAACTTGTTTGTCAGTAGCCTGCCTCGATTTGGAAAACTGATCATACACAGAATAGGATTTCGAGCATCAAAGTAACCAAAAGACGCAAACACTACATGCAGACGACGATGGAATAGCGCCAGACAAACATTTGCCGTTAACGTCTATGTTCAGAAAAATATCAAGCAAATATGGAAGACTCCATTGTGCCTTTCATATTGAGGTCATTGGAATACATGGCAGTAAAAGTAATGCTAGTAGATAAAACGTTGTCGATGTATCCAAATATGGAGTTAAAGGCTTTAGCAAGAGCTCTCTCCTTCACGTGTAGAATTTTTGAACAAACTGTGCTCCAAGAACAAAGAATCAGGCCAACCAACAAAGGAGCACAACCCGCAAAGGAATACCAAGAGACCGTCGAGAGACCCGAATAACACTAAGACCTGCCATTAAAGAACGTCAACATCCCCCAACATCAACCCCAGAGCAGAACCAGAACATAGAACCAGAGGGGTGTTCAACAATCCCTCGACAACTGATTACAGATGTTCCACCGCCACCGAAGAAGCAGCCACCCAGGAAGCAAGAAATACCAAGTTATTCGTGAGGAACTGTGGTGCTCCGACGGCTGCCGAGGGAAATTCTTCTGATTTTAAATCCACCAAAATTTCTTTGGAACCCCTTAGAATTAACATTCAATGTACACCACTTCTTGCACAAGTGTAGTCAATTGAGTATGAGAGAAAATTAACTATAATAGAAAACGTGATGAATTATGCGTGATGGCTTCGCCATTATGCAAATTATCACGTTTTCTATTGTACTTAATCAACTCGCAAACACAACAAACTAGACATTTATTCCTTACACAAACATGGCCATGTGTCCGGAAAATTGTTGAAATTGAAAAAAAATGAATAATTCCGGTAATGTTTAAAGAGAAACTTTTTAATATAATATAGACATTTCAGTCTCGAGATATCAATATAACAAAACAAAAAACAACGAAAATATGGAAATTGTTTCAGATTAAGAAAAAGATTAAGTTTCATAAGGAAATACTTTTCATGCACAGCAGGAATGATGCTTGTTGTAGAGAACTCGCACGTAGTGGTAGATTGATTGATTGATTGATTATTTATTGCTTTCCGCCACACTCAACAATTTTTCAGTTATCTGGTGGTGTCCAGTTTTTGTTGGTGGAGGAGAGAACCCAGATACAATGTACCTGGGAAGAGACCACCGACCCTCCGCAAGTAAACTGGCAAACTTACTCACATAACGCCGCGGCCGAGATTCGAACACGCGTCGACAGAGGTGAGAGGCCTTGTGATTTTGAGCGCGATGCTCTAACCACTCGGTCACGGTGGTAGAAATAAATGTCTCAAATGTTGTTGTATTGTACATATAGACAGGACAGGAATATATATATATATACAACAAAAAAGTTAAAGGCCAACTATTATTCATCAAAGCAGTTTGAACGGTTTGAATTTAATTACATTATAATTTTTCTTGTCATTGCTGTGTTTCAATAAATGTTCCTGCATTGTAATTCAAACACTCTTGGTTTGTACTTATTCCCTAGCAGTGTTGGGTATTGAAATTTAGGCATTACAGAGATTTTTATTTTCTGTCGTGGGCCATGAATTTATTTTGTTGGGTATATATAAGACGTCGGGTAGGCCCATTATCCCTACAGGCTTGTTGTTCATAAATTCTATCCATAAAAGACAAGATATGTATGTGAAACACAAATGCCCTTGATAGTGGCAAGCTCCAATGATGGTCATACCAATGTTAAAGGTTTTAAAAAGTAGATCAAATGCCAAAGTCAAGGTCAACTATCTAGGTACCAATAGAGAGAAAGAAACACTCATGTGAAAACCCTAGTATTAACCATTTAGATGTTATGAAGTAGAGACTATGGTCAAGGCGCTTAATACCAACAAAATGTCTTGTCACAAGGAATGCTCATGTGAAATTTCTAGTACATATCATATAAAAGTTATGGCTAAGGTTAAATTTTTGTAAAAAAGTAACACCAAGATCAAGATCATAAGGTTCAAAATTTTGGTACCCACGGAAAGGTCTGATCACAAGAAATACTCATGTGAAATATCAAAGCCCTATCATTTACTGTTCAAAAGTTATTATGAAGGTTCAAAGTTCAGACAGAATGACAGATTGACAGAGTGACAGAATGACATACAGGGTAAAACAATGTACCTTCGATTTTCGATCTCGGAGGCATAAAAAACTTTTTGATTTGTATGATGTATATTGCTTGGTTTGGAATTTAAGTTTTACTTAAGAGAAATATATTTACCTTTCATACTTGGTTTCTTTCGTTACAGCAGTGTTTGCTGAGTATATATAAATTACAGATATAGCACAAGAAATAAGACAGTCTTATCTTACCTAGTTCAAGTAGAGCAGTGCACCATATATTGACCTTTTTATGAATCATTATTAATTTCAGAAGAACGAAGGCAGAAAGATACATTTCAAAGAGTTCATTACAATGCTTAACAAGAAGTAAATGTACAGTGTATAAAGTAGAAAGATGTGTTGGAGGGTCCATGATTTTCTTTGGAATCCTGTTTAATACAAAGTTTTGTTTTCTCTGCGATATGATCTAAGCTGTGTAGTGTGCAATACGGAAATGATGATAATACGGTTGGTGAGACAATATTTATAAGGATGACTCTTACAGATATACATTGCTTGATCCAGTAAATGTTCTACAATGCAAGCCCCCATCTTCGCTCTCCACAGAAATATTAACTGATTTAAGGGAGAAACTTCGGAGGTATTGTACCACAACATATGCGAGAAGATGTACGTGTAAATTAAATGTGAATTCTAAAAAAAAAATCCAAAGAACTTTAAGTAAATTTGAAATCACAAAACTTTTCCCCAAGTCAACATCATCAATACGTACGATTTTTCAACACTTTACACAACCATTCCTCGGAATAAATTAAAGATTAGGTGTTGTTTTTTTTCATTATAGACAGCTGCTTTTTGTAAGAAAAATATATATACTGTTATGAGGCAGAATTTATCCAAAAGCATGAGAAGAAAAAAAGTCTCTGATTGTCGATTTCAAATCAAAATTTAGATATATTGAAGACGTTTTATATATTAACAATGCATGTTCTTATTTAATATTCCAGTGACTTTGAAATAAAAGTCATTCACCGTCTTCCATATTTGCTTCATATTTAAATATTTTATTGAACATTAATGTTAATGGCAAATTGATAACTCAACTTTATGAGAAACGGGATGACTTCATCTTCTCCCATATCTATGTACCAATATTCCATTATCACCTCAAAATCACAAGGGTTCGATTCTCGCTCGTGCTGATATATGTGAGAAAGTTTGCCAGTTTACTTTCGGAAGGTCGGTGGTCTCTTCCTGGGTTGTCTCCTCCACCAATAAAAACTAAACGCCATCAGATAACTGAAAAATTGTTGAGTGTGGCGGAAAACAATAAACAATCAATCAATCTATTATCACCTGCATGTGGTGTTTATGTCTCTCAACTGCTTCGATACACAAGAGCATGTTTTTTTTTTGCATACGATCAATTTGTTTTAAATCGAAGCAAACTACTTACATGCTGCAAGGATTTCAACAGTCTCTCTAGAAGTCAGCATTTTGCAAATTCTGTGGTCCTTATTTTTATAATGATTTCATTTGCAAATACAACTTGTCGTTAGGTCGAATGTTGTCTGACTTGACTCATGCCAATTGTTTGGCCATTCTTTATATACTGAATTTGATTGCAAATTATTCTGTTTACCTGATCAAGATAGATGGCTGACGGCTGGTGTGACCGTTAACAGGGGATGCTTACTCCTACTTAACACCTCATCTTACCTCCGTTATGTCCTGAGGTTTGTATATGACCCACTCTTGATTTTATATTCTTTTTGGGATTTATGAGATTGACCACTGTTCGTTATCTTCACTTTTCATGATCGAACTCAAAACTTTTAAAATTGATGTATACACATCTGAATCACGGACTATCACAGTTGATGTGCTTATATTTTAGATCGCTCAGTGGTTAGAGCTTTCTCTTCGTAACCGGGATTTCGAGCCCCGCTTGTGCCATGGTCGCGTCAAACTTAAGATGTAAACATAAGTAGTCATTGCTCCTTCGCCAAACGCTCGGCATTTAGAAGTGAAAATCACAGGCTTTAGGATATGGCCTTAGAAACGGAGGTCCCGTGTCGCGGCAGGCGTTGGCATGTTAAAGATCCATCATTGCTACGGTCAAGCAGAGGTCTAAATTTGTAGTACTTCACCTACATGAGCGAAAACATCTCGACTGACCGTAAAACATACAAGCAATCTATTTGAATTCTTTATTATTTTTGTTACAAATCAATGATTTGCCGTTGTCGTTCAAAAACTGAGGACCGGTCGCGGTAGCTCAGTGGTTAGAGCGTTCGCTTCGTAACCGGGAGGTCGTGAGTTCGAGCCCCGCTTGTGGCATGGCGGCAAACCTAAGAAGAAAAATAGGTAGTGATTGCTCCTTCGCCAAACACTCGGCATTAAGAAGTGAAAATCACGGGTCTTTCGGATATGACCTTAAAAACGGAGGTCCCGTGTCACGGTAGGCGTTGGCACGTTAAGGAACCCTCACTGCTACGGCCCTGAACGCTAAGCATAGGTCTAAATTTGTGGTACTTCACCTGCAGCTGATGAGGTCTCAATATGAGTGAAAAATTCTCTACGGGACGTAAAACAAACAAACAATCAATCAATCAAAAACTGAGGTCCCGTGCCACAGTAGGTATGGCACAATAAAGATCCCTCCCTACTCAAAGGCCGTATGCGTCGAGCATAGGCATAAAGTTTGTTACCCTTCTCCAGCAATAGTAACGTCTCCATATGAGTGAAAGGTACTCAAGGGGGGGGGGACGATAAACAATAAACCACCAACAACCATTGTCTGTCGAACATTGTAATATTGTTATGTTTGGTGGTGACACCACAATGTAATATTGATATGTTTGGTGGTGACACCACATTGTAATATTGATATGTTTGGTGGTGACACCACATTGTAATATTGATATGTTTGGTGGTGACACCACAATGTACATTTATAGAAATACGTCGTTAGTAGAAGCAAGACTGGTGTCAAGAAAATCAGATAATTTTGAATACTGATAAAAACAAAACGTATAATAATGGGAACATAATGAAAGAAGCCAAAACTAAAAAAAATATCAATCTTCAACTTGAACTTTGAAAATATAAAACTGAAGGAATTATTATGCCTCGGTGTTCACATTGATAGACACTTCAGTATGCTTGTCAGGTAGATGCCGCGGCTTGTAAAAATATGACAAACTTAATCACTCTACAAAAAGAATATTCCGTTACAACTAGTAAGCTATTCTATAATATACTATTTAAAAAAAGTAGGGGATATTGAATTTACAAGGACAATAAAATGCAGATCATGAGGCCAGGAAGGAAACAATTGACAGAATAAGATAAAGGAAACATTTCTCAATTTATTCGAAACCCTGTGTACAGTCAGAAAAGGACAGATTCTCCAGAATAAGGGTCGACAGCAACACAGGATCACACAGCAAATTTACCACCATTGTGAAACAGAATCCGTAGCGGGTAAAACCCCCTCGGTTGGCCAGACAAGCTCGGATTCGGCGTAGCAAACTCCTAACGAGACGTCCCATGTCATTTTGGGAAGGTTATTCTATTCCTGTTGCAATGCTGCAGCAAGTTGTTGGATATTGGCAGGAGGTTGTTGACGTTGACGTAGCCGCTGTCCAAGCATGTCCCAGACATGCTCGATGGGGGAAAGGTCCGAACTGAGTGCGGGTCATGGTAATGTGATATTCTGCTGTTGGAGATAATCTGTAATGATCCTGGCCCTGTACCATCTGGCATTGTCATCTTGAAAAATGAAACGGCGGCCATAACGACATGCAAACGGCACAACATGGGGTGCCAAGATGTTGTCTCGGTAGTACCGCCCTGTGACACGTCCAGCAACAGCATGCAAGTCTGCTCTGCCGTCAAAAGTATTGCCTTCCCACACCACTACAGATCCACTCCCATACCAATAATGTCTAATGACGTTATCGTTAAGGATACGTTCGTTACGTCGGCGCCAAACCCTCCTGCGTCTGTCCAGGAAGTCCACAGCGAACTTCGACTCATCTGAGAACATTACGTGGTTCCATCGGCCATTATCCCAGCGTTGATGGTAACGACACCATTGGAGTCGGGCCCTAATGTGACGATATCTCAAACAGGGAATGACACGAGGATGTCGGGCGTTTAAGTGAAATCTGTGCAGTCGATTCCTGATGGTCTAGCCACTACCAAGTCAATATCCCTTTGAAGTTGATATTTTATCTGATTTGATGTTACCAGACGATTTCTCAAGGCAATAGTGCTGATGAATATGTCCTGAGCCTGAGTTGTTGCCCTTGGTCGTGGCCCATCCTGAACAGACCCTGTAGCACGATGTCTGAACCATGATCTGCTGATAACAGACTGGAAAACAATGATTGCCCTTTGCCACAGCGGCCTGCCTTGTGCCAACATATAGCATGCCGAGGGCGCATAACCTCTCACCCTGTGTTAGACAAGCGCATGGTATCTGTTTAATTAATGACTTCAACAACTGATAATCTGATGCTTTCTCTTCAAAATCTTCCTTTTAGAGTGTCTCTAAACTTCCAATTCAGAGGCATGCAAATTTGTGGCACAACACCCTTTGATCATCAGTAACATCCCGTGCAAATGGTGACTGACATCCTATGAGAATCCGGGATAGAATAGGTTCTCAGTGCCCCTTACTTGTCTTAAGAGACGACTAAATGGGGCGATCCTTCGGATGAGACCGCAAAAGCAAGGGCCCGTGTCAAAGCAGATGTGGCTCGATAGAGATCCCCTTTTGCACCGAGCATAGCTATAAAAGCTGCAGCCTTCACCGGCAATAGTGACGTCTTCCATATTAGTGAAAAATTCTGTACAGGGATGTTAAAAAACATACAACTAACCAACCAAATTGTGGTACATCTGCTTCTAGTTGCTCAGTTGCGTTGCATCTTTCAGGAATGGTATTTCTCAAAAAGCGGTTACATTTAAAGACAACGCAATCAAGTATCGAGAGCCCGTGCATTTGATGAACTACTGGTGCCCGAATCACGTGCATTAGGTAACTACAACAATCGAGGTTACAGAGACCCGATTTTAGGATTTTATGAAGGCACATTTATTGTCCTCAAATTCTATAGAATATCTAACCAGTAAACAATAGCCTTAGATGTAACAAGGTATAAACAAACAAACAAGCAACAAAATAAACAAACAAAAATCAAAACAAAACAAAACAAACAAACAAATGTATGAAAAAATATTTCAAAGATTCATAAAAACTTACCACTATGCGTTTCTTTCTTATCTATTTTTTAATCAGTATTCTGAAAATACGTCCAGGTTATGAAAGAGTTAAAGAATTTTCCCATTAATTTTCAATCTCTGTAATCGATTTGAGAAATAATTGAAGGGAATTGATTTGACCTATGTTTCCGATTCTATTTTTTGTCCCTCAAACATTTATATATTTAAGAAATGACTGTTATTTTCAAGTTTACCACAGACTGGACTGGTGTCGCCTGTTTACACACTTTATAATCCGCGTTGAAAAGGCAAATGTGACTACAAACTGAACAGTAGTAATCATGGTCCTATACACGTTACTGCCTTGTGTAGTGATATGTAAATATTAACCGAGTCTGACGGAATCATTTGTAAATGACAACGATTATCACAACTAGATAATTCTAAATTTCAATTTATTAATAAATAATTGATACAAAATCTTTTGACATGGTGTATGATAATTTTGTAAATACGGTCATGCACCTATCCTGCTTCAGAATTATTTTCATTTATGCGCGGATTGTTTCAGATGATAAGTGTATACGACTGTATGGCAAAATTTCTCAAAAATGGGCAATCACATGTGGGCGTTCAGAATTTCTATAGACAGACCCGCTAATAAAGACATCGCTCTTCTTTTTCAATAACTCATTAAATTCAAAAGTAATCTAAAGCAACATTTCAGCGCAATTTATTTTATGGTATTAATACATAAGCTCGTATGATTGCCCACTGATCAATACTAAAATACTGTTGCAATCTTGATGGGGGCGTCTGGAGACCATCCATAATGATCCCCTTGCAATGAGCTCTCGAACTAGTCTACTCGTGGTAATGCAGCACTTACGATGAAAGCATCAACGATATAGGATTTGCGTTCACACGTGACGTTTTCCCGTTCAAATCAGAATATATATAAAATCTATGCATGGAATTTCACAGTAATTGTCATTCATGTTTAACCATATTAAAAGCGCGCATGCGTGTAACTTCAAAATCAGTTTGAATCAAACAATGTACAGTTTCAATGTATATGCTATTAAACAAATCTTTTGTTAGTACTGCACAAGAAAAACAGAGATTCAAAACGACTATTACAAAAACAAAAATGTAACAGTCGTTTTGAATCTTTGTTATTCTTGTGCAGTACTAACAAACGATTTGTTTGCTGTCCATACTTTCTACAAATCAAATAATTCAACTCGATCGAATTAAAAAATTACTCAGAATAATTTCGTATTAATTTATTTAATTGCCGAATTGCAAATCCACCTGTCCACATTACAATACATGTTGTATTACATTACATTTTGTATTACATTACATTTTGTATTACATTATATTTTGTATTACATTACATTTTGTATTACATTATATGTTGTATTACATTACATTTTGTATTACAATACATGTTGTATTACATTACATGTTGTATTACATTACATTTTGTATTACATTACATTTTTATTATATTACATCACATTTTGTATTGCATTACATTTTGTATTACATTACTTTTTATGTTACATTTCATTTTGTATTATATTACATTTTGTATTATATTACATTTGTATTACGTAACATTTTGTATAACATTGCATTTTGTATTACACTATATTTTGCATTGCATTTTGTATTATATTACATTTTGTATTACATTACATTTTGTATTACATTACATTTGTATTACATTACATTTTGTATTACATTACATTTTGTATTATATTACATTTTGTATTACCAGTATTCCTCTAACATCGGTGTTTTCCCCTTGCAGTGAACAGTCCAGTGCTTTATTAAAACCAGTAAATGATTTCTGTGTCTGGCTTCCAACAATAAAAAATACTGCTATTTTACATCAAGAATTCTTAGACATAAATCTAAAATTGAAATTTAAAATATGCATTATTTAATTCGTCATTTGCTGAACAGAAAAACATCGAAAACGAGTTATTCTTCAATTTTAGTTATCTTTATAATTTCTGAAAATCCAAATAGGTACGATGTATTTTATTTCCCATTTCATGAGTTATTACTCCGGTAGTCATACATTAGTACTTTCGTATTTTAGTACAGATTTACATGTACGAGTATATAGAAGCAACGTAGGATTGAATCTTGAAACAATTTTGATAGTCATTCAGAAAGCTTGAAATATGCTCTTGTACGGTTGCAAATTTCCAACAAAAGAGGGGGGCGATAATGGACAGAAATGTATGATATTTTTTAATCATACATTTCTGTCCAATATCGCCCCCTATTTTGTTGAAAATTTGCAACCGTACAAGAGCATATTTTCAATAACCAGTAACCAATATGGATCAGGCAACACTGTACATCTACATTTCCTACCGACTATTAATTAGATCACAATATGCAAGGATCCCCGGGTAATGCAGATTCAAGTTTGTACAAACGGTGGTCCCCAGAAGTCGGGCTACAATAAGAGATTAAAGTTTTACACGCTGATATATAGGAAATAGCTTTTCATATCTTCTTCTCAAGAACCACTGGACCAGAGAAGTGGAAATTTAAATTAATGCTTCCTGACATAGAGGAAATTCAAGTTATGGGCCCCGGAAGTTGCTTGGACCACAGTAGAGGATTAAAGTTTTACAATGGAGTATATAGGAAAACGTCTTTGAATATCTTCATCGATCTCAATAACAACAGGGGCATGATTAGTTATATTTAATTTAATATGCAAGCATCCCCAGGTAGTGCAGATTAAGTTGTTCAAATCTTGATCCCTGGGGTAGGTTGGAGCCACAATAGGAGATCAAAATATATAGGGAAACATCTTTAAAAATCTTTATCTTAACAACATTTAGGCAAAGGTTAGTCATATTTATATGCAAACATCCTCAGGTAGTGCAGATTCAAGTTTCAAATTCAATTTTGTTCAGTTCAGGTGCCGCCAACACTCAATCATATCCAAATGCAAACGTTCCTAAGTTGTGTGGATTCAGTGTTGTTTTTTTTCTTCTTTTTTCGTTTTTTTTTTAAAAAGTTCTTAAATGTGGGGTTTGGGGGTGGGGGATGAAATCTAATGCGTGTACACAGGAAAGAAAATCTTCTTCTCCAGAACACTCGTAAAATGGCTGAAATATTGTCAGATCGACCCAATCAATTAATCAATCAATCGATCGATCTTTAGAACAGCAAAATAATTAGCCATGCTAGTATCATCTCCATGTTGTGTAAATTCAAGTTTGATGCTATGTTATGATCCTTTGGGGCTAGATTGGGGCTGCAATATGTGGTCCAAATTTTTCATGGATATAAATATCAAAATTTTATTTTTAAAAAATCACAACAGCTGAACAGTCCCAAGATTACTTACGTGAGTGATGTGACCCACGGGCCTCTTGTTATTTCAAATCCCACGTAGAAATCATTTTTATGAATGAATTGATCATGACTTTATGATCATTAAAAACACAGGAGGTTGTCGTATTGAATGGAAGTGTTGTCCACTAGCAGCTGTACAAGGCGTAAATAGGGTTATAAATACTACACATAATGTAATCAATACCACCGTTATTCCCGTTGTTGAAAAACGTAGCGTGTGGATATAAAAATTTAAGAAAAGAAATAAAGAAAAAAAACCATATTCTCTTAACAAAACCTGTGTAAATCAACCTTGTACTTTATTACGTAATCTGACACAGATGTAAGTGAAAAGTTTTTGTGATCAAAGTTTGTCTATCATCTGTGTTTTAGTGGGAACGATTTTAAAAGATATCTTCCGACATCTGCGGGCGACAGTTCATGGAAACATCAACGTTTCCTTGTTAGATGTTTTTGATAATAAAAGATTAGTATACACCGTTATATTTTATACCATATTTAACGATTTTGATGACGATTTCCACGTGCTTTCTCGGTGTTGCGCTGGGGCCTACGTGATTTATTCCATTCAAACAAAACTATGAATTGTCTACCGTCTCCGTCTAGTCTATTTAAAACCTGAGTTCAAGGATAGATCAATTCATCGAATCTTTTAACTTTGCAAACGTGCTGATCAACTGCAACGCATTTTTAAATAATTCATGGATACAACGCACTTTTAAACAATTCATGGATACATTCGGAAGGAGCAGAAAAAATGTTTGGAAAGATCATAGCTAATTTTCGTAAAACATATTTAGGAATGAATTTGAAGAGAGAGAGAGAGAGAGAGAGAGAGAGAGAGAGAGAGAGAGAGAGAGAGAGAGAGTATTCATATATGAATCTTAATGGCTTAAATGAACAAGCATTTCTTGAAAATAATACAGAAAATATTCGTATAAAGACATCAGTTTAGTTCAGGCACCACTTTGTTAACTGATCATGGATGTGTGAGTAATCCAATAGGACTGAGTAGAAAGAGTTGCATAATTCAGTAAACTGCGTATTGGCTTTACCGAGAATGAACACACCAATTCCTCAAATAAGATAAATAGTTTGCACATTGTAAGGTGTGATTTCAGCAATTTTATTACTTAAAGGGATGTACGTGACATTATTTATTTGTTATGTTTAAAACCCATTACTACAGATCGTTCCAGAGATCTCATATAAATTTAGGTACATTATAATTTTCTTTTATATTTATGCTGTTTGTTGAAGTACCTGGATGGATATGCAGGTGAAAAACGCCTATTTATATATATATTGTTATTTATCTATTATTGCCAAAGAAAGTTGTGTGTGTGAAATTAATTGTACCAGAAAGTAAATTAATATATATATTTCCCCATAAGTTTTGGAGGAACGCATTTTTCACGTTCCAAATTACAAAACATTCAAAAAAGGAGTGGTCTGCATGTACATGAGAACTTCTACGATCCCAGAGAACCACTACCACCGTGTGTAAATGAGGAGAACTTCTACGATCCCAGAGAACCACTACCACCGTGTGTAAATGCTGTAATTCCAGCTGCCCGTATGTAAAGGTAAGTGTATTTACGTCTGGTCTTCATAGATAGGATAAAAATGTTATTGGTCACTTTTAGTATAGCGTATTATTTATTATTTTCTTATAGAATTTTATATGGAATGTCTGGCTTTTTTCTGTCTTATTAAAGATCATTATACTGCAATTTCCGGTGCAGATTTTCACATGTCACTACTGTTATGAGTCAGATTACAAATGTACACGTGAACAAATATTTCTTCCTGTCTGTAAATGCGCCAACACTGACCTGGTATACAGAATTCGAATATCTGGGCAAAATGATGCATGAATTATTTTCTCTAAGAAAAATGGGTACTTATTCACGTCCCTCTATATTGACAGTATATGTCGTTATACTCTTACCCTCATGTATTTTCAAAAATGAAATTTATTTTTATATTCATGTTCTACTTTCATTTTTGTCGAAATCCCACGCCTTTAAAATAAACGAACTATGTTCGTTAAGATTAATATACGTATCGTTTAGAACGGAACAAGAATAACACGGATGCAAGCATCCTTATGTAATGTAGATTCAAGTTTGTCTACATCGCGGGTTCTTTGTGGGTCTACAAGACGGGTTTGAATTTTACATACTATGGTAGGAATACATCCATACAGTCAAAACAATGTCGCAGAGGTAGGACCTAGCGCGGACGTATGCGAAGACATTGGATTGAAATTGCAGTTTTTGCTGTGAATCTCAATTCACTTTATAATTACATGTATCAAAACAAATATAATAGGTATCAAGTGCAGTCATAAGATATCTTCTAAAATGCACCGATAATCATAAAATAAATGCAATAAAATTTAAGACATATATTTGAACATCATAGGATTGCATATTGCTTTAAAAAATGAAATTTTAAAATAATCCACCATAATTTTTTATTAGATATTTTTTGTGCCCAAACATTTCGTAGATAATTTTCATTGAACGGGAATTACGTTTATCAATTAATTACTGTTGTTTTACAACATGAAAAAATGAAGATAACGAATAGTGATCAATCTCATAATTTCTATATAGAATACAGAATATAAGAGAACGGTAGAAGCACGCATCCCCCGTCGACCGGTCACACCCGCCGTGAGCTCTTTATCTCGATTAGAAAAACGGAGTAATCCGTAGTCAGATTTAGTATATAAAGAACAGCCTAACAATTGTTATTTGTTTGTTTGTTTGTTTATAGCCGCCTGAGCAATTTTTCAGCTATCCGGCGGCTGTCACCATTACCGGTGACAGGGCTGCAAATTTAGGCGTATGCTCGGCACGCAGGGCCTTTGAGCAAGGAGGGATCTTTATCGTGCCACACCTACTACACGGGACCTCGGTTTATACGATCTCATCCGAAAGACCGGCACCCACGTCCCACAGTGAGATTCGAACCCCCGACTCAAGGATCATCAGATCTTTGAGCCCGACGCTCTAACCACTGCGCCACGCGGGCGGCCTAACAATTGTTATGAAACACGCCAGACAGCATTCTAGCTAACGACAGGTACATTTGTAAATTAGATCGTTATAACAACCACAGAATTTGCGAAATACTGACTTTAAACGAGACTGTTAAACCCTTCTAACATCAACTTATTTGTCAGTAGCCTGGCTCGATTTAAAATTTTGAAAGGAAATCGGACCATTATCTATCTTAGTGTTTTTCCACAATGTGTAGTAATTAGGTGGTATTGGACATTCCATTATGTGACGCACCTGTCTTTCAAAATAAATTTAGCAATTTATTTTTATATAACCCGGAATCGGCAATTCGGGGGCATCTAGGTTTTTGCTTGTTCGTCTGTCTGATGAAAAAAGCATTAATATTGGTCAAATCTTTTACACTATAAGAAGTACACCTTTCATATTTAGCATGTGTATTCATTGTGGCAAGAGTTTCCATTGACACCAAAAACTTTGACCTGGTGACTTGTACATTGCCCTTTGACCAACTCTTAGAAAATCGTAATATAAGCCAAATCTTTCAAATCGTAAGAGATACTGTTTTTATATTAAGCATGTGTATTTTTTGGGAGAAGACCTTCCCAACATTACCAGGTTTGCTGACCTTGTAACCTTGAAATTTACTCAGGATTTTGAAATTTTCAAAAACGCAATGTCTTATAATTACACTTCCACGTTGTTGTAATCCGAGGCCGTCAGTGTTTTACAAATACATCTCTTTAAAAAGAGGTTATCTACCGCCTCTGAACTCTGGGTGGAAAGCTCGAATCTTGTTCCATACTTGCATGTATTTTTGGGGTAAACCTTGCAAAGTTGGAAAACCTTACTTATAATTAGCTACATTTTCATTGGTATAAAAATCTCGCATCTCATTCCTTCTTAAAGGGGCATTTGAGCTGAAATTTACGTATAGATTGCTGAATAGAAAATACCATGTTTAAAACAAAATGAGGTATGACAAAAATTAGAAACTATTTAATTGTGTTCAAATTTAATTTGTAAATTAAAACTTTGCTTTAAACGAAACGTTTACTACTATAATTGACCTATGTAAACAAAAACGTGGCACGAACCTTGTTTATATAACAAAGAATTGTGAGCTCTGTATCTCTCATCTAACTCGACTACTCATATTCAATTTTTTCCTGACCATTAGAAATAGGTTAGTTAAGCATTCTAAACATTAAAAATGGAAAAATAGAATTTAAAAATGTTCAGATGGAATCGTGTCTATGCCCCTTTAAGATCTTGAAGTTATTGTTAAAAACATTTTGTCTTGCTTTTAATTGACAAGAACCTCATTGGGGACGCAAAATGGATTAGAATTCAATTAGCGAAATGAATTTTTAATCTTACGATTCCAGTGATGTAAATTAAAGGGAAAAAAGGGAGGTCTTTCAAAGTATTAATATCCATTATATGTAATTGCAGAGTGGATTGAGAATCATATATCAAAAACTACAATTTCAATCCACTTATTTCTTTACGAGCGTTATGTTATGCAGATATAGCGCTTAAATGTTACAAGTATTTAATGATTGTCAATACATTTCAGAAAGTATCACATTTTTGCGCCTGATACCCATTGTATTTCTTATTATACATTTAATTGCAAAATGGATTGAAATGTACCTTTTCGATCCCGTGTTTTCACGGTCGTCCGCGCTGAATCGTACTTACACAGTTTATTTGTGACGTCAAGATGTCAGACAGTCAGGAACGTTGGTATATTTCCTATCTTGCCCGTCTTATAGTAACACAAGGTGTAACTGACGGTAAATAAATTGAAAAATAAAAGAAAAAATATAATAACATAATTGTGATTTCATATATATATATATATATATATATATATATATATATATATATATATAGATAGATAGATAGATAGATAGATAGATAGATAGATAGAATAATGGAATCAGTATAGCGGAATCAGCATGATTATTTTACAAACTAAAATGATATAATATAAAGTAAATTTGTAGTGGTTATGTTTATCGATGTTGGATTGTGACATTACAGAAGAAATAAGTTTTGATAATTGTTGAATAGATAAATGTTGCCTGTTCGTTTCCTTAGTCCGTAATTATAGTCTCCGAAACTCCGAAACGTGTTTCCAAAGAGACTCCGAAACGTTTGCTACAGAGTTACTGCTTGCACTTTCAATGTTTCTTTTGTTCAATCTGTAAACTGAATTTTACATGATTAGCAATTATCATAAAATTAATCAAAAATTTACTTTTGTTTGATGAACTACCCTGAAATAGCAACAACGAGAGTAGAGTGGTGGACACACTTTAAGCCAATGCGATGTAATTTTACATTGTATTTTCTATTCGTATATCGCGGTAGCTCATTGGTTAAAATATTCGCTTCGTAACTGGGAAGTCGTGAGTTCGAGCCCCGCTCGTGCCATGACCGCGTCAAACCTAAAACGTAAACATAGGTACTGATTGTTCCGTCGCCAAACGCTCGACATTTAGAAGTGAAAATTACGGGTCTTTCGAATATGACGCAGGTGTTGGCACTTTAAAGAACCCTCACTGCAACAGCTCAAAACATTGGTCTAAATTTGTGGCACTTCACCCACAGCTGGTGACGTCTCAATATGAGTGAAAATTTCTCTACGGGGATTTAAATTAATCTTTCAATCAATATTCGTATATTGTAATTTCTCGCGCTTGCGCAGGTGTTCATCCAGTAGGTTAGTTAGTTGTATATTGCTTAACGTCCCGCTCGAGACTGCAGACGTCACCAATGCCGTTGAAGGGCTGCGAAATTTAGGATTATGCTCGGCGCTTACGACCTTTGAGCAGGGAGGGATCTTTATCGCGCCACACCTACTGTAACATGGGGCCTCGGTTTTTGCGGTCTTATCCGAAGGACTGTCCCATTTAGTCGCCTATTACGACAAGCAAGGGGTACTGAGGATCTATTCTATCCCGGATCCCCATGGGCTCATCTAGTAGAAAAAACGCTTGCAAATTATCTTTGGAATGATAAAGACAGACTATGGCATATCAATTTGTTCATATGACCTTAAGACCAGACCCGGATCATAAACTGAGTTATGTAGGAATATCAATATCCTTTTTGAAAATCTTATTAAGATCTCATTATGGGTACATTTAAAAAATAAATTTCAATTTTGAAAATACACAAGGGCATGAACTGCACAGCTTGACGCCCGCTTACCTCATGAAGCGTGCACGCGCTGCCCGGAAAGTCTGATGGCGTGAACCATTGCTATTCCCTATTGCATTTTCAAAAATGAAAGTTTTCGTATTTCCAATTTACTTTCATTTCTGCCAAAATATTACCATCCGTTAAAATAGTCAAACTATATTTATCAAGATGCATTCGTTTATGTTCACATATGAAACGCATTCATGAGGAAATGGCTATCATTAATAGAGATATCGAAGGTAAAACATCGGAAATGCAAGTATGTCAAAATGATTTGCAAATATCTTCATGACCGGTTGAACTCGTTGATAGAGCGTTTGCTTCGTAACCGGGAGGTCATGAGTTCGAGCCCCGCTCGTGTCGGGCCATGACCGCGTCAAACCTAAGAAGTAAACATAGATAGTGATCGCTCCTTCGCCAAACGCTCGGCATTTCGAAGTGAGAATCACGAGTCTTTCGAATATGACCTTAAAGTACTCATTACATCAAAATTTTATTTAATGGCTAGTTAAAATATTTCGTATGAAGTATGATTTCAACATCGAAAGATTGATACAAGCTCCCATTTATTTCATTTGAATTTTTGTGATTTTTTCCGGAATAATAAAAACGTGTTTTGTTTGCAGATAAGGGATTTTAGAGTCCAACTATCGTTGTGAATTGATGCATGATATGGATATCTAGTGAACCATGCATAAATGACTCGTACTCACTTTTTAATTAAAAAAATATCTATGAAAATTGGAAAGATGATTTGTTGATATATATATATATATATATATATATATATATATATATATATATATATATGAAACCTTCAACAAACATGTCAGTTAGGAAAATGCTGTATCATACAATTGTATTTTAAAAAGAAAATTGAAATGATCAAAATTCCGGAATATTACATTGTTGACTACACTGCAGTAAGATGCCGATCTTCATTCCGCATCATTCATATAAATAGGTTCAGCATTTCTAGAAGTACGAAATTTGGATAAGGTTTGAAAATAATACTTAACACATCCCCTCTACAATTATTGTATATTGATCATTCTAATGGGAAGTGATTTTCATCTTCTATCGAATTTGAAATACAAAACCGACAAACTCTTCCACGTGTTTCTCAGCTTTACCATGGCTGTTGATTTCTCTTTCATATCGACCTGTTTCTATATACTTAT